>OY992521.1:5634868-6261574 GCA_963921215.1 Scoparia ambigualis
CCTATCCATTAGAAAAGACACAAATAACGCACGGTCGGGGTGACCGTCGCTTTACCAGTTTACAGCGATTTTCGTAAGAAGCGCACCGATCGCCCGGGTACATGCCTGTACCAAATAGACAGCGCGGTGTGCAAGGGATTTTGACCTTTAGACTAGTTAAGCGACGGAGACCACCATTGTACCTACTAGTAAGTACTTAATTCATGCAACCAAAAACAGCATCTAGAATTGCCCCTTGCTAATATTAAGTAAGTAGGTACTTGATCTTATTTTAATCGAAAAAATCGCAAGCTAACTACTGTTTATAAAACCACACACCGTCCGTTCGTTACTGTGCGGCACATATTTTTAAAATTTTGATTTTTTTTCCGAAAATTACAAGTTAAATTAATGTTTTATATTTTAGCGTTTTATTAACGCTTAAATATACTTAAGTAAAATTTTAAACACTGAAAAAAGACGACAACCTCAGGCGGGAATCGAACCACGCACCTTCCGCATTCCGGGCGGCTGCCTTAACCACTTGGCTACCGAGGTCTGGCTTTCGACCGTCGAAATTTGTCAGTGCTTGATGCTTATGTTTTAAGTCAACATTGCTTCATCAAATCTTAGAAGTTTTCAAATATTTGTAAAAATATTTCTTTCGGATCTCAGAGGTGAAAACTTCTAAGATTTGATGAAGCAATTACAAGTTAGTTGTGCGGTTTGTTGGTGGGTTCGAAAGGGTGGCGCTCGAAAAGTATTGTGATTTAAAGAATTTGGTTTGTATGGCCGTAAAGGTTATGTTATGTACTTTATAGTGATGTAAAATTTAGATTTTTAATTATAAAAGAAAGTACAGATTTTTAATTTAGAAAATTTTTACTAACCGCACACACTAATCTGGTTGTATCTCTGGTTTTATTGCGCTGTTTTCAGTGAAATTCCGGGGTTGGCGTCCTGGCTACCGCCTCTATAGTTCTTTCCAGAAGAAGTCCGGAAAAAAACGTTTCCGGGAAAAATCTTCCGAAAAAAACTTAATGGACACCCTGACCCCAAAGTTTGGGCGAAAACTGAACAGCCGTTTCCGAGTTTTGGGCCTTCAAAGACAGAACGTAATTGTAAAATTATCTAAAATTTTAAGCTGTCTTGTAGGTGCGCGACCGTGGCCACAGTAAATATAAGGTGACTGCTAGAAACCGCAAAAAACTTCTAGGGCTGGTCAGGTTAAGTGTTTTAAACATGACAAAAATGACAAAAAATAAATTCGTGTTTTTTTTATTTTTTATTAAATAATTCAGTTTGTAAATTTTAATTAGAAGGTCTTTGGGTATCTTATTAATTTTAAACCAATAACATAAGAAAAATAAAATTAAAAACAATTAAAAATAAAGATTATTTACAACGCGCGGGCAATGAACGGCTGGCCGGCCGACTGTTGACCCGTGCGCGTTGTCAGCTGGGCGATAAGTACCTACGTTAGTCTGCAATGTTTTGAATTAGGCGTAGGTATAAGGTGCAGTTATTAAGTCCAACGACTATCGATAGCATCAAGTTATGTTATGGCCACATTTTAACTGTAATTATGATAAGTGTATGAAAGTAATTTCAAATCAATCCTAGTAAAAATCTATTACACCACACATTATGAGAACTTACAATTATCTTTCTTTACAAATGAAAGATCAATGGGTAGTTATCTAATGTCGCGTCCGCACGCTAAGCACTTGCCGCTAACTCCAAACCAAATGACCAGATGACCTTTCATGTCCTCAACAACTAAACAGCTTAAAGCATTGTGATAATAAGTATCAGTCTTACCTATTTATTTACACTAAATTAAGTTAAACTAATGTCTCGCAATAAAGGCAACGTTAATACCTAAAAAGCTGTGTAATTAATAGGTGTCGGTAGGTACTTACATGGTGTTAAATAGCATTCCAGTTTATTCCAGCGAACAGGAAAGGTGATAAGCTTCCCATCACACTTAACAGGCTTTCAAACTAATGTAATATTACATAAAAATTAAACCTCCGCCAAAATTACGTAAGTACTTAAATAAAATAAAATTTATTAAAGAACGAACTAAAATAACTTTTGTGATCGGCACATATTTATTATTACACTTATTCAACTTGTTTAAAACAACACCACCTATTCTACCTACAAGTCTTAATACGACTTAACACCCATTTGTTACTCAAATCATTAATTTGTTACTGAACTGATTACTTTTTTCACGATAGCCTATTCATAATAATACTAATCCTTCACTAATTAACTCATACTAGTTATTAGTTTAATCGCGCATACACAAATGCACCGCACATACTACAACACAACTAGGTACCTACACTACACAACAAAATTTCCCCGAGGAAACTGAACACACCTGCTGCGCATGAGAATCAGTGAGTTCAGTGACTGACTCAGCCCAGACAGCGCAGCGCAGTGCCACAGTGCGATTCTCTAAGTTAAAGTCGTAAAGTTGGTGCCGCTGCGATGAGAATGACTCTGTCTCTTTCATATTCATAAAATTGGAAAGAGACAGCAGATCACAGTCATGCGCACAGCGTCTTATGTGTCGCTTGCATTCGCATGCAGTCCGGCAGATCTGACAAGAAATCCGTCAATTTGGCAACACTGTGTGTGGCGGCGTTTCTTCAAAGACGCTTGCGACGATCCATATCTATTTAGGGCTGCCGTTAACTATGAGCGGTTCTTTTTCGATATGAATTCGAATTCGTAATTCATATCGTGTGTAAATTGTGTAATGGATGTAAAGTAAAAGAGGTTTGATGAGACACTGTTGCTTAAAACACAAGTCAAATGCGTTGAAAAATTTTGACATGTCAAAAAATATCTAGATGGCGGAGTGGTTAACGCCGCCCGCCTCCCGGATTGCGGAGGATGTGGGTTCGATTCCCATCTGAGGTAGTAAACTTTTTTCGACGTTTTAATATCTCAATGTTAATAAGATAAGAATTCGTGATAAAAGAAAAACGTTGTTTATTAGAAAAAAGAAACGGTGGCGCGAATAATTAATAAATTGATTTCAAGTACCTATGTAGCATCCACATAAAAAGACCTAATTTTGTTGTTGATTTATTTTTCTTAATTCTTAATTCACGTGATGCAGACCAAAAACAGCTAGTCGCACTAGTAGTGATGCGATGCGTACCAGTTTGAATCTCAATCATTACCATCAGTAGCTTGTTTAACCATTATGTTATGATCCTTTTAAACTTTTACGAGCAAACATTTTTGGATATTTATATGACCAACACAACAAATCCCATAAAACTGTAGTCAATACAGTAACATGTTAATCTTAGAATTGATATTCCAAGTGTGTTAGTTTGTGTACAATGTAAACCTGCTGGTGCGTTGTGGTTATAGATAATTAAAGTTTTTGTTTTCTTTTTCTATTGAATTGCAATCCAGATTTATTAACATTTACTTGATAGTATAAGTTTTTTGGTTTACCAAATTAACTAATAAAAATTAACAGATAAATTATTGATCTAATCTAATAACTTTTATAATTGTAAATTCGCTTAATATGCAAGTTTGGACGATAGCTTTAATTATTTAAGTTTGTCTATTCATGTTTGTAAAAAAAATGTGAAAGAGTTTGTTATCAACAAAAGGCCAAAGTTTTGACATGTCAGTAACTTCGAGGATCTAAGTAAGTAATGGTTTTATTTTCTTGTGCGTGCCAACCCTAATCACGTGACCTACACACGGCTGCTTTGATTTTTTCGGCAGTCAACGTATGCATTCTGGTGCATTCGCGTCGCGTCGCGTGTGCGTAAAAATGCCTAGGTATACGAACCAGCAATATCTTGAGATGCTATTTTGCTATCGTGAGAGTGACGAGGTAGTAAGTGGTGCTATGCGCTTAAACGAAGAGAGAGTTTTTTAGTTTTAAGGTGTAAATAAGACTTGTAAATACATAATACATGAACTTTTAAACACGCCGAATTAGTGTAATAATAATCATGTGCCGATCACAAAAGTTATTTTAGTTCGTCCTTTAATAAATTTTAATTTATTTACGAAATTTTAGCACAGGTTTTCACTTTTATTTAATTATTATTACATTAGTTTGACAGTCCAAAGCCTGCTATGTGTGATGGGAAGCTTATCACCTTTCCTGTTCGCTGATGTAATAAACTGGAATGCTATCTAACACCATGTAAGTACCTACCGACACCTATTAATTACGCAGCTTTTTAGGTATTAACGTTGCCTTTATTGCGAGACATTAGTTTAACTTAATTTAGTGTAAATAAATAGGTAAGACTGATACTTATTATCACAATGCTTTAAGCTGTTTAGTTGTCGAGGACATGAATGGTCATCTGGTCATTTGGTTTGGAGTTAGCGGCAAGTGCTTAGCGTACGGACGCGACATTAGAAAACTACCCATTGATCTTTCATTTGTAAGGAAAGATAATTGTAACTTCTCATAATGTGTGGTGTGATCGATTTTTACTAGGATTGACTTATCATAATTACAGTTAAAATGTGGCCATAACTTAACTTGATGCTATCGATAGTCGTTGGACTTAACTGCACCTTATACGTACCTACGCACATTTCAAAAGATTGCAGACTAACGTAGGTACTTATCGCCCAGCTGACAACGCGCACGGGTCAACAGTCGGCCGGCCAGCCGTTCATTGCCTGCGTGTTGTAAATAATCGTTATTTTTAATTGTTTTTAATTTTATTTTACTTATGCTAATGGTTTAAAATTAATTAGATACTCAAAGACCTTCTAATTAAAATTTACAAAATGAATTATTTAATAAAAAATAAAAAAACACGAATTTCTTTTTTGTCATTTTTGTCATGTTTAAAACACTTGACCTGACCAGCCCTAGAAGTTTTTTGCGGTTTCTAGCAGTCACCTTATATATGAGCTGCCTTGCCGCTTTGGAAGAATACCTAATGTTGTAATTCAAATTGAGTGAATTTTCCAGTAGAACAGATAGAAGTTCTCTCGAAATTTGAAGAACACTTCACTTCTGTAACAACAGGTACCTAATTGTTTTCCTATTTTTACTTTGGGCCACATAATTGGTGTGATTGTGACAATATTATTATTATTTATTTTATTTATGTCCACTGAAACATGAAAGTAATTGATACAATGTAGGTAAGTACTGATGATATGAGATGAGACTTAATAATAAAAATACGTAGTAAAAATACTTACCGCTTCTTCTATAAGTACCTACCCTTTAAACTCAACTTCATGTTTCGAAATATTTGATGTGTCCGACGACGGTTTGCCACTAAAGTATAATTAACAAGTAAATATTAGGTAGATCGATCATCTGATCGATACCTATCTAGGTATTATATAGACGGTAGGTATCGAGAGAAGTCATACCCGCATTTTAGACAACAGACTATGTGCTGCCTAGACATCAAACTGATCAATAGATTTGCAAGAATTGAGAATTAAGTAGTAGATAAAAACTTTTAAAAAAGTAGGTAAGTATGTACACACGGCGTCAGATCAACCTACCCAAAACTGTCAAATTTCTATAATCCATTTTGAACTTTATTGTTTGGGGGTTTAAGGATCAATATTCATTGGAGAAATATGACAGTTTAGGGTAGGTTGATCTGACGCCGTGTGTACTAAGAAAACTAGATACCACAGACAATACAACCAAATGTATTGTCTGTGCTAGATACTAATATAGAACGTTTATAAGGGGCTCGATGGCCGAGGAGCTCGATGGCGCAGCGGCTAGCGCGTTCGGCTTGCGATCTTGCTCGCTAAGCCACTTTCGCAATGCCGGGTCGCTGGATGGGTGACCAAATTAAAAACATGTCGAGCTCCTCCGTGCTTCGGAAGGCACGATAAGCCGTTGGTCCCGGTTGTCCAGTGGACACATTATTTATTGGGGGTCGAGGGGACGAGAGTGGACTAAACGGTTATAAAACCCATCCGCATTGGGCCAGCGTGGTGGGTAATGGCCCAATATCCCCACGTGCTATTGTCCACGTGGGAGGCCTGTGCCCAGTAGTAGGACGTTATAGGCTGATGATGATAGGCTCATTAGGACTTATACTAATAATGATGGATGTTTGTTACTCTTTCACGTAAAAACTACATGAAATTCGCATTGCTGGAAATTCGGTATACAGATAAGTAGTTTATAACCTGGATTAACACATATAATACTTTTTATCCCGATATTCCCACGGGAACGTATATGGATGGATGTTTGTTACTCTTTCACGTAAAACACGACCTGCTTGCCTTTGAGGGGCTCGCGCTCGAAAATTATTGCTCGTGAAGGAAATCTATACTGCTATCTTGCAGCTGATGAAATTTCCTATATTTTAATATATAATTTAGAATTTTAAGATGTATCCTAAGTAATGAAATTGAACAATTAAAATTAAAGTTAAAATGTTTGGAGCACAAAAAGCCGCAGAAACGGGGTGGTTTTCACTCTTATCAAATTAAATTAAATAACTAAGATTGCCGAGTCGACTTTGATGTAATAGTACCTAGATTATGCACCAAGGGGATAAAGTAGTGTCTTATGTACCGGGCGTCCCGTATTGAATCCCGAGTAAAACGAAGGATTCCAGCGTTAACCCGAGCGTAGCGAGGGTGTTTAGAGTTAACTCCCGATCAAAGCGAGGGAGATAAGACAAGAATCCTAAGTGCAGCGTGGGATTCAAGGTCGCCCAAGACGAAGGCACCTTTATCCCCGAGGAGAATACTCTACTTTTCACACCATCTACGGGACAATAAAAAGCAATAGTACTTAGATTGTTATACAAGGAGCTAAAGTGACCCAAGCGGACTAAAGATTGCACATACATCCTACAGCATAGAGCGGCGATGGGCTCATCAAAATAATACTACGAACCCCTATCTTCTCTTTGGTGTCGTAAAAGGCGACTAACGGACTAAATAAATACTGCACATACATCCAACAGCATAGAGCGGCGATAGGCTCATCAAAATAATACTACCAACCTCTCCCTTCCCTTGGGTGTCGTAAAAGGCGACTAACGGACTAAAGACTGCACATACATCCAACAGCATAGAGCGGCGATGGGCTCATCAAAATAATACTACCAACCCATCTCTTCCCTTGGGTGTCGTAAAAGCGACTAACGGGCTAAAGACTGCACATACATCCAACAGTAATGGATAGGTATTTCGTCTTTTCCTCCGTAAAAATGCGTGGATTAATTAAATAAAGTGAATAGGGTAAAGGAAAGTGATACACGACTGAACTAGGTAGTTATAAGGCGGTTCTTGATGCGGTAGGTACGCTCGTCTTAAAACCTCCGGGTTGTAGGTTTTTGAAAACATTATTGAATTAAACGATTGATTGATTTTGAAATTATCATAAGACTAACATTTTTCATTTTCATTTTTTCACTAACAAATGGTGATGCTAATGAACACGTTGGCGGAGAGAACTACTTTTAAACGTAGGTATATTAGGCCGTAACCCACCACGCTGGCTCAATGCGGGTTGGTAGGTTTTAACGACTGTCATATTACGACACCAACCGGGACCAACGGATTAACGTGCCTTCCGAAGCACGGAGGAGCTCGACAAGTTTTTAATTTGGTCACCCATCCAGCGACCCGGCGGCATTGCAAAAGTGGCTTATCAAAAAGTGGCTTATCAAAAAGTGGCTTATCAAAAAGTGGTTTATCAAAAAGTCTTTTTATTTCTTACTTACTTCTTACTATTATCGTCAATTCGTGAGTGAATATTTTTATTTGATGTTTTCTACGATATTTTTATTGCATAAGAGTGCGTGTTTAAACATTGAATTGAATAAGATTGCGTGCAATTTAAGTGCTACCTATTTCATTCACAACGTATTTTATTTGTTTAAATAAAAAATATGATATTTACAATCACAAATTAGGTACATTCACAAAACTAGATAGAAGCTCAAAGTAGGCAGATGTAATTAAAACACTGTAGGTAAGCAGCCCTATCGCGTGCTTACGTACCGCGCGGCTGCAGGCATTTTTTTCAAAGATATGGCCGAGTTATATTACTCTATATTATATTACCCTGGTGGAACTTTAAAACGATACGCCGGCCTTGCTCATCATAGATGCGCGCGCAGTACTTGATCATTATTTTGCTGCGATATTATTTTAAAAGTGCTAGGTATATCTCCTAAGACATTCATTGAAATCGAATCGAATTTTAACCGCCTCTGTGGTCTAGTGGCTAAGCCACCGGTCTCAGACCCAGAGGTCCCGGGTTCGATTCCCAGCGGGGGGTACATCTTTGTGTGCTCGATCTTTGTGTGCTCGGTTTGGTTTGTGGTAGGGCTGTTAAGTCCGCCTGGCTAGCTACCACCATCTTATCTAAGTCTGTCGCCATAACAACGATGTTTATAGCATTGTTGTGTTCCGATAGTTGAGATAAGATAGCCAGTTCCTCAGTGGTTGAGGATTCCGGGTGCAGCGCGCTTCCACCTTCGGCCCTATCGTCACTTACCATCAGGTGAGATGAAGGCCAAGCGCTAACCCGTTGGTGAATAAAAAAAAAAAAAAAGAATGATAAAAAGAGCAATTTTGTTATAAATTAAATACTTGTGATTAATAACGTATTTATATGGAAAAGGATTAATATCTTTATTATTGAAATTTTGCATTCACAATGCTATGTATATAGATAACCGATAAAATGTTTACTAGAAAAAAATCAACCAGTCTCAGGAAGCTCGAGTGGGATTCGGTGGTGGTCCACTGCTCTGCCACAGTGGACCACCACCGGCAATCCAAAGGTCGTGGGTTCGAATCCCACTCGAGCTTCCTGAGACTGGTTGATGTTTTCTAGTAAACATTTTAAAGGATTAATATGTTTATAAAAACACCTTCGCAAATAATGCCTTATTTTAGAACAAATTTGGTTGGCATAAAAAAGGTTATGTGAGCCAACCTCAAAAGATAGAGGTATGCTTTCCCAGACTTTTTTTCAGAACTTTTAAGGGGGAACAATTCTGTCATACATGATTTTTGCAAAAACTTTAACCGTTTACGCAGCGCACGCATCGGAAGCTCTCTAAAAAGAAAAAAAACCCCGATTTTAAACATTCTTAATTGGTGCTCCGCTCTTATTGGTCTTAGCGTGATGATACATAACCTATAGCCTTCTTCGATAAATAAGCTATCTAAAACTAAAAGAATTTTTCAAGTCGGACCAGTAGTTCCTGAGATTAGCGCGTTCAAGCAAACAAACAAACTCTTCAACTTTATAATATTAGTATAGATTATAGTAAATCTTTTTCGACCGTTGATGGATCAATAAATGTTGGTCAAATCGAAGACGAGTATGTTGTAACCAGTAAATGCTGATCCATCGACGTCACACGCGCATCAAGGACGGATCAAAGTACCTATATCAGTTTGCGCGAAGCGGAGCTGAGTAAAAAGGTTTAGTCGCATAATGTCCAATTCGCAAAATGTCCAGCGGTCGCAAAAAGTCGAATTCGTCATTATTTATTTTATTTGTCCGGCACAATAAAACGGTATCCACGAGTTATTTTTATTGTGCCGGACAAATAAAATAAATAATGACGAATTCGACTTTTTGCGACCGCTGGACATTTTGCGAATTGGACATTATGCGACTAAACCAGTAAAAACGTGAAATAGGCATTGAGTTATGAGTTATAATGTACTACGTACTAGAGAAGACATCTCAACTAGATCGTTTGTAACACCCGTTAGAGCCAGCTCGCTCCAACTGTAGTAATCTGTGGCAGGCGCTAGACGCAACAATACGTGTGTATTCTGTGTTCTATTTTATTAAAATAAGCCTTTATGTGTGCTAAAGTACTGTTTAAACCACTTAGGAAATACAAATAAAACTAAAGGAATCCCTTTTCACCTGGAGATACGTACTAAATTATCGATGTAACATGAATTTGACTAATTATTTTATCAAATCGCCGAGACATGAAGCGGCGGCCATGTTTCGGTAAAATGCAAATAGTAACAATATTTCTGTTTTGTGCAGAAGTGACACTTTTAACGCGTTATGTGAAATTATTGCTAGGCTTGGGATTATGGTGGCAGTTTGATTGGTGATTTTGTTAGAAATAATAAACTTACCTAAAATACTTTTTATTAATGAACTAGACTTTTTTTTATATCATTAAATATATTATTTATATATTAGATATTTACCTCCGGGGTATCACAGGATTCACACAGCGTAAAAAATAACCTTATTCTTTAGCTCCGACGCACCGTTTCTGAGACATTTTTATTTATATTTTAGTACTACTACCTAGGCATAAGAAAAAGTACGCATGTATATAAATGTATTTGGTCATAAATAAACGCAAAGAGTTTCTTTCATTTATAACTTTATACATATTATCAAACCATAGTAAGTATTATCTGTGGTTTAATCTGAAATAATAAAATGTAATAAAGATTGAATTCTAATGAAAGGTAGAATTTATTTTTTACCGTTTAGTTATCCATGAACACGTTTTTCATCTGTTCATCTCACTGAATACAAATATTTATGTATACAAAATTTATTCATGTCCAGCAAACAGTCACCACTCACCACCCATCAAAAACGGTCCACTCTAATGGGTGGACCATTTTCGACGTCTTAATAGACGAATCAAACTCGACGCGGTTGTGTCGCTTAATTACCGATTTTCTATGGCCACCTTCCAGCTCCATCATCAGACCGTGGTTACTATATCTACCAGCAAAGTACTCGTCAAGACGAATCAAACGAGCCCATACTCGATGGGGTTATGTCATTTAATTACTGAGTTCCTATGGCCATCTTCCAACTTCATCATCAGACCATGGTTATCATCTAAAAATAAAGTACTCGTCAAGATGAATGAAACGAGCCAAAACTTCATAGGGTTGCGTCTTTTTATTACAGAGTTCCTATGACCACCTTCCAGCTCCATCACCAGACCCTAGTTACCATTGAAAGACAAACTACTCGTCAAGACGATTCAAACGAGCCCAAACTTGATGACGTTGTGTTGTTTCATTGCAAAGTTCCAATGGCCACCTTCCAGCTCCATCATCAGATCAGCACCATGTCATCATAATATTGCATTATCACGCGATTTACACATGTATGAAAAATTTCAGCTCGATCGGTAACCGGAAAGTGGGTCAAAATTGAGTTCCAAAATTCCCCCCGAACAAGACATAATACATAGGTACATTGCAAGTTAAATAATAGCTTGTAAAAAAATCCTTTTTAAAAAACAAGCTTTTATTTAAATGCGCTAAAAATAAACTCACCGAACTACCCTACCCATTAAGACGAATCAAACTCGACGCGGTTGTGTCGCTTAATTACTGAGTTCCTATGGCCACCTTCCAGCTCCATCATCAAACCCTGGTTACAATCTAGCACCAAAGTACTGGTCAAGACGAATCAATCGAGCCCATACTCGATGGGGTTATGTCATTTAATTACTGAGTTCCTATAGCCATCTTCCAGCTCCAACATCAGACCCTGTTTACCATCTAGCACCAAAGTACTCTTTAAGACGAATCAAACGAGCCGAGATTGATGGAGTTGCGTCGTTTCATTACAGAGTTCCTAGGACCACCTTCCAGCTCCATCATCAGATCAGACCCTGGTAACCATCTAAAAACGAAGTACTCGTCAAGACGAATAAAACGAGCCGAAACTTGATGGGGTTGCGTCGTTTCATTACAGAGTTTCTATGACCACCTTCCAGCTCCATCATCAGACCCTGGTTACCATTGAAGGACAAACTACTCGTCAAGACAATTCAAACGAGCCCAAACTCGATGAGGTTGTGTTATTTCATTGCGAAGTTCCTATGGCCACCTTCCAGTTCCATCATCAGATCAGCACCACATCATCATAACATTGCATTGTCACGCGATTTAAACATCTATGCAAAATTTCAGCTTAATTGGTAACCGGAAGTAAATCAAAATTGAGTTGCAACATTCCACTCGAACAAAAGATATACATACATACGTACATTTCAAGTTAAATAAAAGCTTGTAATAACACAAATTCTACAAAGCTAACGCATCGTTCTTACCTTTTACTCTAACGAAGTAGTGTACTAGGTTCTCTGTAACACGCAAAACGCGACGTTGCCCCTTTGTGTTCAAGTACTTATTCGTCAAATTTAGCTCCAGATCCAATTAGTCTAAGTAAATGTCGCATATAAGTTGAATATACTCTGGATGTAATAAATCATATTCAGTATGATTTTTTCGACTGTTAAAGGATCCACAAATGTTAGTCAAATCGCTGACGAGTATGTTGAAAACCAGTAAGGGCTGATCCACCGACGTCACACGCGCATCAAGGAAAGATCAAAGTATATCAATTAGCGCGAAGCGGAGCTGAGTAAAAACGTGAAATAGGTGGATCAACATTTAGGTATTCTAGCTTCTCACTGAACCAACATTTCCCGTGAAGAGTAAGGCAAGGGAATAAAGCAATAACATAATAAAAATAAATTAAATACAATTAAAAATAACGATTATTTATAAGGCGCGGGCAACGGCCGGGCGGCCGACTGTCTGTTAACCATTCGCGTCAGCTGGGCGATAAGTACCTACGTTAATCTGCAATGAGACCATTTTTGTCATGTTTAAAACACTTGACCTGACTTGCCCTTGAAGTTTCTTGCGGTTCCTAGCAGTCACCTTATATAGATAAATTGCATTTCATTCTATCGAATGAAGGTAAATCCAATCTAAATATTACATTTTTGAAAGAATGAATGGTTTTAATACTGAATTTGCTATCTATATAGTATGGTTTTCTTTAACACTGTTGCCATGATAAAATAAAAACTGACTTATAAATCATGGAATTAAGATTATTATCACTTTTTTCTAAATATCTACTAAAAGAATAAAGTGGATTTATCTGAGTTTGAAGTGAAGCGACACATTTAACGTTGTATGATATTGATGGAAAGAGACAAACCAATTTGTTTTGACGATAGCGTGAGCGAGACAAGCATGCTACACTGGTGTGCGTCAGAGTCGAGTCCAGCCAGACGCGACTGAGTGAAATTAGGCGACGCCGACGGGGACCTGCATGCGCTAGAGGCGAGTCCACCTATCATCCGCTATTTTGATCTAAGACTAAAGTACAAATTCTTAAAAATATTATTGGAGTTACATCACTTTGGAACTAGGCTCGCTGGATTTAAGCAAGTTGGAACAAAGTTTTAAATTCGAAATTTTGAGAGAAAACAAGGCAATTTTCTGATTTGTGCGTTGTTCCGTGGTGTCGTTTTTCAAGCAGCAATCGTGTGCCTATATAATACACGATCATTTAATATAGTTTATATGATCGAAGACCGTGGTTACCCTTAATGCTAAAGCGTCTATGAACTGCTGTTTGTTGCTACTTATTAGGTAAACCATAAATCATTTATCAGTTTATTAACTTAATAAAACGCATGATTGAATTGGAAATACCTTACCATGTGAGGGAACTCGCCTGGCTCAGTATTTCTACCACCAATGCCTCCACCGTATACTACACCGCCTTTTTTAAGATTTTGCATGAAAAGGTAATACCTACCTGTAAAAGAAGTTTTGTTACCATGAATAAGATGAATATTATTGTTGTAATTATAATTGTTCGAAACTACAAACAATATGGTGTGTTGGTGTGTATGTTTGAAGGGTCAGACCCAGCTGCTGAAGTGTAACACTCCATTAACAGGATATCATAAGATAATGACAGTACTTACAATTCAAATCTCTTAATTTCTGGTCCTCTCTGTCTTTGATATCCCATACGTATTCCATACATTCTGCGAAAGATAAATTAATTACTTCTCAATTAAACTTTAACATTGTCATTATTATGGGTTAGGTAGTGCAGCATGCCCATGGAACTTATATTGAGCAAGCCACATACAAAAAGAACGAGAAACAACGGGCAGTTATATCGATGGGAAAACAATATACCTACCTAATTGTACGCAAATTGTGTGCAAAGAAGATATACCTACATAATTTATAGCTGGCTGGTCATAATGCAAGCAAGGTTTTAATTCTTTTTTTATGTTAAGTATGAGCCCTCCTAATTGGGCGATTTTCTGACAGCCCAAATTAAAAATTAAAATATAGTTCAAAAACACCCGATAGATGTCGTTTTATAAAAGCCGGCCACCAGCCGTACCTACCTAAGGGCTGTAATAAATTCTACACTTTTACTTGTCTACCAAAAGAATAAAAAAGTAGTAAGTCCTTACCTATTTATATTCAGTACATACAGAACCTATTTCTATTTTGGAATAGAATAAATATTACGCAGCCATACACGTGCTCTTCATGAACCCGCCTTTTACCATGCGCCATACTAATCTATGCTGAGCGCCATCTATGAAGTCATTTACGAACCAATTTCTTTTTTTTTTTGATCTCGGAAAATCGCCCATTGAAAGCGGTCGCCGCAGACGATGGACGCGCGCTATACCGAGGTCATCAAACAAGGTCTAACTATAGTCTGTTCAATATAGCTTGTTACCTGTGACAGGTGTCATCAAAAACGACGACGTGACTTTGTAAAAGCGTATGAATATATTTGACAACATTGAAATAATATTATTTTTTATAATCCGTCACTTATACTACAGTTACTTTTTGCCATTATTTAATAAACGTTAGATAAGGTTTTATTCCAATAAACTCAAATAACACACATTTATCATAATTTTTAAACATTACAATAAAAAAACGCACCCCTTCACAAGGTCATTCCAATACAAGGAAATACTTGTGTTGGGATAGTAAATCAATTTAAGTTCAATTGATACCAATCGATTGACTTCTATTTTGTATTTATAATTCTAGCTGTAATAATTGTTTTGTTAGTCTTTACTTATTTTTCTTGAGGATCATGAAGATTGAATATTATATTGATTTTATATTTTGGTGAAGACTTAGGTTGTACACCAATACATTAATAAAAATTTGTTTATTAATAAAACATTCAAAATCTATTTACGTAGTTTTATTAACATATTAATATGTATTTTTATAAATGAAGTGATCTAAATAGCATCAAAAATGATAATTTGAAGCAAAAACGCTCGGACCAAATATCACAATGGACAGAGTCTTTGGATTTTTAGCATGTCCGTATTTTGTTAGTGTGCAGCTTTCTATCTGTACATGTGTGCGTGACTAAAGATGTGACTAGTATATCGATATAATCACTTTAATGTGGTGTGTACCTAGTTCGTTATTATAATTGGGGGTTAAAGTTACTCACGTTCGTAGGTTTACCGTTTAGACCCTACACGTGACCCTTGGGTGGTGCTAAATGAGTGACACTGACTGAGTGGTAGAGCCACGCTGCGTTGCAGCACGCCGGGCACGCTCGGCCGGCTCGCCCGGCGTAAATACCAAGCTCTCACTAAGGGTGTTACCCGACCAATCGATCGATCGTCGATCGACGGCATCGATCAACGTCGATAGAAGTTGATCGACTGGTCTGGTAGCTTTAATCGATCGACGGATACCTACCGTTTGACTAACCAATCCATCGACGACGGTCGGTCGACGTTGATCGATAGGTGTGGTAGCTTTAATCAATCGACGGATACCGTTCGTCTAACCCATCGATTGACGGTCGGTCGATGTTGATCGATTAACCCTGGCTAAATTCCATCAGCGAAATGTAATCAGAAAAGGACTCGTTGTTCTTGGCCAGTACGATGTTGCTCGTACTATTATTACGGAGACGCAAACGCAGAAGAATCTGGATGCGGCCGTTTTTTAAAGCCAACGATCGCTTATTTTATCCAAATGACATTTTAAGCAGCGGTTTTTGTTTTTGTTTTTTTTTTGCGTAGCGATTGTCATGAATTTCGAGGTTAGTAGTTTCGAGGGAGGTAGAGAGGAGGGGGATGGAGGGGTTACGGTAATGGTAACTTAGTAGAATATTTGTTTTTTTTTCCTAAAAATAACCTAAAATAACCTCAAAATAAAAATATCTTGAAAACTATGCATTTTCGCACTTTGGCTCCCCCTCCCCCCTCCCCTTCCCCCCTTTTTCGGTGTTGCTTAATCTAAAGTGCTTCCCAAGGTGTTTGGGGGAATATCATTTAGTATTTAAAAGTTCATATTATCATCAACATAAACATAATCTAACATTACCATTATTATCCATGGGCACGAATTTTTTTTTTTTTTTATAAAAGAGGGAGGCAAACGAGCAGGCCGGTCACCTGATGGAGAGTAATCACCGCCGCCCATGGACACCCACCCGCCAAACCAGAGGAATCGCAGACGCGTTGCCGGCCTTTAGGGGAGGAATAGGTTTAAGGAAGGAATAGGAATTGGGAGAAGGGGGGGGGGGGGGGAAGGGGCCTCCGGAACCCTCACTAGTTGGACGAAACACAACAGCACCAAGTGCCATTATTTCACGCCGAATATTAGAGAGGGTGGTATTACGCCGGGCGAGCCGGCCCAATGCGTGCTGCAACGCAGCGTGGCTCTACCACTCAGAAAAGTGAAGCGGCCGGTGCGTCTAATCAAACAGCTCGATTTAATACCCAATCCATTTTACCGGTCGATTGTCGATCGACGTCGACTAATCCATTCTACTATCGATCGATGCCATCGATCGACGATCGATCGATTGGTCTGGTAACACCCTAATATCCGGCGTGAAATAATAGCCCTTGGT
This sequence comes from Scoparia ambigualis, assembly GCA_963921215.1. Classification (NCBI taxonomy): domain Eukaryota; kingdom Metazoa; phylum Arthropoda; class Insecta; order Lepidoptera; family Crambidae; genus Scoparia; species Scoparia ambigualis. Next base: position 5,651,568 of record OY992521.1, read on the forward strand.
GCTGTTGTGTTTCGTTCGGGCAGTGAGGGTTCCGGAGGCCTCCCCCCCCCCCCGCTCACAATTCCTATTCCTTCCTTAAATGCCGGCAACGCATCTGCGATTCCTCTGGTGTTGCGGGTGTCTATGGGCGGCGGAGATTACTCTCCATCAGGTGACCCGCCTGCTCGTTTGCCTCCTTCTATTATAACAAACAAATAAAAAACAATAATTTGTGTAGTAAAGTGAAGAGCTATACTTTTTACTATTCATATTCCCGCCCATATTATTAAGATTCAATTTTGAACTAAGGCTAAAGTTTTTACTGTAAAAAAAGATTTTTCAAAATGTTTGAAACAGAGCCTTGAATATTTTGTAGGCTCTCAGTTATCACGTCTAATAGCTTTAACCCATTCACGTCTTATTTCCGGGCATTTTGGAAACCTAAAATAAGAATAATAAAAAGAATATTATTAATATCGATAAAGCTTCGATACACAAATACGTACATCACTAATCATTATGCCAAAAACAAAGCCTTTAAATTACATTTAATTAAGGTTTAAAACCTGATTCTTATGAATAGTGTACGATATAGTATGATTTAGAATTAGCAAAAATTAATGCTTTGCCGTTTTAATTATTAAAAAACTCATAGTAAAGCATACATATTATGAGAAATCACTAACGTACGAAATGATAATTCCTGGTCCCTCACACCTCCTTTTGTTGTTCTTGACGAACAATAAACAGCAGAACAAGACATTATGTCAATTGTATATTACACAAATAACACAAACACTAAGATTTCTTAATATTTCACTATAATTTCGCACAATTCAGCAATGTTTTGACCTAGTAGTCGGTCATGAAATGACACGTCTCACACCGACAGTGCGTCGTTGCCAAACGTACATTAACTATCTCTTTTACTCATATCACACTACAGTCATACAGACAGAGATACAAATACTTTACTTTGATACACGTATGTAAAAGCGGCAACGTCGTAAGACTCTGTCCATGTAATATTTGGTCCGAGCAAAAACGATTAACGATACATAATGATATTCAATTGATAACTTCAATTATTATTTGATTCAATTACTGTAATGTCTTAACCCTAGGCATGACAATTTGACACCTGTCACAGGTATCAAGCTATATTGAACAGACTCCTAACAAGGCTTATTACTCAATAGAGGAATTTCTAAATGATAAAATTAAATAACAATGTTTCTTTTTGCATTCATGTACTTATTTTTTATTAATTATTATTTTTAATGACCATAAAATTTTTTTGTTACTTCTTAATTCTGAAATTATGTTAATTAATCACAACTTCAGACATTTTATATTCCATTAACTACTTTTTTTTTTATACCAAGCCCGGCAAATGACCCCACTCCACCTTTTTTTTTTTATAGCAGAAGGAGGCAAACGAGCAAGCGGGTCACCTGATGGAAAGTAATCACCGCCGCCCATGGACACCCGCAAAACCAGAGGAATCGCAGGCGCGTTGCCGGCCTTTAAGGAAGGAATAGGCTCGTTTCTTGAAGATCCCTAAGTCGTAACGGTCTGGAAATACCGCCGCCGAGAGCTGGTTCCACAACACTGTAGTTCAAGGCAAGAAATTTCTTGAAAATCGCACAGTAGTAGACCGCCATCCATCAAGGTGATGTAGATAGAATGACAGTCGGTTGCGTGTAGTGCGGTGAAGGAAATTAGCGGCAGGGATCAAGCCGAACAATTCCTCAGAACACTCCCCATGATATATACGGTACAATATACAGAGAGACGCAACGTCTCTCCGAAGAGCCAGTGGATCGAGCCGACCTGAAATAACCACGTCGCCGACAATGGACTTCACGCCAAGGATTCCAATAATCGGATTGGTATAAAGGGGAGCTCCCTCAAAGTTCAGAGGTACGACGAAGGGATGTTTTTTCGCGGTAAATGCGCAAACTTGTATTTTGGAGGGGTTAAAGCGGACTAGGTTATGTCGGCCCCAATCCGAGACACGACATAACATGTTCTCGGTGTCAGTCACAAGTTTATTCCGGCTCTCGATGACGCTTTCCAGAGAAATGTTAGCTCGCCCTGTGTAGAGCGTATCCCCAGTACTGTCGTCTGCATAGCAATGAATGCTGTTGTTATGCAGCATGTCATTGATATGCAGAAGAAACAGAGTAGGGGACAACACACACCCCTGCGGGACTCCAGCATTCACGGGCTTCATGTCGGAGCACGAACCGTCGACTGCGACTCTGATGCTACGCCCAGTAAGAAAGCTGGCAACCCATGAACACAATTTCTCAGGAAGTCGTGCCAATTCAGGAGCACACGTCCGAAGCACAATGGGTGGAACTGCATCAGGCCCACTCGCCTTATGGATATCAAGGGGAAAAAGAGCCTTACGAACTGACCTTTGCAGGAACTGAACGTTTGGCATTGTACAAGCGCAATGCGGTATGGTTGGTGGAGAGTTTTCCCCATCGTCCAAGGTCGAGTTTGATGCGAAAAGAGAGCCCAAGAGATCAGCTTTCTCCTTTGCAGTATAGGCCAGGCAGTCATCGGTCTTGTGCAATGGTGGTAGGGACGGCTGACAAAAATTCCCTAAGATAGCTTTGGCGAGAGACCAGAACGCACGCGTCCCCGAAGGAAGACGCACTAGCCTCTCGCCAATTCTACCTATGAATGATGACTTCGCCTTGGCAATGTCATTCTTAAAGGATCTGGCGGCAAAGTTGTACTTCTTTCTGAGCGCACTGGTGTTTGGATCCGTTGATGACACCGCATTAGCCCAGGCTTGGTAATGTTGTCGCTTTTGGCGAGACGCCATTTTGCAGCAACGACCAAACCATGGTTGGGACTTGCCGCCAATGGGAACCACAGAGTTTGGAATGAAAAGTTCCATTCCCTGCAGTATCACATCAACGACAGAGTCAGCGGCGACATCAGGATCATCCAGCGAGAAGCAAACTCGCCACCACGGGTAGGACGCAAAGAAGCTTCGCATCCCATCCCAGTCCGCTGACCTATAATGCCAGACTCGACGGCTAGCCGCTGGTTGCGGTTTTGAAGTTTCTGTGAGAGGCACAGTGCTGCGAATCAGACAGTGGGCTGATGAGCCTAGTGGTGCATCAACAGAAACTTGATAGACGTCTGGGTGCGAGGTCAGCAGAAGGTCCAATAAAGAAGGTGCATGGCCCTCCACATCTGGAACCCGTGTTGGCTCGGTTACCAATTGGGACAGACTGTAGGCCAAAGCGAAGTCATGAACGGCTCTACCCGCGTGGTCAGTTGTGCGTGAACCAAGCCATTCGACGTGGTGGGCATTGAAGTCTCCCAATACCACAATCTCGGCCGAGGGGATCCGTTGGAGAAGGGAGTCTGTCGCTGTTTGGACGGTCTCGATAAGTTGGTCAGTTCCGATGTTACCGCTGTGGGACCTATACAGGCACGCGTAGACGCGAGGATGACGTCCGCAGTCGACGTGCAGCCATAAGATGGAGAGGTCCCTATCTTCAAGATTGCCAAGTTGACGAACGCACATATCCTTCTGACATAGGCACAAACACCGGCTCGTGGCACAAATGCATGTTCCAGGTTGTATCCCGGGTAGCGCAAGTACGAGATGTCAGGAGGGGGGGATTTCTGCGTCTCGGTGAGGAAGAGCAAGGCCGGTTTCGCCGTCTCGAGGTGGTAATGGACGGCGCTCAAGTTAGAGTGGATTCCCCTGATATTGCAGAAGTCCACGCGAAACGTAGGAGGGGGTGCCAATTGTCTTGCCTTTCTCTTGCCTGCAGCATGCCTTGGCACGAGCGGACTTTTGCCCTCCCCACGTTACGTAGGGCAGCCTGAGCGAGAACGCTCAGGGGGGATTCTCCGACACCGGAAATGTCGGTACCGCCCTGGGGTAAATCTAGATTAAAGTTCGCTGCCATATCAATTGTGAGGGGGGGGGGGGGAGGAGAGGTCTCCGGAACCCTCACTCGCCGGACGAAACACAACAGCACAGAGGGCCATTGTTTTACGCCGAAAATTCGTGAGGGGGTGGTATTACGCCGGGCGAGCCGACCCAATGCGTGCTGCAACGCAGCGTGGCTCTACCACTCAGTTAAAACCTGATGTTAAGTGGAAATGAGGTCCAGGCGCGAGGACAACTGGTGCAGCGTAAGAGACGTAGCATCATCCCCTCTCCTTAATTCACTAAGTTTATTTGTACTGGCACCTCGAGACCAACCGTTAGGTTATGCAAGAAGTGCCAGACGTCCCTGCGCCAGTAGAACACTCGCGCAGGAGACCACCAACGTTAGGTCTTGACGCCAAATTAGTGCCCGCCGCAGCGCGCTCTTCATTCGGTACTCATAAGACTGTGTCTCGGGAGAGTATCCCCGTGAACACGTGTAGTTCACTGCCTATTGTCCAGATAGGTAGCCGGAGCTGTCGAGCTCGCTCACTTCTCGTTGCACGAAGGGCACAACTCGCAGTTGCCACTGCTAGGGTCGTCGACTCTAAAGTCGACTCCCAAGTGTCCACCTTGGTAGCGGAGTAGTAAGCACACTCACTTCTCGGAACCCATCCGGGAGCCTAGCCAGTTCCCACGTCCTACGAGGCTGGCTGGACCGGAAACCTACGGCATCTAGGAGGCCGTCTCTACTAGTTATCCAGACTAGTACCGGAGATGTCAACACCAATGTCCAATGAAAACCACCGGACAAAGCTGCCAACTATAAGGGAAACTCACGTTCCCCGCAGGACTTTTCGCTTCTGGCCCCTCAGAGACCGCTACTAGGCCCCGCTCGCTGTGCACGAGTTTGGAAGTCCTGGCACACAATACCAGGACAAACGAACATTCCCAAGCTCTACAGCTAACCACATGCCACTACGAGTCCAACCCATGTCCGGATCCCGCCGGAGGCGCCTGGTTAAAGGCACGACCAGCGGGGGGCTAGAACCGGAACCCCGTAGTACCTCTGAAAACACAACCGGACCCGTAGTTCCAGTTGCGATACCCTATCTATTGAGGTCAGTAGATAGGGACCGTAGCATCAGTCATCCTCACTCTGCCGGCCCACAAAGTGCTTCTTCACGCCTCGTTTGAAGGACCCTTTGTCATAGGTAGAAGGGAATACGTGTGCTGGTAGACTATTCCGTCTTTTGGAAGTGCGGCAAAGAAACGAGTCACCAAATTTCTTTGTGCGTGATGGAATGTTACAGACTGTAAATTGGTGACTCCGGAGAGCAGCACGCGTACTCCTATGGAGGAAGGGAGAAGGAGGGATGAGGTCAAGAAGTTCTTCAGAGCACTCGCCATGGTATAAACGGTAAAAGACGCTGAGTGACGCAATATCTCTACGCAATAGCAAAGGCTCGAGAGTTTTAGTGACCTCCGCATTGCCGATAATGCGCACAGCGCGGCGCTGCAATCTGTCCAAGGCATCGAGAAGGTACTTTGCGGAGCCGTCCCAAAGGTGAGAGCAATACTCCACGCAAGACCGCACCTGTGTCTTGTATAATAGACACAACTGATCAGGCGTGAAGAATCGCCGCACCTTGTTCAGGACACCGAGTTTACGTGAGGCATTTTTAATCACGGTTTCGATGTAGTCCTTTTGGTTCAGATCACAGCGGATATCCATACCGAGCATGTTAATACTGCTCTGCAGGCCTAGAGATGTACCCTGAAGATAAGGAAGGGGAAGGAATGGCGACTTTTTCGCTGTGAATGCGCACACTTGTGTTTTCTTGGCATTGAACTCCACTAGATTATCGGAGCCCCATTTAGAAATGAGATCCAACACCCGATCGAGCTCAATGACAAGATTTGTTCGCTTCATTTCGGTGTCTACCCGCCCAGCCGTTGGGAGACCGTTATATCCCCCATGCACTGTGCTATCATCTGCATAGCAATGAATGTTTCCAAGAGGAAGCATGTCATTGATATGCAGAAGGAACAGCGTGGGGGATAGAACGGAGCCCTGAGGAACACCAGCGTTCACTGACATGAACCGCGAAGCGCATCCATCCGAAAGGACACGGATTCTACGCTCATGCAGGAAGCTAGCAATCCAGGTACAGAACTGAGCGGGCAAACCGTATGCCGGGAGCTTGGAGAGAAGAGCTTTGTGCCAGACCCGATCAATAGCCTTGGCTATGTCAAGGCTAACTGCCAGTGACTCGCCACGCTTGTCAATAGCCTCACCCCAGAGATGTGAGACGTACGTGATGCGGTAATTAGTCGGATCTGACCGATCTCCTTTTTTAGGGATCGGTTGCACATTAGCTTCTCTCCAAAATTCCGGCACACAACCCGAAGAGAGCGAGAGACGGTACAGACGCGTTAACACAGGGGACAACTCCGCTGCACACATTTTCAGAACTATTGCTGGGATGCCATCAGGACCGTTAGCTTTCCGGACATCGATTGACTGCAGCTCCGCACGGACATCACACTGCCTGATTTTAATATCAGACATTGTGTGGCCACAGTGAGGAACTGAGGGTGGCTGTGCATTACAGTCATCGATCCGGGAGTTAGCCGCAAAGAGTTTGGCCAGGAGATCGACCTTTTCCTGCGGCTTGTGAGCTAAAGTTCCGTCAAGACATCTCAGTGGTGGCAGCGAGGGTTGGCAGAAGTTGGATTGCACGGCTTTGGCCAGACGCCAGTAGCTACGACTGCCAGTAGGATGCGTCAGGAGTTCTTGGCCTACTCGTGCAACGCGCTGGGCATCCGCTCTAATGTAGGCCCTCTTACACGACTTGGTGGCATTATTATAGGCTGCTTTTAGCGAGCGAGTTTCGGGATCGGTATGCCGTCTGTTTGCTTTCAACAGCGCTGGCACACTCGCGATTGAACCAGCGGTTGCGTCTGCCTTTGCTGATGACATAGGAGTGTGGAATATAGTATTCCATTCCTAATACTATCTCATCAGCAACGGCAGTGGCGCTAGCGGTTGGGTCCTTCTCACTAAAGCAGCGCTGCCTCCAAGTGACGGATGCAAAATACTCCCGCATACCGTCCCAGTCTGCCGACGCGTAGTGCCAAATCTGGCGTTTCAAAACCGCTGTTGGCGGGCGCGATGCCAAGGGCACTGTGCTGGATATCAAGCAGTGATCCGAGGAACCTAAAGTAGCTCGAATCTCCACCCGGTATCCAGCTGGGCGACTCGTCAGCAGAAGGTCGAGTAAGGAGGGCGCATGGCCAACTATGTCTGGGATCCTGGTGGGCTGGTTCACCAGTTGCGTCAGGTCATGCGTGAGAGCGAATGCGTGGGCAGTTCTACCAGCATGGTTTGTTTTGGAGGAACCTAACCACAACTCATGGTGGGCGTTGAAGTCCCCCAAAAACACCAGTTCCGCCGATGGAAACCGCTCCTGCGCATCATCTGCTACCCGACTAAGATGTTCAATTAGTCGAGTTGTCTCCATGTCGCCGTTATGGGATCGGTAGACGCAGACGTAGACACGGCAATGAGAGCCTAAGTCGACGTGTACCACTAGGAGGGAGAAGGAAGGGTCCTCCAGACAGCGCAGACGGCGACAGCAAACATCCGCCCGAACGAATAAGCAAACTCCGGCTTTGGCTTTGAAGGATTCTTCAAGCACAAAGCCGGGATAGTTCAGGTAGGTGGTGTCAGCTGGGCGGATTATTTGCATCTCCGTCAGGAACAACATTGCTGGCCGTGCCGTCTCGAGATGGTGGTGGACGGCATTGAGGTTTGCATGGAGTCCGCGGATGTTAGCGAACTCCACCTCAAACGGTAAGGTTGTGGTGGGGGTGTGCACCGCTGTAGTACCAGTTTTGTTGTTAGGCGCTGTCATTTTAGGAGTGGAAAGAGAGAGGCGTGAATCGAGAAAATGATGCCGCGATGCGAATGGTCAGTGTGGTGGCCTGTTTCCACAGGAATTTGCCCACAGACGAGTATTATTAACCTGCCGAACGGAAAGGCCCCCGAACCCCCCCGGGAATAGCCGCCGGGACCCACCTTCCGGTCACCAACCGGCACGACGGACCACCCCGAGATTATGCGTGGCATGGTGAGGCAGCCTCACGAGCTGGTTAGGCTCGCTTGGGCCCCTGTACTGTGCCACGGGCGGCCAGCGGGACAACCGTTTCTACGGGTCTCCCTGGTCGGCAGGTTAACGAAGTCCTCCTGGCACTGGTTTGACGGAAGCCTCCACAGACCAAATACATCGCAGCATCATCCTCTCGAGCTCTGGTTATACGCTGGCTGATCCCGAAACGCTACCGACAAGCAGTCACTTGACGGGTTTTACACCATGCGTACGGTGGTCACCAACCAGACGGGTCAAGCCCTACCACCAGTGGAGCAGATCATCGCTCGAAAGAGTCCGTTAGTCGCTTTTTACGACACCCACCGGACGGAGAGAGGGGCGGCGATTGGTATTCTTTCTCCTTCACCGCACGGATAAACTACTATTTTGCATTTGACAATATTGTAATTATTTAATGCTTCTAACTGGGGTATGGTCCCTCAAATGTATTAGTATACCTTAAATAAAGTCGAAGTGTAGTGATACCTAATAACAAACTATTGTTATCAATTATTGTAATATCTACATTTCACAAATATAGATATTACTATTACTATCACGCGCGCCGACCTTGAAGCTTGAAGTTTCAGGTCGTATGTCACTATGCCCAGTAATTTCACTGAATACATTACCATTCAAATCACAGTAATATAAAATAGTGCTGCTTATCGGCATAAATAGAGTTATTGCCAGCCACTCCACACCGTGCAATAATGCTACCACTAAATTACTGTCTTCCCGCTACTGGCCGCAATTTAGAATAAAAGCGAAAAGTTACTTACTCACTTGGCTGATTCGCCTTCCTGGTTGTCTGAAATCAGGAACCTTCGGGCTCTTAATTGTGCATGGATTCAGTTCTGTCGTGGTCTCCGTACTTTCTTCAGTTGTTACATCAGAAAGGTTCTGAAAAACAGATAGGAGTTTATTTTAATGACACCGTCTTATCGACCGGTGGCATTTTAAAATCATTTGGCCATCATCTATTGACACACCCCTTATCGCATTTCGGGGTTTGGCACTAAGGCTTACATACACAGATTTTTTTTTGTATTTTTGTACAGGTTTCGCTATCTAGTAACCTAACCTAAAAAAACCACCCTAACTACACCAAACCTTTTTTTTTAAATCATAAAAAAACAAAACTTTCTTTATGGTGGTTTAGAGGTGAGAAAGTTAATAAAGTAATACCTGTTCCTGCCACCAAGCAACATTCTCCATTACGCGTTCCGGATTGAAGGGTATTAGATCCAGTAAAATTGGCTATTTGATACTCGTAGTTGTAACAAAAAAATATGAAATATGTCGGATATGGTAGTTTATAATTTAACGATAATTATCCAATAGAATTTTTTAGGAAAATAACTTAATATTGTAATAAAATAAATTTGCGATTTTTATCTGTGGATTACAAGACCCGAAACACGGGCGGCCACTCAGAACAATTATTGTTCTGAGGGCGGCCATAGGCGGCCATGATTGAGCTCCATCAGCACGCGCGTTATGTCCTCAGCGTTGTGTGCCTCCATGGGCTGCGGTGGCCCTTCCATCAGGCGGTCCTCGTACATACATACGTACAAAGTCTTGAATCAGCGTGTCCTACCTGTATTAGAATACGGAGCCGAGACGTTGACACCCACGGTGCGACTGGTCCACAAATTAAAAGTCACTCAGCAAGCTATGGAGAGAGATACTCGGTATCACTATAAGGGATTGAATCCGGAACGAAATCATTCGCCAGAGAACCAAAGTGACCGACATAGCTCAAAGAATTAGCAAGCTGAAGTGGCAATGGGCTGGTCATATTAGCCGCAGAACCACAACTGCTGGGGTAGACGTGTTCTAGATTGGATACCACGACTCGGTAAACGTAGTATAGGGCACCCGCCGGCTAGGTGGTGCGACGACGGTAGGCAGCAGTTGGATCAGAAGAGCCGAAGATCTTTTTTTTTATACTAAGCCTGGCAAATGACCCCACTGTGGAGTGGGGTCACTAATGTTAAGTGGAAATTAAGTGCAGGCGCGAGGACAACTGGTGCAGCGTAAGAGACGTAGCATCAGTCACCCTCACTCTGCCGGCCCACAAACTGCCTCTTCACGCCTCGTTTAAAGGACCTTCAAGATCGGGCCAGTGGCATGCATTTGGAGAGGCCTATGTCCAGCAGTGGACTAACACGGGCTGATTATGATGATTATGAGACGTACATAGATTTCCAAAGGGTTAGTCTGAGACTAAGCAATAAGGACGGCAGAAGCAGTTCCCTGCCAAAGTCCACGTCTCACCAAATTAAAACGGCACATGTGCTCAGCGTGATAGGTGGTGGGCCCATTGCCGCTATATGCTGTTGGATGTATGTGCAGTCTTTGTTCCGGTAGTCGCCTTTTACGACAACCAAGGGAAGAGATGGGTTTGAAGTATTCTTTTAGTGAGCCGCTATTCCATACCACTCCAGCGGTCCGTGAGTAGCGTTGGCCAGGACTTGAGTTCTTTAAGTCCTATTTTAGGGACTGGAGACTGGACTCGTAAATGAGAGATCAAGCCTTTTTGTCAGTGATAAGATTCACGAGTCCTTACAATATTACTCGAGAACTCGAGTTTTTTTTCCCATAATATATTCAAAGAGACTCATAAGTAGGGCGTGCACCCGGTTCTACCCAGTTCCGAAAAGACCCGGTTTTACCCGGTTCTTATAATCCTCAAAGAACCGGTTCTTAAAATTATATTACCCGATTTTTTCGGTTCTTTCGGTTCTTATCAATGTCGTCAAATAAATCAATTATTTAACGATATTGTTTTGTTGATTGCGATAAACCAAACGTGGAATGTGCAAGGCATGGCATGGCAACACAGTAAGGGTATTATGAGGCGCGCGCGGGGGTAGCACAGCACCCATTCAAGAATTTACAGTGCATGTATTACTTTTCGTTCGGCTTACTTTGAGGCCTAGGCTTTTCAAACGGTTGCTCCACAGGGATAGTTTGTTTTGCCGGCCTTCAGTAGATTTCGACGCGAGCACTATTTCATCGGCATATAGTAGTGTCCATGGAGCAGGGCGTTGCAGATTTTCAGTGACGTAATTCATAACCGCATTAAACAATAGTGGGCTTAAAGTTGAACCCTGATGCACTCCTACCTTCACATGGAATTCCTCACTTAATCCTGCCGGACTAGTACCCTTGTGGTTACATTATCTTACATGTATTTTACTATATCAATGTACTGTTCGGGAACGAGCTGTGCTCGAAGCGCTGTCCATATAAAATCTCCTGGAACTCTAGCAAATTTTTCTAGATCTATAAAAGTGAAGTGTATTTACTTTCCAGATGATTTTTTCTTTTGTAAGAACAGTTTAATAGAGTGAATGGCATCTATGGTTCCCATGCCGCTTGAGAAGCCATATTGGTTTAACGTCAACTTAAAAGCTGAGACAGTCTTCTAGCTATCACGGTTTCCCAGATTTTCAAGTAGTGCGAAGTTAGCTTTATGGCACTGTAGTTCTCGCATTCGGCAGCGTCACCTTTATTTTTATAGAAGGGTATGATATCGCTTTTTTTCCACATGTCTTGCATTTTGCGATCTTCTATAACTTTATTCAAAAAGTTTGCTAGCCATCAGACTATGCCGGTGTCGCCTACTTTTTTCCAGAGTTCTACCTGAATTTCATCTGGCCCAACCGACTTGTTGTTCTTTATTCGACGAATAGCAAATTTTATAGTCGATCTCTTAACTGAGATGAAAGAGATCTTAAATAAAAACAAATTAAACATGATTTTATTTCACGGACACAATAGCACCAAAAATAACCGGGTACTCGGTTCTTCGGTAAAACGGAACCGAAAAACCCGGTTCCTAAATAAGGTCCGCTTCTGCATCCTCTACTCATAAGACACGAGTTCATTGTTAGTTCGGAATTATTTTCAAAAACCACTGTTATAGATAAGTTGTTTGAAAAGTGTTTTTTAATCAATAATTTGCCAAAAACCCCAAAAATCAAGAAGACTCAACTCTTTTTGATGTACTTACTCAATTTCTTCAAAAAGATTTAAGTGTTTTTGAAGAACTTGAGTCCATAATAAAAGCTCAGTTCTACGAGACGAGTCTTTTTTGCATTAGGACTCGATAAAAGGACTCAAGATGTAAAACTCAGGACTCATTTAGTCAGAGTTTTGCAAGCTCTGCAAAAATAAGACCAGTCCTAAATTAGGATTAAATTAACTTGAGTCCTGGCCAACACTATCCGTAAGCCGAATTACTTATTATACAGCACAGGCAATGTCATCTCGTCCTCGCCACTAATTTACTTACGTCTGATTTTCTGTCATCAACGATACCCCAACTCCATCTTTCATCTTCATCTTGCTAGAAAGATAAACATTTGATAATTTTATATCAGTTTATTTTACAAATATTTGAAAGACACGGTTACCAAATAAGTAAGCATTATCAGCCTATAAACGTCCCACTGCTGGGCACAGGCCTTCCCATATGAACAACAGTAGTTCCAAAACAACAAAGGTAGTCAGACTTGTTATTGAGAAATAAATATTTTTGAATAAAAAAAAACAAGAAAAAAAACAGTAGGTACATGGGGAGACTGGACCTTCACCCATCACGATGATCCAATGCGGGTTGGTTGGTGAAAAAGTGATTAATTTAGAAAACATCGAGCTTCATTCGTGCTTTATAAGTAGTTAGAGCTGGTTGAGGTCAGAAAGCACTTACTATCTCCTTTACTCTATTGGCACGGAAGTAGGATTCTGCGGAATCCAGATCCCGACTGGATAACGAACACCCAAATACCTACTTCTGCTGCCAAGCAGCATTGATTTACATTGCTGCGTTCCGTTAATTATGGTCTTAACTTGTACAATCTTTATCTGATTTAAATGCATTGAATGGTCCTTTCAAAAACATTATGCTTGTCATTTCGTAGGCCTTTCATGACTTTTCTGGATGATAAAAGCATTCAGTGCACCCATGTCCAAAACTAAAAAAGTTACGTAACTATAGGTCGTGGGTCCCACGGACCCGCGCGCACACCAATACTCACTGTTCCGTCGGGGTAGGTTGCGATGTTGTGATGATGGATGGCTCCATGGCGATGGTAAATAACGACTGCGTCTCTTAAGGTGATGTTGTATATTGGCAGTGACTACATTGTGACTAACTTATTATCTAAACCTTACAAGACTATTTATACAGTAATACTACGTAGATGTTGGAGGGAGGATGCCGTGACATATCTTTATCGGATCTGCACGCGTTTAGGAATGTGCTTACAAACTCTTTAACCGATACGTGATGATAATAAATTATGTGGCGACTCTGGCCGCCACAGTACTCCCCCTCTTGAAAAAGGGAATAATAAAAAACCATCAGGTCTTCAGCTTGGAGATGCCAGTGGTGCTCTAATCCACGTTAAGTCGTGATGAGCGTGCTCAAGTCTTCATTGACAAAACGAGCGTTCTCCGGTCTACGTGACTCGAGACGAGCGTGTGCTACCATGTCTGCTGTGAGTCGAGACGTGTGGAGTGCGACGGTATTTATTTTGACCGTCGAGTGATGCCGAGGATCCAGGAAGCGTTACGTTGCTGCGATGGAACCTTGAGGCAGGCTGGCAGGCTGAATGCTGCTAAGAGAGCTGTTTCCTTGTATTTGAACAAAATACTTATTATAGGTATATCTTTTAAAAAAAAACCTACTACACGAATAATTTTTATAAGAAACTTGATTTTTCTTTAAAATGTCTAAAATTCCTCTCAACATCTTAATATTGTTACTAAAATATTTTTTTTTATCACGTTATACCAAGACTATATTATACACACAAATTAAGTGGCATAAACAAGTACAACTTTAAATTATGCATATTCTTACAGTGAACTTTAAATTACGCATTACATGTTAATAATAAATTGAACTAATAGACTTAATAAAATACATAATAACAAAACATAAAAATTAGATTTGACTAAGATTAAGCATTAAGTACATAGAGATAAGACATGTTGCATTCAATATATTATAAGGAAATACGTAAATAACAAAAAAAATAATTAAAATTGACTAAAATCTTATTATTACAATAGTTACCCAAACATGGTTCATTTTTGTGCTGTATTTTTATTGCACAATCAAAGCATTTTAAACTTGTTGAATATCTTCATTTTGAGTACAACTTCATTATAGCTTCATAATTATCCTCGAACTGGCGTATTCCTTGGCTCTTTACCAGATAACCGGAGAAATCAATTCGCCTGGAGGTAGCTAGTAGCATTTAAGCGTCTTATGAAGTGTAATAATATCTCATAAAACCATCGACTGGTAAAATAATGCTTCTAAATATCTCTTCCCGTAATTATAAATAACATACCTCAAACCACTTTGTCAGTCGGTAAAAGTGAGGCGGTTAAACGGGTGAATACTCGTTGTATACATATATGCTTATTTTCCTTTGTTTCATTTTTCATAATCGTGATGAATAAGCAACATATTGTGTTCTTTCTGATCTTGACCTTGCGCAAGCGTAGAGTAAACGGCGAAAAGTGCTGCGTCGGAAATTCTTGCGCGTTCGCTGCGCTGCACAATTTATGACATAATGTGTGCAGTTATGAAATCGTTAGTTTATTTTATTTCACATTGTTTTTTCTGGGTACCTTATTTCTTTGCCTTGGTCGATGAAACGTTCTTGTTGCGATGTGCCGGAAAGGAAGCCAAAGTTGTGGGAGCCATAAGAATGATGTTAAATGACGTAGTCGCAGCTCGAAGTGGCACGGCGTAGTGATTTTATCTTGAAGATTTTGTTGTGTCCGTCGCTGAATAGATGTTGCTGCCATGGTTGATGTGTAGATATTACAAATGACTCACGTGTTTTTTTTCGGGGTACTCCGTTGGAAGGTTGCTTGTTGCTTGAGCGGGGTCACCAGTGTTCCGTCGGGGTATGGTACGTATGCGAGGTGGAGGGTTCCATGGCGATAGTAAATAACGACTGCGTCTCTTAAGGTGATGTTGTATATTGGCAGTGACTACATTGTGACTAACTTATTATCTAAACCTTACAAGACTATTTATACAGTAATACTACGTAGATGTTGGAGGGAGGATGCCGTGACATATCTTTATCGGATCTGCACGCGTTTAGGAATGTGCTTACAAACTCTTTAACCGATACGTGATGATAATAAATTATGTGGCGACTCTGGCCGCCACACTCACCATAGTAGTAGCGAGCGAAACTCGTCTTTTCTCCTCTGCGCACTTCGGCTTAAGCCCTATTTACACTTCAGTAAGTACAGTAGCGAGTTAACTTGCGTCATCGGCGAGTTAAGTTGTTATTGTCGTTTGAACGGTGCAAGCAAGTTAAGTAACAAGTTAAGTAGCAAGTTTAGTTGAATAGACTGCCGTCCTATTTTTTAGCGAGTCAAGCGCGAAGTAACCCCCTCTCTCACGTCTCCCGCACCCCCGCTAACTTAATTGACAGATGTGTAAACAGTCGAGTTTAGTACAGTGCATGAGTTTGTAAACAGTGGGCGCGAACACGTGTAATTTTTATAGTGTAAAAATGAAGTTGTCTGATAAGACTACCTTTTTGGTTTGTTTCTGAACAGCAGGCGTAATTTTGTCTTACAAATAAAAATAAAAGCTCACTCATTCGAAAAGCATAATATCTGTATTCGATTGTGTCTTCTTCAGACAATTCCGTCAGAAGGTTATTACTGACACCACGTTTATTTGTAGAAATCCCATATTATTATGCGTTTGGGTCTGTTCATTCTATTAATATTTTATTTTCAAAGTGTTCCACAAGTATATAGACACTCTTTCTTTGATTATTGCACGTAAATATTGGTGTAAGGTAATTCAAAGTCCATTTTCCTGGATTAAAACAACCGTTTAGGAGGCGAAGATCCTCTTTGAGTAGAGTAAAACAACCGTTGACGCGACTAGTCGTCTTCTCGGATCGGCAACTTATGACGACTCACTTGGTTACATTTGAACGCTACTGTCTACTTACTACTTATTACTTAACTGACTACTTTCTTAACTCGCTACTGTACTTATTGAAATGTAAATCGGGCTTTATTGTCGGAAGGTACCTAGGAGCGGGAGGCGCTGGGGCATACGCCGTGTTTTTTACACGCGTTCAAAGATTGAACATGGGTCCACTGGACCCACAACTACAGTTAAGGGTTAAGACTAATTCATTGTTAAATTTATTATATATTTTGTTAATGTAAATGTAAATTATAATATTTGCGTACATTGCATGCCCGATTATGGGCAAACTGTTGATACTATTTTATTATTTTAAGAACTTGTTACACAGTCTAAGCAATAAAGAAGTTCTATTCTATTCTATTCTACTCTATTCTATTATATTATATTCTATTCTATTCTGGTTTGAAGAGGCAATGATATTGCGAAAAAAATCAGCTGTAAATTTATGGAATCACTGATTTTAATATTCATAAAATTATTATGACAGTTAAGTCATCTTAATACCAACAAATATTTTGCTACAATATAACGCGTGCTGTGAGTCGCGAACATTAGATCATCAGATCAAAGGTCATCAAACCACCATAAATAAGGCCAACACGTTTACAGGCACAGCCCGCAGCTAATGAGGCTCTCATGAGTTTATTAACCTCAGGTTTATAGCCTGGTAGCAGGAAAAGAGCTAAATGACACTTACGAGGTAAACGTCTAAAAAATATGTGAGATCCTGGTTTTTGGAAATAATTTTATGTTTTCAACATCACTGATACCAGCATGGAACTCTTATGAAGGTAGGTACTGGCAATTTTAAAGATTCGGTAGTCACTGTGACCCCGTAGCCTGCATTGAAAAATACCTTATGTATAAAGTTATTTATAATTATACTATAATATACTGACCGAATCCTGGCCGCACTATTCCCAGGCGGTTCGCTAATAAGTATATACCTAAGATATCATTACGATGGACAATAAACAAACTTCTGTAATAGAACCTTTTAAAATGTCATAATGTGTTTTGAAATGTTTACAATTGGACGCTGTTGAATCATCTTTTATAGATGTAAGAGGCCTATGATGATGATGATGTCTAAATTGAATAGTTAGTCTAAAAGCGATGAATAAGAAAGAGAAACGTAAAATTTTACAGCCACGTTTAAATTTGCAGATGTGCAGTTTCCCGACCATAGGTACTTATTGCGCAAAAAGCAGGTTCTATGCTGCGACGCGTACAATGGCAGCCGCAATAGTGTCATGGAGCGTATAGCTAATCGTGGGGACTTTCCGCTGATTAGCCAGTTAGTGTTAAGGGTTAAGTCTCTTTTTAATATCATATACTAACTTAGATTTTAAGATATTGTATACTAACACTACTGGATCTTTGTTGTCTGTCAAATAAATAAATTATTAAGTATGTAAAACACGTGTTTGTAAAACACGTGTTTATAAAACACGTGTTTTACATTAAACACCGTTTTGTCTCTTCAGAAAATGCTTTGACACTTACTCGCTTAACTCGTACTCGTGCGTCCTTAGATTGCGATAATGATAGCACTGAAAGAAAACATCATAACACTATTTTCGTTTTTAAAAATAAGATTATAATACATACCTACATACCTACATACATACATATATACATGACTATTATACCCGATGGGCTAGTCAGAGACTAGGCAATGCGGTCAAGCTGGCAAAATAGTCCACTTTTCACCAAATAGCGACTGCACATGTGCTTAGCGTGACAGGTGGTGAGCCCATCGCCGCTCTATGCTGTTGGGTGTATGTTCAGTCTTTGTCCATAAGTCGCCTTTTACGACACTCAAGGGAAGAGAGGACTGGTAGTATTCTTTCACCGCTACGCGACATGATTATAATTAAAAAAAAATATATAGTTTTTTCTTATTATTATTGAATACTCCAATCATAATGTTCTAATGAATACTAGAAGCCCTAGCTGAATAAGTCATTCATAAAGTTTGAAAGTATTGTTTTGTAAAAATATAAGTAAACATATCAGAAAATCATACCATGTACCACTACACACAATAACACCAACCTAAACATTGTTTAAAAGAGTACAATGCTGGCACAACTCAGAAAATTTATATAAACTACACTTTTTGACAAAAATTGTGATTAGTTTAAATTATTTCTAAAATTGTATGAGACGTCTGTGCCGCGAAGTCATTAACACACAAATAAGGGAATAACCTAATGACGGCCGCGACATAACCGGTTTTACATTGTTTGTAGCATTTTGCGAAGATGTATTATAGGAACCGATGACGTGGTAAATTATTTGTTTCTTTTTACAGATAATTATTAGTAGTCCTGTTAATCTAAATGACTGTGTAGGAGTGTGTTCACGTCAGTAGTCTAACGGAGGATTAGTTCCTGATTGAACCACGATTTCTCTCGTTCAACCCGAGCATCTGTATTATCACATGAGTAAAGAAACGGAACAGAGACAAAGCTTCATACAACTGCGCCGTCGCGGGTCTCTCCGTTTGTCCACTGGCCGAGCGAGCGTAATGTGTTTTATCCAGTGGCGGCGCGTACGCGACGTAGCGGCACAGTATAAATATAAGCTAAAGCAGTAAGGGTGTTACCAGACCAATCGATCGATCGTCGATCGACGGCATCGATCGATGGCAGAATGGATTAGTCGACGTCGATCGATAGTGTCTACCAGACCTATCGATCGATCATCGATCGATGGTAAAATGGATTAGTCGACGTCAATCGATAGTTTCTACCAGACCAATCGATCGATGATCGATCGACAATCGACCGGTAGAATGGATTGAATGTTAGATCGAGCTGTTTGATTAGACGCGCCGGCCGCTTCACTTTTTTTATAAATTTATTTCGTGACAATGGATACTAGTCCTTCAGTCGTATTATTAGAGTTCATTAATTATGCTAAAGCGCAGGCCACACCGCCAGCGGGCGGGCGAGCGAGCTAGGCGGGCGAACACCGTTTCACCTCTTTACATACTTGAAATGAAAAATAATTTATTGGCACATATTTGTTATTTCACATTTATGACAATATAAATTATATCAATACAGTAACACTATGTATGCCAAGGGCTACCGGCTCAGCTAGATGCAACATAGGCATAATGCCTATGTAGCGCTACTTTTCAGCCAGTACCATTTTCTCTTAAAGCTGTTATTCTTAATAGTTTTGCATGTACTTACCGTACATGCAAAACAAAAATACATATATATCCATAAATCCTGCTTTAGCAATTCACAATATCAATATGATTAACATAAGCACACTGACCTGACTAACCAGAATAAATGCCACATTAATATCCTTATGCCGATCACTGCTCCACCCCGAAACCCACCCCCTCCCTACAATTTAGTTGATTGAGGAATACTTTTTTAAATGTACTTTCAAAGTATGTTCAGATATGTTTTGGCGCAAAGGTGGAGGAATATTGTTCAACACTTTGGGCGCCGCATAGGTGAAGGATCTGCTGAAATCCTGCGTCTTGTGCTTTGGTATGAGAAGAACCAACCTATTTTTACTGCGAGTGTTCCGTGAATGTGCGTCCTTAGCCCATACTTCGGTTCACACCACGAGCTACCGACTAACCTATGTCAGCGATGCGAGCGAAGCAAACGAAATATCCAACGATTCGATAATTTATTTAAAAAGCTATTCATTAGAATAAGAATTTGTTACACTAAAGTATATACAATTTAATAATAAAGCTTTTCGAACGTGTCGTAGAAGGCGAAAGTATTTTTCAGTGAGTCATTTATAATAATTAATGAAAAATAAAGACGTCTTAAAATGTTGAAGATTTTTTAATTACAGAATTTTGTTTGTAAACTAGTCAATTCATTCGATTATTTGATCATTATAGAACCCAAATAAACGTTTTGATAAATAATAAAAAAATACCTTCTAACAACCCTAATGCTATGCTAGTTATCTCAAAAAAAGCGCTAACTAGCTGAGATACAGCGCTAACTAAACAAAAACTTTTCAATTTTACAAAAATAAGAGGACAATCATAACGCTCAATTGGCGCGTAGGTATATAAAACAACATAAAAGCAAAGTTTTAGTGTTCCCGAGGCCCTAAGGAGGAAAATAAGCTTTTAGCCTTTTTTATGGCTATTTTCGTAACGTAGGCTTTGACAGCCTAAAAGCCTAAATCTAGCCTTTTAGGTTAGACCTATTTAAACCTATTGGTTGGAGATCCAATAGGTCTTTAAAAAACCTATACTTTTTTAAAAAGCTAGTCTGTCAACAGTAACGTATAACCCTCTGAAATGGCTATAAAGGTTGTGAAGCTCTTAACCATTTAGGCTATAACTTTTATTCAAGAATATCTACTTTAGAAAGTTAGTTCACTCTCTGGTATTGGAAAAACTGAAAATTGCGTTTGAATAATATTCATTAATAGGTATATGTATATGCCAAAAGACAAAAATCCCTAAAAATAATATAGATTTAAAAAAAAAATTACGTACCTACATAACACCGACAATTGGCTAGTTGACAGTTTTCGAAAAAGTATTTAAAAAGTTACAAACGCTTATTTTATACCCCGTACAATATTTTCTTTCTCGAAAAACCTTTGTTTAACAGAAAAAAACATATTTTTCTTTATTGATTTCAAACTTCGTGCGAAAACGGTTGGTCACGTGACATTTTGCTCGGTGACGTCACATTTCAATAAATATAGAAACTTATCTTGAAACCTGACAGATAGTTTCTGTATACTTTGTGAAATGTGACGTCACAATCCGTCACATGAAGCTCAATCATGGCCACCCGTGTTTCGGGTCTTGTAATCCACAGACAAAAAAACGCAAATTTATTTTGTAAAAATAAAATATTTACATATTATCTCAATAAAAAAAACTATTGGATAATTATCGTTTAATCATAACCTACCATTTCCGACATATTTCATATTTTATTGTTACAACTGTCAAATAGCCAATTAAGTAATATAAAAAAATAAGACTTGAACACAATAACATTAGCTTCTCTTATTAACTATGAAATAAACAATGTAATAAAATCTCAGTAGTCGATTCTACCCTCCTTCTAACTTCGTCGTATCGAAATGAAACTTTGTACACACATATTTAGACGGGATTTAACGCAAAACTACCTAATAAAGGCGTGTGTGACGGTATGAAACTTTGTATGTGTAATATTATGTTGTTTGGATGAAAATACCTTGAATTTGTATTTTGGAGCTAATACATACATACATATATAGATCCATACATATCTACATATATACACAATACATACATACATAAAATATGCATACGTACATACATACATTCATACATACATACACATATACATAATACATCCATACATACCTACATATATACATTCATACATAATACATACATAAATACACATATATACATACTGTAATAGATCAATCCAGTTTCTGCAGTAGTAGCCGAAGTTTGACATTTATTGTAAAGTAAACTTTATGCAAATACAGATTCTTTAAAATATTATTTGAGTTATTTACATCACTTTAAACCAGGCTCGCTAAGCTAGTTGGAACAAAGTCTAAATTCGAAATTGCGAGCGACACAACGTGGAACCAAGCGAAAAATTCAAACTCTGTTTCAAAAGCCCATACAAAAATATCACAAATTTTAAGTGTCGGCTCCATATTAAAATGAACTGAACATTTAAGTCTTTTTCACAATAGGAACATTTTCAGGAAATCTTGTCTACTTATTGATAGGAATGATTTTCGTCATTTTGTAAAAAAAAAGTTAGTGTATTTTTGCTCGAGAAAGTCTTGCACCCTCTTTGCGACACCATAACCCTGATGAGTAGAACTAATGAGAATAAACGAATAATGACGGCTTACTCAGGCCTAGTGTAAAAAAGGCTTTAGCCTTAAAATAAACCTATTACTGCAAAAAAGGCTTTTTTAGGCCTATAGCCTTTTTTTAAAGGCTACTTTTAAGCATAGCCCTAAAAAAGGACCAATAGGCTTACATATAAGGCTAAAAGCCTATAGCCTTCGGGAACACTACCTAGTTTCCGTGCTGCTTTAGCTTATATTATACTGTGGTAGCGGCCAGCGGACACGCACGCAGGCGCCGTATGCTTGTAGTAGTTTACTCGCCGACACGGCGCGGTTGTATGAAGCTTTGTCTCTGTTCCGTTTCTTTACTCATATGTCTATATGCTTGACCGACTGACGCCTTAAAAAATAAAAACAAACTACTATTTGCATGTTTATGAGAATTTAATGGTATGGTTGAATAAGTAGTATTATCATTAGGCAATTACCACCATGCTATTAAGCGCTCGGCCTTCATCTCACCTTTAATAAAGCTGACAATCCGACAAGTCGACATATGTCAAAAAGAGACAATTTGACATTTTTTCTGTTTAATAAAACTGACAGGCGACATAATTGTCATGGTGGGAAATTCACAAATATGTCGAATTGTCGCGACAATCAGATATTTTTCTGTTTAATAAAACTTTTTAAGCGACAGGTGACAGGTGAGAATTTGTCGTGAAAAACTTGTCGAATCTGCTCTATAAAACATAAAATTGTCATGACATATTGACATATTTGTAAAATTGTCCGACATTTCTGACAGGAGCGTTAACCTCTGTCGCGAAATCATATTATGAACTTTGAAGGTTTAAGAAAGTATTTTTTATTACAAAAATAACGGTACTTACGTCAAGCAGTGAGAGTAGTGATGATGAATATTTGGAACAAATACAAACGAGGAGGCAGTGACGATCATTTAAAAGCAGAATTAATTTCTCATTCGCAATTACAGATTTCTGCTTTAAAGAAAAATTTCGGGTATGTAAAACCACCGTAGAATATTTAATTATAAAAATTGGTCTTCAACTTGAATACGATACAAGCAGAAACCTAGCACTTACACCCGATAAACAAATTTTATCGGGTGTAAGTGCTAGGTTATTTCATAAATAAGCCCCAAAATAGTAAGTTTTTCGTGCATTTCCATTTTACACGCGATCAAAACGAACAATCGAAGATGCACCAGTAATTGAATTATCTTTTACTGTGGTAATATTTTTTTTCTATTTTACCATCATTTAGCTTCTTATAACAAAATTAAATATGTCAAAAGTCGACATAATTGTCACGACAATCCGACGATTGTCACCGACAATTGTCAGAAATAATTAGACTGTGGTTTTTTGACGTTTGTCAAGTTTTATTAAATGCTTTTTCAATGACAAATATGTCAAGATTTCACCTGTCGATTTTTGACATATTTGTAACTTTTATTAAACAGCTTAAGCGCGACAACGCTAACGTTCAGAGCGAATTGGTGTGACAATATGGGACTAAAGTGTTTAGATACTTCTAAGCCTGACTATTCTAAGTCTGACTGTACATTGTTTATGTGGAAAAGCCTGATTGGATTGACAATAGATAATTATATTTTGGGTATTTCAACATTTATTTTACTGATACATCTCACTGTTTTTTTATACCTCCATTTGAGGTATCAAGAAATCTAAACGTAGTAACCATAAAGGCACATGTGATAAATGGCCGCCAGCTTGCAACAGCAGTGCTGTGATATTTTGCGTAAATTAAAATTTTAATAAAATTATTTCACCCTTACACCAATTATCTAAACCAAGATAAGTATTCTTTTGAAACTCGTTAATATGGTAAGATAACGGATATATTTACAAAAACATAGAAAAAAACACCCAGACCCGAAATCAATTTTAGAAAAACAGTTTTTTCCTATATTGACCCGACCGGGAATTGAACCCGGTACCTACCTCGGAGATGGTGCGACGCCAGACCCGGCGTGCTAACCACTCGACCACGGAGGTGGTCAAAGGTACCCAAAGGCTTTCCATTTGCCACGATCCTGATACACTTCCTTTGCTTAATTTACTCTAGTCATTTTCTTTATACATGTCATTTTGCGGCCATTCCCTCTCCTTACATCGCTCAGTTTTATTTGTACTGGCACCTCGAGACCAACCGTTAGGTTATGCAAGAAGTGCTAGACGTCCCTGCGCCAGTAAACCAACTCGCGCAGAAGACCATCCGCGTTAGGTCTTGACTTCTTGACGCCGAATCAGTGCCCGCCGAAGCGCGCTCTTCATTCGGTACTCATAAGACTAGCGTCTCGGGAGAGTTTCCCCGGGAACACGTGTAGTTCACTGCCTATTTTCCAGCTAAGTAACCGGAGCTGTCAAGTTAGCTCACTGTCTTCTCGTTGCACGAAGGGCACAACTCGCAGTCGCCACTGCTTTTATTTTTTGCTGTAATTTTGCGGCCAATAAAAAAAGGCGAAATGCAATCTTTTGCTGCACCTACCAACAGCAAGTTACGTCAATGAAAAGATAACTGCCTCCTCTCAATGGACCACAGTATGGGGTTGTAAAGAAGGAGTTTGAAATTTCTTTTACAGGATCAGATATCTTTGGGTGTTGCAAACGTCGTAAGCTACAGTTTACCATTAGACGGGCCGTATTGCCAGCGTAGTGGTAAAAGTGATATATTACTGGATGGAAATTTTAGGTACACGGTATGTTGGTAGGCGGTACCTGGATGACAGTCATAGTATGGCTATCGATAGAACAATAATACAATTAAAATGTTTTTTTAAATTTTTATTAGAGCTTACTTACATAACAATTCAAAATAGTTATTGTATAAACGTAGGTACTACAACTTCTAATACAAATATAATTAAGAAGATAATTGTCAGTAATTTTTTGATAACAAGTACGCTGTTAGTTCTAACTGAGAAAAACTATGGGATTTCATTAATTTATTTCCAAACAATAGGTTCTATCCATTCCAGGTAACTGGAAACCGCCGTGTAGATGCCTGGTAGGTTCTTTAGCGCGCAGCCTATGCCGAATGACGTCACACCGATCACTTGGTGCATTCGCCTGCATGTGCCGGTCTCTTCACAGCTGTTGATAGAAACAGATACATTAGAGAAGTAAGACAACTGGGGCTGTGTTGTGGCGGTATTTTTTTTATTTTAGGGATGAATTTTGAAAAATAATTTCTTAATGCATACCTAAACCCTATAAAGAACCTACGTGCTAAATTGAAAATCCCTAGGCCCAGCGGTTTGGGCTGTGCATTGGATATGTCAATCAATCAGTCAGTTCTTTCACTTTCCCATACAAACTTCCCATACAAAGTTAATATTATTGAAACTTTGCATACTAGAGTAAAGTGCAGGGATCTAAATAGTTTGTTGAAAATATCTTGAAGAAACGTTCATTTTACTGAGTTATTGCGATTTTAAACTTTCTATAGTGGACTTTAAAGCGCATTAGCTCAGCTAAATAAACGTTTTTTTTAAATGTTTTCAACAAACTATTTAGATCCCTGTGTTTACTATAACATGAAAAGTTTAATTAAAATAGACTTATTAGTTTTTAAATATTTCGACTTGGAAGTTTGTATGGGAAACCGAAATGCGTAAACCCTCTTAAAATAAGACTAAAACTTGTACAATAAACATTTTAATTTAGTAAGTAAGTATTCTGACTTTTACTAGTTGAGTAGTAGTTCAAAAGGGTAATTTTAATACTTTGGAATATTAGTAACTTTGGACATTTTAGCACTGGTATTCATAGACATACATATCGATGGCTTAGAGCACACATGTACACAGGTAAAAAGGATTTCTTTGAATAAGACAAAGCACTTTCTCAGGATATTTCGTAATTTCGATAAAATATTTTCTAGGACCAAAAATATATTGTTGTTATGAAAAAACTGCTTATCTCTTTCTGATACAACTTTGCTCTCAAAGTTTTTGTTTTATTAAGAGAAATATTTTTGTTTGAATGAAGAACTTTAAATGCACTTGAATCAATAAATAACATCTTTGGTTAAGATGTAAGTATTCTCAATTAATGATTCAAGTCTTTTATCTTGAAATAAGAATTGTGTAGTACAGTAAAAAGAAAAAATATTTTCTGTCTAAGAAAATATGGCTTTCTGAAATGTAAAAATGTTTCATTCAGTTCCAGAATATTTTAATTATTGTTTATTAAATATTTTCTTAAGTCAAAATATGCATTATTAATGTTTAGAAATATTTTACGTTGGTCCAAAATAACATTTTATTTATGTTTGTGTCATAAATTTCTAGTTTTTAAAGACGTACAATATTACTATGAAATATTTTTTCTCATTTTGTTTTTTGTCTTGTTGGATTTAGAGAATTTAATTTATTATTATACAAGAATATCGGAGTCTTATATCAACACGCATTAACTTTGTTTTAACCAAAATACTTTGTTTTGAGATTTAAGATTTTTTTCGCAATCTGTTTATTTTTTTAACTTTTGTTCGAGGTGTTCTGTACTTACAAGTAGTCAAATTGAACACAGAGCTTTGTTTTAACATAATATGTTATTGGAGTTAAAGTATAATCTGTCAAAAGGAAACGTGGATTCTGTTGTTGTTATGCTTACTTTGTGGGGAGGGAATACGTGAATATGTAATAAATTTTATTTTGGGTAAGTATTCGCTCATCTATCTAGTGCCCCGTTACGCCGCACCGGCGCCGAGGATTAATTATTGTATTTTATTTATTAATTTACTGTACACAGTATTGGCAGTAAATTAAATTCAATATTCTAATCGATTTTATTTATTTAGGTTAATACTGGCTGAATAATAAAACATTTTTTTTTCTTTCAGTCGAATAATTTATGAAAAATACAATGTGATTGCAGCAAAAATAATAACATTGTTCCCAAAGGAGACTACAGGCAAATACTTTTCAAAGCCAATAAGAAAAAATAATTTTGTAAATGGACGATGCACAAGGAAAATTAGAAGAGACAATGCGACTGCGAAAATTAATCACCAGCAATTAGATGAAAAACGACTCAGGAATTGCAAAGTAATTTAGAATGTTTTTATTTTTTTATATTTTAATACTATGGTCTCTTTAACCATCCTATGGCCTATGTCCAGTACAGTACTATCTAAGGTTGTCGATGAAGTCTATGTTGCACTAAAAGTTAAAAAAGTTCTTTTTTTTAAGATATTATACAATTTCGAGATAAACTGTGGCTGAACTCCAATTCTGTCAAACTCACGGAATGACGTATTGGTAAGAAACCTTAAATTAGAAAATGTTAAATGCTGCCTGTTTTTAAAGTTATCTTTTAGAGTATCAATTATAATTTCTGCTGAAGTTAATTTTGATTCCTATGTTTAATTGAATTCTTATTGTTTATTTTAATCCCAAATATTAGATTGTGATTCCAAAGAGTTGAATATCTACTTGTGAACTAAATTTTTATTGTAATATGCATTATCAATTATAATATGAACATAGGACATTATATTAAAATAAAGATATTATACGTTTAGGTTAGGGAGTTGATGTTTGTCCATTTTCGTTTTATAATAATAAAAAAACTAAATAATACATATGATGTAAATCTTATTATAAATAAATTAACATTATGTGTAATTAAGAATTTGTCTATTTCTATGAAAATATATTACATATTATTTGAAAATTTGCTTTTTATTACATAAAGTATATACATCTCGTGTTACTCTTATAGTCACCTTACCACGGAATGTGGGTTTTCTTCATGCGCTGTGAGGACGTAACAGAATTAATACTTTGAGACAAGGATTTAAAAAATATATATTATTACGATTATGTTATTAAAGTTCGATTTTACTGTCTTAGGTAAAGCGTTGGGTTTATTTAATTCATTTCATGTCATTTCTTTGAAATAAGTACTTATTATTTGGGTGTAACAGGAATGTGCATTATTTTAGGAGGTGAATGTACTCATCTATACGAACTACTTTTACTAACTTAAACATTTCTTGTTTCGTACTTACATTTTTTTTTTGATTTTTATATATTTTGGCAGAGCTCAGTGACCAAATTGTACGAAAGTGATGTTCATAATAGGTAAATGTGTACATTCACTCCAAAAAGTAATGCACATTCCTGTTAGTTACACCCGTATAATAAGTACTTATTTCAAAGAAATGACATGACTTGAATTAAATAAACCCAACGCTTTACCTAAGACAGTAAAATCTTACTTTAATAACATAATCATAATAATTTAAAAAAATCCTTGTCTCAAAGAAAATATATAACTTGAATTAAGTAAACTCCATGCTGTAACTAAGACAGTAAAATCTTATTTTAATTTTATAGTCTTGTTAATTTTAAGTAAAAAAAATCTTGGTTTAAGACATAACCATCTAAGCATAATGAAATTTACAACAACTTATTAAGGAATTCCGTTTCAGTGTAAATAAATATTATCTTAGTTTTAGATTCTCAATTATTGAGTCAAGAGAAAATAAATATAAATCCAATAAATGATCTCTTCGTTTAACATTGCGCATTCTCAACCTTAGTCAATAAATGCAAGTAACAATGAAATATTTTCTTGAAACAAGAATAATATATTTTATTTTAAGTAATTTGTGTCTTTAAGGTAATAACAAATACATTCACTTGAAGAATTTATTTTATTGGCTCTCAATATAACTGTAATTCTTGAGTGAATCAATTTTTTATTGCTTTAAAAAATATTGTCTGGTTACAAATAAACAATTTTAAGATATTTTTTTGCTGCTAACAAGTAAATATTCTCTAGCGTGTATAGGGAGGAAACCGTTTTCTTGGAGTTAATAAATTTGCTTTGATGCAAAGCAATTGGTCTTATTCAAAGAAAACTGTTTTTTCTGTGTACCAATTACAAAAACTAGATTTTTCAGGAGAGCATTTTAAAGTTTAAGCATGAATAATACCAGAACTGTGTATAATATGGAATTCAAATTACGTTTATTCATAAGACATTTTCTTTGGTTCTATAAATAAATAGATTTCATAACCGAATTACATCAAATTGATAACAAAATCACCTGAATTTCTAGATAACCCCCTCACTCAGTGGCGGTACCTTCATACAAGCCGAAAAGCCCGGCTTGCCCTAACAAAAACTCAATATCACTACTGGTAAAACGTAATTATTAAAATCACTTAATATTTTTTACCATTGTTAATTTTCTTTCATCAGCATTCAAATTATCAATTTTATAAGTTTCTCATATTAAGAATCACCAAACAAATCGCATAAAGCTGCTTATAAATCGTGCGACGTACATCTCTCTCGCACAAGTTGGCTTGCAACCGGGCTTCGGATTTAAAGTATATCCGCTGTCTTCTAACTTTAACAAAATTGCTACTCTATAAACGTAATACTGCGTAAGATGTATAGATTCTATGAGAAATTCATACTCTTCGTCAAAGCCAGCTTGCGTTATGAAGTTCGCAAGTAAGGCCTTCTCCAAATCAGGCTTTATTTCTACCGAATCACGTGCAACTTAAACGCGGGCGAACCAATCAGAGGCGAGCGTTAATACGCGATTGTGCTGTGCAGCAGCCACAGGCAGCAGCCAGCCTTTTTTTATTCTTTGTTATTGTCACACTTCACTTTGTTTGCGCGATTGTTTTTAAGTAACAAGTGTTTTCGTAATTTGTGATAAAAAAATGTGTTCCGAGTTCAGTTCGTCGCTTTTTGGTCTCTATGACGAACTTAGATGTGTTGGGCATGTGATGTGTTGCAAACAAATGTGTACTTAAACGTGTTGATGATTGGCATACGAAAGGCAGAGGTAAATAAATTCTTTGAACATCACACATGATTTATGTATTTCGCAAACTATTAAAAGTCATCTAGGGCATTAATTATAAAACTCTTTGGATTGTTGGTTGCTTCCATTCAAATAATTAAGTACTTAATAATTAATAAATTAAGTGTAGAGGGCTACATATCGACTGTGATTCCCGCGCAAAATGCCCATTTTCGCATTTTGTAATAATTTTCCAGTTGTATTTATCGTTTTTATCGAAATAGGATAATAAATGCCTTTGATTATATACATGTCTAGATAGAACCTGGCCGTAAAAAAACGTAGAAAAATTTATAGGCCAAAATTGGCCTATCGCGCAATCCTGGCGGTCAGTGTCATTGTGCCGTCAATCAGTGTTTACCTCTCGCGTTTCGGTGAAATTGTTCGCAAAATGACCGTTTGCTCAGTGAAATTCTGTCGAAACTACAAAAGAAATTTTTTTTCGAAAAAGAAAGTCACGTTTCATCCGTAAGTATCGATAAATTTTAATGAAAATTTTAAGTTTTTTAAGTTTAAGAAAATTATTGTTATAATAACGGCCATGTATGCGTAGTGTTGCTGGTATCAAAATATAGAATTCCCATTATTGGTGGCAGAATATAAAAGGAGGTTTAAATATAATAAGTATGATAAAAAATACTCAGTCTTGTAAGTTAGTAATTTATACATGGTCTTGTTGTAAATAAAGTAAATACATTAAATATAATTATTATTGGAACGCTTTCAAAGTTTTTTTTTTTAAACTGATGTCTGATTTTTAGGAGCGTGAATAAATGTCACGGTTCCTATTCGATGCCGAATGTTTGTAAAACATATTACTGTCATTTGTGCAAATGTCTAGTTTCACTAGGATTTTTACTGTTTTTTGAAAGAAAGACACAATAGTTAACTGTTTTCTTGTGAATGTCTCTCAAGAAAAAGTAAAATCCTACTGCAACTGGGTATAACAGTAATCTGTTTACAAACATTCGTCATCGAATTTGGCTGGATTATAGGTTCCGTTCTAAAACGAGAAAGAATATAATACCTACTGTAATATTTTATAATACTATTATTATAAATTGTTATTGTGGTATGGTATCGTATCGATATTCGAAACGAATAAAAAAAATATTATGTTTGAAATGGAATGTACGTTAGTATTTATGTAAGAAGTGTGTGTTTAAGTATATGTATGTAGGATGGTAGTATAATTGCTTCAGAGCTCGACGGCGCATCGTCTAGCACGTTCGGCTTGTGATCTTGCCCGCCAAGCAACTTTCGCAATGCCGGGTCACTGGATGGGTGACCAAATTTAAAACATCTCGAGCTCCTCCGTGCTTCGAAAGGCACGTTAAGCCGTTGGTCCCGTTTGTTGTCGTAAGATGACAGTTGTTAAAACCCA
The DNA here is from genome assembly GCA_963921215.1 of Scoparia ambigualis. Lineage (NCBI taxonomy): Eukaryota > Metazoa > Arthropoda > Insecta > Lepidoptera > Crambidae > Scoparia > Scoparia ambigualis. The sequence continues at coordinate 5,682,683 of OY992521.1, forward strand.
CCAACACGCATTGGGCCAGCGTGGTGGGTTATGGCCCAATATTCCCACGTGCTATCTCCACGTGGGAAGCCTGCGCCTAGCAGTGGGACGTTTATAGGCTGATGATGACGATGTATGAAAAAGTGCGGGTGTATGTTTGTCCCCTAAAAGGTCAATATTTCTCGTCTCATGTAGGTAAACTATTGGACACGGATATTTATTAGCAGTCATTACATTATGTAACCTTTACAACTGTTCGACCACATAGCAAACATTTTAATTTTCAGATTTCCAACTGATCCTGTAGAAAGAAGTCGTTGTCGAAATATTTAACTACAAGGTTTTAATATAATAAGAAATTAGAAAACATGAAAAATGATGTAACATCCAAACGAAACAAATACAAAGAGAACGCCGTTCATTGTTTTGATTTTAATTTAAAATATTTAAATTTCTAATTCAATTTTGATTATGTATTAAATGTTAATAATCTTGCCTGTTGCTTCTATTTCGTCTCTATTACAAACATATCACACGCTCGCAGGCTTCCATTAGCGCATTATTTTATTGTACCTACTGGCCCTCGCCTTCAATCATTCATTTTTTGTAAACACACCAGCTTCTTTTATGCGTTATACCTACTTATACGATAGACATACCTAATTTAAAAAGTTATGTTTTGTTATGAATCATTTTAAAATTATATTGTGCATAAATATTTTTCCCTACTTTATCGGAAATAAGGCATTCGCTGGCAACCATTCGCGCTAGTGTCAGATACGCGGCTGTCACGCACACTTCAAATTCAATACAAAAACCGGGCGGATTTTGAGAAGCGTTTGTAAAGCAATGCTCCGTCTAGATATTTAAATAGTCAAAGAATAAATGCATGCTTAATATTACGAATCTCCACTCTGCGAGAATAAGCTGAGTTTGGACGGCCGGCGCATCGCATTTTGTTGTAATTTTGTACTTACTTAGTTGTATTTATAGTTTTCATCGAAATAGGATAATAAATTCATTATAACATTTTTATTCCTCATGAAGTAACAATTATTCGGGTATAAATTTTACTCAATAATATTATCGTAGATAAGAGAAATTCACAGTTAACTTAACGCGATTTCCGAAGTTTTTTTGGTTTTGTTTCATTTTTTTATTTCATTTGTTTAGAACAGTAGTTCAATCCAGGAGCTCAAAAAAGTGCCCTCGCGCAATTTATGAAAATCTTTCTCTACAATTTTGAGTTTAAATAAAAATTAAGCGAAATTTACAAAAAGCGAGGCCGCTACGTACTATGCCAATAGCTATTCAACACTATTCAATAAGTAAATACTGTTAATGTATTTTTGTTTCTGAGATAAAGAACGCCTAAATTGGCCGCAGTAATGTTTTCTTTTAAAAATTTCTCTCAAAAATCACATTCAAGATGTAATAGAAGGTTTTACCAACGACAAGAACGTTTGGAATGCCACGGCCTATGACGATTTGAGTAAAAACTGTGGCTAGTGTCACAAATGGGCACCAACATTGTACCTAGGTAGCAAGATTAGGAACTTCAGGTTTCGTGGCTTGCCCCAATCTGAAGCCCTAGGCACGCCACTGCCCTCACTTAGTACATTTGAATCCTTAAATTTAGTAATTTGAATGCACGAATGTACTAAGTGGAGCGGGGTCAATATTCTAGGTACAGGTACTTATCAAAATTAAAATATTAAAATATTTATTAAATACCACAGAATACCGACTCTAGATATTTTGTGCAGGTTAGAACATAAAATAATAATAATATTATTAAATAGGAAATCAATAAAACATTGCATAGTAGGTAAGTAATAATTTATTACAGTTCTACAACATTTAATTAATTATTAAGAATAGTATAGGTACCTACCTAAATCAGTCTTTCTTAAACACTAACAAAATTAGGGAAAGTACTTACTTATTCATTTTAAATCAGTAATTAGTCTTAGAATAAGGTAGATTATTAATAATACTCTCAGCCTGAATCTTAACTTCATAATCAGATGTTTCAGTGTCAGTGATATTGATATTTGGAATATTTGCAGAACTGGATGGAAAGTCTCTATAGTATTGCCCATAGTCTAATGGGATCACACCATCCTTTAAAGAGTAAGAAGATCTTTTTTCTTACATTGTAAAATGGGGAGCACCAAATTTATATGCTCTTTTCAGGTTTTTTATGTTACTGAAGTCTTTCTTTTTCCTCCATTTTTTGCCTTGCAAATATTTATTTCTTCCAAATCTTAATCGTTTAAGTCGTTTAATCCTGTGGTATATACCATTATATACCACAGGATTTTTCACTTCTATGAGCCAAAACTAGCATTTTATAAGCCCTGCAATGTGTATAAGCGATCAAATGAAAAGGCTAGTTTACAAGAAGAATATGATGCACACAAAAAACGCGAAAAAGACTCTTTGGATATGAAAAAAGAAGACATAAAAATATGTTTAAACACAGATGCTGCTTTTAGAGCAAATAAATTCGACCTACAAGCTGTTCTTTCTATACCCCTTACCGGTGATTGTAAAATATGGGATAGGGGATTTTCTGGGATATGGATCCCAGAAAAACAAATAACTCCCATATTATGTATAATGCGGGAGTTATTTGTTTTTCTGGGCAAAAAATTTTTCTGTAAATTTTGTACATGCGAGATACGTTCAGATTCAGATCACTATCTAAATATATTTTTTTGGAGTCTTTGCGACAATAGTAAGACTCAATTCGAGGGTACTGGTCAATATTGCTCTTTCACAAAATTCTTAGCCTATAGGGAAGTTATATTTGCGGGAATTTTACCTTTTCGATTGTCAGTGCCAACATGAGAGCTTGCATGTCCTCTATATTTGGAACAAATATTAATAATACTTGTGCTAATATCGAACGTATTACAAAAAAAATTTTGGCAAACACGGTGTTTTCTTATAGATTGGTGAAAAAAGCCAGTATGAACGAGACATTGACCGATTTTTCTTAGCCTTCGTGCATACACGTAAAAATTACGCGCCAAAACGATTATCGAAAGCACACTTAACTTAAAATGTCGTTAGTTGAGCATTTCAAGAAAAGTGTACTAATAGATATGTGATTTTCGATGATTTTGTAAACATCTGTACAGTTATTTTTTGTATCATAGCGACTTAGCACATTTGTGCACTTAAAAACAGTTGCAAGCATTAGATTTGTTTTTGTATTAACTGCACTTACAACATTTGGATTGTCTGTAATATGTAAAATTGCATATCGTAAATGTACTTAATATTTTTGTGCGTTAACTAGTACCGCGGAAGGGAATCTTAAAATCATTTAAGGAGTTTTCGTAACAGATTAGTAAAAATAAAGGATTTTAATACTTTTGGTCAAAACCGAAGCTTATTTGATACAACCGTGACACTGGGTTTTTGATAGAAAGAGATGGAATGTCGACACGTGGGTAAGTGCAAACGGTAGAGCACGTCAATTAATACAGTTGGCAGTCAAAAAGTAAATATCGCGTTTTTTGTAGTTAGTACATTTGTGCACTAAGCCATCGATATATAGTTAGTTAATATGCTAATGGTAATTATAGCACTATGGTTATTTCAGCAAAAATGACATTTTAGCACTTTGGACAATACACCCCAAAATATCAATCCATCTCTTACGTTGGGTGTCGTAAAAGGCGATGACTAAAGACACTTCTTGGCGGTAAAGTGAAAAGTCATGTCTGCAGTTTTGTATTATTTTCTATAATTTGTGTTTTGTCGAATATTAATGTGAAATAATGGTGGAATATTTACTGTTAAGTGTTCGTGAACGTGCATGAGTGTTAGCAAATAAAACAAAATAGTGCAACATCACTTTTCAAATTCTCTCAAGAAGTCCGTGTGAGACCTCAATAAAGTTTTAGCTATAAATAAAGCTTTAGAGTCTCAAGGGGTTTGGGGGAATCTCATTTATCATTAAACGTTAATTATCACCCATTATCATCCACTTAATGTAAAGAAAATAATATTTACTATTAAAACTTGACACTGGCTAAATGTGCTGAACGCACGAAGCCATTATTTATGGGAAAAAAAAGACCGCACATATTATATCCAACAACATAGAGCGGAGATGGGCTCGCCACCTATGACGCTGAGCACGCGCAGTTGTAATTTGGTTCACCAAAACGTAGACTGTAGCATTGGACAGCTTTTACGGTCCCCATTGCCTGGTCTTTGAGCAACCCTTTGAGGATAGTAGTCCTGAATCTATGTATGTAGGTTTTTATGTTTATAAGTATGTCGGAGTTATTCTATCGACAAGTTACGCCATCTATCGATACAAGGCTGAGTAGCTTGGCTGAATAGCTAGGCTGAATAGCTTGGCAGAATAACTTGGTATTATGAAAGTATCCCTGAGTCAGTAGTTCGAGCAAGTAGTGAGGATAATGTGTCTATGACATCTGGCACTGTTCCTTGGTGAAACACACTCACTTTAACCTCGGAAGCTCGACTGTACCGGACGCGTGCGCACTGATTCTGTTCCACGCACAAAATGGCGGACGGAGATCACGTTTTCCAACAAAATCCGTTTCCATCTCCGACAAGTATATTTAATATACTTATACTCTTTATTGCACATAAAAACACATTCAGAAAAAAAACAAACAATAGTGAGCCTGTGAGTGAGCATTGTTTTACTATTAATGTCGCCGTTGAACTGTAGCAACAATTTTAAAATAAGTTAGGTACTCAATACTTTATTGCATTCCATAATATTTACAATTACGATGGTTAGGATACTGATTACTGATACTGATTAGGATACTTTTTACAATGTAATCAATTATGGTCCCTGTCGGGCACATCAGTTCTCATAATACATACTACATACATAATACATACTCTCTCAAATCTCACAACTCTATAATTAAGATTTTGAAGATTGTTATTGGTCGCAAAGATTATTATAACGTGTTAATTGTGATAATAGAACAAGAAATAAAAAAAAATGTCCAAGATAAAATGTTTTAAGCTTTAATTGTACTTACAATTGATTTGGTTGTGGAAGTTTAATTTCAACTTGCAAAGGACCTCCTGAGTCGCCCTGAAAATAAAAGAAATATCTACTCATAACAAACAATTTTTAAATGAACATCTCAATGAATACAATATGCCGATACAATACAAAAATAAACATACTTGTATTGAGATAATGTGATGCTTACATTTTTATTACATTTTTTTCAATCAGAGTGGGAACGTTCTGAGGCGAAAATAACTCATTGATTGAAAATCTATAAGATCGAATGACACAGGAGCGACGAACGCTGTGGAAAAAATTTTCTGCGTGGTATGATAGGGCAAAAAGTCTGGACGCAAAATTCACGAATCGAATGTCACTTTAACTCAAAATTATGAAAGAATTTTGGGTAATATCCCTCAAAAAATACAGCCTACAACGAAGAAAGATATTCGTTACAGCGTTTGTCCTATTAGACCTATTAGAAAAAGTCAGTCAACCTTTTAAAGAAACAAAAATACATAAAAAAAAGTAAAAAAGTTCAACCTGACACGCATCTGCTCCCCCCGCCAGCTTTCCAGCACAGATCTGGTTATCCTTTATCCCACACCAGTTCCTGTTGCAGGATGGTTTGAGCAAGTTGTCACAGAGTTTTGTGTCCAGTATATCTAGCAAGACCGCCTGCAGTTCAGGAGATGTGGTGCAGTTTACTGAAAATCAGAAGAAATCAAAGCCAAGACATTTTGGCTTAGTTTCTAAACTTAATATCACTGATAACACATTTCTACGACGAGCAGGACCACCCTCACAGCTAAATGTTAAAATCCGAACCAGTAGGAGATAAGAAAACTTGTTTCTAAATTAATTCTCACATAATCTGAAAATTTGATTACCTCAAATGATTTTTGAAATTATATTAAAGATTAGCCTCATTTTAGTTAAATTTAACGTGTGTGTGTGAGAGATTTTTAAAATGTCAATAAGTTTACGTGGTTATGTACAACTTATTTCCATATTTCATATTTCTTTAGAATTTTTCATGTAAAAGCATTTATTTGGTTTGAACACTGCACATGCCACAACCTATGTAATAATATCCGTAGATATATGAACTAAAGGTTCTTAGGTCACTAAGTTCATATATCTACGGACTAGTATTTCTACAATTATAGTAGTTGTTAATAATGATTAGGGAAATAAAAATTTGTTTACCAGTTTCCACTACTCCCCATCCTGTCATCATAGCATTCTGACCAACCAGAGTATCTTTCGGACCAGTGTGAAGACATGCTGGTTGAATAAATTTGGTAAATATGACTTCTTTCGCTAATTCCATTAAAGCTATATCGTGATACTTTGTTGGTGCCTTGTAACTTGGGTGGTTAATAACTCTTAAAATGTCAACATCTAGATGAGCTATGTTGATTCCATTTGTATCGACCTCCTGAAAATGATTAAATAAAATACAATGTACAATTAAATATAACATTGTAGGTGTGTACGTCTCACTGAATTCTGGCAGCATTTTAATGTCTGTTCTAATTTTCTTTATGTCACAACTAGGAAGCTCTTGTCCTTCATCTACTTTTTGACAATTCTCGACAAAGCTGTTAGTAACAATAGCCTACTTTTCCCAAAAACCCCAACTACTTTGGATCTCGCTGTTTTATTTGGTGTGTATATTTCAAACTGTGATGGGGTTACAACTTGTTTGATTAAAACAAGATTTCTTCTTCCAAACTTACCAAAATATTTTTGTCAGCTAGTCTCACAATTTTGGGATCAACGTCAGCAATTGTGGTGTCTCTGTTGGAAGCTTTGGAGCAATGTCCGGCGGTCAAAACGAATTTGTTGCTGATAAGAGATCCGCCGCATTTGAACACCCATTCTCCAAGAGCTGACCGCCAACCAATGGCAGCCTGAATAAGTTAATGTTACCTAATTAATCATCACACATGAAAACACAATTTATTTAGGGATCCCTCAAACTATAAGTAGCAATATAGTGGTGATGATGATGATAAAAATAACCTTACCATGTGAGGAAACTCTCCTGGCAGAGTATCTCTACCACCAACGCCTTCAGTGTGGCCAGATGCAATACCTTTATCGTAAAGGTATTTTGAACCTGTAAATATAGACGTTTATTAATTTTATAAGACGGAATATACGAAAGACGGTTATTCTGTTGATTGATTTGTGTGGAAACATTTACTTTTTTTATACAAAGCCCGGCAAATGACCTCACTCCATCTGATGTTAAGTGGAAGGGACAACTCTTTTTATATATTTAATTACGTGATTTTCGATACTGCAATTATTTAACTGTGACATTTTGCAAGGTAAGCAACCTATATCGGGTCGTCGGATGGCTAACGAAATTAAAATATTATCTCGGGCTTGTCCTCACGTTGTGAATCACATTAAGCGGTATCATTGTTACCTACATATTATAATCCAACAATCCACATGGAGCCAAATTAGTGGGTTACAGTCCGATTTTCTCATTTGTGTTATTTGTTCATGTGAAAAGCAATGGCACGTTTACAAGCTGGTGAGTGTAATGATGACAGTACTCACATTCTAAATCTTGTTTATCTTTGTCTTCTCTTTCTTTGATGTCCCATGTGTATTCCATACATTCTGCAAAGGAAAGTTGGTTTGTTACTATTTACTATTTAACAATAATAAAATAACTCAAACGCCATAGTGGCCGAGTGATCATGCGCTTGGCTCGATATCCGGAGGTCCAGGGTTCAATTCCTATTTCGATATTTTTTATACATAGCCCGGGTTTATGATCGTGATCACTGATCACCAACCTACATTAGGCAAGCTTGGTGATTAAGGATGCCTTAATCAGTTGGTATTGACAAACAATTGAAGCGATGACTTGATTTCAATGATGGAGGCATTTGCCCTGCAGTGGGACAGTACACAGGCCACATCGAAATTATCCAGAAAAGAAAAAGCTAAAAAGATAATATAATAACATTTATTTTGTACTTCTTGGCGGGGAAATGAAGCGTCATGTCTGCAGTTTTCTTTTATTTTCTATAATATGTGTTTTGTCGATTAATAATGTAAAATAATGGTGGATTATTTATTGTTAAGTGTTCGTGAACGTGCATGAGTGTTAGCAAATAAAACAAAACAGTGCAACATCACTTTTCAAATTCTCTCAAGAAGTCCTTGTGGGACCTCAATAAAGTCCCACAGCTTTATTGAGTCTCGGGGGGTTCAGGGGAAAATCATTGACCATTAAACGTTCATTATCACTCATTATCATCCACTTAATGTAAAGAAAATATTAATTACTATATTAAAACTTGACACTGGCTAAATGTGCTGATCGCACGAAGCTAACATTTATTTTCATTATTTTTCGAAGTATTTGTTCAAACCAATTATTGTAACAGTAATTCCAGTGTGAAGTGGACATAATCGAAACGACCGATTTGTTAGCTTCGACTGCCTCTTCTGGTCCTTAAAACCGTTGACCACGTAGCAAATATTTAGTTCTTGGGAATGTAAAGTAATCATTAGGGCTGAGGTCAGGGCTGTATGGAGGATAGTCCATGAACTCCACGTTTTTATGATGAAAATTTATAATGAAATGGCATTGGAATCAGTAGAGGGATTAACTAAAATTAAATAAACGGGTGGTGGTGGCTCATTAAAAGTAGAATACTTACAACCTATCTCATCTCTTAGGTTTCGTAAAAGGCGACTAACGGACTTAAGATTGCACATCAATAGCATAAAGCGGCGATGGGCTCATCACATATCACGCTGAGTACATGTGCAGCTGTTAATTGGTGATAAGTGGTTCTATGGCAATAGACTGCTTTTAAGGTCACCATTGACTTATCTCTGACTAACCCCTTGGGGGCAATAGTCGTGAGTATTTATTTGTATGTAAATAAAATTGAAAAGTTACTTAAAATTTTTTTAAACACTGAAAAAAGACGACAACCTCAGGCGGAAATCGAATCACGCACCTTCCGCATTCCGGGCGGCTGCCTTAACCTTAAAAAAAAAATTACTTAAGTATATTTAAGCGTTAATAAAACGCTAAAATATAAAACATTAATCTATAAACACAGCTTCATCTTAACCGAATGTTAAATATTTGTAAAAATATTTCTTTCGGATATCAGAGATGAAAACTTCTAAGATTTGATGAAGCAATGTTGACTAAAAACATAAGCATCAAGCACTGACAAATTTCGACGGTTGAAAGCCAGACCTCGGTAGCCAAGTGGTTAAGGCGGCCGCCCGGAATGCGGAAGGTGCGTGGTTCGATTCCCGCCTGAGGTTGTCGTCTTTTTTCAGTGTTTAAAATTTTACTTAAGTATATTTAAGCGTTAATAAAACGCTAAAATATAAAACACTAATCTGAAAAGTTACTTACTCACTTGGCTGATTCGCCGGCCTGGTTTCCAGAAATCGGGAACCTTCGGAGCGGTAATGTTGCACGGATTCCGTTCTGTCGTGGTTCCTGTTTCTCCCCTTATTATTACATCAGAAGCCTTCTGGAAGATACAAGTAGATTCGTCTTTATGGTTTCTTTAAAATGTAAAAGAAATTGCATAGCTTTCTCATACTTCTAAAAAGATATTTAGCTGTTAACACCAGGTGACGCAAAATAGCAGTTGTTACCGCCTCTATCAAACGGACTAAAGTTTTTGATTATTTTGGAAGAACATCTTTCTAAAGCGCTATCAAAATAAATTAGTAAAAGTACAGACAGGTTACTATAACTAGACATTATTTTTTTAAATACACAGGCATGTTTCACAGAAATATTTAAAGACCAACTAAACGAACCAACTAATCTCTAAGATTGGCTCTTCTGTTTATCAACGAGCTGACAGATTTCTTGCACAAAGAAATTCAGTGAGGAAACCCCCGCGTTTTGAGGCACATTCATAACTTATTATTGTTTGTAAGATTTAGTTTGTTTGTAATTTATGTTTTACTAGCTACGATTTTGTACACAATAATATTTTAAATGATAATAATTAATTATCTTACGTTTCTTGCAATGTAGATACTCAAATAAGGTAGTACGAGTATACGCGCGTTTTAAGCATGCGACTGTGAACAATAATAACCTAAGTAACAAAGTTCTCCTGTAGTGCACAGTTTACAGGCTTACAGCACTAGTACCTCTCTTTTAGTGGTTCCAGATTTTACTACCAAGCTTATAACAGGTTACACGGAGTTCGTTTGGGTTTATAGTACACCTGTTCTTATAAGTTGACTTATAGTCGTCTATTGAACGAAATTATAGGCGCAGTAAAGGCTAAGATGGCCTATAAAAGGGTTGCATAGGTGTAAATACACTTGAGAAAACTTGCTCCAGTAAGATACACTTCTAATCGCCTACAAGAAGTAATTATAAATCCGGTATAAGTGTCATACGCCAGTAATAGTAATGTATAGACTAAAACCATTTGCACTTGTTACTTGACCTTATAGGAGTGTATAAGTCAACTTTATGTGCCAATTATAAGTGAATTAGTTCTACAGTGGTTTCTTCTAAGAGTAAGTGTACTTGGTATTATTGTGGACTCTCGAATACTGTTATAGTCTTAATTTCTTTAAAAAGGTTTCTTGTAAAACTATTAGTGTCCAAAGATATCTTCGTGAAGTCCATTTAAGAAGACAATTGCTTTTAATATTTCTCGCATCTTCACGGCCATTTTGATTTCTTTTGAGTCATTGGGTTTTTATTAAATTATAACAAAAATGGATATAAAAAAATGGAAATATGACCATGATAGTTCGATCAAAGTCACAACTAAAACATAAAAATAATAAACTCTTGGTTATTAAAATTAAGCATAATACATTTGTATGCGGAACCCTATTTCGTCACAATATGGTGCGACAATGCTGTTAGGGCCAATATTATTTTTAAACACAACTTAGTTAATACGCCATGTTCAAAAGGCGAACAAAAATTGAGATGTAAAACACAATATACTTCACCGAAAATACATACGCGTTGGCCGTGCAATCATGTATGCACGTATAATATTACGTGCAAAATACTTGATATTACATCTTATATGAAATAGATGAAGTTACTTTTTTTTTTTTTTCTTTACAACTGCACAACAAAACATCAATTCACAAATATTTGAAGTAGCTAGTAATAGAAGTGCGGAGTACGTTACAAGTCTGCCTACTTCTATTAAATGCTCATAGTGAGCTTCGCGGGAGCAAATGGTTCTGCGTAGTCCAACTATAAGTGTATTATTGGTCTAAGTGGTGCTCGCCAAGTCTACTATGAGTATTTTATTAGCAAAAGTACGCGTATAAAATGGGCCCTTTTCCGTGGTTATAAACTTTTACTAGCCTGTTATAGACCTGGCTCCGGAACCACTACAAAACCACATTTTGTTACTTGGGAATATACTAAAAAATACCACAATTGCACTAAAATTGCGAGTACAATATTGCTAAGATAATTAGAATAGAGTGAAGTAAATTTTAAAAGCGCCGTAGTAAATTTTTGTTTTTATAATCTGTGACTCATATTTTTAATTAATGGAATCGATGTTATTCTCGAGTGTAAATAAACTAATTTCAGGTTTTGAGCTATTTAGTAAAGACGTTGTAGATGGTTATCGATAAAAAAAAGAAGAATGAACTGACAAAGGTCCGTTCAATGTTTTTATATTTTTATTTATACCCCTCAATTTTTATTCGTTTTAAAGAAATTAAGGGTGAGTTCCACCCATGACATTAACTACTTTCCCCAAGAAACTTATGTTAAAAATGACAATAAAAATTCGACCTCCTATACATAACTGTCCGATCAGCTCACGACAATAATAGTATGGGAGGTCAAATTTTTTTTGGATGGAACTCACCCTTGATTTTATTAAAACTAATGAAAATGGAGGGTGTAGAATACTCGGGTAGTTATCATGTTATGTTGTTGATACTTACATCATTTGAAACATCATCAGCATTACCCCAACTCCATCTGTCATCTTGCTAGTATCAAAAACTTTAAATTAGAATTTAAAATATTTTAACGGGACTTAACACGATTAATTTTTGTAAGTAAACGTGGGAGGGTGGATGAACAAACAAATACCCGCCCGAGCCGACGACGCCACGCACCGCCAGCACCCCGTACCCTGTGACGAATTTTCAAAATGACTTCCCAGAAAACTTATTCTGACGTAAGTATAATAGTTAGACATATGCTATCACAACACTTTTTGTAGATAGAGATGTGTTTTTCAGAGTCATAGTACATTATTGATTCTGTCATCGAAAGTTTTTTTAGCGCCCGCGATGTAAGGAATTTATTTGAGTCTTAGTAAGGATCCCTAACTTTTTTGAAAATATAATATAGCCTATGGCACCTGGAGACAGGGACTGAATAACCCAAAAATTAAGGTACCTTTATATAGCGGTATGGCGTCATACCGAAAAATAGCGGTTACCGGAATATTCCGATATCCAAATTTATATCGGTACCGTAATTTTGAGTTTTTAAATAATAAAGGTTTATTTCGGTATGAAAGAGACGGCTAACAACCGTTTCAAGCATAAGCGACTACTGGCTTTCTTATAAAGCTTTAGTTTGGATTGTTCTCGTTGTCAAAACACGTGCGCCGCGCATAGGTTTGAATTTTTTACTAAAAGACAGGATATACCCACAAAATATTCTTTTCGGCCAAAAACACAAACAAGATTAATTTTGCCAACCTCTAAACTTCACTTACACTCTAAAAGTCCGTTAGTTATGTGTGTGAAAATATATAATAAATTACCTACTTCTTTAAAAATATACCCACATAAAAATAATTCTTTAAAAAACTGAAAGACCTACTTATTGCAAAATGCTACTACACGCTGGAAGATTACCTAAAAGATCGCCTATAAAAATATAATAATGTATAATAATAAAATAATTATTGATAAATAAATAAAATAATATGTAGATAATATTTTGTATATGTATATATATGTATGTAAATATATGTGCATATGTGTATATATATATATATATATATATAGAACAATACCTGTACCAGATTGGATGCAATTTTATTCCTATGTACAATAAGTCCTACTCTCGCCTTACGTAATTATATTTATTTAAGTAGAATCACAGAATAATATTGTAGAACAATGCAACTGCCGTGCACACGGAATTTTAAAAGTACGCTTGCCGGTAGGTATATTAACGCCAACTCAAGCTAGTGTCTGCTAATAAGCGGACGGACTTTTACTTAACCCTTAACCGATTCATAGCGTATACCTTTTTTAATGACTTTTGTGCATGGCGGCTAACAAATATTCTGTGACGCCTCCGTGCGTCAGCCGCCACCCATTAAAGTGACGCGCTTGCGCGTCTTCAGCCATAAGTGAACATATTTTGCTTTTTGTTATGATTTTGGCTTGTTTACACGTGATTGCATTCAGTCGGAATCGGATGTCAAACGTAAAGGGTTTGCTAATTCGTTTAGTGTATTGTAAAGTGACTTATCTACGCGATTTTGCTGGAATGGCTGCTAAGTGATTTATTTGGATCAGTGGTTGTAAACCTTTTGTGTATTTTTAGTAGAAGTTTACAAAAGGGTGTGAAAGGAGTACCTTTATTTAGGTTCTATACCGTAGTATTGCGATGCAGCCACTATAACGAGTCAAATTATAAAAATAATAAAAAGATAAAAAAATACGCATGAGTAGGTGTCGGAACTCTTGTTCTCATTGTTAATGAGCAATGTAGTCCAATGAAATGGAAAATGGGTCGGATGGTTCAACTTCATATTGAATAATCGCTTGAATTTGCGAATAATCGAACTTACTTATAAAATCAGTTTTCAATCTAGCCGTTTTTAATAGTAGATTGATACACAAGTTGCTAAAATGACATATTAAAACGAGGTATTTTAACTCCCGAGCTTAATTCGATTGCAAGAAAATAAAATAATCCAATACAATATTTAAAATAAATAATGTACAGCCACTCAGGGCTTGTTTATTTGGTTAATTTTGAAACCTAGTCAGCAGCCAGTACATAGGAACCGTTTTATTAAGGGTTATTTTCTTTTAAACAAGGAGAAATCCTATTTTCGGATACACAGCGGGCCTGAGGAAGCCCGCTGGTTATGTGGCGACTCTCCCCCCTACGCCCGCTTCCCTGTCCAGGTCCGAAGGCCTCGACAGGGACTCGGGTGAAGAGGGGCCTTACCCACTAAAACTCCTTATACCATCCCATCACTTGTCGTCAGGGTGGTTCGGGACCACGGACAGCAGACTCCGAATTCCACCCTACGACGGCCCGCCAGTGGGAAGGACGCCCGGGATAGTTTGGGCGCCCTGCAGATTCCCATGAGTTTCATGCAATGCGGCTATGGGGTCTCCCACCCCACAGTCACGCAAGCCTGCGGTGGAAGGAGGTGGGCAAAATGCCGCCTTCTCCTACCGACTCGCCTGCGTCGGATCGGGTCCGCATGGAGTTGCTCCTCGCGGACCCTCTCCGCGGCCGCGCCCTCTACGCGGCGTGAAACAACCGCTTCACTGATCAAGGCCATGGCCCTCCATGATCTGTCGCTGTCTAGCATGGCTTTTACCACGCTAAGCAGCGAGAGTGTCTCCCCCAACGACCGACATCAGACTGTGGCGCTGCGCAGCCCACGACCCGCACTCCTCAAGGGTGTGCGTTTCTGCGTCCTGCGCAGCTCCACAGCTGTGGCATTCTGACGTCGACTCCCCTCGGTGCAGGTAGTGTCCAAAGCATCCATGCCCAGACAGCATCTGCTCCAAGTGGAAAGATAGAGTCCCATGTCGCCGCTGTAGCCATCTCCCCAATTCTGGTTGGATGACTCGGCACAACCGGGAGCCGTAAGTCGATGACCGAAAATCATCGGCCCATTTGGCCAGCAGCTCTTGGTCAGCCAAATCTCGAGCCTGTTTAAGCTCTTCTTAAGTATGGTTTCTACCCTGTTCTTTAGCCTCTGCCCGCTGTCGGTACAGTTCCGCCAGCTTCACTGCCTCCAACCCCCATGGCGGGATGCCAGCCAGCGCACAAGCTGCAGCATGAGACACTGTCCTGTACCCTCTGATGGCCCTCAACGCTATTATCCGCTGTGCGGCGCGAAGATGTTGTTTGTTGGTAGCGTTGAGGGCAGTCGCCCATATAGGGGCTCCATAAAGGGCCATCAAGCCCACTACTCTAGCATAAAGCCGGCGAGTCAAAGCGTTCGGCCCACCAACATTCGGCATGTTGCGTCCCAAAGCGGATGCCGCACTGACGAGAAGAGGGGAGAGTTTGCGAAAGTGCTCCTCGAAGCGCCAACGCCCGTCCAGAATGAGACCCAGATACTTCATCCGGACCCCAACCCGGATCCTATGCTCGTCTATATCTAGGTGGGTTCCAGGCGGCGGTCCTCGTCGATTCCCATGGAAAAGAAGAGCCTCAGTTTTACCGATCGCTACCTCGAGCCCCAACATATGGATTCTGTCCACCACCAGAGATGTTATGACGGTGACCAGTCTCCCTGCCTCTGCGCAATTTCCGCCCCGGGCCGTGATCAGAGTATCATCTGCATAACAGATTACATCGGCCCGTGGGCCTACCCAAACATTAAAAAAACCTGTTTCTAAAAAAACAATAAAATGGGTATTGAATCAATTAAACGGTTTATAGAGGTTTTTTCTTCTTTTTATAAGTACCTAAACACACCGGGACAACGCGAGCGCGCGAGTGGCAAAGCGAATAGCGACCTTCCATACGTAGACATGAATTCTATTTGCCTGAAATACCGCTCTCCCAAAGTGAGCGCGCGAGTTTTAAATCGACTTGCGAGCTAATGTCTACACACGGAAGGTCGCCATTAGCCTAATCGCCTCGCCAGCAGTAGGTACATTTCGCAGCTTTGGATTAAACTGGTTTATTTAGGTTTTTGAAGCCCTCAAATTTACATTGGAAGCGGTTTTTGTAAAAACCTTATTCAATAACCGGGATTTTTTAAACCGGTTTGAAGCCCTATCGTCACTAATTCAATTTATAATTAGAAAATATTAATAAAGGAAAGATGGCGAGCCAGTTTAAACCTTTACATCGTTGTTCCATAATAAGTCTTAACGCGTCAAAAACGTATGCCGCATAATCGCGTTTATCGTCCGGCATAGAAAATCGCGTATCGAATTATTTATTACATCAAGCAAATCCTCAATATAATGAAAGTTCTGCTAATTAGCACTCCCTAAAAAGTAATTCTACAAAGTTTCAGTGGAATTTTCTTTATGACGCTATGTGGCGTCATACGCCATACACAAAAGAAGTAAAATTAGGGAACAAAAAGTTTGCAACCACTGAAGTTTTTTAACTGGCGCTATCTCCTAAAACGATCAATACAGGCATAATCTACGTGTCAAATAATATAAGTTCTGTTAATTAGAACTCTCTAAATAGTCATTCTATAGAATTTCAGAGGAATTATTTATGACGCCATTTGGCGTCAAACGCCATACGTAAAAGATATCAATGAAGCTCCATGGCGTCATACGCAATGAATCGGTATGCATGGCAAATGGCAACACGTAATGATGGACTTATTATACTAGTGCAGTAAGTTGGTTTTCACAGACGAGTAGACTAATGTAAGGCTTACTATTGACATGAGTTTGTAAATACCAATTTCCGCACTAGTGTAAAATGATGTTTACACGCGCACATTTTTTACACATTTTTGCGCGCGACACGCAACAAAAACAGGTTTTTACTCGTCGCCTCGCAAGCAAAAGCAAGTCTCACCCTTCACCCTGCGCCCCGCAACTGTCAATGCAACGTTTTTCGGTACCGATATCGCATAAAGGTTAAATAACGGTAAAGCCTTACCTTTATTTTATTAAGGTACACTTATTTTTTACCGGTAACGTAACCTTATACCGTAACCGCTTTCAGTCCCTGCCTGTAGATAGCGTAGCTTCCCAACGGTGAAAGATTTTTTTAAATCAGTCTAGTAGTTTTAAAGCCTATTCAATGCAAACAAACAATCAAATGTTTCCTCTTTATAATATTAGTACAGATAGACTTTTGAACTTAATTTAAATTAAAATGATAGTGGCGTGCAAGGCGGGCTTAACCATTAACCATCTACTAGACTAGAGTCTGGCTAAAGAAAGCTGTCCTTGAAAAACGGCGGCCATTTCAAAAAATCTGCTTCTGGTAATACTGGATATACACTGAATAAACGAATTTGATACTATTATTTTTACATCTGAAATCAAAATTAAATCAATTTCATTTTTAAAAAGTTACGAGCTAGGTACATATTGCGTTAAGACGCAATAATTATTCAATAATTGTCACATTAATAATGTTCCTTTTGCTGTGTTCGTAATATGTGAAGATAAAGTATGTTTAAAAAAATATGACGGGAAGGTCATAGCGTTTGCGTCCGTGCGAAGCTAGGGCAATTAGGGCAAGGAAAATGAGATTTAAATAACTTTTTTTTAATTATAATCATTTACTAATAATAAGATGATTCTAACGCCTGTTAAGAATTATGTAAGAATTGTTTAAACAAAAAACAACATTCCATTTATTATGTTTTTTTGTCAACATTTTAATAAAAACCAAGTATCAAAATAATTGCGTCATACTACCAAAGAAATCAAACACCACATACATGTAAACAATCTTGTTTATGATTGAACTCAGCGTCTTTCTCGTGTTGTTTTACGTGTAAGTTTGAAATCATGTAAAATTACACCTACCGCACTCCGCTTTTAATAGTTTTATTAATTTTTACACCCGTAAATCGATAAAACAAGATCACACAAGATCCTAAGTGGTAGAGCCACGCTGCGTTGCAGCATGCATTGGGCCGGCCCGCCCGGAGTAATACCACCCTCTCACGAATATCCGGCGTGAAATAATGGCACTTGGTAATGTTGTGTTTCGTCCGACCAGTGAGAATTCCGGAGGTACATAGTACATATCTGCTTACTGCTTGACGTTTCGGCCGCGATGCTGCGGCCGTGGTCACAAGTGAACGTGCCTGGTCAGTTCGCTTAAGTTTAAGTACTGGACTAGTACAGGACTTTTGTAACCTAATCCTAGTTTCTGACTTACCCTTTGCCCAAAATAGTCATGATTAGTGTTGCATGTATTAATTCTGTTAACAAAAGTCAAGGAAGAAAAATTAACAAACAGCATCGACATAATAAACACTCTATTGCTAGATTTTATAACTTGCTCCAAGCAAATCAGAAAATCGGGGATCTCGTTACATTGAATTTAGCCCAACCGACAGCTCTTTCAATTGCGGCCACTAGTGTTTTATTTAAATTATAAGTAGCATTTAGTTTATACTTCTCTAAGAACTCAGCCGTCGTCATTCCAGACACAATAGCAAAATTAATTATTAGCAACCTTTAGGAGTCTTCATGACAGACAAGGGGTTGAAAGGATATTTTAAAAAACCATATTGAATACTTACTCGCTTAACGCGCAGTTGTGTGTCCTTTGATTGTGATATTGATAGCACTGCAAAAAATAATTACTCTAATATGTTTTGGTTTTTATTTTATATTTAACAAGCGGCCCTCGCGGTTTCACCCGCGTGGTTCCCTTTCCCGTGGGAATATCTGGGTAAAAAGTATCCTATGTGTTAATCCAGGTTAAAAAATCTGTATGCCTAATTTTATCCAAATCCATTCAGTATTTTTTAAGTGAAAGAGTAACAAATATCCATCCATACTTACAAACTTTCGCGTTTTTAATATTAGTAAAATATATTTCACATTCTGACTTTTAATTTATTTAGGTACCTACATAATACAATAGTAACCAAAAAAGAAATTAGTATCTCCTTCTTTAAGGAACAACATTATTTTAGGAACAGGGTAAAATTGAGATACACTGATAAATATTCCATTACTTTCCATTTATTTTCGTACCATTTTTTTTTATTGTAAGTTTTAAATGAATTAACGACTCTGTTATTGTTACAAATGGAAAAAAAATCATCATAAAACATAAAAAAAATAATTTGAGACATAGGAACGAATTTTAAGGGTTAATGCAATAAAATTGCGTGCGTGAATATTAGAATGCTAAATAATTTTATGTAATAACTAAGTGATATACCCTTAACCTTTAAGTACCGACGTATATTTTTTGTAACGTTAGTACCTACCGATGTGAGGCGTGACAGGCCGCGTATATTATGTAGTGTTTGTTAGGAAAATGATGATTTAAATTTTAATGTTTGTCCTTGCATTATGGTGAAAATAAAGGATTTTAAGAAAAAGTAAGTAACTATACAAAAAAATAACTTTTATTAAATGTTTAAATATAAGACTACAGTAATATTTAGCTTGAATTTTGCGGAAAAAATCGAGAATAACAAAAAAGTTTCTTACTTACGACTAATATTACTGTTAGAAAAAAAATATACCGAACATAAATATTTTGGAAAAAATTGTCCACAGTACAACTGCACTTTAAATTATACAATAATATTATACCGAAATCAGGGTAAAAATGTCAAATGCCAGTTTGGCAGATGCAAGTGTATACAGAACACATATACATTTCACCTGTACCATCTGTCGCAAAATTATGAAATGTATAATTTCTGGTTTCCTTGAGTTCAACCGCTGGAATCTTCATTAGCATGCCAGCTCTCTATAACTCACTCATAATTTGGACTCGATTTATTTACACATATCCGAGATCTCTTTAAATGCTGTAAATCCTAATAAGTTTAGTCCCTGGTGCATCCATTTTTAACAATTTCTGTAAAAATAATAGTTTACTGTACTTACCAAAAAATAAAAAAAACAAAAACGTTACGTAAGCACCGACGTGAAGCCTGAGAGGCCGCGTCGAAATTTCAAAACGTAGGTAATTACTCAATAAATACGCGCTCGATGACAATACTTCCTGTTTCGACATCAACGTGGGTACTATCCTTGCAGCTACTTAAAAGTGGGGATCGGTATTGTGCGGTGAAAGGGGTAAACTAAGAAGTTAAGGGCCTTCCGGGGTCTTTCAGATCGCACGTCGGTACTTTAAGGTTAATTATTATTATGTACAAAAAAATGAATGCAAGAAGTTTTGGCAGAATACTTCATTATTAAAAAGTGATGATTAGTTAAAAATAAAATAAAGATATACATACCATAGAGTAGTAGCACTACATACAGTAACACAAACTTCAACATGATTTGATTAAAAGGTAGCCACTTAGAAAAGTAATATTGCTCTAACGAATACACTCATACTTCCTAAACTATGTGGGACGTCCTTGTCACGACGACGTCAGTAAAACACGAATAACCGAATGACTAGATTCCGGTCGCTAAGAACTTGTTTATCGTATTGTTATTGCATGCAGCACTTTGTGTCATTCGACTCGTTTGCGTACGAACAACAACAGAACTAAAAATAATGATTTTTTTGCATTACTTACTGATCGTCATAGTGGTAATGACAAATATCGATTTGAAATTTTAGAATTACAGCAATTAATACAATATTAACGTAACGAAGAATTAGAAAAGTTTCCTCAACTGAAACGTTTAACAAGAGTAAAACGAGATCTTATCAATCCATTAGGCTTCATTATAAAAACAAATACGGAAAACTTAGATTACGAAGATGCCGCCCAATATGATAAATTAATTACGGACGTAAAGACCCGGGAACGGGCAATAGCTAATAAAATCACCTTATTATCTGAAATGATCGATCATTTCCCAAATAAACTAATACTATTCAGCAAAATACAGAACTCATGAATCGCATTTTTCTCGGAAAGAAAATCAATTCAATTATATAATATATCTTACTGACATATTCAATTTGTTCGTTGCTAATTTCAGCACTATATTATTATATAAAGTTAAATTATTTATTATGATGTATTATCCGCCTTGCCAACGAACAACTATCTCACTGCTATAAAATTCAAAGATGATCAGGTGTTAAAAGTTTTAAAAAGACTTGATGCTCATAAGAGTGCTGGGTCTGATGATTTACCATCATTATTTGTTACAAGATGTGCTGCTGCTTTGGCGAAACCTTTGACTCTTATTTATAACAATTCTTTAGCTACCGGCTCATTTCCATCTGAATGGAAAGTAGCACTTATTGTTCCATTATTCAAAAACGGCAATAAAGATGTTATCCAAAATTACAGACCTATTTCAATTCTGCCTGTATTTGCGAAGGTATTCGAGCAATTACTTAATCCGATTTTCTCTTGGCATTTTAAACATCTAATCGACCCAAACCAGCACGGCTTCATGAGGAACAGATCCACTGCTACCAACCTTACTTCTTTCATTAATAATATTTCCCACAAAATAGATAGTCACTCATCAGTTCACGCAATCTATACCGACTTCAGCAAGGCCTCGATCGATCGCGTCAATCATAATTTACTTCTCCACAAGCTCTACTCACTTGGAATCGGCGAGCCAATGCTGAGTTGGTGTCGGTCGTATTTAGAGGATAGAACTTCAAAAGTTGTAGTCAACGGTTATTCTTCTAATCCTTTTTCAGTTGCTTCTGGTATGCCTCAAGGGTCGCATTTGGCACCCTTGCTGTTTAACGTCTTTATCAATGATATTGGCAATTGCTTTCAGTCCACTGATTATTATTTATTTGCTGACGACTTGAAAATATTTAGAATTGTAGACTCTCCTTCTGATGTTGCTATATTGCAAAATGATCTCTGCAACCTTATCAAATGGTGCGAGACTAATAAAATGGACCTTAATTCTTCCAAATGCTTTAGTATGCAATTCTCTAGAAAAAGAACTGGTTTTAAGTATCAATATAAAATTAACAATGACATTTTAAAGGACATTGACACAGTGAAGGATCTAGGAGTGTGGCTGGATAGCAAACTGAGATTCAACGTACACGATGATGCGATCTGTTCTAGAGGTTTCAAGAATTTGGGATTTGTTTTGAGGAATTGTAGGGATTTTAAGTCTCCCAGAACTAAGATTTTACTATACAATTCATTTGTACGCAGCGGCCTGGAATATTGTAGCGTGGTTTGGAATCCGTTTTATGACGTTTATAAAAAAAGATTAGAAAGCATTCAGAAAAGATTTCTGTGGCATCTGACATTTGGTTGTAACCTAGGAAAGGTATTTTTAGACTATGAAGCGAGGTTAGATAAATTTAAAATTTGCTCTCTTTCAGATCGAAGACGCTTGCACGACTTGATATTCTTGTACAAGCTAGCGAATGGCATTCTCGATGTTCCTGAACTTTTACACTTACTTACTTTCTCAGCGCCACTCAAACTACCTCGGCCTTCGAGATTTAATATACTTGCGAATCAAATGAGTAAATCTAATCTTGGTCTAAATGCTCCTTTAAACCGGTTTGTTAGAGAGTACAGAAACTTGGCCACTACAAAAGATTTGGATTTGTTCGCGGGTGGCATTCGCAGCTTTAAAAAATCATTACTGATATGAAACGGTATGTTATAAAGCGCTTCTCCTTATTTTACACAATTTAATTGTATCGATTTATTTGTAATTTAATTCAATTTAATTCAATTTTTTTAATTTACTCAATATTTTAATAATTTTATTATATTTAATTTTTTTATGTAAAGTTTAGACATTTTTATTGCTTGTTGCTCTCAAATATATATATTTTTTGCATGTAGTCTACACCTATAAGTATAATAGCATTAAGCTTCACAACTCCATTATGTAGTCCTATCTGTAACGATGTAATGTGTATTATGTTGGTGTTCAATAAATAAATAAATAAATAAATGAAATAGAGACTGCTCAAGCAATCAGTAAAACGTCTGTCTTACACAAATCCGTAATATATACTAACCTCTTGTGTGCTACGGCCATTTTAATCCAATATGGCCGCATGTGTCAAACTATTTCCGTATTACTTCCTGTTTATATCCGGTCTAGGTCTAATGACGATTTCCATGAAATTTTTATATAGAGACTATTTAAAAAACTTATATCACTAGAATCCTTATTAAATAAGCTATCTGGCTTTTTATAATAAAGTATAGTTTGATGGTATATTAAATGGCTAAAAAAAAGTGAAAGCAGGTGAAAATACTTTTTTTTATTTAATTATTATGAGTATTATTTGTTATATTTACAATGTAGAATACAAGTTTAAAACAGAAGAAACCTTGCCATATATTTACTTTTTATGTCGAACCCACATAAAAAGGCGCGCGCAGATCCTCTATTCGGTGCCGTATTAAAACATCTGTGGCGTTGTAATGCCATCTTTGTCCTACTCTATACATTAAAACAAAGACAAAAAAAATAGCAATAGTTTTATGAGCACAATCCAACTCTAAATATGACGGGGTAAAGAGCGACCTCCAGGAGGCCTGTGACACATAGTGCTCGGCCAGAATGTACGCGCGGGCGCGGAGCGGACGCGGCGCGGCGTACTCAAACATATGTATTCATAATTGAGTGTCCATAGTGGGCACGCGGCGCGGGGCATATGTTTGTACGTCGCGCCGCGCCCGCGCGTGCAGTTTGGCCGAGCACATACGGGTCTGACAGATAGCGACCGAGTAATTATGACAATAGCTCCAGTTTCAGCTTGCATATTTAACGAATGCATTGACTGTGGTGTTTTTCCTGACCTAATGAAACATAGTAAAATAATTCCATTATTTAAATCAGGTAGCTCTTCAGCCCCTCTAATTTTAAAAGTATTTCTGTGCTAACCACATTTAGTAAAATTATTGAAAAGTTGGTGCTAGACCAAATTCAAATTCAATTTTATAGAAATAAACTTTTACATTGTAAACAGTATGGTTTTACTAGAGGTTGCTCAACAACTAACGCCGGTGTTAAGCTTTTAATCCAAATATTTGATACGTGGGAGGAGTCACAGGATGCCCTAGGGGTATTTTGTGATTTATCCTAGGCTTTCGATTTTGTTTTACATGAAACGTTGATCAGGAAGCTTAACCACTGCGGAATTATGCTTCTTTGAGCCTTTTAATCTTATACTTGAGTAACAGGATTCAGAAGGTCGACATTAACCGTAAAAGATCTCCGGGATCAGTGGTTACAATGGAGTTCCGCAGGGTTCAATACTTGGTCCATTCTTGTTTTTGGTTTATATTAATGACTTACATTTTTTTATAAAAGACAGTTATGAGATAGTATTGTTTGCTGATGATACTTCACTTTTATTTAAAGTGAAACGACGTCACCCAAATCATGACGATGTGAATAATGCGATCTCAAAGATTGTTCACTGGTTTAGTGTAAATAACTTGCTATTAAACGAGGGAAAAACCAAATGTGTAAGATTTGTATTACCTAATGTTAAGCAAGTAAAAACTAATGCACAAATTAAAGATAATAATATGAATCTTGTGGACACCACTGTGGTTCTAAGCGTCACGTTAGATGTCAAGCTTCAGTGGAGCCCACATATAGCTAAATTGTCGAATAGACTTAGCTCTGCGGCATAAGCAGTAATGAAGATCCGTCAGTTAACTGACGTTGATACAGCTAGATTAGTTTATTTCAGTTACTTTCATAGTGTAATGTCGTACGGCATTTTACTGTAGGGAAATGCTGCCGACATTCAAACTATCTTTGTACTACAGAAGAGAGCTATTCGAGCAATCTATAACCTAAAGGCTGGTGACTCTCTCAGAGAGCGATTTAAGGATATAAATATAATGACAGTTGCATCACAATACATTCATGAAAATTTGATTTATGTTTAGAAAAATATTAAAATGTGTTCAAAAAACAATGATATTCACATTTTAAACACTAGAAGTAAGAACAAATTAGCAGTACCTTATACTAGGCTCCATAAAATAAATAATTATTTTAGGGGTCTGTGTGTAAGATTTTACAACAAAGTACCAAATGATATTCAGAAATTAGATCTTAATTTTAAAATCAAAATCAAAGAAAAGCTTTATAATAAAGCTTATTATACAGTGTCAGATTCCACAAAAGACAAAACAGCTTGGATCTGAATGCTCCAACTACTCCAACAGCCATTTTTCTAATTGTCTTTAATTAATTAATACATTGTATTGCATCATTTATTATTTTATAAATTCATATTTTGTATTTTATGACCTGGTAACGACATATTCTTTTTTTGTAAATGTCGTTGCTTCTGTGCGCTGTGTGTTGCGCCCGTTCTTTGCCACTGCTAAAAATAGACGTTCTGAATGGGTGGTAGGTTAAATTGAGTTTATTGAATAATTATACTTTGACTTTGATCTGCATGAAAATCAACGGAGTTCTTCAGCAGCGATCAACAAGCCAGTAAACTTGAAGAAATTACATTAAGACGACATCCAGCATTTGAATTACGCGCTTAGAAAAAGCATTAAGGTGGAAAACCAAACAAGTGATGGACACATGAATATTGCCACAATAGTTCTTTATAATATATTTTTTATATTAGGCATTGTTTTTCTTGTATTTAAATATAGTTCAAAGTTGTTTATTGCATTCACGTACAGTAAGTTACAGGTACTTATAAGCTTTTTAATGTTAAGATTTGTAATTTATTCTGGATGGACTCTGTAGGTATACGGTTTGTTTGGTAGGGGGGCTATGTGCAGTCATTATAATAAGAATAATACTATTATTATGTTTCAACATTTTATTTTACATAAATAATTAAGCTTATAGCATTATTCAGAATAACTCTGGTCTTGTCATATGACTACAACTATTACGACTTCTAAATTAAATAAAATTAATAATTAACAATACAGTCCTTTTTATGTATAAAAGATATGTTCGCTGTTAGTTCAAAATAAGAAAAACAGTGTAATTTCATTCATTTATTTCCAAACTATAGGTTCTATCCAATCCAGGTAGCTGGAAACCGCTGTGTATATGCCGGGAAGGTTCTTCAGCGCGCAGCCTATGCCAAATGACGTCACACCAATCACTTGGTGCATTCGCCTGCATGTGCTGGTGACTTCACAGCTGTTGATACAAACATACACATTAGAGAAGTTAGAAAATTGGAGCTGGGTGGTGGAAAGGGTAAGTCTCCAGGTCATGACGGGCTTAGTATCGAACACCTGCAGAATGCAGGCCCACACATGTATAGAGTGTTACCTTTATTATTTAATCTCTGTTTACGACATTTCTAATTGCCACCAAACCTAATGAAAACTGTGGTTGTGCCTCTCGTGAAGAACGCTACAGGTGACAATGGAGATAAAAATAATTACCGACCGATTTTACTGGCAACAGTGATAGCGAAGGTTCAAGACAAGATTCTAGATGAATATCTTAGTAGTCGTATTTCATTGCAGGACGCACAATTTGGTTTCAGAAAGGGATTATCCACTGAGAGTGCTATTCTTACGTTAAAGTATGCGGTTAACTATTATGTTAAGAGGAAATGGCCTATTTACGCCTGTTTTTAGACCTGTCAAAAGCTTTTGACCTTGTATCCTATGAAATTCTTTGGCGAAAGCTAAAAAAGGCAGGTGTGACCTCTGGCAATGGCAGGAATCTTCACGTACTGGTATAACAATCAAAGTAATGTTGAAAAGTGGTCAAGTGCGCAATCTGATGAATATTTACTTAAGTGTGGAGTGAGGGAAGTCGGGTTAACATCCCCTAGGCTATTTAACGTATTTGTGAACGACCTGATTGATGAACTTAGCAACATGCATGTAAATAATCCACCCAGTCCAGCGTGGTGGGTATGGCCCAATATCCCCACGTGCTATTATCTACGTGGGAGGCCTGTGCCCAGCAGTGGGACGTTTATAGGCTGATGATGATGTAAATAATTTTAATTATGCAGATGACATGGCGTTGCTGAGTCCGTTTATCTGGTCTTAGAAGCTTTTTAAAAGTGTGAATCTTATGCTGTGCGGCATGGTTTAAGGTATAATGAGAGTAAAAGTGAATTTTTTCTTACTAAAGGCCGTAATAAAGAGCCCATGTCAGTACCACCTGTAAAGTTTAATGGTATACCTCGTGCTGCATATTTTAAGTATCTTGGTCACATTGTGACGGAAGATTCAAAGAAGAGCAGGCTCCCGCGCTACTGCAGCGCATCGGGTATGTTTGCGGATGCTGGTGTTGATGACTTCTACGCCATCATGCGCAAAAAGAGTGCCTCGATAGTGCAAAGGTTGCGGGGGAGCTTCAATAGGATCCTGATGATGATAGAAGACAGAATGGACGCGGCGAAGTTCAAGCGGTTCACGGACTTACACATTCGTTGTGTTGGCCGGTGAGCTGCCTGCGGGTTGATCTTGTCCTACGGGGTCTGTGTATGGTGTCCAGTGTCTTTGTTTTGTTTTTAGTGTATGTATTTATATTATTATGTATGCGAGACTAACATAGTTTTTAAGGTTAGTTAATTTGTACTAACAATCTATGGACTATTTTGTCTGGTAATAAATGATTTTTTTTTTTTTTTTTTTTTATTATTATTGCCTGGTCTCTGACTAACCCTTTGAGGAAGTAGTCTTGAATCTATGTATAAACAACAGAAACACACATACAATAGTATGCCCTTAAGTTAGGCCCTTTGTATATTTTATTTGTACTTTGATATCGCCGTGTTGAACTGTAACTCTCTCAAATTTCACAACTCTTGAATTGAAATTGTGAGGCTTGTTATTGGTCGCAAAGATTGTTAAAAGAAACGTGTGTATTGTTTATAATGTAATAAAAAATTATACATTTCAAAAAAATGCCCAAGAAAAAAATGTTTTTTTATGCTTTAATTGTACTTACAATTGATTTGGTTGAGGAAGTTTAATTTCAACTTGCAAAGGACCTCCTGAGTCGCCCTGCAAATAAAAGAAATACCTATTTTTAACAAACAATTTTTCAAATAAACATCTCAATAAATACAATATGCCGACACAATACAAAAATAAACATTTGTATTAATATTTTTATTACATTTTTTTTATAAATCAGTGTGGGAACGCTGGGCCGAAAACTCATTGAGTCGGTCGAAATCCATAAGAGCGTATGACACACGAGCGACGGGCGTTCTGTAAAAATTTCTCTGCATGGTACGGTAGGGCAAAAAGTCTAGAGGAAAAATCCACAAATCGAATATGACTCTAACTCACTTATGAAAGAATTTTGGGTAACATCCCTCAGACACTACAGCTATGAAAAGTAAGTACAAAAGTTCAACCTGACATGCATCTGCTCCCCCTGCCAGCTTTCCGGCACAGATCTGGTGATCCTTTATTCCACACCAGTTCCTGTTGCAGGACGGTTTGAGCAAGTTGTCACAGAGTTTTGTGTCCAGTACATCTAGCAAGACCGCTTGCAGTTCAGGAGATGTGGTACGGTTTACTGAAAATCAGGAGAAATCAAAGTCAAGGCATTTTGGCTTACTTTCTAAACTTAATACCACTAATAACACATTTCTACGACAAATAGGGACAGCTAAATGTTAAAATTTGAAACAATATGAGTTAGGAAAAGATGTTTCTAAATTATTTCCTACATTATCTAAAATTTGGATTACCTCTGAAGATTTTTGAAATTATAATAAAGATTAGCCTCATTTTAATTAAAGATTACGTGAGTAAGTGATTTTTTAAAGTTCTATAAGTTTACGTAATTATTATGAACAACGTAGTTCAATATTTCATATTCTTTTGGTATTTTTTTATGTACAAGCATTTAGTTTAAACACTGCATAGACCACAGCCTATGTTAATAATGTCCGTATATGAAATAAAACATCTAAGATCACTAAGTTTCATATCTACGAACTAGCATTTCAACAATAGTAGGTGTTAATGATTAAGGAAATATAAATTTGTTTACCAGTTTCCACTACTCCCCATCCTGTCATCATAGCTTTCTGACCAACCAGAGTATCTTTCGGACCAGTGTAAAGACATGCTGGTTGAATGAATTTAGTAAATTTAACTTCTTTCGCTAATTCCATTAAAGCTATATCGTGATACTTTGTCGGTGCCTTGTAACTTGGGTGGTTAATGACTCTTAAAATGTCAACATCTAGATGAGCTATGTTAAATCCATTTTTATCGATCTCCTGAAAATGATTAAATAACATACAATGTACAACATAACATTGTAGGTGTGTACGTATCACTGAATACTGGCAGCATTTTAATCTCTGTTCTAATTTTCTTTATTTCACAACTGGGAAGCGCTTGACCTTCATCTGCCTTTTGACATTTTTTTTTTATAATGTTAGTCTGCAAACGAGCTGGCGCGCCGCCTGATGGTGAGCGGTCACCACCGCCCATGGACATCAGCAACACCAGAGGTGTTGCTTTTGCGTTGCCGACCTGAGAACAACCTTTTTACACCTTTTTACACTTTCGAAAATCCCCAACTACTTTGGTTCTCGCTGTATTAATCTATGTCAAACTGTGATGAGTTACAACTTGTTTGATTAAAACAAGAATTCACCTTTAAAACTTACCAAAATGTTTTTGTCGGCTAGTCTCACAATTTTGGGATCAACTTCAGCAATGGTAGTGTCTCTGTTGGAAGCTTTGGAGCAATGCCCGGCGGTCAAAACGAATTTGTTGCTGATGAGGGATCCTCCGCATTTAAACACCCATTCTCCAAAAGCTGATCGCCAACCAATAGCAGCCTGAATAAGTTAATGTTATTCAATCATCACACATAAAGTTCACAATAATCTTTTATTTGGTCTCAGACATATTTTGAAGAGTTCATACAGTGATTTTGAAGAATCTTAACTTTGTTTATCTTAGCCTTCGATTATCTTACCTCGAATAACTTGACATAACGAGAATTCGAATGGAAAGCAGCCGTACCATCCAATTATCAAGTCCTAAACTTAGCCATGATAATATACTAACATTTAATTCTAACTAGGGACCTGACTTTTCGACAGAGGTCCACCGATCGTAGCTTGGCGCGATTGCTAAATTTTACGTAAAACGCCATCAGACATCACATTATAGAAAGAGTAGGTTGAAAAGCATATTCAATAAGAAAATAAGTACCTATAAAACTGCTTTGTTTTGGATAGCTTGATTCTGATTTGAGGGGTACTCCAGTGAAATGACGGGACATAGAAATTTAAGAACTGAAATTTCTACGCGTATTATGCTTTGGCAAGCGTCTGTGAGTTGCGTTGGCCGCTCTCCATTAGATGGGCCGTGGTTCAGAAACCTTAAAATTACACAATTAAAAAAAAAAAATCTAAAATAACCTTACCATATGGGGAAACTCTCCTGGCAGAGTATTTCTACCACCAACGCCTGCAGCGTGGAAGACTCCATCTTCAGGTTCAATACCTTTATCGGAAAGGTATGTTGAACCTGTATATATTGACACTCATTAATTTTACAAGACGAATTTTGAATATTTGACAGTAGTTATTCTGTTGATTGATTTGCGTGGGAGTAACGAAATGAAAAATTGTATCTTCTGACACAACACGCCTTTTTACCTATTATTTAATTGTGATATTTTGTAAGATATTTTTATTTGTTGGTACTTGTAAATTCTCTTGTACAAGTTGCCTAACGGTTTTGTAATTAAAATTTTACTAAGTAAATGACCTAGGTTCAATTGTAGCTGTACTACACCGGCCCACACAGAGGCCGGGACTTAGTGAAGGTAAGTCCATTCCTTTTTCTTTGTGTATTCCAGGGATCCTGAACCGGAATACACCCCTGGGCCTGTATGCTGCCTGCCTGCCTGCTAGAGCCTGTGCGTGACCAGCTGCCTGGCGTACGCGACCTCGCTTTCGTCCCTGCGCGCAGTCTGATCCCGCTGGTTCCAGGTTCCGGGTAGCCGCCGGCGACGAAGAAGATGAGCCTAAAGCTAACTCTTTTAAGTCATACTCAAGCGGACAGAGTGAGAGATCCAATTGAACCCCTCCCTGAGCTATTGTTAATTGTTTCCTTAAAAGAGTAGGAATAAACTCTGTTATGAAACCTTATTTAAGTTATTGTTGGTTTTTACTTTTTCAAAATTTCATATCAAAGAACCTTAAGATTTTACACTCTGTAACCTATTCGCAGTTTTAATTCCTGTTCATTTATTATTTATTTTAGTTTATTGTAAGATCATTTGATTTGATTTGATTTATTATGGAATGAAACAGCCAAGTTAGTAATCTAAACAGCTAAAATTCATTGTATTTTAGTCTAACAATGACAATCGCCTTAGCGTCGACCATAATTGTACTTATGCTTTTAGTTTGTTTTTATTGCAAAACTGCATAATTCAGGATTTGTGGTTAGATAGAAGTGTTACAATTTATTTATTTAAACTTTTGCGACATTACATTACATGGCGGACTTAATGCCTGAGGCATTCTCTACCAGTCAACCATAGGGTGGTGCAGAGATGACATGGCAGGTGCAATTATTTTCGGTTACCAAAGTTGAATGAGACCATTAAAAAATACTAAAACGTATATAATACATATATAAATAAACATAATATACCTACATAGGTACTCGCAATACATAAACATTTTATAATATTTACCTACATACATTAATAATTTTGTAAATGAATAGGACGTTATTGAGTTGATTGTGCCATGGTTCTGTCGAAAAGGAGCAAATGTACTTTCTTTTTGAAAGCGTCACGACTCGTAGCCATCCTGACTTCCCGAGGTAGCGCGTTCCAGAGGAGTATGGACTGGATATAAAAGGAGGAATGTACAAAGCCAGAAGAGTGGGAAGGAGAGAGAAGGAGAATATTATTTGAGGATCTGAGATACCGGGCGTGAGAGGAGCAAATATATTGGAAATGGAGAGTAAGATAAGAAGAAGCATTTGGAGAATTTAGAAAAGAGAATAGTGTGGAAAGGGCGCGCCAACATCTCCGCTGACGAATGGGCAACCATTTCAGCTCAGACTTATGCTGTAAGATGTGGTCATACTTCCTCAGATTATCGATGAATCTTATACTGTTATTGAACAATCTGTCAAGCCTATCAAACAAGAATGAGATTAGGTCGTAATAACACACGTCACCATAGTCGATCATAGGAAGGATTAATGTTTGCGCAAGCATCACCTTCGTCCTGAACGGTAAAAAGTTCCTCAGGCGATTTAAGGAGCGCAGAGTTCAGGTAACTTTTTTGCTTACATTGGCAACCTGAGAATGCCAGCTAAGTGTAGTGTCGATATGTAAGCCGAGATTTTTAACGGTCGTGCTGAATGACTGTTCCGTCAAACACTACAGAAGTAATAGAGCTAATCCCCAATTTATTTGTCAATCTCAAGCTGCCAACAAGTATCGCCTGACATTTTGTAGGATTTACAGCTACGCCAAACCTACGCGACCAGTCGTTAACAGCTTCCAAGTCCCGATTTATTTTTGCAATAGCCTCTGAAAAGTCATTTGCTCGTGCTTGGGTGTAAAGCTGAAGGTCATCGGCATACAGATGATACTCACACTGAAAGTGGTGAGTGATGAAGTTAATAAATATTAAAAATAATAATGGAGAAAGAATACCGCCTTGTGGAATTTAGGTTACGCCAATTTGATGATATCTCATCAATGCGGACCGACTGCTGACGCTCTTGAAGATAAGAAGAGAACCATTCCTGTACCTTAGATGAAACCATAGGATGGGAAAGGCTAGAAAGGAGGATTTTTTTTTTTTATATGAGAAGGAGGCAAACGAGCAGGCGGGTCACCTGATGGAAAGCAATCACCGCCGCCCATGGACACCCGCAAAACCAGAGGAGTCGCAGATGCGTTGCCGACCTTTAAAAAAGGAATAGGGTTAGGGGAAGGAATAGGAATTGTAAGGAGGGGTGGAAGGGGAAGGGGCCTCCGGAACTCTCACTGGCCGGACGAAACACAACAGCACCAAGTGCCATTATTTCACGCCGGATATTCGTAAGAGGGTGGTATTACCCCGGGCGAGCCGGCCCAATGCGTGCTGCAACGCAGCGTGGCTCTACCACTCAGTCAGTGTCACTCGTTTAGCACCACCCAGGGATCACGTGTAGGGTCTCAAGGGTAAACCTACGGACGCGAGTAACTTTAACCCCCAATTGTCATGACTGACGGCATTGAAGGCGTTTGAGAAATCTATGAGTACTAAGACTGTGACTTTTGTATCCTCCATGCCTTGTACAATATCACCGGTCACTTTCAAG
This sequence comes from Scoparia ambigualis, assembly GCA_963921215.1. Taxonomy (NCBI): domain Eukaryota; kingdom Metazoa; phylum Arthropoda; class Insecta; order Lepidoptera; family Crambidae; genus Scoparia; species Scoparia ambigualis. The sequence continues at coordinate 5,715,815 of OY992521.1, forward strand.
AGAGCGGAAACAGTGCTGTGGCCAGGTCTGAAGCCAGATTGCAGAGGAACAACGAGGTTATTTAGATAAATAAATCTTGCAAGCTACTTATGGACACAGACCTCGATTGCTTTGGACAGAAACGGAAGTATAGATATGGGTCGAAAATGGGTTGGATGGGATGGATTGTAGATCTTGGGTAAGGGACGCACATAGGCTTTACGCCATTGAGAAAGGAATTGACCAGAGCCAAAGAAAAAGTTGATGATGTGGGTAATAGGGAGAAGAACATGGTCTAGGATAGAAACAATCATACGACGACTAATGCCATCATGTCCCAGGGCTCCGGATTTAATGGAGAGGATAATCTTTTTGATTTCATCTACAGTAACAGAAAAATAAATAGAGTCAGTATTGGTACGAGGCAAACCTGAAATGTAATCTACCGTTTGACAAATAGTTGAACGATCTATGCAAGCAGTAGTGGAGAAATGACGATTTAAATCATCCAACACAATTGTGTTAGGCAGAATATTACTACGCGCCTTGCCTATGCCAAGGGTTCCAAGGAATTTCCAAATGTCAGCGGCGGAGGACGATGAGATATTTTCGAGGATGTGTCGGCGTTTAGCATTGCGTATCATCTGATTGCATAGGTTTCTTGCAGACTTGTATAGACACCAATTCCCTTCAGAACGCTCTCGTTTAAATTTACAAAAAGCCCAACTTCTTCGTCTCATTGCCATTGGAATCCCTCTGGTCAGCCATGGGGCAGGTGGACGCTTTACTTTAACTGTTATAACTCGCGCATGCTCATCATAAAGTGACAGGATTGCCTGGTTCATAATGCTAACCTTCTCGTGAACCGTGGAGACTGTCATTAATTTTTCCCAATTGATTTGAGAAGCGTCTCTAAGAAAACTTTTTACATCCATACGACCAAAGCAACGCACGCGCAGCACTTCAGGGAAAGGTTTTGGGGTTTGAGGATGTATGAAAGGAAAATAAAATCATGCTGGGAAAAACCGGGAGCTGAACATTGACCGTGAGTGGAAACAAGAGATAGGTAGGTTGGACGTGAGGATGAGGTCTAGCCATGTGTCCTCGCCTGTAATGTAACAGTGAGTGGCTTGGAGTGGAAGGATATGCAGGCCAGCAGCCTCAATGATATGAAGGAGTTTGCGGGAACGTGATGAAGAATGAGGTCTGTGTTGAAATCGCCCATGATGACGTAATGCGCATACTCTGACCCAAACGACTCAAGAACCAATTCCAGATCCATGAAGTAATCCACAGCTGGAGGGCAGAATACTACCCCAAGGAGAGTCTTAACCCCTTTGACACTAATCTCAAAGAAGGTACTCAGCTGCAGGACATGAACTTGAGACTGAAGAAGAGAGAATTTTGTATGGCAAATCACTTCGTATGTAGATGGCCACGCCACCCCCTCCCCGTGCAGTCCTGTCATTTTGGACAAGAATGAAACCAGAAATAGGATAGGTGGTAGAAAGAAGATGAGGCTTGAGCCAACTCCCAGAAATCAGAACGGCATGAACGTTAGAGCCAGTAAATGCCTTCACTAAGTCACTGGAGTGGCTAGGAATACTTTGAGCGTTTATGTGACAGATGTTCAAAGAGTTTTTTGTGTTAAGACTAATCTTGTCACGAACGAAGTCACCAAGTGTATCAGGCATTGAGGAAAAGCTAGCATTACTCGATAAGTCCGTAGAATCAGCAGCAGAATGGAAGAAATCATCATCAGATAACATTAAAATAAATATGATACTTATAATATAATAATAATCAAGCTTCTTTATTTCCATACTTTTACATTTTGATATAGGTATTAGTTTTGTTACTATTACGGTATTTGATAATATTATTATTTAGTATGTTAGTATAAAGGTTAGTATTTAAGTAATAACTAATTTATTTCTTGAAGTACGGTTCCCTTCTGGGTAAAAGCCTCCTCCATTTTATTCCATACATTTCTGTCCTGTGCTACTTTCATCCACTGGTTTCCTGTCAGTGTAACTATATCATCTGCCCATCGTTTTTTTGGTCTACCGACATTTCTTTTCCCTTGTGGACCAGGCCATTCTGTTGTTTTTAAGGTCCATCTATCATCGGTCAGTCTTGATACATGGCCCGCCCATTTTCATTTTAGTTTGAGTGCATGTTTAAGAGCATCTTTTACTTTTGTTTTCTTACGAATATCTATGCTTTTTATTTTTTGTATTTTTTTAAGTTTCAGGAAACTCCTTTCCATGGCACGTTGACATGTTGTTATTTTATGTTTGGTTTTTTCAGTAAAAGTCCATGATTGGCAGCCGTAAGTTAAGCTCGGCAAAAGGCATGTATCCATTACAGTCTTTTTCAGTGTTAGGTCGTAGTTTCCTTTCAAAATTTCTCTTTGTGCCCAAAACTTCTTCTATGTGATATTTATTCGACGTTCTATTTCATCATCCATGCTGTTTTTCTTAAATGAGATTTGTTTGCCTAGATAAATGTAATCTGGCACATATTCGATAAGGTTTTCGTCTGTATGTATTGGTTTCTTATAGCTGTTGGTCATTACTTTTGTTTTTTTCGCATTCATGTACAATCCTATTTGTTTGCTTTCTTTATTTAATTCTTGTAGCAATTTCTCCAATTCTGTGGCTGTTTCAGCAAATAATGCAATGTCGTCGGCAAACCTTAGATGGCTTAAGTGCTGGTTTAGGATGAGTAAGCCTCTGTTTTTCCATTTCAGGTTTCGAAAGATGTCTTTTAAGACTGCAATGAATAACTAAGGCGAGAGAGGGTCTCCCTGTCTGACGCCTCTTTCAATCTTTATCTCCTCTCCTCTTGTTTCCAATTTGACCCGACTAACACTTTTGAAATATATATTTTTTAAAATGTTTATGTATTTTTCGTTTATTTGACATTCCTTTAGAGCTTTCCAAATTGAATCATGTGATATGCTGTCAAAAGCTTTCGTATAATCAACGAAAGCTATGTAAAGTGGTCGATTATACTCTTGATATTTTTCCAGTATTTGGTCTATACAGTGTATATGATCGCTTGTTGAAAAGCCAGTACGAAAGCCCGCTTGCTCTAACGGTTGGTTTCGGTCTATATAAGGTGACAAACGGGTTTGAAGAACGGAAGTAAATAATTTATAAATACTGGAGAGTAAACTGATTGGTCTATAATTTCCTATTTCTAATGGATCGCCTTTTTTGTAAAGTAATATAATATCAGATTCCAACCATTGTTGTGGGATTTTTTCAGATTCTAAAATAATGTTAAAGAGACGAGTGATGAATCCACAGAGTATGGGGGCGCCGATTTTTATGGCTTCATTGCTTATTTGATCTTGTCCAGGACTTTTTTCAGAGTTCAATTTTTTACATGTTCTATTATTTCTACTTCTGTTATCTCTTCTATTGGCTCCTCTTGATCATTTGCGATTTATTCCGTGTTAATATAGTTTTGTTCTTCATAGGATGGTGTTTTTTTATATAACTCTCTGTAAAAATCTGTGGCGCAAGCCATTATACCCGTTCTTGTGTTTGTCACTTTGTTTTCTTTTCCATCTCTTAAATTTTCGATCCAGTTTTTATGTGTATTTATTTCTTTATAGGCTCTTTTGGAACTTCCATATTTTGTTAGGTTTTTTTCTATTATTTTTATTCGGTAATTATTGTAATCATCTCTTATTGCTTTATTTGTTGTTTTAAATGTTCTTTTAAGTTCTTCCTTGTCTTCTAATGTCTTGTTTTTGTTAGTATTAGGTCAGTCTTTTGATTAAGGTTTTGGTGTTTTCGCTTATTATATCTCTATTTTTCTTGCAGTTTTCTTTATTTATTTTAAGACTTTGTATGATTATATGTTCTAATGTGTTATAATATATTTGCACTTCTATTGTCTGGTTCAGTATATGCAAATTTTTAAATATATTTTCCTTCAAGTTCTCTATGTACGTCGATATTTCTTTTTCAGTTTTGTGTGGTTTCGGCATTGATTTGTAAGTTTTTCTACTCTTTTTTGGTATTTTCAATTCGAATGTTGCTCTGACTAATCTGTGGTCAGAAACAAAGTTAACTCTATTTAACACTTCTACATTTGTTACACTTTCTGGTTTGTTACATAGTATAAAATCTATCTCGTTTTTAGTTTTTTGATTTGGTGATATCCATGTCCATCTACGACTTTCTCTCTTATTAAAGCATGTTTTCATAATTACTAGTTTGTTGCCGTAAGCATATTGTATTAATCTTCTTCCTCTTTCATTCCTATTGCCGTACCAATTCTTGCCCATTACGAGATTTTCATGATCTTTGGGTTGTCCGATTTTTTCATTAAAATCTCCCATCACTATCACTGTTTTTCCTGCGAGTTCATGGGCTTTACTCAGGTCTTCGTAGAATTTAATTATGTTTTCTTCATCTGATTTTTCAGTCGGAGCATAAGCCTGGATCAATGTAAGTGGATAGCTGTCGAATTGCAGTTGTAATAATCTCTCTTTCTGATAGTCCAGTGAAGTTCACAATATTGTGTTTGAATTTTTTCTTTATTATGAATCCTACGCCATGTAACCCAGGTGTCTCTCCCTTATAACAAAAGATAAACTAATGATGTTCTTCGATTTCACACCCCATCCTTCTTACTTCTGCGACACCCAATATGTCGTAGTTAATTGCAGTTAGCGCATGTGTTAATTCGACGAGCCGCTCTGCCGATAAAAGTGATTTGACATTAAAGGTACATATCTTAAGTTTTTGAAAAGGTAGTTGTAGTGGATTTTGTCTTTCAGTGGGAGGGTTGTGGTCATTATCTCCCGCGGTGACCGACCGTGTTGGGAGATTGGGAGAGGGCTTTGTTCGTTGCTATTCCATGTCGCAGCTTGTTTCTTGTACAGGTTGTTGTTTTTTCTCGTTGTAGATAAATCGAGGTTTTTGCACTACGAAGTTCTTCATATTATTGGTTTTATTTATTTTTGCTGGTTGTTTTTTGCTTCCCATACTTATTGCATTTTCTTTTGGTGATTCCGACATGTTTCTCTTTTTATTATTTTTTGCATTGTGTTCTTTGTCTTCCAATATAATTAGCTTATCATATTTCAATATAGCTCTCTTTCCCTGTTCTCTTGCTTCTTCTAATTGTGGTTGAAGTTCCTTCCGTTTATTTAGTACATCCAGTGGATAATCTTCTTTTATATAATATGGCAAATCTTTTAAATGTTTTTTCTGTTTCATTATTTTTATTTTCATTCCAATCGTAGTTAAAGTGACAACAATAGGCCTTATGCTTTGTCCTCTTTTCCCAAGTCTTCTTACGGATTCAATAAAACTGTTTGAGCAGGTAATATTTAAATCTTTATTTATTATTTTAAGAACTAAGTTTTCTAAATCATAGTACGCCTTTTCCGTTTCTGATACTCCGAATATTAAAATATTTTTTACTTTTCATGTATTTTTCTATATATTTAAATTTATTATTTTGTTCCTCTATTTTTACTTCTAATTTTTGATTTTTTATTTCTAAATTTTTAAATTTTTCATTAATATTATTGTTTATATTGCTTTTAATATCCTCTTTCATTTCTGACATATCTATTTTTTGCTGTTTCAACTCTTCTTGCATGTTTTTTAAAAGTTTTGTTATTTCTTCCATGTTTATTGTTTTGTAGAAAAACAAGACTTTTCAACGCAATTAAATAGAACGCCCTCTTCCGGCGTCTCCGTCAAGTTCAGTTGTATTTTGTTTATCCCGGTGTTAGAAAGTGTGCTTCTATCATCTGCTTTAATTGTGCTTTGGAGTTGCTATTTGACTTGCTTTTTGTTTGAAGCCGCTTTTGATTACTTTTTGGTTATTCTTGTTCTCACTAGATGGCGTTAGTAGTTGTTTGGTATTGATTTTTCCTCTTTCATATCGGTAAATGATTCAGCACTTCGAGGTTATGATTTTCCGTTTCGAGTTGATACAGTCTAATTTCACGTTTATATTGTTTTTTAAACAGTTCGCACTTTCTTTTAGATTTCCTAAATGTTTTTACAGTATTCTTGGTCCAGATTCAGTAAATATTCACTTATCATTCACCCACTGTTTTTCACTAAATTCGATTTATTCACTTAATTTTTTACTAAAGTCTTTTATTTATTGATGAGTAATACAGTGTTATTTTTTAACTTGTGGCACTATTCACGTGATTTTTGCAAGATTTTATATTTTAACAATATTTAACTAAGAACTCAATGTTGACCGTGGCACAGTAGCGCCCTCTCTCCCTAACTCACTCACTTATAATATAATAGATTAATAAAATAAGATAAGCAACCCATATCGGGTCAACGGATGGGTAGCAAAATTATATTATCTCGACCTTCTCTTCACGTTGTGAGTCACCTTAAGCGGTTAGTATTAGTTGTTACAATCTAAATTGAACGAGATCAGTGGGTTAAGGTCTTCTCATTTGTGTTTTTGTTCATGTGGAAGGCAATGCGACGTTTACAAGCTAATGAAGAGTACTCACATTCCAAATCTCTTATAACTTTGTCTTCTCTTTCTTTGATGTCCCAAGTGTATTCCATACATTCTGCAAAGGAAAGGTTGGTTTGTTACTATTCACTATTTCGCAAAAATAAAATATCTTAGACACATCAGTGGCCATGCATTCAGCTCGATATCCGGAGATCCAGGTTTTAATTCCCAGGTAGGGAAAAGTGGGTCATCGATTTTTTTATACATAGCCCGAGTTTATGAACGTGATCACTGATCACTAACCCGCATTTAGCATGCGTAGTGATTAAGCCAATACTCATCAATGGAAGCGATGACTTGATTTCAATGATGGAGGCATTTACCATGCAGTATGACACATGCAGTTTTAACCGCCTCTGTGGTCTAGTGGCTAAGCCACCGGTTTTAGACCCAGAGGTCCCGGGTTCAATTCCCAGCGGGGGGTACATCTTTGTGTGCTCGGTTTGGTTGGTGGTAGGGCTGTTAAGTCCGCCTGGCTAGCTACCACCATCTTATCTCAGTCTGTCGCCATAACAACGATGTGTATAGCATAGTTGTGTTTCGACAGTTCAGAGATAAGATAGCCAGTTCCTTAGTGGTTGAGGATTCCGGGTGAAGCGCGCTTCCACCTTCGCGGCCTTATCGTCACTTACCATCAGATGAGATGAAGGCCAAGCGCTTACCCGTATGTGGATAAAAAAATTGACAGTATACAGGCAGTACATATAATTTTTGTATACAACAAATTACATTATCTTTATTATTGAAATTTTGCATTCACAATGACTAGATATAGGATAAAATGTTTACTAGAAAAACAATCAACTAGTCTCAGGAAAGCTCGAATGGGATTCGATCACATGACCTTTGGATTGCCGGTCCACTGTGGGTGAGGGTAGACTTCACAGTGACGTAATACTGCTGGCTTGCAGCGTAAATCAAACTACTAGAAAAAATTCAACGAGTCTACTGGGGTCTTTTAGCTTAGCGGTTAGAGCAGTGGACAGGCAATCCAAAGGTCATGTGTTCAAATACCATTCGAGCTTTCCTGAGACTGGTTGATTTTTATTCTTAAACATTTTATCCAACAAATAACATTATTTGAGTTAGGCGCTGGTCTAAAATGTGGCGAGGGCGGACATGGTACATGACACAATTGATAATTATCTAGCTCTAGGTAATAGCATGTGCAATATATTGTCATTACATCTTCAGTCATAAAAAAATTATAGATACACTATTGCTGCTTTAAAAACGGCAGCACAAAACAAGGCACGAATCAAAAAAGTGCCTTGATTCTCTATCAAAATTTCGAATTTAAAACTTTGTATTTTAAACACTGAAAAAAGACGACAACCTCGGGCTGGAATCGAACCACGCACCTTCCGCATTCCGGGCGGCTGTCTTAACCACTTGGCTACCGAGGTCTAGTTTTCACCCGTCGAAATTCGTCAGTGGTTGATGCTTATGATTTTTAGTCAACATTGCTTCATCAAATCTTATAAGTTTTCACCTCTGAAATCCGAAAGAAATATGTTTACATATATTTAAACATTAGCTTCAGCTTATGTTTTCTTGTAAGAACTTTGTTCCAACTAGCTTGAATCTAGCAAGGCTGGTTCCAATAATATTTTTAAGAATTTGTACTTTAGTGCCTATTTTAAGGTTTACTTTATGATAAATGTTTATTCATATATCTCGTTTCATTTCTAATGTAGATAGTTAAGCATGTATTTACACGGATACATTATTTGACTTTGATTTTGTATGAGACCGTGCACTTTTAATTTTTATGATGGAAGCATTACAAGGAAAATTTTAATGTGAAGTGGCATTGGAATCAGTAGAGGGTTTCCAAATAAACATGTAATTTTTATTTTTATCAATCAAATTAAACTGAAAGAAACTAAACTAACATTATCTGCATGGTGGCGGCTCATTAATAGAATCATAGCGTATGGCAATCCCTGCTTGGATCAAATGTCTATGTCCAGATTTTTCAGCCAGCTTTCTGCGTCAGCGGTGAACTTGTGCAGCTCGGCGATGCCTCCGGGAAAACAGCGAAGATGATGATTAATAGAATACTACCAACCTATCTCTTCCTTTGGGTTTCGTAAAAAGCGACTAAAGGACTTAACCTCTCAGCCTTGGAATCGAAATGTCTAAACATTTTGACAGCAGGTGCGATTTGGCGGAAATGGAAAAAAAAATTAAAAAAATCTAAGGCAGTTCATGTTAAATTTTGCGTTCACGATGCATAAAATGTACCACAGAACCGAAATAATCAACCTTGTTCATACTAAAGTAGTCTCTCAGTGTAGCACATAATATATAAATATAAACACGGTACAAAGTCAAGTGGAGCGCGGCCATATTTGGGCGGGTCTGACGGAATAGCAAGATTTTTAGGTGCGACCATATTTGGCCGCTTGGGGCTTGAGGGGTTAAGACAACATATCATCAGCATAGAGCGGCGATGGGCTCATCACCTACCTCGCTGAACACATGTGCAGCTGCTAATTGGTAAAACGTGGTCTATGGCAGTAGACTGCTTTTGCCGACACTATTGTCTTATCTCTGACTAACCCCTCGGGGATAATAGTAGTGAGTAGGTATTTGTTTGTATGTATGTAAACTAAAATTGAAAAGTTACTTACTCACTTGGCTGATTCGCCGCCCTGGTTTCCTGAAATCGGGAAACTTCGGGGCGGGAATTTTGCACGGATTCCGTTCTGTCGTGGTTTGTGTTTCTCCCCTTATTAATACATCAGAAGCCTTCTGAAAGATACAAGTAGATGCGTCTTTAAGGTTTCTTTAAAATGTAAGAGTTAGTTAGTACCAGCTTACATGAGGTAGCAGTTGTTATCAACTCTATACCTATCAAGCGAACTGAAGTCCTTGGTTATTTTGGCAGTACAATTTCCTAAAGCGCTATTGAAATAAAATATTAAAAAACAGGTATATAAGTTCATTGTCTCTTCTGTTTATCAAAGAGCTGACAGATTTCATGCACAAAGAAATTCAGTGAGAAATCACTTGCGTTTTGAGGCACAGTCATATTTTTTTACTGGTTGTTAGATTTAGTTTGTTTGTATTTAATGTGGTGCTAGGTAGGTCCAAGAGTTTGAGCTAAGCCTTAATGAGTTACTCAAGACTTTCTTGTTTGAAAGACAACTACCTTGGTAGTCGACTATCAAAACTGGATAAGAAAATTGTGGTGGTTCGATTCTCAGTAGTAATACTAAAGTTAAGTGATATTTTAAGTACAGTCCACTATAAAGCTACAAAGCTAGCTAGATTTTTTTAAATATTGTTATTAATATTATTATTAGTCGACATCACAGGAGACCGAAGAACTGGCAGCTACCTCGGACAAAGAATTAGTCTTGCTATTCAACGGGGGAACGCTGCCAGTATCTTCGGAACCTTGCCTAAAGGGACTCTTTTTAATAATATATTTAAGTTTTTAGTTTTAGGTTCATTGTTCTTATATTTTTATATTCCACAATGTATTATTTTGTTTTTTTTATTGATATTATAATTTTTATATATTTTGTAAGATAACTAATGTTATTTCTTAAAAGCTATGCGAACAAAAAATTATTAATGTGCGTTTAACACATTAAAAATAGTCCTGTTAACCTCCTATCTTGTCATCATCTAAATGACTGTGTCGGAGTGGGTTCACGGCAGTAGTCTAACGGAGCTATGGGATCGAACCATGATATCTCGCATTCAACCCTACGCCGACGCCTCATTTAAACAACGCACAGTGTTCCCAGAGACATTGGGAGGGGACATTTTTTACTGACCCCGAAAATGAACGTAGTTAGCTATGCTGATCAAATGACTAGAAGTGACCCCGGGTCAAATATGGTCAGTTTACGAGAAAAAAATCTTAAAATTGACTGTTTAGGAGGTGTTCAAAAACTGTGTAAAAACAGAAAATTTGTTTATTTTTTTTATTTTTGATTCTTATAAGATAATTTATTTATTTTATTTGTGTTACTAAATTATGGTTCTTTTAGACTAGTTATAAAATGGAAATTGTTTAAAAAAAAGTAATATAAAAGATTGAGTTCATAAAGGAATTAAGTATATCAATTATTAAAATAAATTTTTGCGAAATATTTAAGAAGATAATACTATTTTCTAACATTTCTTGCAACGTAGAAACTCTATATGCGCGTTTTCAGCCTGTGACTGTGAGCAATAATAAAATTAATATTAATCTTTTATAAAAATACCACGATTGCATTCAAATTGCGAGTGCAATGTTGCTAAGAAAACGATAGAGTGTAGTAAATTTAAAAAGTTCCGTAGTAATTTTGTGTTCTTATAACTGTAACTCATATTTTTAACTAATGCAATCGATACTTCTCTCGATTCTAAACAAACTAATTTCATAGTTTGAGCAATTTAGTAAAGACGTTGTAGATGGTTATCGATAAAGATCAAATTAAATAATAGGAGGAACTGACTTAATTCCGTTTGATGTTTCTATATTTATTATTTATAGAATACTCGAGTAGTCCTTATGTAATATACTTACATCAGATGAAATTTCATCAGCATTACCCCAACTCCATCTGTCATCTTGCTAGAAACAGAAACTTTTAATTTTAATTCTACATTCGTTTTGCCAAATAATTTTTAAATTGTTTTTACAATTCAAAATAATAATATCTAGGTAGATACTTAACCCTTCTTTGCATAGTGATGGAAATTTCCATCAACCGGTTTAATTGTTTTTAAAAAAAATTATTATAATTTAATACTATTATATTTATATTAAAATAAATATTTAGATTATACTCTGTTTAATTAAAACATGATTTTTTTAAAATTTTATAATAATACATTTTTCTTCATTTTAACATCATAGACAAGGAAGTTTTGACGGAAACCTCTTTGGATACGAGAATGCAACCTTTTTTTGAAAAAATATATAAAAATACTTCTTTATGTTCTATTTTAATGATGTAAATTGAAATTAATTCGTAATTAATTAAACAATTATAAAGTGAAAAAATAACATGAAATAAACAAAATTAAAATAAATTATAAAGGAAAGCATTTTTTCAAGATTTTTCGCATTTTAAAAAAAAAGTGCAATGCTAAAATATTTTTTTTTCGATGTGTTCGAATCACATAGTACCTATCCATTAAAAAAGTATTTTATATTAATCAAAAATTCATGCAAATAAGGGTTAAGAATACCAACAACAACAGTTTTTTTTTTATTAAGGACAAGAAACAATTATACATTGTATTTTACAAACAATAGTTTTCTTATTAGTATCTAGTATTTTTGAATGTATAATCAACACCGTTATCCACAAGTTTATTTATAACTAGCGGCCGCTCGTGGTTTCACCCGCGTGGTTCCCGTTCCCGTAGAAATATCGGGATAAAAAGTATCCTATGTATTAATCCAGGTTATAAACTATCTGTATGCCCAATTTCATCCAAATCCATCTAGTAGTTTTTACGTGAAAGAGTAACAAATATCCGTCCATACTTACAAACTTACGTGTTTATAATATTAGTAGGATAATAATCAAAATTATTTTTGTTGTTGTAGATTAAGTTAATTTAGCTACCAATATGTTTTTGTAATGAGATAGAATTTTATACTTGAATTAAATTAAGATGGTAGTAGCGTGCCAGGCTTAATTCTTAAGTATCACAGATCCTTCGGTTTTGCGGGTGTCCATGGTCGGCGGTGATTGCTTTCCATCAGGTGACCCGCCTGCTCGTATGCCTCCTTCTCATATATAAAAAAAAATCCTAACGAAATTGAAATCGTTAATATTTTGTTGGCGCACTGGCTTTGTTTAAGCTTGTTATTTCTTCTACCTTTTCCACGCACCACTTAGAGTTAGTACTTATCAAGGTCCGAAGGTGAGGAACCTAAGAACGATTAATGATTTAGTAACGACATTTTTTGTTTTGTTTTTGTAAATGTCGTTACTTTTCTATAAAGCAGTGCAGTTCCTTGAGCCCATTCATCACCACAGTTAAAAATGACGTCCTGAATGGGTGGTAGGTTAAAAAGGTGTTTTGGACGAATCGAAGTGCATAATATTAAGTTAATTGAACACATTTTGACTTTTGTACAAGCTAGCTAGTACGAGTTTTTTTATATAGTCCACAAGCAATTAAATTTAATTTGTCAATTAATTGGATGTGAAGAGTTGGGGATCAGGTTCAATCGCATTGTAAGAGGTCTAGCAATAGACTGGCACTGGACGATTATGATGATGATTTTTCACCAGAAACCGTGGGGCATTTATGGTTGTGATGATGTTGAATTAAAATTAGTTCAATTATCAAGAAACAATGTCCGCGTCATACAAAATCATGTAAGTTGAAACCATAAAGTTACTATACCTATAGTAACTTTATGGTTGAAACCCTTTCTAAACTGCGCCGCACAGCGTGATCTAAAGATGAATCATTCAATAATTATGTCATCAAGCCACCAAGAGTAAGGCGAACCCGATTAAAGGTAATGTCCCCAGCGATTGTGGTTCTCAAACATTTATTTATCACAGGTTTACAAAACCTGGTAGCAGGAAAAATGCTAATTGCATTTTACGAGGAAAACGCATTAAAAAGTAATTGAATATTCAGTTTGTGTCAATAATGTGAGGTTTTCAACATCAATGCCCTGTTTAGTTTATCTGTTTATAACCTAATGTTGTTCGATGTTTGATGCAAAGTGATTAGTGTCAATTAATTGGATGTGAAGAGTTGGGGATCAGGTTCAATCGCATGCCTTGTAAGAGGTCTAGCAATAGACTGGCACTGGACGATTATGATGATGATTTTTCACCAGAAACCGTGTCGCATAGCGGTGAAAGAATACTAACACCCATCTCTTCTCTTCTGTGTTGTAAAAGGCGACTGAGGGACTAAAAACTGCACATACATCCAAAAGCATAGAGCGACGATCGGCTCACCACCTGTCACGCTGAGCATTGTCTGTGCAGTCACTATTTGGTGAAAAGTTGACTATGGTAAAGGACTGCTTTTGCTGTCCCCATTGCCTAGTCTCTGAGTCACCCTTCGGGAATAATAGTCATGATTATAGTTATGTATATATGTATGTAAATATTTTAATACTGTTACCAAGAGTTAAGATAGAACAATCAACAAACGGCATCGACCTATAAACACTTCACTGCTACATTTTCTAATTTGCTCCAAGCAAATTAGAAATTCGGAGACCTTTCCATAGACTTTAGCTCAACCAACACCATAACCTTTTAACTACGGCCACGCACTGCTTAGTGCTCAATGAAAAGAATAACTATTGTGTTATACATCTATACTAATATTATAAAGAGGAAACATTTGATTGTTTGTTTGTATCGAATAGGCTCCGAAACTACTAGACCGATTTAAAAAAATCTTTCACCGTTGGGACGCTACACTATCTCCGGGTGATATAGGCTATATTATATTTTCAAAATTATTAGGGATCCTTACTAAAACTCAAATAAATTCCATAAATCGCGAGCGGTAAGAAAACTTTATAATAGAATAAAATAATGTACTATGGCTTTGCAGAACACACCATTATCTACAAAAAGTGTTACAATAGCATATGTCTAATTATTTTGGTTACGTCACAATAAGTGTTCTTGGGAGGGGAGTAATTATGAAAATTCGTCATAGTTACGGTACGGTTACGGTAGTAATACCAAACAATAGAAATTCAATTGTTATCAACCTCTAGGAGTCTTCATGACAGACAAGGGGCTAAAAGGATATTTTACATACATACATATAACCACGACTATTATCCCCGAAGGGTTAGTCAGAGACTAGGCAATGAGGACCGCAGAAGCAGTCCTCTACCATTAGTTCACTTTTCACCAAATAGCGACTGCACATGTGCTCAGCGTGACAGGTGGTGAGCCCATCGCTGCACCAAAATGATGGATGTATGTGCAGTCTTAAGTCCGTTAGTCGCCTTTAACCGTGGTGCGTAGCGGTGAAAGTGATACTACCACCTTATTATCTTCCCTTGGGTGACGTAAAAGGATAATTATTTAAAAATGACGTATTAAATACTTACTCGCTTAACGCGCAGTTGTGTGTCCTTTGATTGTGATATTGATAGCACTGCAAGAAATAATTACTCTGGTAAATTTTAGGTTTTATTTTATATTTTATATAATACTTTCTATCAATTTTTTATTGGCTATTACATATACCCCGTCGTGGCGTCGCGCCATCTTTGAAGTCCTGGGTTCAATTCGCGGTCGGGTCAAATTAGAAAAAACTTTTTTTCTAAATTGATTTTGAGTGTGGGTGTTTTTAAATGTTTATGTATATTTATCCGTTATCTAGTATAACCATGTTAACGAGTTTTAAAAGAATCTAATCATTGGGCAAGATAATTGGTGTGAGCGTAGAATTTATCAATATCAATAATTAAGTATTATGTACTATCATAAATTATTGCAAGAAGCTTTGGCAGAATACTTAATTATAAAAAGTGGTGATTAGTAAAAAAAAAATATAAATAAAGATACACATACCATGGAGTAGCACTATACACCGTAACACAAACTTTAACATGTTTTTTTTTAAAAGGTAGCCTCTAAGTAACTCTTCGATGAAAGTGAAACGAAGTTATTAACTCAAATTACTTCTTAAACAATGTGGGACGTCCATGACGCGACGTCATTAAAGCACGAATAAACGAATGGCTAGATTGCGGTCGCTAAGAACCTGTTTTTTGTATTGTTAGTGCATGCAGCACTTGTGTCAAAGACTCGTTTGCGTACAAACAACAACAAATTTAAAAATAAATATAGGTATTTCGCATGCTTACGCTAAGTGGTTTAGTTGTAAGTTGTAAAGTTGGTTGATCAACTACTAATTGAATAACATCAAAATGTAATTCATAAAAAGTATTACAGTTATTTGGAATACATACGAGTAATCATTCACATTAAACAGCATTGAACGATAGAATTTCAATTAAAACGTTGTTTTAAACTAGAAGTGGAGTGGACCACAGATCTCTTAGGAGATAAGATTGTGTAAAAAATGTAAGTAAGTACTCGTATGTTTTCTTCACGCAATGTAATAATTAAGAAGAAATTTATTTTAGATTCACAATAAATCCATACAAATACAAGTCACTAATTTTTGTTATTATAAATGTTTATTGCGGTCATTTTAATGCGGTGAAATAAGAAATAGTCTACGGGACAAATAAAAAAAGCATCAGTAGCCGACTTTGGGTTGAATATGAAAAACTGTAGTTCAATCCCTATATTTTTTATTTTATTTCAGGCTACAATGGCCCATAGCAACATAAATACCTTATAGACTTACATACATACAATAATAACATAAAACTAAAAAATAAACTAATTTGCACGTAAATACGGCGACGTGTGACGCAGCGCGGTGTCCGGTAGCCGGCCACGGAACCGCCGGAACATGACACCCTTCGGCCAAAATTCCTCTGCTATCAGAGTCGACAGATGGTCGGTCGGTACTCTCACCACAAACGAAATAAAATTCACGTTAGGGCGGGACTATATACATAATTATTTACATTAAACAGCATTGAACGATGGAATTTCAATTAAAACGTTATTTTAATCTATAAGTGGAGTGGGGTACAATAGATCTCTTATAAAGATCTATTGTACCCCACTCCGATTTTAAGATTTTCAAGATTGTAAAAAATGTAAGTATGTTCTTTACGCATTATAATAATAATAAAAAATTTATTTCAGATTCACAATAAATACATACAAATACAAATCACAAATTTGTGTTGTATAAATTCAAAGTTATAAATGTTCATCTCATTTTAATGCGGTAAAATAAGATGGGAAATTAAAAAAAAGCATCGGTAGCCGACTTTGGGTTGAATATGAGAAACTGTAGCTTAATCCCTATACCCCGTTAGCCTGACAGCTGGTGGTGGTACTGGTGGAGCTGGTAAGGTGCGTACAAATCAATTTACATCGTTGCAAGGCCGCAACTGCCCTTCTGGCACGCGAGCTTGCAATGAATAAATTCGATATTGCCTTGATCCAGGAACCTTATCTTTATAGGGGCCAGATTAAAGGTTTAGGTGGAACTTCTGGTACATTATTCTACAACTGTTCTACTAATGACATGAGGACTTGCGTCTATGTCAGAAATGACCTACACGCAATGCCTCTAATGAAGTTCTGTTGCAGGGATCTGACGGCTGTCAAGGTCCTTACGGGGGAAGGGGGTGATAGGCGGACGGTAATTTTAGCGTCAGCTTACCTCCCCTTCGAGAAGGCGGATCCAGTATCAATGGAGATGCGGGAACTGGTAACCTGCATTGGCCGAGAAAACCAAGATGTCATCATCGGTTGCGATGCCAACGCGCATCATGTGATCTGGGGCAGTTCAGACACCAATGAGAGAGGGGAGAGACTGCTGGAGTATCTGGTGAGTTCACCCATGCAAATTCTTAATAAAGGAAATAAGGCCACCTTTTTCAACGCCCGGAGGGCTCAGGTGATTGATATAACCATTGCTAGTAACAGAGCGGTAAGTAACATCACAAACTGGCATGTGTCGGACGAGGTATCACTTTCCGACCACAACTACATATGTTTTAGGTATAGACTAGGTAAGATCATAGGAACTGTGCAAAGGAGGAACCCTCGGAACACCAACTGGGAGGGCTTCAGGAAGGATCTCAGGAGGGATCTAGATGGTCAAAGCCACAAACTCAACTCAGCTGTGGATATAGAGTTTGAAGCTGACAGACTTACAGAAGCACTGATGACGGCCTGGCAAAACAACTGCCCAGAAACAAAATCAGTGGCAAAGAAACTACCATGGTGGACTTCAGAGGTTGCTCAAATTAGAAAAGCGACACGACAGGCGTTCAATGAAGCGAAGGCTAAGAACGATTTTAGTGAATACAATAAAGCTTTAGCTCGCTACAGCAGTGCGGTTCGTAAAGCAAAGAGATCAGCTAGGAGAAAACATTGTGAACAGATACAATCTGTTCCTGAAGCAATGAGACTAACCAAGGCAATTTCTACAGCAAAAGCGATTCCATTGTCCACAGTTACGAGGGCAAATGGAACTCGTACAGAAACTGGTGGTGATACACTAAAGGTTATGTTTGATACTCACTTCCCTGGATCGAGTATCATCCAGGACGAACATGACCCAATCAGCTGGAAGGAGCAGCATAGTAGAACTTCCAAGTATGATTGGACAAAAGCGAAAAAGGTAGTAGATGAATCTAAAGTTAAATGGACACTGGGGAGCTTTCAACCATTTAAAGCACCAGGGCCTGATAACATTTACCCCATCCAACTACAGCAGGGCGCCTCCATACTGGGCCCCCATCTCTGCAGACTGTACAAAGCCTGCATTGCGTTCGGCTATATACCCCGAATATGGAGGCGTGTTAAAGTATATTATATACCAAAAACGGGTAAACCGGATTACGAAGAACCCAAAGCTTTCAGGCCAATAAGTCTTCAATATTTTCTCATCAAGGCCTTGGAGAAAATGGTAGACAAATTTATAAGAGCGGGACCATTGAAAAAATTCCCACTTCATGGACTACAATGCGCGTATCAGCCAGGGAAGTCAACAGAAACTGCTCTTCACCATGTGGTGAGTAGAGCGGAATCCGCCCTGGAGAACAAAGAGATCTGCGTCTGCACATTCGTAGATATTGAAGGTGCATTCGATCGAACAACCTTTGACTCCATTAATGTTGCAGCCAGGGATCATGGCGTGCCACAACCGATCTGCAAATGGATTGAATGTATGCTAAAGGGTAGAATCATCTACTCGGAACTACTAGGAGACAGCTTACTTGCTCAGACAACTAGAGGGGGCCCGCAAGGGGGGATTCTCTCTCCTTTGCTATGGAGCCTTGTGGTTGATTCAATCATAGCAAAGCTGAACCATGGACCATTCTTTACGGTTGGTTACGCTGATGATCTAGTTATCACGGTCAGTGGGAAATTTCCCTCCACGATATCGGAGCTAATGCAACGTGCCCTGGGTTTGCTGGAAGGTTGGTGTAATACCAATCATCTATCTGTAAACCCGGGAAAAACGACCGCCATCTCCTTTACTATATGAAAAACCTTACGAAACTGGGAAACTTAACGCTTTACGGCACCCAGCTTCCTTGGTCCAGAGAAGTGAAATATGTAGGCTTAACACTAGATAAGGAACTCACCTGGAAACAGCACATGGATACGACTGTCGTCAAGGCCTATAGGGTCTTTGGTATGTGCCGGTCCACTTTTGGTAAAATGTGGGGACTCAACCCCAAAATCATAAGATGGATCTACATGATGATGGTGCGGCCGATTCTCACACACGGCAGCATCGTCTGGTGGCCCAGGACCACGCTAAAGATCTGTAAGAATGCTTTGAGCAAACTACAGAGAACAGTATGCCTGGCGATTACCGGGGCATTTAGAACCACACCGACAGCAGCGCTGGGGGTCCTCACGGACCTCCCACCTCTGCACAGTGTCATAGACACGGAGGCAAGGAAAGCGCTACACAGACTAAAGGTGGCAGGGCTGTGGGACGCATATTTGCCTCTGACCAGACACACAAAATGGGAACATAATGATACCCTTGATAGGATCATGGAAATGAGGTGCGACAAGATTGCCCCAAAGTATATGTTCGAAAAGAAATTCAGTATACATGTTCCAACTCGGGACCAATGGAAACAGCCACCATTCCCAGAGAAAGACAGCCTGATCTGGTACACCGACGGATCCAAAATGAAGTCGGGCACTAGAGCAGGTATCTTTAGCAATGATTTTAAACACAGTCAGAGTATGGGAAAGTTCGCTACTGTTTATCAGGCAGAAACTTTCGCAATTCTCCTGTGCGCTAAAAATAATTTAGAAATCGCTTCTAAGAAGCGTAACATATTCGTCCTGAGTGACAGCCAAGCCGCGCTTAAGTCACTTATAACGCCTCGAATCAACTCCAGCCTTGTGCTTGAAACTACGAAAGCCTTAATTAAGCTAGGTAGCAGTGGCGAAGCGTGAAAAATTGAGAGAGGTAAGCTGTAACAAAAAAAAAATGCTTACCTACTCCGAGCGCGGGCAAGCAGTCTTGAGTCCTTAACGAAAATCTGTGATTGGCATCCTGGCTTCAGTCTTGTGTAGATGTATCTTCAGTCCTCTTTTACTATACGTGTAAGCACTGAGATATTGAAACAGTGTCTTGCAAGCATAATAGAAGTGGCTTTGATAAAAGCCGTTTGTGGTGAAATGATGATATGATGTAAATTAAACAAAACTTAATAGACTAAGTACTAATAATACTACTTATACTCTAAAGCTATTCGTCTATTCTTTCTTACAAAGTGCGCTAAGACATTATCATAAAAGCCGGAAAGAAACTAAAGCTATTAATGCCGACATCTTACAATTCTACCGATTACTTTGCAAATCTACTTATTTTAAATACGTAATTTCAACTTATTACAATATCTACTTACCGCAAATACCAAATTACAACGTACGTCTTCGTAACTACTTTCATCACTACACACAACACAAATAAACAAAGTCCAACTACAATACTAATCATTCTAATAAGTGAAACTAACTAATAAATTCAAATACTAATAAAACACAGTCATGCATTCAATGATGAATTGCAATTACGTCAAATTATCTGTCAACAGAACACAAATCGAAAACGATATTCCTCCATCCCGCTCACGCGCAGGCAAATTGTATAACTTTCTCTGTCAAGTAACTCGGATAAAGACGGCTTACCGGCTGCTAATACGCGGGTGGGTTTATTGACCTTTATGTGACGTCATGATGTAAATTTTGTACAGAAGTTTAACTGCCAAAAAGCCGATCGCGCCTGCGGCTTATTTTATAGCAATATGTTGTTGAAAAGCAAATTTTGTTGATTTAATGTCCATAGTGTAGGTGTTTTGTAATGTTTCTTTTATATATTTACTTTTATAATTACTGATTGTTCCATTTCTCAATTCAAGTAGAGAGTGGTTGTGTTCTAAACTTCTGAAGGGAAGCCGGTGGGAATCGAGTTGTATGGAACCTTCGTCACTGCTAGGTAGGCACAACAGGGTGAGATTGATCTGGGTACCAGGCCACATGGGAATCCATGGCAATGAGATGGCCGATGCACTTGCTAGGGAGGGCTCAGAGACCCCATATATTGGCCCTGAGCCATTTGTGGCACTAGCATCGAGTACCATCAACAAAGCCTTCAAGGACCATATCCAAAACAGGCATAAAACCGAATGGAAAGAGCTACCCGGCATAAAACACTCAAAATCCTTTATAGGCGAAGGCGCCCTAGGACGGAGTAAGATCATATGCGGAGGTAGCAGAAGGCAGGCCCGATTAATCACCGGTGCCCTGACTGGGCACTATGCCACTAAACAAATGCTCCACAAAATGCAACTAGCAACAGACAACCTGTGCAGGGCATGTGGAGGGGAAACGGAGTCTATGCAGCACCTACTGTGTGACTGCGACTCTTTTGCCAGGAAAAGAATGAATCTTCTGGGATCGGCCTACCCCAAACCAGAAGATTTTAGGCTCTTCGCCCTCAAGGACATTGCCAAGCTTATGACAATTATCTTCACTGAGGAGGCAGAGTGATAGGACGGGGTGGCACAAAAGATCCCAATGGGTCGACGTGCTGCTGCGAGAGGGAGACCTCTGCAGGCCCCACTAGATAAGATAAGATAAGATAGCCTGACAGCTTTCAGTTAGTTAACAGTATAATTTATTAATAAAAATGTTAATAGCTCATTAGGAATTATCTTCATTATAAAAACTCCATTATACTGATGGATGTTAATCATTAACTAGCGGTCGATAAGGGAAAGAAAGTTAGGTTTCACAAAGAACTATTAGTACAGGCTGGGCTGTAGTGAATGCACTACTGCGATAGTCAAAAAGTGCGGCCCCTTAAATAGAAATTTGTTGACGGCTTTTCTTTATATGATTGATTCGCAATTAAATTGCAAATAAAAACATTATGTACCTAATGCCTATTATTGTTTCTTAACTAATCCTTGATAATTATTTATTTCGTTTTTGTTGATATTGAATAAGACTAACTTTAGCGTACAAAGTAAGGATTTTGTTTGACAGATTTGTACGGTTACTGCCACGATAACTACTTACGTAAAACAGCATATTTTTTTCAAAATTCTACGCAATTATACTCAAAGCTTTAGTAAATCATAATGGAAACTACTAAGAGCGCATGAAGCGTGACAATAGCGGTATAAGGGCAGCTCAATAATGCAAGGCACTTGTTGAGCCGGGCGCGCGGTCCGAGTTAAGTGTGCAAGTTCGCTTGTAAAACGTCCATAATGCAACCGACTCCCGAGTTAGTTGCTCGGGTTTATGCGCCCCTGGTACTTCGGAGTGCTTATCAATTATTTTGTGTTATTCCGGTAAGTAACCGGGAGGCTGGTTATTTTAATAATTACTGTATTAGAAACTTTTCTTAATCTGAGGAACACACTCACATCACTGATTTTAATTAGTTTATGAGTATCGAATGTTTTATATGTGGTTTGAAATGTTGCTAGGTCGGGGTCTAGCCACTTCTGGGAAATATGCTTTTGTATTTTCATCAGTATCAGTAATAAACGTCCCATCACTGGGCAGGTTCCTCATATTATAACAATAGCACACGGGGAGATCGCTCATTGCACAACACCATGGCGCAACCCGAGTTGGTTCGGATTTAATAAAAATTCTTTTGTTTTTAAAGTTTACGCAAATACTAATGAAATACTTTAGGCATGGTTTTACTCTTCTTCATTTTACGTATTTATTAATCTGGACATTCCAAACCCTTACAAGCGTCGTAGTTGCAGAGTGACTAATTTGCTGAAGACTGAATAGTGCTGTCTCAACATTAATTTTGTAACATGGGACCGGTAATAAATTTCAATCGTTTGCGTTCCTTTTTCTTCTCCGTCGTTCCTTCACTGCTGAGGATCGCGACCACAAATTAGTCTCCACTCAATGCAGTTGTATGCTGCGTGAAGCGCACGGTGCATGCTGCCGCCCACCGCCTTCTTAATTGCGTCAGACCATCTTGTAGGTGTCCTTCCCCGAGCTCGTCTGCCATCCATTTGCCTAAAAAAACTTCGTTCTCTAGACTGTGCTTTGAGGATCGCAGTATATATCCGTAGAAGCTAAGGGCTCTTTTCCGGCATACTGTGGAGAGCCGCATCTAGATGTTGAGCTCTTTCAATATGGATACGTTAGTTCGCATCGCAGTCCAAGGTATACGTAGCAACTTTCGCCAGCACCATATCTCAAATGCATCTATCTTACTGCTATCGCGTTTGCGTTCCGCTTTCCGCAAAATGGGCGCCCAGCTTCCGTCACTAAAACAAACTAGTTACACCATTCCATCCTAAATCATAACGAACTTTTTGAAATAATCCCGCCCTCTCCTTTCCTCTCCCGGACTACACGTGCTGGTCTTAGGAACCACCATCATACTGTGCGGACTATCAGCACTCGTACCTATGAATTTGGCAAGTCGTTTCTATGTAAGACCACTCGGCTCTTGAATTCTTTGCCGGCGCATGTGTTTCCCAGCTTCTATAGTCCCGGGTCTTTTAAGCCGGACGTGAAACGGCATTTATGCAGGACGTCATGAATGGGTGCGCTTGTCACTGTGCTTGTTTCACGGCGAGGAGCGCTCTCGTTATTTTGGACCGCATCGGCTGCTTACCATCAGGCAGAATGTAGTCACTGTGACAAGTCACATTAAAAAAACCTGTTAACTCGTGGTTTGAAGACCCCAATATTGCATCTGATAGGAAACACAGACTCTGGCAGGGAGTTCCACAGCTTTTCGGTACGAATTATGAAAGTGGACTACTAAACGAAATAAGTACCTAATCATCTAGTAGGGAGTCTTTTTGTGGAGACATTTTGAGAGCGTTGAGCGTTGTGCATCTTGGTTTTTTAGGTGATCAAAGGCGCCTAGTGAATGCCAATAGTATGTAAGATATAAGTGGATTTTGTACAAACACAATAATTTAGCGAACTGCAACTTTTTAAGTTAACTAAAACTTGCTCCGCAATGGTTTCGCCTTTTCTGTTTTTATCTCATCTTACATTGTTGGAAGTTTCTTGGAAGTTTTCCAATGTAAAGAGATTGTTTGGACGGATTAACATAAAACGAAGGATTAAGGTAAACCGCCATTTCTCATTGCGTCTTTTAACTTTATGGATGGATGCATACACGGCTATTTTACGCCAAAGGGTTAGTCAGAGCTAGGCAATAAGGACGACAAAAGAAATCGTCTGCCTCAGTCCACGTTTTACCAAATAACAAACAACGTGCTCAGCATGACAGGTGATTAGCCCATCGCCATTATAAGCTGTTAGATGTATGTGCAATATTCAGTCCATCAGTCACCTTTTATGATACCCAAGGGAAAAGATTTGTTGGTTGACAATGAACGCCGCCATGCAGCTCTTTTACGGATGGATGTTACATTTTTAACACCCCTAAGATAGCGATTGAACAAAATAGACAGCCTGCCAGGTCAGCAGCTACCGTACCGCCTTTAGACGTTTGTATTACCAGAAGTAACTCACGCGTTGCCAACAATATAAAATCCTTTTCACCCCCTTTGTTTATTTCAAAAGGGGGCCAACGAGCAAGCAGGTCACCTGATGGGAACTAATCGCCGCCTCCCATGGAAAACCTGAGGAGTCGCAGATGCGTAAACCGCCTTGGGGAAATAGTCGGAAAATGTTTAGACGTCTTTGTCTTTAAAGCTTCTGGAATGGACATTATCATTTTTAGGACACTTGTACATTCTGACTAATGTCAGTAATGGCATCTGGACCATTGGACTTTTTAATACTTGGGCCAAATAGACCTGTGGTGTTTATAGCATCTGGACATTTATAGTAGGTACTCTTTGGACATTTTAACACTTGGGCCAAATTGACCTGTGGTGTTTATGGCATCTGTACAGTAGGACGTCCTGGACAATTTAACACCTGGACCATATTGACCTGTGGTCTTTATGACATTTGGACATCTTGTACATTTTGACACTTGGACTAACATCTCCCGGAGGCGAGGAAAGAGTATGAATAGTGAGAGGGAGGGGTGAGAGATACTGCATATTACTCACCGGACGAACCACAACGATAACGAGTGTAATTGTTTCCCGCGGTTATTCCGTGAGAGGGAGGTATGACAACGGGCTAGCCGGCTCAATGCTTGCCACAACGCAACGCAAATATCCTACTAAAGAAAAATGCAAAATTTCCTTACTAAATTTAGTTTATTTTATAAAGGATTCTTCGCACCTTGAGGTACTTTACGTTCGTTCCCAAGCTCGGAGATGTAGGTCGTAATCACGAGCCGGACTTAGATCTACGTCACCACAGTTCACGTCAATTCTCTATCTATTAAATCTGCGATTCCACGAGCACGTACGTGACGCGAGGCCACGTACTGTCGCGCATTTTGAAACGGCACAAGCCAGCGATGAAGCAGACGGGGAACTTATAATCGCCGCCGCGAATTTCACCGTTATAACATCCGAAACTTAGCGCGGGCGACGTGGATGTGCGAAAGTTACGATACGAAACAGATTATGAACACACTTTATTAAAATTCGATTGATTCTTCGGTGGTAGCTGTGTGGTAGCGGCTTATTAAAACAATACTAACAATCCATCTCTTTTGTTGGGTGTCGTAAAAGGCGACTAGAGGAATAAAGACTCCTAGTACATTCAACAGCTTCAAGCGGAGATGGACTCACTACATTTTACGCTAAGCACAGTGTAGTTGTTATGTAGTGAAACGAGGACTATAGCAATGGATTGCTTCTGTAGTCCTCATTGCATAGTCTCTGAATAACCCTTCATTTCAAAAATTCAAAATTTATTTATCAATAACCTTAAAACAAGCATTTTTAATCGTCTAAACTTAAATTTACTTCTTTATTTGGATGAATGGGCACTAGCTGTAAAAGAAGAACGAGCGCATGAAATTCCACAGATTTATAATTATATATAAGTAACGACATCTACAAAACAATATGTCGTTACGAAATTATGCAATATACAAATTACTAATATGTTATGTACTATGTCCATACATATTTGTCATTTACATAATCTTCCACTTTACAATAACCTTTACTCATAAGCGTTTTTTTATACTTCAGCGATACTAGTCGTGATTATATGAATGTATGTTTGTATATGTCTTCAGTAGTTGAATGGCAATGATATTCGGTCCAATTACTAGCTATAACATAATCTTTTGTTGCGTAATTCGGGTTTATAAATACCAATTTGTGGAGTACGATGGCGCGGCGGTTAAGACGTTTGAATTGCGATGTGGCTAGTTAAAATAATCTCGCAATGCCGGGTCCAGGTCATTAAAACCCACCAACCTGTATTAGGAGTGGTGGGTTATATCGCTATGTGCTATCATCCATGTAGGAAGATGATGATGATTTAGAACCGCATTTGAGAATCACTGTGGTTAAGTCAATACCTATCCATGACGATGACTCCAATTTAATTATGTAGGTTTTTGCCCAGAATTGGGACAAAATAAAGGCTTTTATTTAATATATACATTTATAATGATAACCTTTGTTCAGCAATTATTAAAGGAACTTTCTATCTATCAAGAGAACATGATTAGCTTTTTATCATGTAAAACTTTTAATAGGCGTTGAATAAACAAAGCGTTTCCACTCTGCACTAGTTTTTCAAAAAGCTAAACCAAAAGAAAACGGTGATAAATTTCAAAATAAAAATAATGACTCGTCCACATGTTTCTTCACTATTCTTTCATCGTAAGTGTATGTAGCTCAAGACGCCATAGTTTTGGAGTTATCACTACCACACGGCGACACCAGTTTCAGTTTGAGTTAGTTCTATTAAACTGGTAAATAGTTTGCAGTTGCTCGACGGGTGGGTAACATGCACTGAATTTTACGTATGAATAATTTATAACTGTGGACAACAAGCGGGGTGTCAAAGTTCCAGTTCACTTGTTACACTGAAAGATGGCGTTGTTACCAAGAAAACGGTTTGAACACCACTCGATAAACTCGCATTTTGTAGTTCCGACAAGAGATGGCGTTATCAGTATTGTTTGCTTGAGAAGTACCTATTAATATTATATGAATAACTTGTTTTATTCATAAACTATTTGTGACAAGCAGTATTTTATCTAACCCTATGTCAATACATGAGTTCCGAATTAACTTTTATTTTGATATACCTATGTATACAAAGCCACGATAGCATATTAACAGTTGGTAGTGCTCCTGATCAGTTCTGGCAGGAAGGTTTATTCGCGGTATTCCTCGAAGCGCACCCAATATGAAGCGCACCCAGACCAAGCGCACCTAAACTATTCCTCCAAGCGCACCCGTTGGGTGCGCTTCAGAATAGGTAATTACAATATTAATTTTTTATTCCTCGAAGCGCACCCACGGAAAAAATGTTGAAAGAGATGTACCTAGCAACTATCAGAAAATATCGATAACGAATAACTTACGGTTATTTTTATTGATTGTTGGCAACTAACTACTACTACTCGTTCATTTCTTTTTTCCTGATAGTTAAAGGTAAGTGAGATCGCTAACGCGCCGATCTACCTCTTTTCATTTATGTCTCCCTGGTACTTTTAGATCAAAATGACTGTCATGATTCAATTTATTATTGACGTAGTAAATTGCATAAGCACCTAGTCCTAGTCTCTATCGACATCAATATTACGAATCTTTTAAGCTCCTCTCTATTTTTGTCCGTGGGTGCGCTTCGAGGAATAAAAAATTAATATTTTAATTATCTATTCTGAAGCGCACCCAACGGGTGCGCTTGGAGGAATAGTTTAGGTGCGCTTGGTCTGGGTGCGCTTCATATTGGGTGCGCTTCGAGGAATACCCCGTTTATTCGAATCAAGCTCGTGGATATTTTTTTTTGGTGCTTTTGCTCGTGCTTTTTTTTTTGGCGGTAGGCGAAAAAACGAGCAACATCATCTGCTCATAAAATTAATGTTTAAAAATAATAACTCTTTGAATTTTTCACTAGTTTATAGTTTATTCAATAGTAAAACTTACATGTTACTACATAGTGTGTAGACTACAACTTCTGATGGTTAATTAGTGGACATCACTGCACATTCCTACCACCACTTGTACTCTCACAACAGTGCACTATTTCCACTTCTCCGAGTCATTTCACTACTTTGCGGCAACATGGACAACGTTTCGGCGATTATGGAGACTCAGAAGTCCCTGGAGTCAATGCTCTTCAAGAAAATGAACGATCTGGAGGCACAGCTGCAGCAGTCTTCATCCACCAAAAAGGACACGGACAAGGTTGCTCGGATCCAAGAGGAGTTCTACAGCTTCAAAGATGTTGTATTCAACATATTGTCACTACTGCGTCAACAAATTAGTGAAGTGGTCAGATCACTTGATGACTTGGAGACACGACATTGACAAAAATGTCTTCTCTTAAGCGGGGTACCGGAGAAATCTACTGACGACCTGACTTCAACTATTGTTTCCCTGTTCAAGAAGCACCTTGGACTTTCTGATGTCACAGCTGATTGTATCAAATCCTGCTACAGGCTTGGACGCTTCATCGAGGGTCGTTCGCGTCCTATAGTCGTCCGTTTCTCCAACCTGACTCATCGTTCTTCGGTATGGAAGAACAAAACTAAATTAAAAGGTTCTTCCCTTGTTATACGTGAGTTCCTGACAAAGTGCCGTCAGGCCACTTTTAAAGCTGCACGTGAACACTTCGGCGTAAAAAATGTCTGGAATTCGAGTGGGAATGTCTGCATTATAACACCCGACGAAAGCAGAGTGCGCATTGTTTCGGTTGAAAAGTTGGGCAAGATTACAACTAAGTTTCCGAGGCCGTCTTCTGCAGCTGCTGGATTGAATGTGGACCCACCTCAGTCAACTAGGTCGGTGCAAACAAGGTCGAAACGCTTAAATAAGATTGCAAAGTAAGACAATGTATAGGTACTTTCATGCTTCTTCTATTTTCTTCCATTGTGTCGACCGATTGCATTGCTGTGTGTCTATCTTCACTTTGCACAATAACTTTAGACGGTCAGTGATTGTTTTAATTTTTACAGATAACCTTTATCATTTATTTTACTGTAAGGTTTCTCATGGTTTTTTTCTTGTTTTTATTTTCTCCTGACAGTTGATATTTCAACTGACAGTTGACTGAGTGAGTTGACAGTAAAGTGACAGTGAGTGACAACTAATTCTGTCGTAACTTTTTCAGGCAAAGGTTTATGTTCATACTGCCTTATAAATATATTTTTTATTTAGATTAGTTTTAGTATTTAGGCCTTTGCCTTATTCAAATGGTTTTGTTTGTTTAAAATCTTCCATGTCTCCTGTACTCGTCTGAAGTTTATTTTAATTAGTGTTTTTCCACTTGTAAACGGTTTACTGGTAGGATGTGTGGTGTCCAGAGAATTTTTATTTAGTTCTTAATTTTTATTTGTTTTAATTTATTCGTATTTTTGGTATTTTAGTGCTAATTTTATTATATTACTTATATTTAAAATTATTTTATATATTCATATCTTATTTCTCTTCTATTCTATATTTCTATTCTGATGACTTCTTTTCAGCCAGTGATAGTGATTCTTCGTTTCATTCTTTTGATGATGCCATTGATGACTCATGTGACATAAGCAATCTTCTCTCACGTGAACTTGGTTGTTGCCATGAGACTCTCAACATCTGTCACATAAACGCTCAGAGCATTCCACAACACTTCACTGATCTCCTTCATTCCTTCTCTTCGGATACGGTTCATGCCGTCCTAGTGTCAGAGAGCTGGCTTAAGCCGTGTCTAAACTCCATAACTTATAACCTCCCAGGCTTCAATCTCATCCGCAATGATCGCGTTGGCAAGGGTGGCGGTGGGGTGGCTATCTACTTATCTCACACCTTTTCTCACAAGCTTTTAGCCTCCTCTACCTCCCGCCACGGCTGCATGGAATATCTCTTCCTTGAGATCGATGTAAAAGGTATGAAGGTTGTCCTGGGAGTTGTTTATTGCCCCCCTTCCGTTGAATTTCACCCTGACTTCGATTCTCTTCTTAACTCTTTCGCTACCGACTATTCGCACCACATTACTATGGGTGATTTCAACACCGACCTTTTAAAGGTTTCTGTACAGTCGCGCAAGTATCGATCCATAGTTGAGTCAGCAAACTTTCATATTCTTCCACTCGATCCAACTCACCATAATTTAACGACTTCTGACTCTTGGATCGATCACATTCTAATTTCTTCATCTTCCCATGTCGTCAAACATGGCCAATTTCCTGCTCCTGGCTTCTCCAGGCATGACCTCATTTTTGTAGCTTATAAGGCTAAGCCTCCTAAACCGAAACCCCTCATTTTAAAAATGCGTAATTTAGCTAGACTGGATGTGGACAAACTTAACAATGACGCATGCGCTTTGGACTGGACACCTGTTATTGAGGCTGATTCTGTCGACAACATGGTTGCGTACTTCAACAGTTCAGTCCTGAATCTGTTTGATAAGCATGCACCTAAAAAGCTCGTCAAGCTACGTCGGCCTCCTGCGCCTTGGATTACACCTGGAGTACGCATGGCCATGCGTAGGCGAAACAAATACTTTCGTACATTCAAAAGATGCCGAACCGATTCTAACTGGGATGCTTTTAAAACCGCTAGGAATCGCTGCAATCGGATGCAATCGGTGAGAGCTGCTAAACGCCAATATATCCATAAAAATATTTTAAATTCCAATCCTGCCGACACATGGAAGTTTCTTCGTACCCTGGGCTTTGGCAAGACGCCGACCCAGCATAGTTCATCTCTTTCGCTTAATGACCTTAACAGTCATTTTACCTCAACTGCCTCCTTATCTGACTCAGTAACCCTCTCCACTATTTCCTCTATTACTTCCACGGCTCTTTCTACTTTTGACTTATTTTCTTTTCGTCCGTTAGTTGAAGAAGATGTTCGGAAACTTGTTCTCTCCATCAAATCCAAGGCAGTGGGATGTGATGAAGAGGGTAGATCTATGATCACACTTATTCTTATTTCTATACTTCCTGTTCTTACCTTTATTCTCAATTACTCTCTCTCCTCTTGTACGTTTCCCTCTGCTTGGCTTAAAGCCATCGCAATTCCACTTCCCAAAATCCGTAACCCGACTTGTTTAAACCATTTTCGACCTAGTTCTATCCTACCATTTATTTCCAAAATCCTTGAAGCTGCGGTCCACAGCCAACTTTCCTCTTTCATCTTCCGACATAGTTTCCTAAGTCCCGACCCGGACATAGCACTACCACTGCTCTTGTTAATGTCCTGGAGTACGTACGCAACGGCATGGAGAATTCTCAGTTGACTGTGATGGTTCTTATTGATTTCTCCAACGCCTTTAACACGGTCAACCATGACATTCTCTTAGCAATTCTCTCCCATTTTGGACTGTCTTCTTCTACTACGACATGGTTTTCCTCATATCTTCGTGGACGCCAGCAAATTGTTCGGGTTGATCAGTCTATTTCTGACTGGTGCGAGCTGACTGCTGGTGTTCCACAAGGCGGCATACTTTCCCCCCTTCTCTTCTCACTTTTTATTGACTCTCTTACTACTCAACTTCATTCTTCTTACCATCTGTATGCTGACGATCTCCAATTATATGTTCAAACTGATAAAAGTAATCTTAATCAGGCGGTCGTAAGCGTCAATGAAGATCTTGCCAGGATTGCCGAATGGTCAAACTGTTATGGCATCTCCGTTAATGCCTCTAAATGCCAAGCAATTATCTTAGGTAGTTCTCGTCGATTTGAGCTCGGTGCTTAGTTTGGTGTTCAATGGGGATTCCATACCGTATCAGCCTCGAGTCAAGAACCTTGGTCTCGTTATTGACTGCTCTCTCAGTTGGGAAGATCAAGTGAACGAGATGTCTCGTAAAGTGGTCAACTCGCTACGGTCCTTGTATAGATTGAAATTTTTTCTCCCCTCCAGTACTAAAATCGCGCTAGTACAGGCTCTCGTGTTTCCTATTCTTGACTACGCCGACGTTTGTTTCTCTGACATTAATCAACTTCTTCTGAATAAGTTGGATCGTTTGCTAAACAGCTGTATCCGTTTTATCTTCGGTTTGCGTAAGTTCGACCACATTTCTCACTACAGAAGACAACTCAAATGGCTGCCTATCCGTGAGCGTAGGAATCTTAGAGTTGTCTGTATGCTTTTCAACATCCTTAACGATCCACGAACCCCAGGATACCTGAAATCTAGGTTTCAGTTTCTGGGAGCCTCTCATCATCGTGACCTTCGCTCCAGTAACAACCTCACTCTTCAAATCCCCGCTCATCATTCTGGCTTCGTCTCCAGTTCCTTTACTCTATGTGCTATCCGCCTTTGGAATGCTCTGCCATTAAATATCCGTGTTGCTCAGAGTAAAATGGCATTCAAAAGACTTGTGCGTGAGCACTATTTTAGCTCTATCTAGATATTGGTTATATTATGAGTAAAATGTATATAACTAATAATATGATGTCACACTATCTGATGTATTGTATTTATATATGTAGGTATTTATATTTCTATGTAAAATATTTATTTATTTATTATATTATATATTGAATCTTTGTTATGTAAGTATATTGTATTTTTGTAGATCTGTGTATTTTGTATATCCTACCTATTTATGAAGTTGGTTGTAAGTTGTTGTTTTTCATTTAATATTTATTAATGTAACTTTTTTGATTTATCGCCTTACCTAAGTCTCCTACATCCTTACCGGTTGACTGGTAGAGAATGCCTTGTGGCGTTAAGTCCGCCTTTTGCTGTTTTTATGTGCAATAAAGATTAAATAAATAAATAAATAAAATAAAAAATATTTCCAAAATTAATCTATTTTAATAAAAATCAAATATTTGTATCAACTTCAGAACGGCTCAAACGATTTGGCTGATTCTTTTTTTGTTTTGTTCGTAATTGTCAGGACAAGGTTTGTGTGTAAAAAAGTCACGGGATACAGGGTGTTCATGCGGACAAAGTCGCAGGCGGACTGCTAGTTCCTTATAAAATTATCTTACATAATAGAATAATTTAAAAAAAAACATACGCGTGCACATGAACCGGATTGTCAGAAAGGTGTATTTAAAAAGTTAGTGATTTCTTTTATTTTAATTTTATTTTGAAATAATCTTATAAAAAGATTAATACAAAAATCAGCCACTTGTATTTTAAAATAAGACGGTGGAACACATCCGTGGGCGTTGAAATAACTCCACTCGCGAACGTCGTCGCGGCCAAATCTTCAATTACGAACAAAGAAGCGAGCACCTCGATTGGTTAACGCGGGATTTATATCCCGGGATTGGGTTCCAGGAATTGGGGATTTGGCCGGGATGGTGGGATTAATTCGCTGGATAATCGCGCGGCTAACTGAGCGGAGCGTCGTCAGCGAAGAGGCTTTTAGGGAGCTCTCATCAATTGGGTTTGTGAACACGTTGAATAGGTTAATAAACTATGGGCCGGTAGTTCGTTATAACTATATAATTAATTGATGACGACCTACGTGGTCGTGTTAGCACGCCAGGTTTTGCGTCGTGCCATCCCTGAAGTTCGTGGTTCAATTCCCTGTCTGGTCAATATAGAGAAAAACTGTTTTTCTAAATTGATTTCGGGTCTGGGTGTTTTTTCTATGTAAATGTATATTTATCCGTTATCTTACCATATTAACGAGTTTCAAAAGAATACTTATCTTGGGCAAGATAATTGGTGTGAGCATAAACAAATAAAAAAAAGTAGGTATCAAGTTCAGTATATAGATTTTTTTATTTTATTGACAACGGGTAAGCGCTTTGCCTTCATCTCACCTGATGGTAAGTGACGATAAGGCCGAAGGTGGAAGCGCTCTTCACCCGAATCCTCAACCACTGAGGAACTGGCTATCTTATCTCAAACTGCCGGAACACAACAATGCTATAAACATCGTTGTTATGGCCACAGACTTAGATAAGATGGTGGTAGCTAGCCAGGCGGACTTAACAGCCCTACCACCAATCAAACCGAGCACACAAAGATGTACCCCCCGCTGGGAATCGAACCCGGGGCCTCTGGGTCTGAAACCGGTGGCTTAGCCACTAGACCATAGAGGCGGTTAAAAGATCCCACTGCTGGACAGGCATTCCTACATGGACAAACAACCCGTTGGATAATGGCGCTATTATCAACTACGCTGGCAAAGTGTGGGTTGGTAGTTAGTGTTTATTAAATGTTTAAAGTGTTTTTTTTTGTTTTACTTTACCTAATTTTCATGTACCGGTAGAACGGGCTTTTGGAAAAAATAATATTTTTGAATGAACGCAAACATATTAACGTGAACGCAACCTTTTTGTTCTCTAACATTTTGGCAACTCCGTTATCTGTCAATCTCGACTAATCAGAGAAAAGAACACCGCGCGTGTACATTAAGCGAGTCTGTCAGTTTTGCTGCAAATTAGTTTTTAAGTAAAAATGTTAATTTATTTAGTGTTAACTTTTGCATTATTTGTAATTTTTTAAATGTATGTTACCAAATATCGCCGTCCGTGTTGATATTGAAATAAAAACAGTTTATAAAGATAATTTCTATGTAATTTTGTATGCATACCAAATAACCCCACCCTGGGGGCTATTTGGAAAGGCACCTTCTTTTTTAAAATAAACCTTACTGTTTGTTCATTCTATGTTTTTATTTTTGTATTTTTATAGAGTTATATCGTTATATCTGTATTAAGCAACACATACTTCTTTATCTGTTAAAAATTAAAGGAAAAATAAATATTCAAATTTTATCCCTACTTTTTTACCAAATAGCCCCGTTCTACGGTATCTCAATTATTTTAACGAAATCCATTAGTTTTACCGACTTAGAAAGGAACTGACTTTTGCAATACAAGTATTTTGATGACATTTGTAATAAACACTTTTCATTTTTACTTTCAATTAAGTTTTAATAAAAATATAAAGTTGAATACAGTCTAGAACCTGTCCTACTACTGGCCAAAGACAATGAAATTAATTAATCGCTGCTATTGATGCGTATTGGCTTATTCATCACGCTTGATAAATTCGGGTTAGCGACCACAAACACAGGCTATGAAAAATATATAAAAAAACACATGTACCTGACCTGGGAGTTAAACCCGAAATCTCTGGATAAGTTAAGCACTTTACTATTAGTCACCGAGGCGTAAAATAAAAATATACTACCATATCTTACAAAGCTATTCAAAAATATATTAAAGAGAGAGATCACCTTATTTAAAAGGCAATTAAAAACAAAAACTATCAGTTTACGTAATTAGTCATACACTTTATGTCTGTTTCTGCTTCCAAGAAACATTTTTGGCTGTGTTCCGATTTGAAGAGTACTAATTCCAATACAATGACTGTATCTATAATTCCATAGGCATATTTCACTAAAGCTTTACCACAAACTAAATTACAATACAACACAGTACAAAAAGTACCCTTACTGGAATTTGAACCCGATACCCATTACCCTCCATCTCTAAGAGTGCTAATTTAACCACTAGACTACAACTGCGATCGACTAGATTTAGTATTCGTATAACGTAATTTATCAGTCATAATAAGCATTCGGTCTGTGTTTGGGTGTAATTTGCATCAAACCAGAGTAATTTGGTACCAATCATCGAATGTTTTGTCGCGCCGACCAGTCCACTAAAGCGCGTTCACTAAAGAAATGTGCGAGAATTTATTTAAAAGTAAAAAAATGTAATATATTTTTTAACTTTTAAATAAATACTCATGTGTTTGGATATAAACTCCTAGCTACTTCAATGACTTTTGACAATGCGTTTTGCGTCCACTTACATCATTCGTACCGCAAACTCCCTACCAGAATCTGTGTTTCCCATCACGTACAATATTAGGGTCTTCAAATCACGAGTGAACTGGTTTTTTTCTAGGCAAGCATGTTACACCATAGCATCATCACTTACCATCAGATAAGATAATAGCCAAAGGCAAGCCTATCATGCTATAAAAAGGAAGTGTCCGACGAGACGTCTTGTTGGTCGCCCCAGACACCGCTGGGGGGATAAGGTCTAGCGCGGTCTTCGCGGTCTTTGGCAGGAGGTGGCGTAGGACAGAGCTAGGTTCAGGCTCTTATCGGAGGCCAGGACTCTTCTAGGCCGCTGCACCAACTTAGTTGGTTTTCGCAACAGCTACACCCTTGTTCTTTGAACAAACTGGATTTTGCGGTATCGTGTTAAACTAACGTAATGCACGTACGTATAAACGGTACGTACAACCATTAGTGGCATATCCGCCGATGATTCCCGATTGTGTGAGCGCAATAAATTGGATGTTAGGGAAATGAGACGTGGCAATCGATTTCACTGCCGGTTGACTATGTTATGTATGACACAAGAGTTATTAGATCATAATAAATTTAAAATCAAAATCAAAGAAAAGCTTTTTAAGAAAGCTTATTATAAAGTGTCTATTCATCGGTCTATTCACGGAGACATGGCTGTGTGATAGTGTACTTGATGGCGAACTTTGTAACAACAAATATAAGGTATTTCGCCGTGATCGCGGTTCCCTGGGCGGTGGGGTAATGGTTCTGTGTTCACAGAAACTGGAAGCATGTATTCGAAATGAATGGCAAAGACCCGATCTTGAGTGCATTTGGCTTACAATCACATCGCATCGTCACTAGGCAATAAAATGAAAAATATACACTTGACTGTTATATACCTTCCTCCGAATCGTGACATCTCTCTACGTCTACAACAGTTCTCTGAGATAATTGAACAGGCTTCCTCAACTCATCCTAATGATCACATAATCCTAGCCGGTGACTTCAATCTGCCATGCATTAATTGGAACACTGATGAACCTGCAATACAAAAAAAAGGTTCCTCGGACCTGCAAACTGCTGCATTGAATTTTATCGAATTGACTTCTTATATCGGGCTAACCCAGTATAATCTTATAAAAAACCATTGCAATTGTACCCTTGACCTTATATTTTCTAATTTTGTACTTAAAATAGACAAGTCTGACTCACCTATAATTACTTAAGACAATTATCACCCTTCGTTGGAAATATGTGCCAATGACCTGTTTATTCGTCCAATTAAGCCTCACACTGAAAAAAAAACTGACCTAAACATAACCAAATTTTCGTCAACCTATAACACAAAAAAGTGACCACATAACTTTTTGCAATATGTAACCAAACGCAGTTGGCTTATTTTTCTGACAAACTATGTGTGTTGTGTATTCCAAAACAGTTTTTGCTACGTGTTATGAAAAGGCTTACGTTACCTTTGGCCTAACATTTGTTATAAATAAACAATTTGTTTGTTTTCCATTTGTAAAAAACTTAGACTGGATGTAGCCAAAAAATTTGTTACTTTTTGTGTTTATTTAAATTTAGCAAAACTTTTGTGTTGACATATTGTTTACGTATAGCAAATCTTGTGATAATTCTCTGTTTACCTATTGCAAAACTTTTGTGTCAATACTTTGTTTACATAGCAAAACATTTGTGTTAATATTTTGTTCACGTATAGCAAAACTTTTGTGTTAATACTTTACTTAGGTATAGCAAAGCTTTTGTGTTAAGTAATGCTATAGCAAATAAACATTGTTATCCTTAATGCAGCTCACATACCTGCAAGTTCCACAATGAAGCTGACAGGCACGTGAACCACATTAAAAATAACAAATTTTATTCGCTATAATCGCTATTTCTAAAAAAGATGTAGTTGATGGAATAAAACAAAAAGATACATAAATCAAATGGTTTATTAAATTTTACAACAACTGTTATGTATCAGCCTTTCTTTACTTAATTCTTCATTAATCAATTAACCATAATTAACTAAAAAATAAGAATTATTTCACATAATAACATTTTAAATATTAAAAAATAACTACTTACATTATATAAAAATAAATAAAAAATATTATTTATTGTTATTAACATTTATTTCTATTATTTATTATTATTGAATATTAAATATAAAACGCTCTCGTAACGTAAATGGTTCAATATTATGTACCTTGAGGTTATCTTTTTCAGTGATGAACCCACAACAATTATAAAGGGTTGGAAAGTTATGTCCATTTGTTGAACTTTTGTTTTGCGACTTTGTATGGTTTCTTCTATCTCCGCAGCGCTTTTAAAGTGGCAGATGAAGCTATCCAAGACCTCAAGTTTAGAAGGTCTCCACTGTTTTTTGTCTTGTCTGTTTTCAGCAAGGAAGTTGTCATTAAAAAGGGCAGTACCATAAACGAAACAACATTCAAAATCTCTTCCGTGTCTGTAAGAGATAATTTAACATGTTAATGACTGTAATTGTAATATTAAAATACTTAATACTACTTCGAAGATTCGAAGACAATTCTTTTACTGATAAAAAAAATCGATGACGCATCATGCTGGTTCATCATCAGCCTATTGCAGTCCACTGCAGGACGCAGGCCTCCCCCAGGGGGCGCCCCAAAGCCCAATCTCCGCTTTCGCCATCCAGTCAATGCCAGCTACCTTTTTTAGGTTATTGGTCCATCAGGCCGGTGGACGTCCAACACTACGTTTGCCGAGCCGTGATCTCTACTCAAGAACCCGTCTACTTCATTGGTCATCGGTTCTGCGACAGATGTGACCATGCTGGTTGAATTTGATATAAAGTAATAACTTACCTTTGAAAGAAGCGATGTACATTTCCAGACGCCATAGACGGAAATAATTATCTAAAGGGACTGGACGTTCGTCATGCAGGCACTGGAGTCACCATTCAGGTTTTCAAACCTTTTAATAACTTCACATACATTCACCACAAATATTACAATAACTATGATCTTTATAGCAACATCGTGACTGTCTTTGCCGGCGCGTAAATAACGAACGAACACGAGCTGTCAAGTTTAGCGCTGATTCGGTTACAAATGTAAACAAAATGTTTTGTTAATAATAAACGAAAGTTTGGCTTGATATTACTAAAGTTCTTTTATTATTGAATAAACGTTAGGCAAGATGTTCTAACCTGCAGTTTTGTCATGCACTACAAAATATATAATGCTATTTGTTACAAAATATTTATTTATAAATAAGCAAATTATTGCTGAACTGCTTTTTGTTATGGCTTACAAAAACGTTGGCTGTACGCAAAATAAATACTTTTGTTGTATGTTAACAATGATAATGCTTAAATTGGACAAAACTGTTTATTAACCTGTAACCACTTGAGTTTGTCTTATTCAGTATGTATAGAGCTAATCAAAGGTTTATTTACTAATAACCCAACTTGAAATAACATAAGCGGTTTTGCCTTATAAAGACAAATCACTTTTGTTAAATCAAGTTAACTTTATTAGAATATTGTCAAACTTTGGTTATTCCTGAGATAGCCAAAGTAGTTAGGTTAAATATTTTTTTCAGTGCAGTCACGTTTTAAATATAGATTTATGCGAGGCGATTTCGATAAAATTAATAGAAGTCTAATTAATGAGGACTGGTCATTTATATCCGATTTACCTAGTTTGGAAGACATAGTTGCTCGCTTTTTTTATATCTTGTATAAAGTAATTGACATGCATGTTAAAAAAGTCCGTATTTCTGGTTCCCGGAACTACACTGTGCGGTATAGTAAAGCTCTTGTCAACGCAATCAAGGAAAAATCAAGGCATCATCGCAACTGGAAGCTTCACAATAACCCAATGGATTATCAACTTTTCTCTACACCGAGATCTAAAATAAAGCTTCAACAAGATTCTTGTTATGAGTTATATATAAAACGATCACAAGAAAATATAAAAGCTAACCCAAAACTTTTCTGGACTTATGTGAAATCTCGGCGAAATGGTCAATCAGATTATCCTAGTTTAATGAATTATGACGGAAAAACCTTAGATAATCAGTTGGATATTTGTAATGCATTTAATGACTTTTTTCTTAAAAACTTTAGAGAGCCTGCTGTCGACTATCCTACTACTGTATCTTCAGAGAACATATCTCAACACGTTATTCACTCTATAAATACTACTGAGTCGTGCATACTTAAACTTTTAACAAATTTGGACGATAAAAAGGGAGCCGGTTGTGACAATATCCCACCGATCTTCTTTAAGCGATGTTCGGAATCTTTAGCGCAACCTATTGCATTAATTTTTAATAAATGTCTTAGTCAAGGTTGTCTTCCTGACGTCTGGAAAACTGCACACGTGGTGCCCATACACAAAAAAGGTTCCGCGATATCAATTTTGAATTACCGCCCCATATCGATTCTTAATGTGCTGAGTAAAATGCTTGAAAGAGTGGTACACGATCATGTTTATCCTGTGGTCTCACCTTTAATTCCAGCAGAACAACACTGTTTTATAAAAAATCGATCAACTACTACGAATCTGGCACTGTTCACTGAACAGGTACTTCATGACATGGATGGAGGTCACCAAGTTGACGTGATCTATACGGATTTCGAAAAGGCTTTTGACCGTGTGGATCACGTTATACTTTGCCGAAAGCTCTCTGTATTGGGTATACAGGGCGATTTGCTCAGGTGGATAGAATCGTACCTGCGCAACAGAAGTCAAGCTGTGGTTGTGGGAGGTTTCCGCTCTGATTATATTAAAATTCTATCTGATGTACCCCAAGGCTCAATATTGGGTTCTCTGCTGTATGCTTGCTACTTAAATGATGTCACAAAATGTTTTAAATTTTCCGGATTTCTTATGTATGCAGATGACACATAAATTTTTATGAGAGTCAGACGTGTCGAGGATTGCATTTGTTTACAGGAAGACCTTAATAGACTAAGTGTATACAATAATGAAAACAGAATCGATATTAATGTTAGTAAATGCGCTCACTTATCACTTACTAGAAAAAAAAGCCCTATAAGATATAACTACAAAATACATAGTACAAATATCACAGAGATAGACTCAAAATTAACATTTATTGAACACATTGAAGCTGTTGTGTCTAAGGCTTTTAAGAATCTCGGATTCGTCTTGAGAGCAAGCCGACCCTTCTCTGATGTAAACTGTATAAAGATTCTTTACTGTGCGTATGTAAGAAGTGTACTGGAATACTGTAGTTGCATTTGGAATCCCCAATATATCACCCATAAACATAAAATAGAGGGAATACAGCGGATGTTTTTAAAACATTTAAGCAACCGTGATCATCGTAAGTTTCTCGACTACGAAGACTCACGTCAACATTTTAATTTTATGACTCTCGAAGACCGTCGTTGTTTGCTGGACATGACTTTTCTGTACAACATTTGTAATAATAATATAGATAGTCCTGCCCTTGCCACTAAAACTCTTGTTTTTGGTGTGCCTCGCAAACGAACTAGACACACGAACACCAAACTCTTTTGTAGCTCGTTCACTCACAGTAATTATGCTCAAAACTCAGTAGTGAGTAGGATGCACAATACGTACAATAAGATAACTACAACCTATTTTGCGACTCCAAGCAATCCTTTAGGAAAAGGGTTTGCGAAGTTCTTACAGCGACAGAACATTAGGCAAGTGTAATACGAGTATGAAAATATATAAACAAATAACAAATAATAATTTTAAAATAATCAGACATAATCATAAAAATACACACACCCCCTCACACCCTCACAAATACACACTTTTCCCTAAATAGTTATAACCTGCGTGCAAGAATTGGACTTTCTTTCTTTTTTTTCTATTTGGTAACATTTAACATTTTTTTTTCTCTCTCTTTTTGGTTTGTTTTGTAATCAGTAATCACCCCTTGACTGTTAATATTACATTTTTTACGTTAACGTATATAAAATCCGTTATTGGCTGTTAGTTCCATTGTTTCAAGTAATGTTAATAAATGTAATGAGAGCTGTGGATTTTGAATAAATAAATAAAAAAAATAAAAAAAAATTACACAGAAGACAAAACAGCTTGGATCTGAAATGCTCCAAGCACAACAGCTATTTCTAATTGTCTTTATTTAATTGATACTACATTGTATTGTAGATTTGTATTGCATCATTTATTATTTTTTAAATTCATATTTTGTATTGACCTGGTAACGACATATTCTTTTTTTTTTGTTTGTAAATGTCGTTACTTTTGTGCGCTGTGGTTTCTTGCGCCCATTCTTTGCCACAGTAAAAAAATTATGTCCTGAATGGGTGGTAGGTTAAAAAAGATTTGGAAAGTACTTATTAATTGAGTTTAATGAATAAATATATTTTGATAAAATGTTTACTAGAAAAAAAATCAACCAGTCTCAGGAAGCTCGAGTGGGATTCGAACCCACGACCTTTGGATTGCCGGTCCACTGCTCTAACCGCTGAGCTACCGAGACCTCAGAAGACTCGTTGAATTCTTCCTAGGAGTTTGATTTACGCTGTAAGCCAGCGGTATTACGTCACTGTGAAGTCTACCCTCACATTCGAAAGAAATACTATTGCAAGTATTTAACAATCGATAAAGACGTAATTGCTTATAAATATCTTTATTGTTGAAATTTTGCATTCACAATGCTATATAGATATAGGATAAAATGTTTAGGTACTAGAAGAAAAAAAATCAACCAGTCTCGGGAAGCTCGAGTGGGATTCGAACCCACGACTAGTAAACATTTCAACAATAAAAATATATTTTGACTTTGACTTTATTTACTACGTATTTATTAGACGCGTTATAATATTATTACTATGTCATTATCACCATCATCATTAGCCTGAAAATGTCTCACTGGCTTTTCCACATGGGTATAACAGTACATAGGGCTATAATCCACCACTCTGACCCAATGCATGCAAGTTTTGACGACGGCCATCTTACGACAAAAACCGGGACCGTCCTGGTAGGCTACTCTTGAAACAGAATTGCATTAATCAATTTCCAATCACAAATCTAAAAAATGTCAAATGGCAATTTTATAAGCGACAATAGCGCCACATTGGAATTAAATTGCGTGGAAATTGATTGAACAAATTATTATCGAGATGGCGTTCCGGAATTATCTTTACTTATCCCAATATCGATACATATTAATCGCATTGGAATTGTATTAAGATTGAGTTTGTGCGGTGTGCACCGCATATTATGTAGTCTCTTGAATCACGTCGAAATTATTTTGATTTGATGTATCTCTATAAAATTATAAATTAGAACATTAATTGCCCGGCGCTGCTTTCTCTTGCTAATTTTAATATTAGATACAAGTCTCGAAACCCAAAGCCTTTTATACTTTAGAATACTAATAACACCTCATTCTATAATCCAATCGTCAGGATGTGTCGTGTCGTTCCTATAACGAGTTAGCAAACTTGCATAAAAGAACTATTTAATATTTTTACAAGATCTATAAATTTAAAAAATACCTGCTTTAATGGGTGTGTGTATAGTTTACCATAATTAGCGATGTTTTGGTGCACCGCTAATACAATGTAACTATTTAACTTTTTTTTTTCGTAATTGTTTTCTTTATAATGCTATATAGAACTTAAATTACAATTATCATAATTTTCTTAATAATGATGGCGTTCTTTTTCTTTATTAGGGAGGGTCTGAGGCCCTCGACCTGACGAGCAGAGGGGGCATAAATAACACGTAGGTATGATCAAAAAATATAATTATGAAAACCAACATTAGTATAAAACAAACTTATGAATATTGGCGTTATGTAGGTATTAGAATGATTTGGAGTTTCAATCGTTATAGAAGAAAATTTTGGTGTAAAAAATTGGTTGCCTGTAAAGTCGGTATACGGGCGAAAGTTTTACGTGACAACGACTTTGAGTGGTAAAATAATTTTAATGTGAATATTCATTCGTATAGCAGGAAGAAGGATGAAATAATATGGAAGGGACGCGTGCCTTTCACTTTTTATGTCTGTCTCTCTCGCTCTTAGGCGGGCTAACCATGCCCGAGTGGAAGGGACGCGTGCCTCTCACTCGCTCTCATTGTGAGCGCATAACGTGAGCGGAGCGTAACGCAGTTTCTTGAAGTGTCACCCGGCAAACCAATTTATAAGACGTTGTCACGTCAAAAAGGTGTATGATTAGTGTTAATATGAATTCTGATGATTATGAGTTTCGATCGTCAGTATTAAAAAAATAAGAAGAGTGATTATTATGATGTAAAATGGTATGAGAAATATTTTCGGACTTCCGATAATAGGAATAAAAAAGGGGTGAGCTTAAGATCGTCTAAAATTATTGGTTCTAATTTCATATGGCCGAACTACCTATGTTTGTTTCAACTTTTAACGCACAATAATTGTCTAGCATAACAGTTGTTTTCGCACTATTTATAGTTTTGCTTAAACATTGAAAACCCTAATTTTAGAATCCCTAATATTAAATGCACTAAAATATATTGGCATAAAATTATTTCGGCATTGAAGCCCTAATTTATTATTATAAATATGTAAGTTGAAACTCGAATGAATATTTTCAATATTGTTTTATTAGACAACAGAAATACTAGCTGCCCTACTCCTGTAGGTCACGTGATAGTTTAAAAACATAAGACAATCGCAAAGCGCAGCGTAGCGATCGTCTTGAATTGCGAGGTTATTTTTTTATATTAGACAAAGGAAATTTATTAAAATAGGCGTTATACTCTTGTGCGTTTAAACTTTGTACGAATTACAATTTAGTAATTGTAAATAGTAGGGATTATAAATGGTTCCGCACTAATGTCGCATTTAATTCGGCGATAAAGAGTTAGGCGAAGTAAAAATAGGCTTAACACATTTAGGAAAAGTAAAATTGTGCGAAAAAAATTAAGGCTTATGGTCTGTGTGCTATTGACAATTAGGAGTACGAAAAAATCGGCGATCCAATATAAAAAAGTAATGTGAAAAGATTAGTCTAAGATCCGAGTATAGAACGACCTTCACCGGGAAGGTTAATGTATAAAAAGTATTTTATATCAAATTTAATATGTTAAATAATATATCGCGAGTGGGTTGGCTGAATAATTTCAGTCCAGTGTACCTTTAATGATTAATTAAATTTTTTTTTTTTTTTTTTTTACTTTACACTGGTTTGGTATGTGTCTGTTTGTAATGAGCTTATCTTTATTTAAACATAAATGTTATTTATTTAACCAGACGGTTGCAAATTACTAATATTGACTTGCCTGTTTACACCTGCCTACCCAATGATATGACAGGAAAAAAAAGTCAACCTAACGTTTGTATATATTTTTATAGGCTTACTGTCGATTGGTACCTATGAAATTTATCTATTATCAAAACAAGTTCAATGTTTAAAAAAAAAATT
This sequence comes from Scoparia ambigualis, assembly GCA_963921215.1. Taxonomy (NCBI): domain Eukaryota; kingdom Metazoa; phylum Arthropoda; class Insecta; order Lepidoptera; family Crambidae; genus Scoparia; species Scoparia ambigualis. Next base: position 5,760,665 of record OY992521.1, read on the forward strand.
TTTAAATATTACTTAATCTTACTGGACTGAAATTTTTCAGCCAACCCACTCGCAATATATTTTTTAACACATTAAATTTGAGATAAAATACTTTTCATCCATTAACCGACTCGGTGAAGGTCGTTGTATACTTACTCGGATCCTCTACTATATGCGCACCCCGTCCGTTATCATTTTCGTGACTGTAAAATCTTTCGTTATCCACCTTAAATCTAGTAAAGTTCAGCAAGATGCCTACGTAAAGATAAAAACTAGTTTCTGTTTCGGGGAAATAAATAAATAAGAGCTAGAAAAACTTATTATTAGCAATGAGCTAACTACTTTGTCATTCCAACTCAATTGCTCACGATAAATGGAAACGTTAAAGTATTACCTACATTAAAACTGGTTCTACTACCAAACATAATCATATTTCGTTGTCAATAGCGACATCTCTAAAGACCACCCTAAAGGTAAAACTAAAAACATCAACTTGTTTATCAATCAGGTCGTCGCTCCCCCACTTTTACGAGCCACTTAAGTTCAAACAATAAAGTAAATAAACCAATGAGAGTTATAATCGCGCCGTTTTCGCTCGCCACGATTGCGTCTGCGGCCCGCGATAAATTCAAGCTTAGCGAAATCCGAGCGAAAAAACCTCACCACACTGGGTGACACAGTCAATAGCTGGAGCAGTAACAGAATGTTGGCTCGCAGAGTGAATACCTAGTTCATAACTTTCAACGATTTGGACTTTGACGATTCGGTTTTGTTGTTGTATTGTTTTGTTATTTTATTTTGGTTTTGTTGCTTTAGTAGTGTTATTAGTAAGTTATTTTATGTCTTTACTTTTAAATGTTGTGTACACTTTTAAGCGGCAACCCTGTAATGTGTAGTTTCTAAGTGTATTGTTGTGAGTGTGCCTATCTGAATAAATAAAATAAATAAATAACTTCGTTACAAAATGCATCGAAATTAATCACAGAACGGAATTCATACAGCCTGCATTTATTTTTTACATAACGAGTTAAAAAAGTTAACGATAAAATGAGCAATTTTAAAGAGAAGAATGGGCGCAAGAAACAGCAAAGCTTTATACAGAAGTAACAACATTTACAAAAACATATTAATATTTCGTTACCTAATCATAATATACCAATCATCATAGTTAGTGTTCTTGCTAAATTTAGGTAGGTGATTACAACGCCTGGTTACAAACCAATCGACAAATTTGTAACACACTTTTCATGACAAAAGAATTGAACCCAAGACGGATATCAGGGCAAGCACTTTACCACCTACACAAACACCTTACAACCTTAAAAAAAACAACAATGCATAAAAAGATGCTTGGCGGCAAAAATATTTTTTTATTATTATGAGGGTTTACGCATTTCGGTTTTCCATACAAACTTCCAAGTAGAATTTTTTAAAAACAATTATCCAATTTTGACGAAATTTTGCATGCTAAAGTAAAACACAGGGATCTAAATAGTTTGTTGAAAACATTTAAAAAAAACATTTTTTAGCTGAGTTATTGCGATTTAAAGTCTTCTATGGAAAGTTAAAAATCGCAATAACTCAGTTAAATAAACATTTTTTTTTAAATGTTTTCAACAAACTATTTAGATCCCTGTGTTTTACTTCAGCATGCAAAGTTTCATCAAAATTGGATTATTGGTTTTTAAAAATTTCAACTTGGAAGTTGGTATGGGAAACCGAAAAGCGTAAAACCTCTTATCACTCGAATTCTAATCTCTTCTATCGTCGTCATGCAAAATTAAAAAAGAATTGTTTTCTAAAGTGTACACTTTGAGATGTTACATTTTATACGAATCTACTCGTGTTTATTCTACATTATCATATTAGCCTGGCTTCTCGAACACTTCCAAGGGTGCGTACTCCCAGTGAGACGCATTGATCCGCATAAAGGGTTTCATTTCAGTAAGAAAACATTAAAACTGTTCACGGTTGACTTGCTGGTAGCCTGTTTTAGTTACGATTTTAAAACATGAGCCTGACCTGACCTTTCGCAATGGTTTTAGGGGCAACCAGCTCCATGCTATTGCCAGTTAGCAGTTATCGAAATACACGTAACTCCAAAGTCTATGTAGCCTACGTAGGTAATGGATGAAGCACTAAGTTAATAATTTACTGTGATTTTACTTTGACCAAATCGTTGTAATTGTCAGATCAAGAATAGCCTAAGCCAACGTGTATGTATGAAGTACGTTATAAGAGAAAATAAACCAAAAGAAGTGTGTCAAGGCAATCCTTGCTTGCTACAATTAGCAAATGGATAGCTTTGTATTTCTCCTACCCTTCCGGGAATAGGTGTGATTAATGTATATAGTACGTATGTATGGCAACTTAGTCCAGCAGTGGTACAAAATAACTTAATAGTACAAATTACTTTATCTGTGCCTAACCGTCTAGCTTACCCTTTTTGATCTTTCTATCTAGTCTAAGAAGGTAATCAGCTCATCCTTTTAAATAACGATTTCAAAACCAGCCCCTTTGTTCAGCATTATTATAGATCGCATCAGAATTAACCCCGCAGTTATCATACTGTCGACATCTCCTTTCTACAATTCTACTATCTCTTTCGTATCTAGAATTGTTTTCGCTCGGAGCTTATCTCCGCTTTTGTGTTGGTCATAAATTCGTTTTCTTTGGACCACAACAATGCCTGCGCGGCCCCGAGATTACCTTGTGTTTTTTTTAAGATATCGTCAATTGGTAAGTGCTTTTTTTATCGGTCAACTCCGCTCTTTGTCTTTTTTGGACAGGATCTAAATCTCCCAAACAATTATCTCTGAAAGGTGACTGAAAAGCAAATAATGAGTTGGGAGCTAACGCGTAACGGCTTAATTCGAGATTAGATTGAAAAAGAATCAGTCATTTTGGTGTTAAAGAGGTTTCTAATTCTTAAATTACGTTAAGCGTAAAAAGTTGTTTAAGCATTCGTAATAAAGTTTTTGTTTTTTATGTGCTAATATAAAAGTCCCGTCTAGACACAATCATAATCAAATATTGTCGATTGAAAAAAATGGTTATTTCATACTGCAATCTGCCATCAATGACATGAGTATAAAATGTCGTTGACTGCAATTTACTGCAATATTTGAATTCACAATTATCTTTAGACTGTAGATGATTGATTACTCAATGTCAATAACTACGTCATTGGCACCAATGCCATAATTGATTGACACCCGATCTTCACACTTTTAACAAAATATTAATATAGCTACGAGTAAACAAAGTTTGGTTGGTGACTTCTTGGCGAAAAAGTCATGAACGTCATGTCTGCAGATCTGGTTTTAGTTTTTAAACACTAATGTGAAAAAATAGTAAATTGTCAACCGTTAAGTGTTTGTGCTCGTTTCCTACACTCATACACGTTGTATGAGTGTAGGAAAATTAAACAAAACAGTGCAACAAAATTATGAAGTTCTCTCAAGAAGTCCGTCTTATTAAAGTCTGTTTGGACGATTCAAAAGTGCTTTTCAATTTAGTTCGATTGAATAAAAATCTTTTAATTTTGTTACGATTCTGAGAAGAATCCTACTAATCGTTAAAGTTTTCCAAAAAACTTGTATCATTAGGACCAGTAAATAAAAGTCTCAAGGCGCGCTTCTTATCGCATCATGTTCCTACAGCCGCGGGGCAGTCCTGTTAAAAGTCAGTAACCGTCGCTTTTTAACAAGAGAACTTAAAGTTGACCGGACTTTCACGCAACTGGGCTGTTCTTGTGTCGGACAAAACTTGTTGCAGTAAAGATTCCACCAAGTTATTAGGAAGGAAACGCGATAATGCTTTAATTTTGGCAAGGGAAGTTGACCGAGCTAAATCCATTAATTTAATTATTTAAGGGTTCACGCGAGTACTACACACAGAAATTAAACACACTTTACTTTAATAATAGTAACTTGATAATAATCAAACTAACAAAGCTATGTATTGCTACACGACTAATGTATTACCTATTAGCACAGTGCGAACGGCCCTACTGACCCTACTGACAGTAGACTTTAGGGCACCCACTCTTAGCGCATGCATACTTGCGTGTCTGTTACCAAAAATAATAGGAGCAGTTCAAGTGTTAAGACATAAAATAATCCCTAAAAGTGTAGTAACATACCGTGTAAATATCGAACTAGATTTAGAAATAACGCTGTTTCGGAAAATAGCTGCTTTTGTTACCCTTGTTATAATAATATTTAGCTTTATAGTAAAATAAGGCCTCCAACATAGTCAGGCACAACTTCCAAATAAATAAACAACGACAATGCACCAAAATAACTTCCTCAAAAATATTCCCATCAATGAAATTGTTAAAAAAGCGAATTGTAAACTTAGTTCCTTTACCAAAATAGTTCATTGCGAAGTTCTCAAACAAATAATAGCGCCGGCATTTCGGGCCGGCGGCGCTCAAACAGGTCCAAGAATGGACCACCAAATTTCGACTGCAAGTCATCAATCTTAGACACTTGTTTCATTGGACAAGTGAAATTACGAACTTACCAGTCATTTACTAACTGTTTAACCAGGGCCAGATTTGTTCTCTATTCTCTTAATTATTTTTTTTTTATAACAATTATAAAGTAAGATTTACATAAATTAAAGAGTAGTATGTAAGTTTTTAAAATGAGATTGACTTCATCATGTCGACGAGGAAGCAAAAATTTAATTATGTCTCTGTTATCAACGCGTTCATAACTGGCAGTGATCACCGGTTGGTAAAAGGCACATTGAACATCAATATCAAGCTGGAAAGACGTTGGTTGATGAAGTCTACGCTACGTCCTGCACCCATCCAAATCCAAAACCCCGAAAGCTTCCAGCTCGAACTGCAAAATCGCTTGCCGTGCTGATGTGCCTGAAGGATTGCGTAGACGTGGATGATTTTAAAACAACAGGTTTGTGAAAACTTACCATGCGGTTGGTTCTTAGTTCTTCAAAACCCACCATACAAGAGGATCCAAAAAGCTCTCGGACCATACTCTCAAACTGATGGAAGAGCGGCGCGTGATGGTTCTGCGTTCTTCGAATGATTCGTCCCAGCTTCGGCAGCTCAGAAGGCAGATCTCGAAGTCTTTGACTCGCGACACTTGCCGATTTAATACCGACCATATTAAAGAGGCTATCGAGCAAAAGTGTTCGCAAGAGATTTCGGTATTGGGCAGAGCCATCTGACGACGCTAAAAACCGATGACGGCAGAACTGTCACGTCCAGGGCCAAAGTTATGGGACAAGTCGAGAAGTTCTATGGACAGCTATACACATCAATACGACCACCTGTACAAAGCTTAGCTACAGACCATAGAGCTAAGCTAACCTGACACTACACCGAAGATATCCCGGACATCAGCCTATGCGAGATTGGTATGGCTCTCAAGCAGGTTAAGAACAGCAAGGCATCGGGTGCTGACGGAATCACGGCTGATCTTCTGAAAGCAGGCGGAAGACCGGTACTCGCAGCTCTTCAGAAGCTATTAAATTCCGTCGTACTCGGAGGTAGAACGCCAAAAGCGTGGCATGGAAGTGTGGTTGTGTTGTTTTTAAGAAGGGCGACAAGATCTTTCTGAGGAACTACAGACCCGTATCACTTCTAAGTCACGTTTATAAGCTGTTCTCGAAACTTATAACTAATCGTCTCGCACGTAGGTTTAACAACTTCCAGCCAATCGAACAAGCCGGATTCCGAAAAGGCTTCAGCGCCATAGACCACATACATACGCTGCGGCAGGGTATACAGAAGACCGAAGAGTATAACCAACAACTTTGCTTAGCGTTTGTGGACATCGAAACATGGGCTGTGCTACAGTCTCTCCAGCGGTGCCAAATTGGCTACCGGTACATCGAAGTGTTGAAGTGTTTGTACGAAAACGCCACTATGAAAGTTCGCCTTTCTCGTTCTTGCCCCGTTCGACCAGAGCTCGAAGCCAGTCCGGCTGCAGCGTGGAGTGCGACAAGGAGTCGTCATATCTCCGAAGCTCTTCACTGCTGCTCTGGAGGACGTGTTTAAGGTTCTGGACTGGAGGAGTCTCGGCATCAATATTAACGGAAAATACACCTTCGATTTGCCGACGATATAGTAGTTATAGCTGAGTCCCTGGAGGACCTCGGCACAATGATCGGTGAACTCAACAGGGTTTCTCAACAAGTGGGCCTTAAAATGAACATGAAAAAGGTAAAAATCATGTCTAACTCACGTATTGCACCCACTCCTCTGAAGGTTGGAGACTCTGTTCTTAAAGTTGTTGACGAATATGTATAACTGGGCAAACGGTCCAGGTCCTGGGCAAATCGTCTAATCCAACTCGACTGGGCAGCGGTTGGTAAGCTAAATACCGCAGTGTCTCAAGACGAAAGTTTTCGACCAGAGTCTGTTGCCAGTGATGACATACGGTACTGAAACGTGGTCGCTCACTAAGGGCCTAATAGGCAGGCTCAAAGTCACGCAAAGAGCAATATAGAGGGCTATGCTCGGGGTTTCTCTACGTGATCGAATCTGAAATGAGGAGATTCGTAGAAGAACTAAAGGAACCGACATAGCCCAAAGAGTTGCCAAGCTCAAGTGGCAATTGGCAGGGCACGTCGCCCGTAGAACCGATGGTCGTTGGGGTACAATGGTTCTCGAGTGGCGGCCGCGCACCGGAAGACGCAGTATGGACAGGCCTCCAACAAGGTGGTCTGATGATGATAATGATGTAAGTTTTCTAAGAGTAAGTTTCTGGTCGACCACTTTTCGGCGATATTCGCTTCTATTCAGAACGCGCGAACGTACGTCAGGAGCACCAATATGTATGCAATTCACTGCATTAAGATTTAAAAATATTAACTTGTTTTTGCTTGTGACTGTACAGTAGCGTGCGCCTAGATCATGTGCAAGCAAATATCGCGACGATAAAAGCGGTCGACCAGGAACTTTCTCGACCATACTTTATAGGAAACAGTGGAAGGACTCTCCTTTCACTCCATTCTAGGGAGGCCTTTGCCCAGCAGTGGGACAAGCCGGGCTAAATAATATATTTTTTTTAAAAGAAGGAACAAGCGTGGCACCTCATGGAGAGTAATCACCGCCGCCCATGGACACCCGCAAAATCAGACGAATCGCAGACGCGTTGCCGGCATTTAAGAAAGGACGCCGGCTCGCCCGGCGTTATACCACCCTCTCACTAATATTTATCAACGCAGTTTTGTTAGCTCGTACTAAGTTAACTTCTCAAATCTCAAATTACTGCAAAATCTATGGACCGTAAACGTGTTGGCCGACCGCTGGGACTCACCCATGTGCACTTGCGTGACGACACACTAAATATTATATATTATTGTTAAACAACCTTGCATCAAAGTAGCAAAGTGGAACAGGACGCCTCTTCGTGTGATATTAGTCATGTGGGAAGTCCTGATACCAACAGTGGGACTAGGCTGATGTTAAATTAAAAAAAAAATTAAATAAAAAGTAAATTATAGCCCGCATACTGTACCACTGTTTGGCAAAGACCTCCATCTTAAAATTAATTTTAATCGTGATTATAATCACCAAATGGAGTTGGTGATTATAATCACGCGTCAAAAAAATCAAAAATCCGGAACACACTTTGCCAAACCTGGGAATTGAACCCCGAACCTCCGGTTTCCGAGCCGAGCCGGCTGAGCCACGCGGCCACCGAGACAACAGAAGATATCAAATATCACACACCACTGTCACGTCCAAGGTGACTATAGTCACCGAGCGCAATAATATCGCATACGTCCATGGTAAGTATAGTCACCAGGAATTTTGAACTCGCTCAAACCTGGCCTCATTATACATCCTTCGTAGGTGTACCTATAATAGTGTCATGAAAAATAGATTCAACTGTTTGGTGCCAGCTCATTATAAAAAGAATACTTACTACCAAACCATCTCTTCTTAAGGTTGACTTGAGAAGTAGAGTAATCCTCTGACAGGATTCTAAACCTTATACGAAAACTCTATACGTTTTGTCAAACTCTCAATCCATACTGTAAAACTTTGCAAGCTGGGGTAATGCCCACAAATTGTGTGGTGAGTTGTGTGAATCTTGTCACCCCTGTACAGCAAGAAGATCCTTTAGTGAGCTAAGGGATTGCGCCAGTATACTTAGGTGTGTATGACCTAAACGTTTTTACTGAGTGGTAGAGCCACGCTGCGTTGCAGCACACATTGGGCCGGCTCGCCCGGCGTAATACCACCCTCTCACTAATATTCGGCGTGAAATAATGGCACTTGGTGCTGTTGTGTTTCGTCCGACCAGTGAGGGTTCCGGAGGCCCCTTCCACCCCCCCCCCCCCCCTCCTCCCAATTCCTATTCCTTCCTTAAACCTATTCCTCCCTTAAAGGCCGGCAACGCGTCTGCGATTCCTCTGGTTTTGCGGGTGTCCATGGGCGGCGGTGATTACTCTCCATCAGGTGACCCGCCTGCTCGTTTGCCTCCCTCTTTTATAAAAAAAAAAAAAAAAAGGAATAGGCTGCGTTTCTTGAAGATCCCTAAGTCGTAACGGTCCAGAATTACTGCCGCCGAGAGCTGGTTCCACAACACTGTAGTTGTATTACAACATTCCACTACATGTATGGTGTATGTAAGTACTTTATAACACGTTGTACGGCTCGGCCCGTTATTCTGAAGACCTGATTTTAATTTTGACAAAGTGTGTTTCGGAGTTATCGATGCAAATTACGGGTTTTTCATGCAGCATTGGTCAAATGTAATGTTTAAAAGCCAGTTCCTATCCACTGTAGCGATTTTCAAATTGTAGAGGACTTAGCCCAGCTGTGGTGACAGTTAATATAAGCTGACAAAACTATTTATTTTTTCCAATTACACTGACTTTCCTCTTATCTATAACTACAAAGGCACACAGCAAATTGTATCCCAACTCAACCCTTAGTCCGGCACTGATTGGAACTGAAGTCACTTCAAGCAACATTTTCGAAGCTTAATTGAATTTACTATTACCGAGATTGTCAAAGTCAAGAAATTAATCGTAGTAGGACAAAGTTGCGCGACACTTTGGTTTGTAAAGGGCCCGCTACGGGTATACCTAATTTCAATATTTGTGTGTAAAACAACATACAACAAGACTTCAAGCTAACATACGGGAAAATACATTAGTGGCCTTTGTAAGAAGAAAATTGATTAATTACCTACGAGTAGAAAGGAGAAGACAAAAGTCGTGGGTACTTTATTTAGGTGACATTTGAACCACTCTGTTATAATAATTATACCTTTTTGGAAATCTTAATGCTACTCGAATACTTATTTTTATTTTAAATGATTATTCTCAAATAACACAAACAACTTTAATAATTTGTTTTAAATTTGAAATAAACTCATATTAGATCTATTTATTTCTATAAGCATTATTGGGGATTAGTTTAGAAACCGAATAAAACAAGCAGATATTGTTTATCCTATCCTACTAATATTATAAACGCGAAAGTTTGTAAGTATGGATGGATGTTTGTTACTCTTTCACGTAAAAACTACTGAATGGATTTAGATGAAATTCGGCATACATATAGTTTATAACCTGGATTAACACAAAAAATACTTTTTATCTCGATATTCCCACGGGAACGGGAACCACGCGGGTGAAACCGCGAGCGGCCGCTAGTTCCGATGTATTTGCAATATTATTACGAGTATTGCATAACAGTACTGTTAGGCACCGGCATTACACACAACACAACGGCTTAACGTGCCTTCCGTGCTTCGGAAGGCATGTTAAGCCGTTAGTCCCTGTTGTTGTCATAAGATGACAGTCGTTAAAAACCCAACAACCCGCATTGGGCCAGCGTGGTGGGTTATGGCCCAATATCCCCACGTGCTATTGTCCACGTGGGAGGCCTGTGCCCAGGATTGGGACGTTTATAGGCTAATGTTGATGATGATGATGACTGTAGGCTGCATTGCGGGATATTATCAACGATTCGGATTTTAGTAAAAGTGAAAAAATTACAAAAATATGGTTTAAATTTAAACATAAATAAAAATCAAGTTACCGCCACAAATAATAGGTACCTATGTGTTGACCTTATTACCATTCTTGTTAAATTTGGGTTTAATATCACTTTGCCCGATCTGGAAGGTTAATCTTGAACGCAAACTCAATCTCAATACAGTTCCAATGCGATTAATATGTATCGATATTGGGATAAGTAAAAACAATTTCGGAACGCCATCTCGATAATAATTTGTTTAAGTAATTTGCTCAACAAATTTCAATTTGGCGCTATTGTCGCTTACAAAAGTGCCCTTTCACATTTTTTAGATTTTGGTTGGAAATTGACTAATGCAATGGACTTGGGAAAAATGAAAAAATAGTTCATTTTTACTTTATACCATTATAGAAGTCGTTATTCTAAAACCAATAGTTTTTATTTCACTTCGATACGAAAAGTATTTACAAAGTTATTGTACATAAATATTTGCGTAAAACACTACTACCTCGCTTAGTTCGCTGGCACTCGACTGACGTGACGTGACGTCATCGTATCCGATAACCCCCGCCGCCGCTCTCGCTGCCAGCACCCGGAGGGCGTCCGATTACATATTTGCACAATTAATTATTAAGTAATCTGTCTGGCACAACTGCACTAGTTCAGAGCAGACATATTAATAAAAGAGTCGCGCCACCGCTGGTGCGAGAGAATGGGATCCGATGACGTAACGCCGCGCGTTTCGCGCGTATTTTTATTGTCACAAAAACAATAGCGAGTGGTCATCTTTATGAATCTTTAAAAAATTATTGTGTAGTATTTTGAAGGGCTACAGAAAAAAATTTAATGTCATATTTTAAGTTAAAATGTAAATATTTAAAAAATAAATAAATAAAAATACTTTTCCCAAGCTCATTGTGTTTCAAGAGTAAGCCTACTGACATTAAAATTTGAACTCACAATCTCTGGGCATCGTTCAGAACGTTCTGCCTGGCCACGAAAGTGATATGTAAATAAAATAAATAAATAAATTTGTATACGCTCACACCAAAGATAATTATTCATTTGAAACTCGTTAACATGGTAAGAAAACGGATAAATATACATAAACGTAGAAAAAACACCCAGACCCGAAATCAATTTTAGAAAAACCGTTTTTCTCTAAATTGACCCGACCGGGAATTGAACCCGAGACCTCAGAGATGGCGCGACGCCAGACCCGGTGTGCCAACCACTCGACCACGGAGTCGTCAAAGGTTACAAAACAAAAGCTACAAATCGAACAATAAACAGAATAGTATTATTCTCAGAATCTGCACAGTAATTTATTCTCTATTCTCATAGTATTATGTCATTTTGTTAAATAGATTACCGCTGCAGAATGAAATAAAGCCGCCATTTATCTTTACGGCCACATCCTCACCAGAGTTGAGGAACGGACGGAGATTGTAAGGAGGGCCATTTTTCTGTCGGGTCTGGAAAAGTGGACTGCTACTGTGAAATAATATTACAGGTTTAAAAGTGGCCAGTCGAGTTTAGTCAAATGGCTTATTATGAAAGTTAGATAAATGAATATAGAAGAGCTCGGTGTTAAAGCGGTCATGTTTAGGTTTCGATTTTAAAAGTGAAGCTATTTTTGTAATGTCGGATAGGTGATCAAATTAAATTATCTCGAGCTTTATCGTTATAAGGGGGGAAATTTTGGGGGTTAAAGTTACTCGCGTCCGTAAGTTTACATTTGAGACCCTACACGTGACCCCTGGGTGGTGCTAAATGAGTGACACTGACTGAGTGGTGTAGAGCCACGCTGCGTTGCAGCACGCATTGGGCCGGCTCGCCCAGAGTAATACCACTCTCTCACGAATATCGGGCGAGAAATAATGGCACTTGGTGCTGTTGTGTTTCGTCCGGCCAGTGAGGGTTCCGGAGCCGCTTAGCACAATTCCTATTCCTTCTTTTAAAGGCCGGCAACGCGTCTGCGATTCCTCTGGTTTTGCGGGTGTCCATGGGCTGCTCTCAATCAGGTGACACGATTGCTCGTTTGCCTCCTTCTTATATAAAAAAAATTAAAAATAAGAGAAAACATTTTAAGCCGTTGGTCTCGTTTGTTTTGATAGCATTCACCAACGCGTATTGGGCCAGCTTGATGGATACATACATGTAATCAAAACCATTAGCCCTGAAGGGTTAGTCAGAGACCCAGGCAATGAGGACAGCAGTCCTCTGCCGTAGTCCACTTTTCACCAAATAACGACTGCACATGTGCTCAGTGTGACAGGTGGTGAGCCCATCGCCGCTCTATGCAGTTGGATGTATGTGCAGTCTTTAGTCTATAAATTATGGTGCATGTGGTAATACATCCATACATATACAGCGTGTATCAAGCGGGGCCAGCCTTAATCCAGGGTTTCAAATTAACCCTAGTATAGACCCTTTCTTTATATACCCTTGTAAGATAAGCTCAATCTAATTTGTTTTTGCATTTACAAACAAAGTTAATCTGTCGTTAATTTAAAATCAGAATAAGCTAAAGCCATCACTAGCAGGGTCATGAACTCTGTATGATATACTGCCTACATAGACCGATAGCGCTAGGCTATTTTGGGGTCATAAGTTTAAAAAATTCTAAAGTTACTTTTTTTTTGCTTGTCGATACAGTCGTACCTAAGAAGCTTAATAGTGCGTTTTGTGTCACATCTGTCACTTGCATTTTCAGCAATTCGACGTTTTGTGGTTGATTCTTTTTATTCAAAGCAGAAGTGGCAAAATTAATTTAAAGTTTATAATAATTATGGTATCATATTTAAGATAGCCTGCGGAGTGTGCAAACACAGTTTGTGTCATCTTCGTCCAGTGCAAACTGAATTAGGCTCAGTATGTAAAAACATTGCAAACAAAAAATTACAATTGATGAAATAACTATTTCCTATCTCAGATCACTTTCATATGCCCATTAAATAGTTTTGTGCCAAATTAAGCCACGCAATTGTAAGATTTTTTATTATTTTGCTTTTTCAAGCTACAAACACATAAAAAAAATATTACAATGATTAGAGTTCACATATTCAATATCATAAATGCATGAAAAATCGACTTTGTAAATTTGTGTCATTTTCATGCACGATATTTAAATGAATAAAACACAAAAGCAAATTGTTGCGATCTGGCGGACGCGGGCTGACCCGGGTGAACGCGGGCAGGCGACAGCGGGCGGGGGGGCATACGCACGCACACACGTTCGTTCGGTACGATTTCTTTCATTTAAATTACATACGTATCATATTAAGTATTGATTGATTCTTATTTATCTACGCTACGTAATTAACAAATGTGTACCTACCTATAGAGATTACAATAATGACGTGCTAATTTTGAACGGAGCGCGTCTGCAATCCCATTACCTACGAATAGCAATGGTCAATGTGGTCAATACTTTGCTCTGATGCTACGGCCAAAATAGACAGCGAAAATACTGGTTCCGTTTTCGCGATAAAAACTTCGTGTTCCGTTGTCGCGATAAAGCTTATAGCCACATCAAAAAACTTAGCGACCGACGCCGACGTCGCGATAATCTTGAACTTTTTCGCGATAATGCAATTTAATTACCTAGTGGTGGGTAATATATTCAAAACCATATATCGATATTTGTTATCGGATTATTAAACTATGGTAGGTACATAATTATATTTTAATATCGGTATCGACCATATCAACGAACTATTAAAATATCATGCAATATCGTGTTTTTTACACTATATAGTTTCAGAACGCATCGAATCGATATTGAATTTTGATGCAATATAGGTACTTATAAGTTTCTTTTCAATATTTAGACGACTCAGTCAGTTTACCCACGTTCTAAGTGAGTGAGTGCCTACTAATTAAGAGATAATGATTTTGTTAAGTAAGTTGAATTTTTCTAAAATAAAATGTAGGTAGGTAGGTAACTATAATAATTTTATTTCATTAAACATTTACAAGCACAGTTATTTGTTAAAAACTACCGATCAATGATAATTTCAATAAATATAAGCGATACGGTACAATATTCTTTAATCGGATCACGTACCTTCAATATAGTGGTCTCAACGCACACCGCATTCCTAACGCGATATAGTGTTTTCCAAAATATATAGATTCAGACCGCATCGATATCGGATTTGACGAAATTGGTGCAATAATTATACGTTTTAGTAACTATATACGATTTGTATCGCCCACTTCTAATTTCAACGGAAAAAATGGAAGAGGCGGTTGCGCTTTATTACATGTCGGCAAATAATTATTTTCTGCATCTTTATTATTTGAACAAAATAAATAGAAGGATGAAAATAAAAGACGGTGGTGGATGTTATCTATCTATACACAAAAATCGGACAAAGTTAGTACTTTTATATTGTTTAACATTGCATAAGTTTGCTAGTTTTTAATACTAGTTTAATTGTAATATTTGATTATTTGCTTAGAAATAAAAACTTATTTATATGTGTTTTAAATTGGGAATAGGAAGGTTATAATTTCTTCCTAATAAACTTGGAAAAGAGTTGGAATAACTATTCGCTAGTTATTTTATGTACTGTATGGATTGGTCTATTTGTTTTTGCTGTCACTTTGATACTTCAGGTGTTCGTGATAATTAACTTTTGTTCATTTTATGACAATTATTACCACTTAATTCTTAGGAGAATTCATTTGCTTTAATTTTGATTTTATTAAAATTGATAACATATTAAAAAGTTAATATTTAAAAGGCGGTTTGATGTCCGGGTGGTCTAGCGGTCAGCGCCAAATGCTTGTGTGGTGAGCACGAGCATGTGTGTGACCGAGGCATGGATGTTTATTAGTATTTATGTATGTTTGTTTATTCGTTATTCAGTCACCATAGTTCGGGATATGCTTAGTTTGGGGCTGAATGATTGGTGTGACAGTTGTGATTTGGGTCTTGGGGGTTCCATAAAACCGGTTCTAATTAGTAATATTGTATTACTTCTAATACTTTATCGATAATGTCGATAAACTCGTATTATTTTTAAAAGTATGTACTTCCACAATGCCCGAGATATCAAGAAATGTTTTTATGTGTACCAGCTCACTAAAAGTAAGTGATTAGGTACGTGAAATATGGCTGACCCTGCTTGATACAAGCTGTATAAGGCGACTGCTAGAAACCGCAAGAAACTTCAAGGGCTGGTCAGGTCAAGTGTTATAAACATGACAAAAATGACAAAAAAAAATCGTGTTTTTTTCATTTTTAATTAAATAATTCATTTTGCAAATTTTAATTAGATACCTAGTCTTTGATTATCTAATTTATTTAAAAGCAATAACATAAGAAAAATACGCACATTTCGCTATAGGAAAAAAATGGTCTCATTGCAAGACTAACGTAGGTACTTATCGGCCGGGCTGACGCGGGCGGGTCAACGGACGGTTGGGTCAACGACCGGCCGCTGCCAGCACGTTGTAAATAATCGTTATTTTATTTGTTTTTCATTTTATTTTTCTAATGTTGTTGCTTTAAAATAAATTAGATACTCAAAGACTATGTAATGAAAATTCACAAAATGAATTATTTAATTAAAAATGAAAAAAGCATGAATTTCTTTTTGTCATGTTTGCCATGTTTTAAACACTTGACCTGACCAGCCCTCGAAGCTTCTTGCGGTTTCTAGCAGTCGCCTTATATACACGGCTGTTATCCCTAAAGGGTAAGTCAGAGTCCAGGCAATGAGGACTGCACAAGCAATCCACAGCCATAGTCTACGTTTCAGCAAATGATAACTGTACATATGCTCAGTATGTATGGTGGTGAGCCCATCGCCGCTCTATGCAGTTGGATGTATGAGCCGCTACCAGCACAACAATGTAACAAACAAAAATAAAAAAAAATTTCAACAGAAAACATAACACCTTAAAACGTCTTTGAAATTGTCAACCGTTTCTAACGAAACCACAAACCAAACAGGATCCGTTAAAAGCATGTTTTACTAAACCGGGAGCGGCTCTTATTTTATTTATCTGAAGGCAACATCTCTCAATCAGCCTTCTGAGCAAAATACTCAACCGAAATGATTAACTTATTCCACGAGGATTGCTCCGCCCTAAATATATCAAGGAGGGAAGCTTCCAATGCACATTTTTCCTATATTTCAAGTTCATTAGGGCCTTGATAAAGTGCGTCTATAGATCAGCGGTTGCCCGAGGCTATTTCCGAAGGCACCTCGATATAGTTGGAACTACCGTGCCCATTGATTGGGAAATAAAAAAATAAGATAAACTGACACGTTTTAAGAATGGCGTCGCACTCGTTTCTGTCGTTTGGAAGATTTTATATGGTAAAGTAAGTGAATGTCTAAATACTAAAAGGGCACTTGCTACTTTTTTATCCGATATACTTTTTTGTCTAAATCGCTTGGCAACACCACTATTTCCATCATTTTCCGTGCGCATTGTATGGACACGAACAATTGCAGTATTTGCATAAAATGGTGGAAATACGTGTTGATTTAGACAACAAAGTATTTAGGGCAAAAAAGTGACATGTGCCCTTTTATTAGTATTTAGACATTCAAGTATAAAAAGTCTAATACTGTCCCACTGCTGGGCAAAGCGGCTCCATCATGGAAATCAAGTCTTTGCCACACGGATTGGTGATTCATAAGCCCGGGCTTGCATTCGGATAAACTATAACATACTTAAACATATAATCACGACTATTATCCCCGAAGGGTAATTCAGAGACTAGGCAATGAGGACAGCAAAAGCAGTCCTCTACCATACTCCACTTTCACCAAATAGCGACTGCACATGTGCTCAGCGTGTTAGGTGGTGAGCCCATCGCTGCTCTATGCTTTTTGATGTACGTCTTTAGTCGCCTTTTACGACACTCAAGGGAAGAGAGGGGGTGGTAGCATTCTTTCACCGATACACCGTTAATATACTCGTAACATTCTTGCTAAATAAAATAGCCAGGGTGGTGAGTCATGGTCTAACCTCCCTATGTGATGTTGTCCATGTGGGAGGCCTGTGCCCATCAGTGGGACGTTTATGGGCTGATGATGATTAAACGACTCCACGTCACACGTTCTTGACAAATTCAGTTTGTAAAACAAAGCAATTTTTTCGTTTAGCTGCAGCAAGAAACTATTGCTGTTACAACTTTTTAAGTAGTTACAAGCATGTGACATATACTATATTATTAAGGCATGTTATGATAATATGTATATACCTAAAAGTATTATTTAAGATTTGACAATACACAATTTTTTTTAAATTTTTTTTTTAGGACTTTTATGACACAGTGACAATGCCAGTCCCATAATATCTTATCCTATACTTAATGTCTTAAATAAAGTATACCATAAAAATAAATTTTGCGCTGGCGCTGACATCAGATAAGCTAGTAGTTCGTGATACATAAAAACATTTTTAACATTAAGGCCAGATTTGGATACAAATAAAATCCTATCACGTGCGTCCATTCATTCCATTCCATTCCGCGTCATTCCATCAAAATATGATACAGATCTTCTAATTTACCACATATGTCACAGTTAGGGGAATTGGTCCTGCCCATTAAAAACGCAAAATACTTTGACGGGAAATGCTCGGAACGCATTTTTAGAGCTGTAACTAACACAGGTCTACTTAACGTTCTACACAATGATCTAAAGAAACAAAAACTAATAAATGACACGAATAAAAGGACAACAAACCTACACCGGCCAGCGTTAATATTTAACTACATACTAGAACACCCGCATACATATAAGTTGGTATAACCCACGGATGAACACACGCAATCACATAAAATATACTGGGAAAAACTGGCAGCGAACCGAAATAATTCGTAGGGAAAAACCTTGTATGTAATTCTGCAAAGGAAAACGCCATAAGCGAAATTCCCTTTATGAGGACACCAAAGAGATCGTGTAATAGGCAAAAAGGAGTTACATTATAACATGAAAAATATCAATGACGACGTCGAATATCGGTGAACACAAAAAATGTGTTCGCATCGAATCATTACTTTTTTATGGTAAGCGTTATGCGCTTGTGCGTTTTACGCGTTCGCACTTTATTGTGGTGTATATTTTTTACTCTAATGCCTACAGTTTATTTTGTGAACAAAATCTTCAGTAACAGTCAAAATTAATATTAAAGTTTCTGATCTTTTTAGCTACCAGTTTCATACCTACCTATTTCTTCCAAGCACCAGTGTCCTGCATTTTAGACCTCCATTGCAAAGGAGGTCTAAAGGCAAACGAACAGCAGATCTGCGTTCTGGCTAAGTAAAATAAAATATAACAAATTAACTTTTTCATGTGTAATGATGTGAATAAACCAGCGGCAGAAGGATGCAGCTTGAAGGATTAAAGGTGTCATCTGTCGCGGTCGACTTGTGTACCTAAATATTGAAAAAAATATGTCATTAGTGGAGACTAGTTATATTATTATTCTATCGTAACATAACGCTCTCATTGCATTATCACAAACCTCATCCAACTATCAACTTAAAAGTGCCGTCCAAATATTACATTTATTATGCAGACCCCGTTCCAAAAGCAAATGTACCGCCGTACACAAACAAACATTCCCCCCAACAAATCCGTTGCGTTCAAGCCGGGGTCCTGTCAAATGAGTGGGATAACTCGGGTCATCGCGGGACAAATATGACGTATCATCGGCGGGACAAAGTACCGCTTGAGAACTGTTTACTTTACGGCGAGTTGAGCTAGCAATCAGTTGCGAGATTTCGCTAACATTTGACGAACACGTGATACAGATACACAAACATATAATCTTAGTATTAAAGTCTCCTTATTTGTCTAATAAATTATACACATTATTATATCGGATATTTTGCATAGGTCCTACTACATCTTCATAGCCACTTATCCTGGCCATGCGATTACAGTCGCCTACAGAAACTATCCCGGCATAATTTGCTTTAAATCCCTGGCGCGCCGAGAATTCCCGCGCGTCTACATCAAAGGAGATAGCTTGCGAACTCTCCGCCTCAAAATTTATAGCCGACCGCCATTTTAGGAGGTTTTTAGCGGTTCAGAACGGTACATTTCCTTATATTGAAATAAAACAAAGATGTTGAATTAGTAATAATAACAATGTTTCTGAAAATTGGATTGAATGTATTCAGAATATAAGTGGATGCGGTTGCTTTTATCAAATTTAAAGCGGAAGTTCAACTTTATCTCCGAAGTTAGTGGCTCAACGAGATTTGCTACCAACATAATTGATTTCTTAATTGAAGTACAGAACAGTTGGGGCCAACTATTGTTCAGCGGTCCCCCTTAACCGAGGCGGTGCATTGTCTTCGCAATTTTAAATCGAATTCATCGCCGAGCCGGAACAAAATTAAAGACGAAACGCATAAATTAAAAGGAGTTAGACAAACTTCGAACGAAAGTTTCATTCAAAGAGGTGCGCTCTTTTGAGGGATTGTTCTATTCAACCTCAAGACTAACCTTGGCAAAATTAACCTGGTCCTCTATTGAATTATGACGAGTCATTATTTCTTCGAGAATAAAGGGTAAATTTGAATGGAGAAGACCATTCTGAATGGAAAATCAAAGTACTAGGAACAGTATGCTAATGTATAGCTCCCGTCGGAAAGATTCTGGAGACAGCCGAATTGGATAGCGAATCATTGGAATATTTATTAGTCTGGGGATTCTGGTTTCGGCTTCCTCGATTCGGTTTGTTATGGCATCGGCACTTGTAAACAGTCCCGGAACCCTGTCTTGAGTCTGATCATTTAATTAGTGTGTTTGCAGAGTTTTGGTGATCAGTTTGTGGTTTTGGAAATGCTTGTTAACTTTAGTCGTTAGGCCTGTTTCGATGTCATATCCAAAACAGTGTGAATTTATGCAGGGGTTAAACGATATTGAAATATCTTAAACCATTTTTCAAGAGGTGGCGGATGTTTTAGCGTATTATGTGTGTGTAATGACTACGTTTTGTAATTTTTTTATTCTTGTTGTGAGACCATCGATTCCAGGCCTCGAGTTTCTGGGTTCGAATTCTAGGGAGATTCACATATAGCATCAAGTTTGGTTGGTCGGTCTTAGAAGTAGCTTAATAATTAAACCAACCAGTAGTAGCTAACCGCAGATTCATACACACACACAGAATGGTTGAACGAGGACGATCTATCCATACTCCTTGATGTCTTCTAACGTCGGCTATCTAGACTTGTTTTTGTTTTGTTTTGCCTGGCTAGCAACTAATTTATCGTCACGTTGATGTTATTAAATAGGACTCTCAATAGTGAGGATTCAAGGCAGGAGAGCCTTATTCATCATTTGGGTGGGGAGAACACTTCCCCGTTGCGTTATTTAACATTTTGAATAATAATAAAGTATTTAAAGACGACAACTATTAACTATTTTAATAAAAGTTTTTTACATTATTACCGCTAGGTTGCTCAGTTTCGAAGCATCAATATCCCTTTCGTTCTTGGCATAACCATTTGCGACTGTAAGATCACAGTTACTCAGTACGTAATTTAAGATTTATTGATAAATAAATCTGTCATACTATATTGTTTATGGGCAGTTTATAACAGCTGGCGAATAATTCACTGTCGCCACTACAAAGCTTGAAGCAATTTAACTTGAAATCGAATTGAATTGCAGATTCGATGCTGTGTATTACTGATCACCAACATTCTATAGACCCACTACTGGGCACAGACTTACCACACGGACAATAGCATAATATGAAGAGGAGGCACACTATCAAAATAATACTACCAATCCAACTCTTCCCTTGGGTGTCGTAAAAGGTGAATAACGGACAAAAGATGCACGTACCTATACATACATAAAATATTAAAAATATTGCGAGATTTTTTTTTTAAGAATATTATATTATTTTTTGTTTTGTAATTATTATTTTTTTAATTTTTTTTTACATTATTTGTGGACCTAGATTAATTTTTATTATAATTTTTTAAATTTATTTATCGTTCATTTGTTTTTCATTTTGTAATATTGTTTAGTTTTGATTTAATTTCGTTTTAGATTATTTTCCATTTTTTCCATAGCATTGTATTGCAATTGTAATCACTATTTGCCCAATTTAATTTATCTTGTCGGACTTGAATATCATGTCGGTTACAAATAATTATGTTTGGTGATGCAGCGTACTCATTGTTTAAGTAAAAATCATGTTACTTAATTTTTTTATTTGCTGTATCTGTTATGTGTAATAAATCAATAAATAAAAAACACACATCCAACAGCTGGCCACACGTGCAGTTTTATTTGTTGATACGTGGACGGTGGCAATGCACTGCTTTTGCTGTTTAATGCCTAGCAAAAAAATTATTTGCCTAGCAATGACATTCTTTGCCTAACAATGACATTCTTTGCCTAGTCTCACTATGCCTAACCCTTTAGGGATAATAGTCGTGAGTGCATATTATTATCATCATCATCAGTCTATAAAGGGGATCATGTATTGCCACATGCAGTATTTTATACTAATACCAGTTATCGGATGAAAAATAATTTAATATCGCAACTACCAAGCTTAAAGCAATTTAACTTGTAATCAAATTGATTTGCAGATGTGGGTGCACGTTTGTGCAGTGTAACCGCATCGTACTAGTTTAATCTGGTTCACGGTATAATTTTTGTGGTTGAAAACAATATTCATAGTTGAAAACAAACGAGTTTGTTTGTTAACTAGATTGGATTGCTGATTGTTAACGGCTATATTAATTTTGATAGTGGTCCCGTTTGCGATAGGGATACGGGGTTAGTTTGGAGTAGTTGAAGTAGGTACCTACTGGGAATAATTATTATAACAAGAGGACATTTTTTTTTAACATCCGTGGTATAAAATGTTGGTTGTGGTCGGTTTCTCGATACTTTATGGAAGGCAGATACACATGGTATAATATGTGTAAGATGTTGTATTTTTTTTTCATATTATTATTTCATTGCAAAAATATGTAGGTACTAAATAATATAAGTAATTATTATAAAATATATTTTTTTAATAAAAACCCATGTTATTATAACACTTATTGTTTACTCATTAGGTAGGTACTCTACCAAGCAGTTGCCTAGATTTTTTTATCACTACGAGGAAGCGCTTGGCCTTCATCTCACCTGATGGTAAGTGACGATAAGGCCGAAGGTGGACGCGCTCTCAGTGTTTTCTACCGTCATTACTACGGAGAGGGTTCTGAAGAGCTTTTGATCTAATCCTGCCCTCTCCTTTCCTGTCCCGGACTACACGTGCACGACTACACGTCTTAGGAACCATCATCATACTGTGCAGACTATCAGCACTCGTACCGAAAAATTGGCAAGTCGTTTCTCTGTAAGACCATTCAGCTTTGGAATTCTTTTCAAAGTAAAAGTCAAAATATATTTATTCAATAAACTCAATTAATAAATACTTTGAACCGTCCAAATCAATAAATGACGCTATACAAAACTATAATATAATGTATCAATATATTATAAGCCATTAGAAGTAGCTGACGGAGTACTTGCGAGAATTTCAGATCCAAGCTGTTTTGTCTTCTGTGTAATCTGATGCTTGACTGAAGCTTTTCTTTGATTTTGATTTTAAATTCATTAAGATCTAATTTCTAAATATCATTTGGTACTTTGTTGTAAAATCTTACACACAGACCCTTAAAAGAATTATTTATTTTATGGAGCCTAGTATAAGATACTGCTAATTTGTTCTTACTTCTACCGCCTCATTAATAAAAATGTCCTACTCCTGTCTTTCTGAACTTTTGCTTGGACTAGTTAAATTCAGATTAGGCAAGTAGTAAGTTTAAATTTGCATCGTTATTAAGAAACATGGAGTAAGCTTGGACTAACAAGTCATTCCTTACGCATGGATAAACGTGTTTTCAATGGCAACTCTTATTCTTAAAAGTAAATAAGAATGAGTTTTGTATTAAACTCCACGTTAATTGACATAATTATGACATTTAGAGTTATTAATAATTCTGCGTTGTCATGTCAACGAAGGGCCAGTACTCGCGGCTGACCAGTATGCTCTATGACAGCCGTCACATAACAGTCACAACCTGACAGTCTGACGTAAAATCGATAATTTAAACAATAATTGATTTAAATTTTTTGAGCTGTTAGGTACTTACGATTTTTACTTAGAATAAATATTTTTTTTATGAAATATTATATTACAATTTCCTCTCATTAACCAAATCCTCTACAACAGCAACAATAGAAAAATTACCGGCTACAAAGTGTCAAACTACACCAAAATGACACTACTCCACCCAATGACCTAACATAAAATATCATTGACTCCACCCTAACTCTTTCGTTAAACAGGGTACCGCCGAGGTTTAACTTTTACTTCGAGAGTAGAGTCTGATTAGTGTACTCATTTTTTTTCTTATTCAACATGTAGTAATAAATGAGTACACTAATCCGAATTAGTGTTCTCATCTATTACTCCATATTTATTAATAGTGAAATTTGGTTAACACTTACTTAATACTTGGAATTTCCTTAATCAACGTTTATTAATGAGACGGCTAGTATTTCAATTGTGAATATCACTGTTTTTTGGAAACATTTCATTATTTTTATGAACATAGGTATATCGAATTTTTACAAATGTATTAATTATTTATATCCTAAAATCTCTCTCCGAGAGAGTCACCAGCCTTTAGGTTATATATTGCTCGAATAGCCCTCTTCTGCAGCACAAAGATAGTTTGAATGTCGGCAGTATTTCTCCACAGTAAAATGCCGTACGACATTACACTATGAAAATAACTGAAATAAACTAATCTAGATGTATCAACGTCAGTTAACTGACGGACTTAATTACTGCATAAGCCGCAGAGCTAAGTCTATTTGACAATTTAGCTATGTGTGGGCCTCACTGAAGCTTGGCATCTAACCTGACGCCTAGAAACACAGTGGTGTCCACAGGATTCATATTCCTATCTTTAATTTGTACACTAGTTGTTACTTGCTTAATATTAGGCAATACAAAATCTTACACATTAGGTTTTATCTCGTTTAATTGCAAGTTTTTTACACTAAACCAGTGAACAATCTTTCATAATTTGGGTGTCGTCGTTTCACTTTGAATAAAGTCAAGTCAGTCTTTGAATCATCGGCAAACAACACTATCTCTTGACTGTCTTTTACAAAATAAGGTAAGTCATTAATATAAACCAAAAACAAGAATGGACCAAGTATTGAACCCTGCGGAGCTCCCATTGTAACCACTGATCCCGGAGATCTTTTACCGTTAATGTCGACCTTCAGAATCCTGTTACTAAAGTATGAGATTACAAGGCTCAAAGAAGCATCCCTAATTCCATAGTGGTTCAGCTTCCTGAGCAAAGTTTCATGTAAAACAAAATCGAAAGCCAAGGAGAAATCACAAAATACCCCTAGGGCATCCTATGATTCCTCCCAGGTACCAAATATTTGGATTAAAAGCTCAACACCGGCTTGTTTTGACTGTTTACAATGTAAAAGTTTATTTCTATAAAAATGAATTTGAATTTGGTCTAGCATCAACTTTTAAAAATGTTACTAAATGTGGGTAGCACAGAAATAGGTCTAAAATTAGAGGTGTCAGAAGTGCTACCTGATTTAAATAATGGAATTATTTTACTATGTTACATTAGGTCAGGAAAAACACCACAGTCAATACATCGTTAAATATGCAAGCTAAAACTGAAGCTATTGTCATAATTACTGATTTAGCGACGTCCACGGAATTACCCACATATCAGCAGTTTTCATTTTATTGAGAGTGTTAACTGTTTTTATTATATAAACACAAATTTTTGAAAACTGAAATTACTTTCACAATCTTTAACACTCTTCCGGCGCATGTGTTTCCCAGCTGCTATAGTCTCGGGTCTTTTAAGCTGGGCGTGAAATGGCATTTATGCAGGCCGTCATGAATGGGTGCGCTTGTCACCATGCTTTTTCCACGGTGAGGAGCGCTCTTGTTATTTTAGACTGCATCGGCTGCTTAACATCAGGCAGGACGTAGTGCACTATGACGTGTCACATTAAAAAAAAAAGCGCGCTTCACCCGGAATCACTGAGGAACTCCTTTTCGCCGTATACGTAACCATAGATTTTTAACCATTTACGATTGAGGAATATATGATCTTTGTACGGAACCAGTTTCGGACAAAGAATTATATTTCTGTATGTGAAACTACGGTTACGTACAGCTTTGCATAGTAAATAAAACCAGTAGTTATAGAAGTAGTTTTTTTTATTTTGTTAGTTGGTTACTAATTTATTTAAAAACAGTCGCAAGACAATAATGCTATTATCATTCTTGTTATGGTGTCAGACTTTAGATAAGATGGTGGTAGCTAGCCAGGCGGACTGACAAGCCTTACCACCAACCAACCAAGCGCCCACTGTCATCTCTTAGAGCAGTGTTACTTTAATCTTACTGTGCATAATACGTATGGGAATTTGCAATGCAACAACAAAGTAATATTGCTCTAAGAGTTCATAGTAAGGCCCCAAACCATGTACACAATGTATCCCCCGATGGGAAACGAACTTTGCACCTCTGGGTCTAAGACCGGTGTGGCTTAGCAACTAGACTACTGACACAGTTAATGATTCTAGGTGTCTGTAAATTATACATGACAAAGCTCTCTGTGTGGTTAGTTAGTTTATGTTAACTTCGTTAGACCGAAGTCCTGCTTCCATTTAGATAGATTACTAGCAGCGTCGTCGTTATCAGGGAAACATTTTGATATTTCACACTTTTTAAAAAGCACTATTCTTTTAATACAAATATTTAACATGGTCTCGCAATTATAAAGTAAAAATGAAAGACTTATCGTTTAAATTAGCTGCGTATTAACGTCCTACTGTTGGTACGCAGACCTATCAACATAAACACTAGCACATAGGGCGACTAGGAGATTAATCCACCATATATCATTACTTATACTTATCATTATTTTTCCACCAGCAGTTGTTTCATTCTACTTAAAAATCTCTTTCTGAGGAGTTGTTTGAACATGATGATAACTACACTGTTAAACTATATATACCCACTCTTAGGCATATAAATTATCTATGTCATCCCCTTCTGTCAAGATTTGTTGTTATTTCATTTGGATGTGAAGTCTATCTTTATTATGAATTTATGAACAATGTGTGACATTTTGTCTTACCAATATTGAAAACTTACATTCCACATCGTTACTTTGATACAATACGACAACGTCTATTCCCCCGGGTATCGGAATTTCCTCGATGATTTACGAGTAACGACGACGTCATAACCGCCGTCTCTGTATTTCACCGGCTATGGGATGGACTGAAACTTATATAAGATTATTCCCGGCCGTGTCTGTCGTTCGAGAACTTTCGTCGAGTTATCCGCAGTTTATCTGCGAGTAAGCGGCGAGCGGTTGACGTTTATGTACCCCTGGTAGTTTCATGTTCGCTCTGGATTTATGCTGGCAGTTTTTCTTGTGTTGACAGATATATTGTTACTTTTTTAATGACTTCTTCAAAGAATACTTGTAAACTTTAATACATGTAAGTCGCAAAGAGTTTCTATAATTTAAAAGAATAGAGAGAGATCAATATTCTCTTAAATTAAAGGAACGTTATAAGAGCACATGAAACATAATGTGCATAATGTAATAAAATTAAACAACAGTAAATTAAACATAATGTAATTAAACTTTAATCTCTGTCTATCCCGCCAGGAAACGGGCAAGGTGTATGGCACTTATACAAGTCTCTTTTTTGTATCACAGAGAGTAATTTAAGATTTCCTCCGCTTACGCGATCATACAGGCCACAGATACTCCGTATCGGGAATACATATTTACTTAATAGCAATTTAGCGACATGTATGTATAAAATGAATACTGTAATTACTACTCATCATTATCATCTTCATTCCCTTATTCCTCTAGGTACGGTTGGCAGTGGGTTGGCATAACACGTCTTTTTATGTCATTATCTTCTATACGCCGTCATCTTGGCACTCACTTCTTTCTTACTTATGTTATCTTTATGTGTTCCTCTACATGAAAATCTAAAATTCTTCTTGCCATTGACACGACATGACATTCTTCCCATGATCATAACTACCTACGTAGAAATATTAATATATCATGACAATTGCGAATAAATTGTCCGGGCAGGACGCCTACATAATAATGCAGGCGATTTTTAATTTACAGTCTCATAGAGACAAGTACCTAATCTCTATCGTAATTTTCTTAAGTCGTCTGAGATAAAAATATTTTGCCTACAAAAACCGTTTATAATTAAATCATTTGCCAATTTCGTGTCGCAGTGAACTGGGTTTCTCTCGTCGCGAAAATAAAACTTTCAAGATGATCGCACCACTAGAAACTCGCCACCATTTCACTGAGACCTGCCGCGGTCCCCTCGCCAAACTGGAGACGGTACAAATAAGGGTATTCTAAGTGGAAAGCGTAGGTCAGGTTACAGTTGATAGTGCACTATGTTTATTAGTGTCAGGGTGTCTGAGAAGCTAATTCGAAACTGGACTGACAAACTTAATAACAGATAATGAAGTCTATGGAATTCAGTTCCAATTTCTAGTGGTTACCGTTAATGGGAATTATAATTGCATAGAAACGTCCCACTGCTGGGCCCTGGATTTCTCATGCTAATAGCATACGGTTAGATTAGGCCATGGCTAACTCTGTTGGGTTTGTATTGTACTATTGATTACAAGACTTAACTTTTGCGTTGTATTGCATTAATACTATGTTAGCGGGGATGTAAGTAGATATGTACTTAATTACAAAATTAATCGTGTTCAGTCCCGTTAACATAGTTTTTGTAATATTGAAACCTCTCCAGAACAATAGACTTACGTTTTAAAGGAAGCAAGCTAGGTGGAGCTTGTGGTTTTTTAATTTGGTTACCCATCCCGTAATCCATACAGCATTGTAAACATTACTAGATGGTACGATTACAACACGAACACCAACAATCATAAATTGGACCCCTGGAACATACCCCCTACATTATAATCATTAGTGCTTACAGTTATATCATTGTATCTACTAATTTATCCTACAAAATAGTCCATATATTTTGTCATACTGGTTTTTTATGTGGTAGATTTACGGCTTATGTCTTAAAACTGATAACTTAACATGCTTTATCTTAATCATTTACTAATTATAGTAAATGACAGCTCAAGGTTTGGTAATTAGGTACACAAAGATTTTATAGTTTCTTTGTTAACCTCTTGTCAGTGAGAAAACCGATATTAGGCTACTAACAATTGGATTTCTATTGTATGTTGTTTCTCACAGACTAGAGGATAATATTAAAATACATAAAAAACTATTCAATTATTTCGCATTGAGTGCAATAGCCATAAAATATGTTATAATTGAACAAATAATGCATATTGAATGCTTTCTAAAAGTGTTTTTTTTTCTCTATTTTCCGAGAGGTTTCTACTGTTTCTCTAGTAAAAATATGCTCAGTATAATAAAACAAAACTAAAATTATTATGATAGTATAAAACTTTATCAAATTCATTAACTGTTTCATTCCCAGATCACAGTGCGTTTCATATTTTTAGATTCATAACCCGATTATGAAATGAAATCAAAAATATTTATTCGGAGCATAAATAGGACAATTAAACATAATAGATATAAAAAACGTAGGCATTATGCAACCGAAATGGTCGCCACTCAGCTTATGCCGTGACATTTACATGCCATGGCGCTGGTATTCTGCGGAAGAGGCGTAGCACCAGACATACGAGTAAACTTAAACAACTAAAATTTAAACAGCTACAATTTTATAAATAAGTAAATTATAGCATATAAAGTAAAGAAAAGTAAAAAAAAAACATAATTTGTAAAAGAGCTTACGTTTAATTCCTAACTCCCACTCAAGCCCCAAGCGGCCAAATGTGGTCGCACCCTAAAAACTCGCTATTCCGTCAGACACCAAGCGGCCATATATGACCGCGCTCTCCACTTGACTTTGTACCGTTAGGGACTACTTTAGTATGAACAAAGTCGATTATTTCAGTTCTGTGGTACATTTTATGCATCGTGAACGCAAAATTTAACATGAACTGCGTTCGATTTTTATTCCATTCCATTTCCGCAAATTTATATTCCCGCCAAATCCTACCTGCTGTCAAATTTTTTAGATATATCGATTCCAAGACTGGGAGGCTAGTAGGCAAAACAACGAATAGATTAATTATATACTACAAATAAATTGTAGCGATGACTTGATTGCAATGATGTAGGCTTTTATCTAGCAGTGGGACAGCACAGTTATATAAGGCGACTGCTAGAAACCGCAAGAAACTTCATGGGCTGGTCAGACCAAGTGTTTTAAACATGACAAAATGACAAAACAGAATCTGGTGTTTTTTCATTTTTAATTAAATAATTAATTAAGCGAATTTTAATATTGTTTATGGATATGTTTATTTTTCATTAGATAGTCTTTAAGTATCTTCTTTATTTTAAAGCAATAACATAAGAAAAATATACACATTTCGTAATAAGAAAATAAAAGGTCTCATTGCAGACTAACGTAGGTACTTATCGCTCGGCTGACGCGGACGGGCCTACGACCGGCCGCTGCGCGTTGTAAATAATCGTTACTTTTAATTGGTTTTCATTTTATTTTTCTTATGTTATTGCTTTTAAATAAATTAGATACTCAAAGACTATCTAATGAAAATTCAAAAAATGAATGAATGAATTAAAATAAAACTCCGAATTTTTCTTTATTGTAATTTTTGTCATGTCTAAAACACTTGACCTGACGAGCCCTTGAAGTTTCTTGCGGTTTCTAGCAGTCGCCTTATTTATGTACTTCTTCACTGATTATTATATTATGACGAATTAAACGGACTCTTCTAACATACACTGCTGTCTCAACGCATACTGCACAATTTCCGTCTAGTTTAAACAGCGGGCGAGTCCATTAATATCCCCGAGGAACGTGTGTTGAATCACAAGTTGGGATCTTTTTAGCCCGCCAATAGTTGTTTTGGGTCTTAAGCGACCCACCAGCGGAAGATTGCATACAAATGCTGGAGAGCTCTGTTGCATCGCGATGTCTGTGCAAACGCGGGGCTATGCGTAAGCACGTACTGTTTGATGAAACAAATGCAAAAGTAGGAAGAAAGTAGTCATTTAAAGAAAATTGTTAAAACGGCTTCGTCTAATACTCCCTTGTTAGTCACGAGGACTTTTAGAGATTCATCATCATCATCATCATCAGCCTATTAGCGTCCCACTACTGGGCTCAGGCCTCCCACGTGGACAATAGCACACATGGGGATATTGGGCCATAACCCACCACGCTGGCCCAATGCGGGTTGGTGGGTTTTAACGACTGTCATCTTACGACAACAACCGGGACCAACGGCTTAACTTGCCTTCCGAAGCACGAAGGAGCTAGAGATGTTTTTTTATTAA
Organism: Scoparia ambigualis; assembly: GCA_963921215.1. Taxonomy (NCBI): domain Eukaryota; kingdom Metazoa; phylum Arthropoda; class Insecta; order Lepidoptera; family Crambidae; genus Scoparia; species Scoparia ambigualis. The sequence continues at coordinate 5,791,099 of OY992521.1, forward strand.
TTTGGTCACCCATCCAGTGACCCGGCATTGAGAAAGAGGCTTAGCGAGCAAGATCGCAAGCCGAACGCGCTAGCCGCTGCGCCATCGAGCTCCTCAAGAGCTTGCTTACAATTTACTAAGATTATAGCCTAAAAGAAGTGGAAGTTAGCTGGCCACATATCAAAGTCAAAGTCAAAGTCAAATTATTTATTCAATGTAAACCTTTACAGGCACTTATTGACGTCAATAATAATAATAATAAAAAAAACAGTTAACTAACTTATAGTTAAGACTTAACAACTAATCTAACGAGCTATAGTCTGTGCCAGACAAAATGCGCATCGCTACCCCCAGTACCACTGCACGCCGAAACAGAATCGCGTCGAACCGAAATTTAAGCCGTGGTCATAGAATTGTATAAACAAACGTATCCTGGTACGAGACAAAAATAGCGGGCAAGTGTCTCTCCCCTAGCGACACAAACGGTTAATATTTATAGGTAATTTATCGTTTTTTTTTAGGATGAAAGGTGAAGAATGATAAATCACAATGAATTGTTAACTTAAGGTATTACTTTAAGGAATAAAATTAAATGTGATTTCCAATTATCGTATTGATATTGTGGTAAGTAATAGAAATTGGAAATAACTGAGTTTTTAAAGTAAAATAAAGTAACGGTTGAAATGAGTTTTGGAAAACATTAGTACCTAACCAATAAGGTTGACATTTTTAATCATTCAAATATCTTTTTTTATAAAAACTTAAGCATAGAAAACGTCAAAAATTAATAAGCATAAATTTGTGTGTTTTAAAATTGTTTCGTTTTTCGTATTGGTACAAGCACAGAATAACTAATATTACTTCCGTACAGAAGGTTCACCCTCCAACGACCCCCACGCGAAACCGAAACCCATCGCGTGACCCGAGCGTTCATATTCCGTTAAGCAAAGCCAACTCGATATCGATTTGACGTCCGTCAGGAGCGCAGGGTTTACGCGCGCGCGTAGGGTTTACGAGTTAAGGCTAGATAGGTCGCGCTTTGAGTTTTTCAAATCATCTAAGACATAGAAAATAATGGTTTAAATTCTGGAAAAAAAGTATGTATTATAAGTCTGACCGCCACCGCCGCACCGCGCCCCGGGCACGCGAGCGGCGAGGCGGGGGGGCGAAACAGTTGCTCCATTTAGTTATTCTGCCGTCATCGCTCACGGCGGCAACTAGTGTGTCAGACGCACATGAGATAAAATATCCAAAATGGGTCGTGCATTATCACGAGATAATCAAGACAGTCATTTTTAAAGTGGCCGAATATTTTAAGAAAAGAAAAGCAAATAAAGTTTATATTATATAAGGTGACTGCCAAAAACCGCAAGAAACCTCAAGGGCCGATCAGGTCAAGCGTCTTAAACATGACAAAAATGGTATCATTGCAGATTAACGTAGGTATTTATCGCCCAGCTGACGCGAACGGGTCAACAGACGGTCGACCGGCCGGCCGTTGCCCGCGCGTTGTAAATAATTGTTTTCCATTTACTTTTCTTATGTTATTGCTTTAAAATAAATTAGATACTCAAATAAATACAAAGACTATCCAATTAAAATTCACAAAAAGAATTATTTAATTAAAAATGAAAAAGAACACGAATTCCTTTTTGTCATCTTTGTCATGTTCAAAACACCCGACCCGATCAGCCCCCGAAGCCCCCCGCGGCCCCTAGCAGTCACCCCATATATTTCCAAGAATTAAAGATTTATTTCATTTATATTGGTTCTTTAATTCAAAAACGGATTGGATGTAATTATACTCGTAAATATAAAGCTTCAATAAACTGTGCTTCGATATCGTAAGAACTGTCTGACACTACGAATCTCATGTGAGTTCATGCTCTTTACTTCCCACTCCCCCCACCATCCGCGCATACCCAAGGCGCGGCACAGCGGTTGCGGTCAGGCCATAGTTAAGGATCTAATCTATTCAAAGTCTCATTCAGTTACAAGATCCAATGAACTTCATTCGATAGAAAAAAAAAACCCAAAATTACCCCTTTTTGTAATGTTTTTCAATATTATGACTAAACTAATGATACTTAACATTTAATTTTTGTACTCAACGAAAGACAAACAATTCGCAGATAAATTAGCAGAGAATCCTATAAAGTCTATACCTAAAGGCAATAAAACGCGCCGCTTCGCTGTTATACCTGTCCCGTACCATTGAGAGAGCGAGAGAAGCCGCGAGAGAGAAATACCTGGGGCCCAAGTCCGCCAATCCACGAATGGCACAATTGAATCGCAGCTGGATCGCACTGCAACCGCCTGACATATTTGGCATTCTCTTACTCATTTAAGAATACCAAATGTGCCAAACAACCACAACGCGACACAACCGCGACTCAACCACGCCACCCGCAAACTAGCAGACCTGGGCCCCTGGCCTTAAGCGACGACGCGCGACGTGGAGCGTGCGAGCCGAGCGGCAACCTTTACTGTCATACGCCTAGGCGGCCTTCCTGGGAGACACGCCGGCCGAACGTACCTAAACTGCAGCACCCCACTGGTACAAGTGGGGTAAATGACCCTTCATGCACATTTAGCTGGCACAGACCATAATCTACTCTACCTACCTAATCTACCTACCTAACCAATCTAGCACCAGTTCGGATTTTGGGAGAGCCTTCGACCGAGAAGAGCTGGCAAGAAACTCAGGAGGCCTTACTTTTTTCTCCCTCTAAGTAACAATGTTACTTTACAGTGTCATAGATCTAATTAAGTAGGTACAATTTATTAAACATAATTAAGTACAATTTGTACGCATCAATAAAATTAATAATAACTAAACTAAATAATTTCAACAATTCATAATAATTGAATGAGAGAATAGTTAATAATAGACTAAAAATACTAATAATAAACACTAGTACAGAGTAGACTTATTTCCATGCATTTTTGTCTGCAACATAGTCATTGATCTTCTAATAAGCTTATAATAAGTCAATATTCATAAAACAATTATATAATAAAATAAAAGATAAAACAAAAGTGGATCTAAATGTTTTACTCGGGCACTATGAACGCATTAGAACAATGTGTGCGAAACTAGAGGAATGTTAATTCCATGCATTTTTGTCATTGATGTAATCGCTTACAGTGTAATAGCCCTTTTCTAAAAGTCTATCCTTAACATGCGTCTTAAATTTGTCTAAGGGCAAAATTATAACATCGTTCGGGATTTTATTGTGAAATAAGACACTTTGTCCCATAAATGATCCATAAACTTTCTGAAGTCGAAATTTAGGAATTACAAGTTTATACTTATTTCTAGTATTTAGTTTGTGTATATCGCAATTTTTTTTGAAATGAGAATTGTTTTGACGCACGTAAACAATACAGTTATAAATAAATTGTGATGCAACTGTAAGAATATTTATTTCTTTAAACAGCTCCTTAAGGGAGTCACGCGATCCTAGATTATATATGGACCTTACTGCTCTTTTCTGCAAAATGAAAATGGTTTCTATATCTGCTGCTTTACCCCAAAGTAGAATACCATAGGACATAACACTGTGAAAGTAACTAAAATAGACTAATCGAGCAGTTTCCACGTCTGTGATATGCCTAATTTTTCTAACAGCGTAAGCAGCTGAACTAAGTCTCCCCGCAAGGGTGCTAATATGAGGGTACCACTGTATTTTTGAATCAAAGGTAATACCTAAGAAAACTGTTGAATCAACAAGGTCCAACAGTTCACCATTCAATTTAATTTTATTTACAATAATATTCTTTACGTTAGGTAGAGTAAAATTTATACATTTGGTTTTCTTCGCGTTTAATTGAAGATTATTAGTAGTAAACCAATTCAACACATCTGTTAGGGCACTGTTGATATCATCAAAACTATTTTTATTTCGATCAGTCTTAAATATCAAAGAAGTATCGTCAGCAAACAAAACAATATTGCAAAAGTTTTCCGCATAAAATGGTAAATCATTAATATAAATTAAGAATAAAAATGGACCTAGTATTGACCCTTGTGGAACCCCCATTCGCACTGAAGATCCAAATGATATGGATCCATTGACGCTAACTTTTTGGATTCTGCAGCTGAGATATGATTGAATCAATTTCAAGGCATCCGAGTGCATATGCCGCAGGTCTGACGGACGGGTGTTGAAGGTGTTAGAATGGAGGCTCGGAACCGGCGCAGAAACGTAGGAAGACAGCCCAGAATATGGACAGATGACCTAACCCAAAAGCGGGGAAGGACCAGTCTTTCGCATCCAGATGCGAAAAGCCCAGGTCGGCACCGTTTGGAAAAGCGTGGAAGAGGCTTTTACTCAGCGTAGGGTAGAAAAGGGCTAAAGATGATGAAGAGGAAGGAGAAAAATTTACTTACGAAAGCTGAGCTCTTAAAGTAGCGTAGAAATCGTAGGAGTACGTGTCAGGGTCGTAGCCAATGGAAAGATAGACAGATAGATAGATAAAACGCTGTATTGCACACACAAAAATACAGAAAACATAAAATAAGCATATTAAAACTAATGTGGGCAAAGGTGGTCTTGTCGCTTAAAGCGACTCCTTCCAGACAACCTTTTCCACCAGCAACAAGCAAATATGAAATAAAAAAATAGAATTAAAATACTATATATAAAAACAAATTTAATAAACTTACAATACAGATACCTACCTAATATAAAATATTATAAAAATAAATATATATAAATAAATAATATAATATATAAGTAATTATACTAGTAATATAAAAAAATACATAAAATAGAATAATAGTTGTTGCAAACTAGAACCTAGTCAAGAGATGCGAATGCAGTTTGGCTTTGAAAGAAGCAGATGACTTTGAGTGACGAACTTCAGATGGGAGTTTGTTCCAAAGGCTTTAACTGAGAATGACTCTCTGAAGTATTCAGAACGAGTCAAGCGTTGTTTCTGTAGGTTGTCAGCCTTAGACCTGAGTTCACTAAAGCTATGATCCCTGCGTACCCCTCCGGGAATCGTGCATACATACATAATCACGACTTTTATCCCTGAAGGGTTAGTCAGAGACTAGGCAATATGGACCGCAAAAGCTGTCCTCTGCCATAGTCCACTTTTCACCAAGCAGCGACTGCACATGTACTCAGCGTGACAGGTGGTGAGCCCATAGCCGCGCTATGCTGTTGGAAGTATGAGCAGTCAGTTTTTAGTCCGTAAGTCGCTTTGCCCAAGGGACGAGAACGGGTGGTAGTATTCTTTTACCGCTACGCTACACGGGAATACGCGGCATGTGTTTCCCAGTTCCTATAACCCCGGGTCTTTTAAACGGGGGCGTGAAACGGCATTTATGCAGGCCGTCATGAATGGGTGCGCTTGTTACCGTGCTTGTTCCACGGTAGGGAGCGCTCTCATTATTTTGGACTGCATCGGCAGCTTACCATCAGGCAGGATGTAGTCACTATGACGAGTCACATTAAAAAAATAATAGAATATACATACATACACTCATGACTATTATCCCCAAATTGTTAGTCAGAGACTATAGGCAATGATGATTGCAGTCCTCAGTAACCAGTGTACTGCTTATGTGATCAGCGTGATAGGTGATAAGGGTAAGTCTGTCGCAACTTTGTACTGTTTGATAAGCAGTTTGCAGTCTGAAAGATAACGAATTTAATAACGATAATTCTTTAGCGGCGCATGTGTTTCCCAGCTCCTACAGTCCCGGGTCTTTTAAGCGGAGCGTGAAACGGCATTTATGCAGGTCAGGAATAATCAGAATTCTTCTCTTAGAATTTACATTCTTAGAGATCTGAATAGAGTGGTCAAGCAGCTGCCCGGATTGCAGAGGACGCGGGTTCAATTTTTTTTTCAGTTAACGGGTAAGCGCTTGGCCTTCATCTCACTTGATGGTAAGTGACGATAAGGCCGAAGGTGGAAGCGGGCTTCACCCGGAATCCTCAACCACTGAGGAACTGGCTATCTATCTCTAACTGTCGGAACACAACTATGCTATAAACATCGTTATTATGGCGACAGACTTAGATGAGATGGTGGTAGCTAGTAGAATAAATAAGCACAAAAATGAACCATGTTAGGGTAACTAATGTAATAATAAGATTTTAGTCAATTTTAATTATATTTTTTAGCTAGACACTTATTTCCTTATATTATTGAATGCAACATGTCTTATCTATGTATGTTTAATGTTAGTCAATTCTAATTTTAATTTTTTGGTATTATTTCTGTTTATTATGTCTAATAGGTAGTTCAATTTATTATTAACGTGTCTATTGTAAGAATATGCGTAATTTAAAATTGTACTTATGGTATTTAAAATTTAATTTGTGTGTATAATAATATAGTCTTGGTATAACGTGATATAAAAATAATATTAGTAACAATATTATGATGTTGAGAGGAATTATTAAAAATATTCGTGTACGTAAATGTAAAACGACCGATCGTTTTTAAAAGATATACCTATGATAAGTATTTTGTTCATATATCGAAGAATAAAAGGAAACAGCTCTCTTAGCAGCATTCAGCCTGCCTGCCTGCCTCAAGGTTCCATCGCAGCAACGTAACGCTTCCTGGATCCTCGGCATCACTCGACGGTCAAAATAAGTACCGTCGCACTCCACACGTCTCGACTCACAGCAGACATGGTAACACACGCTCGTCTCGAGTCACTGTAGACTGGAGAACGCTCGTATTGTCAATGAAGACTTGAGCACGCTCATCACCACTTAACGTGGATTAGAGCACCACTGGCATCTCTAAGCTGAAGACCTGATGGTTTTTTTCATTCCCTTTTCTAGAGGGGGAGTACTGTGGCGGCCTGCGTCGCCACATAAGTATTATCATCACGTATTGGTTAAAGAGTTTGTAAGCACATTCCTAAACGCGTGCAGATCCGGTAAAGATATGACACGGCATCATCCCTCCAACATCTACGTAGTTATTATTGTATAAATAGTCTTGTAAGGTTTAGATAACAAGTTAGTCACTGTAAATATACAACATCACTTTAAGAGACGCAGTCGTTATTTACCATCGACATGGAACCCTCCACCAACAACCTCGCATATCACGCCCGACGGAACATCATTCATCTCACCTGATGGTAAGTGACGATAAGGCCGAAGGTGGAAGCGCGCTTCACCCGGAATCCTCAACCACTGAGGAACTGGCTATCTATCTCTAACAGTCGGAACACAACTATGCTATAAACATCGTTGTTATAGCGACAGACTTAGATAAGATGGTGATAGCTAGCCAGGCGGACTTAATAGCCCTAGCACCACCAAACAAGATTCCCGCCTGAGGTAGACATGTTTTTCAACGTTTCGTCATATTTGAGTTTATTTAAGCGTTTTTTAACGCGATTTTGATTATTTATCAAATATTACTAGTTATCAGTCTGTTAATCGCACGGAGCAATTTGCTCCGTGGTTAATCGCCTTTGACGACACCCAAGAGAAGATAGAAGATGAGATAGTAGTATCCGTGGTTAATCGCCTTTGACGACACCCAAGAGAAGATAGAAGATGAGATAGTAGTATTCTCTTAATATTAGCCTCCACTACACAGCTGTATGTGAACATGTGTAAAAAATATTAATTATCGTAATCATACTGCTACGCAAATAGCCTGTTCTGACATTGTCGCTTTACTTTCCATGTCTTTGTATGTTAGTTTTGTGATGGAAACGGTAGTTTTATTATAGAACGTGCATTTTTTAATATTCCTTATAAGTAAAGGAGAAAAAGGCCATAGCTTTTTTGCAAGTTCTTTTATCAGAGTATTACATATGGATATTAACTGATGGTGTCCTGATTTCATCATTCTCAAAAAGAGTCTTTTTTGAATATATTATATATTTGATTTAAGTTACTTACAGTAGAAACAACTTGTAAACTTTTGTTAAAGTTAATTTAAATATAAAAGTTTACAAAATGCATTTACGGTCATTTGTGACTCTAAGCGAAATCATTTTAAGTAGAGAGATAGGTTGAGGACATCATACAAAAACACATTGCTTGGAAAGGAGGAAATATGCCAAATGTTTTTTGTTGTGAGCGTTGGCTGAATTAATGTACGTTGTACCTCTAACGATCAGCTCAGCAATTTACTATGTAAACACGCCAGCAGAAAAACCTATGCAAAACTGTCAAGTTTCTCCAATCGGTATTGACCCTTATACCCTAGTGACAAAGTTCAAAATGTATTGAAGATATTTGCCATTTTGTTGTAGGGTGAAGTGTTGGTGTACCAAAGTAGATGGTAAATACCGGCGTTATGTCAGTTATGCAATATAAATATATTGTATTATGTATGTTAGTCCGAATGGTTAGTCCTAACAATATAAGGTGACTGCTAGAAACCGCAAGAAACTTCAAGGGCTGGTCAGGTCAATTGTTTTAAACATGACAAAAAAGGTCTCATTGCAGACTAACGTAGGTACTTATCGCCCAGCTGACGCGAACGGGTCAACAGACGGTCGGCCGCCCGGCTGTTGACCGCGCCTTGTGAATAATCGCTATTTTTAATTGTATTTCATTTAATTTTTCTTATGTTATTGCTTTTAAATAAAAATACTCAAAAACTATCCAATAAAAATTCACAAAATGAATTATTTAACTAAAAATTCCTATTTTGTAATTTTTGTCATGTTTAATACACTTACTCACGTCACTTGACCTGACCAGCCCTTAAAGTTTCTTGCGGTTGTTTCTAGCAGTCACCTTATATTATTATAAACCATCATTCAGATGACGGTTCTTTTTCGAGAATATGTAAGAACCACGACAACAGCAAAGTCGTGACACTCTACTGTGTTACAGGCTTTACAATGTCGGTCGCCGTGTTTAATAGCCGTCGCATCATATCTTTCATTTAGTCTTACTCTGACGGTACCTTAGTTCGGACGATAGCATACACACATACATAATAATCACGACTGTTATCCCCGAAGGGTTAGTCAGAGTATAGGCAATGAGGACCGCAAAAGCAGTTCTCTACCATAGTCCACTGTTCACTAATTTGCGATTGCACATGACATGCTCAGCGTGGCGAGCCCATCGCCGATATATGGTGTTTGATGTATGCAGTCTTTAGTCCATTAGTCGCCTTTTACGACACCAAAGAGAAGAGAGGGGGTGATACTATTCTTTCACCGTTATACTTCAATGTACCGTACGCGACACGGTACATTGAAGTATTGTTTGAAAACAGTTAATAAATAACACAAGTAATAATAATCATCCCTTTAGCAAAAACAAAAGAAAAACACAAACTCAAATGCCAATAACGTTGTATAAAAAACAAACGCCTAAAAAAACGATACACGAGATATACGACACGACCGAACCGTGCATTTCGTAGAGCTGACGTAAACTATAGAAAACAAAACAGCGGGCGCCGTTGCAGCGTACGGCCTATTCGCAGTTTCTAACCCTAAAATTTGCAAACGTTTTTCCACTACAGCCAATCACCCTCGGCGACAGTGCAGTGATTAAAACCGGCAGTCGCGGGTTCGCCCGTTTACAAGCCACTGGCATCATTCCAAATCGTTTGTGGACAGTTTCTGTTCGCGTTTTTGCCAGTTCCGCGAGTGGGACGCTTTTTTAATTCGACCAGCTTTTGAGGGTTAAAATGTTTGAATGTTTTGAATGCGGTTTTTTGTTAGCTTAGTTATTATTATAACTTAGTTAATGGCTTCGCGTTTAGCATTAAGTAATTTGAAGTGGTATATATTTATATAGTACATTCGACGGGTCCTACGTAAGTATACTAGTGTAAGTGCAAAAACATAACTTTACAGGAGAGCGATTTAAAGGTTCAAATGCTTATAACTTTGACATATCTCAACATAAATATTTGAAATTTTGAAATGTTATAGTACTTGAAAATCATTGAAAAAAGACTGCATACTTAATTTTTAAGATTTTTTCTAACTTTAAGATATAGCTTCATTTTCATTTGTTTAACATGTTTTCCATAAAATATTATAACACGTGAAGTGGTGTAAGTGGCCAGTTATACCAGTTTATAGGGTACAACATTATTTGCACATTAAAAAAATATTAGTACAAAACATTTAGTAGGTATCTACATTTTTGTGTATATTGATAGATTTTTGAAGCTTGTTGACGAATATGACAAATTATATGCGTTAATTTTATAAAGTTAGTTATGGTGGAAACTCATCGCAGTTACATAATGGCAGTAAAAGTTTTAATGGGCTTCCTGAAGAGCTTAAGATGCTACCAGTGACCATGCCGCCTTATCTGAGATAGTTTGTGCTACCGTTTACCTTCGAAACAATTGTTTGTTTTTATGTTGTGTGGTTTATATTCCTCCAAAGTGTGATGTTAATGAGTATATGCATTTATTTCATATTTTAGAAGATGTTTGTGTTCAGTATGACAATGTTTTAGTATTAGGCGACTTTAATATGCCTTCTACGAGTCAGTAGAAATACAAAGTTACTTGGAATATGTAAACGCTTTCTGTGGATTTCGGCAGGTAAATCACATACACAATATTAATAACCGCACTTTAGACCTTGTGTTAACCTTTAATTAGTCGCGCCTAAATACTTACACTATTAGTGGGATTTACTTTTAAAAATGAAACAGATAAATAAGTGAAACTATTTATTTTATATAGGAACTTTAAGAACAACATCTAAATTATCAAAATAATGTAAGGCTTCTAGAAAACAACAAAAATATAAATTTATAGAATAGTAATCAAATTAACTTAAATTATTAGGCTCACGAAACACAAACTTTTGTATGGTGTTAATTACATTACAAAATGCAGGATTTTCCTAATTCGGGTACTAGCCCGCCATAGTCTATACTGCTTCCCAACTTTACTGTGCCCCAGTTGTAGTTCTGTGTGATTTTATTACCTACCTACATTATACACTGTTTTCTCAATATGTTAAAATGTTTGACTATGGTGAGAATAAACGTTATTATTATTATTATTCACGTGTTTATTTATTTTCTAAAGTGTAGGTTTTTTATAATATCCCATATAAAAATAATAAACAAAACTACTATAAAAAATAAAACATTTAACATTATAAAAAACCTAAACCTAGGGTGCCGCCAGCAGCGGGGCAGGGCCCAAGCTACCGGTGGTTAGGGCTGCAGAGAGAGGAACCTCCTGACGATGCGTGCCGTGTCAAGAAGTACCGCCTTCTGTATCTGGCCCTTGATCCAGCCGTCTAGCGAGAGTCTCTTGAGATGTTGGTCGAGACTCTTCGCTATTAGGCCGTTTGCAGATACGACTATCAGGACAATGATAGTCGAGTCAACATCCCACATGGCGGTAACCTCGTAAGCCAAGTCAAGGTACTTGCACAGCTTGTCCTTCTCAGCCTTCACGAGGTTCTCATCATGTGGGACGGTGATGTCGACTAGCACTTATTATTATTATTATTATGCTCTTTATTTAAAATAAAATCTTAAGTAAAATTTTTTACAATATTTTATATAAAAAAAACATATTTACAATATAAAATATTATAAAAAACTTAACCTAGGTTGCCACCGGCAGCGGGGATTGACCCAAGTTACCGGTGGTCAGGGCTGCAGAGTGAGGAACCTCCTCACAATACGTGCCGTGTCAAGGAGTACTGCCATCTGTATCTGACCCTTGACCCAACCTTTTAGCGAGAGCCTCTCTAGGTGTTGATCGAGGCTCTTAGCTAAAAGACCGTTTGCCGAAACGACTATCGGTACATAATAATGGTCGAATCCACATCCCACATGGCGGTAACCTCGTGAGCCAAGTCAAGGTACTTACTGAGCTTGTCCTTCTCGGCTTTCACGAGGTTCTCATCATGAGGTACGGTGATATCAACCAATATTGCCCGGCGCTGAGATCGGTCGACCACCACGATATCAGGCTTATTGGCGACAATAGTCCTGTCTGTGATGATAGATAGCGATCCCAGTAGAGCGTTGCATGACCATTTTCGAGAACTGGTGCAGGTGCGTACTTATAGTACGGCACCTCTGATTCAACAAGGCCATATTGAAGAGCAAGTTGCTGGTGAATTATTCTGGCTACTTGGTTGTGTCTGTGCAAATACTCTCCGTTAGCAAGATGAGAACAACCGGAAATAATATGTCGGAGTGATTCTCCAGGACGGCGGCATGCCCGACAGATGTCGACCGTACCGTCCTTCATAATATATTTCCGGTAGTTATTCGTCTTGATAACTTCATCTTCAATGGCACAGACAAAACCTTCGGTTTCCCCAAAGAGGTCACCAAAACGTAGCCAGTTCAAGGAGGCAGGCAAATCTACATCAGGCCCAGTTAGAGCCCGATAGTAGCGCCCGTGTAGCACCTTGCTCTTCCATATGTCCTTGCGATCGAGAGTGCTTAGCACCACTGGTTTGCGCCAGTTTTCTGTTGCCAAGGAGAGCGGCGTGAAGTGTCTATCAACTGCCACGACATCCAAATGCATCCCGCACTCACTATTAAGGAAATAATCCCTGAGACTGCACACCTCACGGTTATGTAGGTCCTTGGCATTTAAAAAGCCGCGACCCCCACATCTCCGCGGGATGTACAGCCTCATAACAGATGAGCGCGGGAGTAGCAGTCTGGAAGTCGTGAGCATTTGACGGACTCTTCTATCCAAGGCGTCCAATTCGGTCTGAGTCCATCTTAGTATGCCAAAGGAGTATGTGAGCAGAGGCATAACCCAGCCATTAAAAGCACGCGTCTTATTGCCACCCGATAAAAGACTGTTAAGTACTTTTCTCAGGCGGCAAAAGAATCGCCGCCGTAATGACTGTTTTATGTCCCCATCCTCAACACCCAAAGACTATGACATACCAAGATATTTATATGTTTCAACTTCGGAGAGAGATCTGAAGTTTATCGTTTCGGAGAGTTGTAAATTGGTTGAATTTACTACTCTCCCACGCTGTACATGCATAACCGCACACTTATCCACACCAAACTCCATCTTGATGGCACTGCTAAAAGTCTCAGTAATTTTCAGCAGTTTCACCAAGTCTTAGCGGTTTGGTGCGAATAACTTGAGGTCATCCATGTACAACAAATGCGACATAACTTCACCACCTCTCCGCAGTCGACAGCCTAACCTTGAATTTCTCAATAAAGTACTGAGAGAATTCAAAGCTAGGCAAAACCATAAAGGACTCAGACTGTCGCCCTGGAATATGCCACGCTCTATCCTTATAAGATCCTGCGTGGCAAAAACACTATCTCGACATCCTGGTTGACTCAAGACCGTGGTCCACTGCCGCATACATGATATCAAAAAGGATTTTAAAGTTATATCAAATTTATATAACTCTAAAATCCTCACCAACCATGAGTCCATGAATGCGGCACCGAATCATAGGCCTTCTTATAGTCAATCCAGGCTGTAGAGAGAGTACCTCTGCCACGCCGGACCTTCTGGCATATGGTCATGTCAATGAGGAGAAGCTCCTTAGTACCACGGGACCCAACCCTACATCCATTCTGAGTCCTGTCCAAAATATTGTTTGCAACAATGTGCGCGTTAATTTTTGTTCTCAGAATGGATGTAAGGAGCTTGTATAAAGTAGGTAAGCACGTGATGGGTCTATAATTTTTCGGTTCCGTGGTACTACCCGATTTATGGAGCAGAAAAGTGGCACCAGTAGTCAACAAACTTGGGAGTGAGCCGAGCTCTATGGCTTCTTGGAATTGCGTTGCCAGTAACTCGTGTGAACATCGAAACCATTTGATCCAGAAGTTGTGCGATCCGTCCGGTCCTGGGCATTTCCAATTTTGGGCCGTACGTATTGCACAACTTACGTCAGCTGTACTAATATTAATAGGCTGCATGGTCTCGATAGGTTCACACGCCTCACTGACAACACGCATCCATTCACCTTCCTTGTGCTCGACGGGCACCGACCAAATGTTGCGCCAGAAATTAGTCATGGCATCAACATCCGGTAGCTGCCCTTCGCTTACACGTTGATCAGCTCCTTCCCAACGTCTGTATACTTTTCTTTGGTCACTTTGAAAGAGGCGATTTTGTTGGTATCGATCCACACGCACTCTGTAGCGACATATACAGTTTGCCCATGCATAGACTTTTTGCTTCAGAAAGTCAATACGTTCCGTCACACAAGCCATATAGTTTTCCGGTCGGACATCAGTCCCGACAAAGGCTTGTGTGACGAATCGCATGACGCGAAGCCGATTATTGCCATTTCTGAAGCAAATTAGCTTTGCAATGAGTGTCCTGAACCTATTGATACGCCCCTCGATCCTCAATTGCCAAGCAGGGGCAGTCCCGGTTCGCCGCGGTACTCGGTCAGAATCCTGGAATTTGACACGAGCAACGCGACACACCGCGATGGCCCCACAATAAAGGGTCGAGTGGGTATCAATTAAATTTTCACTGGTTCCAAAATAAGGAACCAGTAAATCGTTCAAGGCACTCATTAACGCCAAATTATGTCTATTCGTGGGCAAACAAGGTATAGGCGGCCTAGAGTTACCGGCGTCAGGGCCGGTGATTGTGGGGCAGGGCGATCCTGCACCGAAGAAGAAACCGCACAAATACGCAGTGACTCCAGGAGTAGCCGATCAAGTGCTGACTGATCCAGCAAGTTGTTACGCTGGATCACCCGCACTTGATCCGACAATCGTTGGGCAGACACGTCGATGGTCGGTTCAAGGGCCTGAAACAAAGACAGCAACCTAACACGATACGCAGTGAGGTTAGTTCCTCCCTCTGTTGCCCTGTAGTAGGCGCGCATGCAGTTCTCATTTATAGTCTGAGTCCATCGCATGCGGCGCACTACACCACCGGTAGCGGGGGTCGTACGCGGGGCAGATTGTTCCACTGATCCCAAGCGTGCCGGCAGCGGTGGTCGTCCACGTCGCGTAGGTCGTTGTGGCGGCGTTATTATTATTATTACACATATATTTGTTACATTTACCACATTTGTTTTTGTTTTCCTATCGTTAGATTTTAATTTAACAAGTTTGCATAAAATTGTGAAACAAAATAACAAAAGTTCATCATTACACTTACTAAAATTGTAACTACACTATTAGTCGCACGGGGTCTGTTGGACCCCAAGCACCTCCGTACGGCAAGTGGGATCAACGCCGCGTCTCGCGAAACATGAGACGGGAGGAGTGGGTGAGCTAGGAAGCTACGAAAACATACAGCAGCATAAGTGTAACATTTGCCAAAATATGACAAAAACAATCTCACTCTCTCTCTCACGCGACTAATTAAAGGTTAACAACGGTATCGGCGAGTGACTTGGAGGTACAATTGTCTGATGAACCTTTAGTTGATATTGACGTCCAACATCCCCCACTAAATGTCTGCGTATCCGGGAGGTCTCGCGTGCACCAGGTCATTGAACCATCATTCTCATTCGATCCTTCTGAAGTTTTATGAGATGCAAACAATCAAAACGTAATAAAGCTCGAATCACCAAAGACGGGCAGGTGTTAAGTGACACTGAGAGCGCGGATTGTTTAGCGGAATATTTTCCTCAGTGTACAGCAAGGTGAAACCGGTGTTGGATCCGCTTGAGGCGGAGCGCGCCGGCGCCGGCGCCGTCGGTGCCAACTCATCGCGAGTTCACATCGGCCAAATTACATTGCGCGACTTGCGTACTGCGTTCCAGCGCCTTAAGCCCAAACACTCAGCTGGACCTGACGGTATACCATCCTACGTAGTAAAGGACTGCCGTTCGCCATTGGAAAAGCCTTTATTACACTTATTTAATTTATTTATAGAGGAAGGTTGCTACCTGGATGCATGGAAGATCACAAGGATCATCCCAGTCCCCAAAAAAGGTGCAAGTTCTGATGTGAGTGGATATAGACCGGTGGCTGTATTGTCTTCTTTCGCCAAGGTTTTTGAGGCCGTACTACACCGGTGTATTTATTTACAAGTGAATTCTCAGTTGACGGACCTCCAGCATGGTTTCCGCCCAGGGCGAAGTACGGGGGGCAACTTATTAACTTTTGTGTCATACCTAACACCAACTATTGACGCGGGGGGTCAGGTAGACGTCGCGTACTTCGACTTCCGAAAAGCTTTCGATACTGTAAATAATGACATATTGTTAGCAAAGTTTTCGGCCATGGGTTTTACACCGCATTTGCTAAAAATTTTTTCCAGTTACCTTGGTGAATGAAGACAATATGTGGAGTACGCGGGATACGAATCCAAGCCCTACTTCACCTTTTCAGGTGTGAGTCAGGGAAGTAATCTTGGCCCTTTAGGGTTCCTTTTAATGATTAATGATCTCCCTGGAGTCGTCCGGGAGGCGAAGTGTTTGCTCTTTGCAGATGATCTAAAGATGTATTTGCCAGTAGGGAGCACTTCGGATTGCGAGCGACTGCAGCAAGATATTGAGAGGGTAGTATCGTGGAGTAAAACTAATAAGCTGTACTTCAAAAATGTTGCGTTATGTCTTTTAGTCGTGCGAGGAAGCCGCTGCAGTTCCATTATAAAGTAGAGAGCGAGGTTATTATGACACGCGTCAACAAAGTGCGGGACCTAGGCGTTGCAATGGTACCAGATTTATCGTTTCGTACGTATATCGTGGACGTCTGTGGTAAAGCATTTAGGAATCTAGGTTTTATTATAAGACAGTGTAAGGATTTTCGTAATACAAGGGTTATTAAAGTTTTATATAGTGCACTGGTCCGGAGCCATCTGGAAACTAATGCTATTATCTGGAGTCCGCACGAAAACAAATATTCACAAATGTTGGAAAAAATCCAAAATAAATTTTCCCGATTTCTATATTTTAAGGAGTATGGCGTTTATCCTTACTATCCCTTAATGTATCCCAGCCTATTCGTCATTGGCATGGTTGGATATAGCAGGCTGGCAGTGAGAAGGGATGTTGCACTCATTAAATTTGTTATAAATATAGTACGCGGCCGGGTACATCACCCGGAAATACTTGCGATATTGCAGATGCAAGTGCCGAATGTAGGTGCGAGACGCCCGCCCGTTACGTTCGGCGTGCCCTTTGCTAGGACGAACCTACTTAAGTTTGCTCCCTTGCCACAAGCCATGAGTTTACTTAACATAATGGCCAGAGAAACTGATATTTTCCATGACATCCTGCCGAATTTATTAGAAGTAGCCCAAAAAAATATTTAAACACTATAGTCAATTTAAATCTGCTACTTAACATTGTATTATTGGTTGTAATTTTTAATTTTTAACTTTGTTTTTTATATATACTCTGTGTTTTTATATCTACTTATAAAATTTTCTATAACATCGCATTGGTGTAAACTGTAAAGGTGTTATAATGTCAATAAATAAATAAATAAAATAAATAATAATAATAATGTTCAAAGCCAAACTCAAAAAACGACTCATTGAAGAATGTTTTTATTCTATAAACGAATACTTCAACTGTTGGTATTGAATTTGCTATTTTTGAATTGAATATTATTGAATTATATATTGAATTGAATTGAATATTATAAATAAATTAATTAAATTTCATAAATACTAGTTTGAAAATGTTAATTTTATTTTTTATTTTAATTTTATTTTTTGTGTACTTACCAGTTTCTGGTGAAATGTGTGGACTTCAATGTATTTACCTTAACACCACTTATGTACCATGTTTTATGCGAATAAAAAGTCTTTGTCTTTGTCTGTCAGTTATACCAGTGTCACACGTCCTCGCTGTATCGGCGCCGCGCGCATATTAATCACTTGCACTCACGTGCCGCGTGGATCGCAAGTAGCTTACATCAGTGTTGACAGTTACATAACTAAAAATAATGTCACTTGCATCAATTTACAAATTTGTATCCACGAAAGTAATCGATATAAAAATTTTATTTTTTCATGATACAAAATTACGGTTATTTTAAGTCTATTGATGCAAAAGAATCGTTTTCGTCATCTTACGGCTTGCAAATGTAGTCACACTACACGTGTTGTTGCATAAAGAACACGGGAGAAACTCGTTAGTTTAGTTATCTAATTGTTTGTTGTGGTCTTTGGACATGTTTTGACACTTCTGTGTCTGTTACAGTTCGTAGCTGTGATAACAGTATCAGAATTAATTTCCACATAGGTATTTACGGAAAAGTAACAAGTGTTATGGAGCCGTGTCACGTAAAAGCTTATTAAAAAACTACTACCACCCCCTCTCTTCTTTTGGGTGTCGTAAAAGACGACTGACGGACTAAAGACTGCAATTTCAATTCCAACAGCAAAAAGCGGCGATGGGCTCTCGGTATTTCACGCTGAGCACATGTGCAGTCGCTCGTCGGTGAAACGTGTACCTTCTATGACATAGGACTGCCTTTGCGGTCCTCATTTCCTAGTATCTGACTAACCCTTCGGGGATAATTTTATTGTAGTGACTATAATGTAATATGTATGTATGTTACGAGTATTTTGAAACCCACAACAAATTGTATCACAACAAATTCAATAGCGGTCTGTAAGTAAATAATTGTAATATTTAGTTATTTTATTTATTCTTACAACAAAGGTGCTACATAGTATTAACTTACATTTTAACTAAATTCGGGAAACAACTCTTCTAATAGAGTTAACGAGGCTAGAAACGGCATTGTGAATGCAAAAATTAAAATAAAAAATATTAACCGCTCCAGACGGGACTTCCAAAACTTTCAACGGTTCCTTTGAAACAACGTAAAGTCAATGAAACACAATAAACATTGAAATATGCGAAAACTTTTTAATCAAGATACCTCTAACAGTATAAAAGTCAGACTAACACTAAACCGGTATGAGTGGTCAAAATAAACCCATACAAACAAAATTTTTCTTATAATTTTGCAGTTCTTTATCATGCACCGGTGGTGGACGATGGTCGTGGTTTAATTAGATGTCATTGGTGCACTTATACAAAATTTTAATATATAATTTTTTATTTGTGACCGGAGTATTTTTTTGGTTAAAGTTAAGTGTTAGTTTAATAATTCCTTAAGTTTAATATTGTTTTTATTTTTGTAATTTATTTTTGTTCTGTACACGTTGCCCATCGCAGCATCACCAAACCGGTTCCGTCGGAAGATCAGCGCTGACCTTAGAGCCAGCATTTTGCTGAGCCGGAATCCGTTTTGGGACATTCTTTTGTATAATTTTCTTTTTGTCTGTATTAACTGAACTGTTTTGTCCTAAATAAATATTTTTTTCTTACTTTCTTTCTATTTTTGTCTAGTTTCAATATGCAAACAAAGATTCGCAGAAATAAGGTTATCAGAATTATGCTTTTACCTACTTATTTTAATTTCGTAGAATTTGAAAAAATCACTTTCATTCTTAAGTAATTTTTTTTTTAATATTTTTCCGTTGTATTAACGCTTAAATATACTTAAGTAAAATTTTAAACACTGAAAAAGACGACAACCTCAGGCGGGAATCGAACCACGCACCTTCCGCATTCCGGGCGGCTGCCTTAACCACTTGGCTACCGAGGTCTGGCTTTCAACCGTCGAAATTTGTCAGTGCTTGATGCTTATGTTTTTAGTCAACATTGCTTTATCAAATCTTAGAAGTTTTCACCTCTGAGATCCGGAAGAAATATTTTTACAAATATTTGAACATTCGGTTAAGATGAAGCTGCGTTAATAGATTTTTTTTTTTGCGTTGTATTAACGCTTAAATATACTTAAGTAAAATTTTAAACACTGAAAAAAGACGACAACCTCAGGCGGGAATCGAACCACGCACCTTCCGCATTCCAGGCGGCTGCCTTAACCACTTGGTTACCGAGGTCTGGCTTTCAACCGTCGAAATTTGTCAGTGCTTGATGCTTATGTTTAAAAAAAAAAACATTAATCACTTTAATTCATTGAAAATCACAGTTTAACGTATCCATTTCAAGATAACAAGTGCGTTGCGTACAACAATACCAGCATAAGGTTAACACCTTGTTTGATAAATTATTGGCCCAAGAGATCTAAGTGGATAAAAACACAGACGTTTCATTTTGAATCAAATAAATTCCACAAGCTTCCACGGTGAGAGTTTCAAAACTTTTTCGTGAAATCCCCGCTTGGAGGCACTTCTGCTTGTCTTTATTTCTAAGAAATCCACTAAATGGTAATTGTAAACCAAGATAAACGAGACAGTCTCGTCCATTGTGAACTGTTTCGAAAGCTGTAATTTTAAGAGCCTTTTCTGTTGCAAACTGGCAAGCTAATTGAATTGCTAAATTACATATTTTGAAGTCGGTACCTGGACAAATTTCGACCGGTGATCGGTCAACGGTGATGAATTATTCAATGCACCGTAAATGTATCTTCAACTTGCAAGGATAACTTTGGCAAAGGAATATTCTGGAAAGTTCTGTGTGTGTACCGTGAGCGACGCTGCTCTGCGAGTCGTTTCATCTTGGTTGACTTGAAGTAGGTAAATAGGTAAGAAAAATACATTAGGTTAGAGACTGGTATCTATTAGGAAAAGTTAAAAAATATGTAAGTATCAAATAATAATATTGTTTCATTACAAAACAGCCTTTGAGGTCTCTGGTTTGTCTGCCAATTGTAGTTAGGTATATCTAGACCCGGTTTTATTCGAAGTAGCATTTGTTCTAAGTGTACCTGGTTCCATAGCAGCATTATAAGTTCTATACAGGGTCGTGATCGTGAGTGTGAAACACTTAAGTGATACCTCTAAGGGCCAAGGCAAGTGGCATATGGAATAGATTGATGAATGTACAGTATGAGCTAGTTCTTATTAATAATAATTCTGTATTAGCAATCGACTAGAGCATTATTTTTGTATCTATAAACTTGTCTACTACTATTGACAAAAGCTAACGAATACACCATGGAGTTTTGCCACTTGCCAAGGTTGGGCAATTATGGCAAATTTTAATTTGTTTTAATCATAGCAGCCTTGGTATAAATAGGTACATCAAAGAACTCTAAAATGAAAGAATATATTTTCTTATATGTATATAAGTAGGTAATAAAGTAAGTGAAACAAGTAATAATGATTTTAAATTTTAATTGGAATACTTCAAAGGTACATTTAAAACACAGATTCAACATTTAACAACTACATTCCGTACAGTATTTTTGATTAACTTATCAACTATGACGTCGTTTACGGTGGTACAAAAAATTATATAGTAAAATTATTAACATTGCTAGTCAATTATATGTAGGACAAATTATTGATATTTAACATTCATTGCCGTGTCGCGTAGCGGTGAAAGAATACTAGCATCCCTTAGATTAAAACAAAAAGGGAAGATACGGCATGCTCCTACTTGTAGTCATTCAAAATATAGTCCTACTCAACTACTTAAGCAAACACTCACACACGCACACCTATAAAGTGTAAATCGAGCGAGCGAGACAAAGCGGTAAGTTTCAACGTCAGCGCGAGGGAGTCAGCGTGTAGCGCGTTGACGTCTCGGTCGCTTCGCAACAGACGAGTACGTACGAGTACGTACGACCGATTCCGACGCCACTGCGGAGTAGCGTCTTTCTCTTTTTCACACAGTAGAATATCTGCAATAGGGCGATGTAGCCTGTTCGCTCGGCAAATTGTGACTGAAGTGAAATTGTGCCTTTAGGCCTAATTTTGGCGGCTCACTCACGTGACGCTAATGCCGTATCTTCCCTTTTTGTTTTAATCTAAGTAGCATCCCCAGTTTTTTCTTGGGTGTCATAAAGGGCGACTAACGGAATTAAGACTGCACATACATCTAACAACATAGAGCGGCGATGGGCTCATTACCAGTGTGCAGTCGATATTTGATGAAAAGTGGACTATGGTAGAGGACCGCTTTTGCTGTCCTCTACCATAGTCCACTTGCCATTGCCTTGTCTCTGACTAACCTTTCGGGGATAATTAGTCGTGATTATATGTATGTACGTGTCTATATGTAACATACATATTATACAATATAGAATTATATAGGCAGATACAACATTTGCTACAATAATGATAGTTACACTTATTTTGCTTTAGTTACTATGATGATACTTGCTGATCGTCGGTTTAGGGTAGATATTATGTTAATTAAACATTTTAAAATAAAAGGAAATATAGGTACAATTCGAATACATGACCGAAATTTGCAGATTCGTCAAAAACCAACAAACTCTCACAATACTCCATGCAGCTCGTAATAACGACAATCGCAAGCTCTTATCTAGAGATTATGTCGGCGCTATTTATATTTAACTAGCTTTTTCCCGTGGCTTTGCTCTCGTTAATTTTCCACGGAGAAAATTAGCCTAAAACAGTCTTCACATCTGTCTATTTCTATACCAAAATTCATCAAAGGTGGTTTAAGCGCATGAAGGTTTAAGAATTGGAGGATCTGTTTACTCTGGTGCTTAAAGGCAAGATCTTTCCATCCCCACTACTTGGTTTAGAGTTGATCTTAGTTGATCTTCATACTATCCAACTATTTTTGGCTACAACAGTACTCCTGGATTACAAATCCTTTTATTATTATAAAAAAGACACTTGTTCCACTAAAAATCCGTCCTGATTCTCGGCAGCTCACTCACTATTAGGAATGAGTTTGCTGAATCAGTCTTCCAAAAAGCGCACGACAGAAGTGCTCTAGTAGAAAAATAAGGAAGAATATTCAGAACTAGCAACGCATCTACCTTCATTATACAAAAAAGAATGAAAAATACAAAGTACTTAGGTATTAACTTTTTTTCAAATGCATAATACTCACTAGTTAATTATAAATATTAGAAAACTCGTAACGTCTAACACAGCCATTATATTATTTTGTCGAGTAAACTTAAACCTAGGAAAATTTAAGAAACCTTAAATAGTTGATCTAGTTAATGTTAGACTAACATTACATTTGTGTATAGTAGAACTTGTTAATAATACAGTCTTATACTAAATACACACTAAATTCAATAAAGTCACAGCCGGTTTTGGCTAAAACAATAATCATTATTTAATTTTCTAAAGCTACACTTTGGCTAATGATTTGTAATATTTGAAAAGATATACTAAATTATTATCAACTAATTATTGTTCATTATTCTATAAAGCAATGAATTTATTAAGAACAAGTAGATATTAATCAAAAATCCACGAAAGTAGAACAGGTGCTTTCCAGAACATCAATTAGTGCTTAGTTGGAACATAATAAATAACTTAAATCTAGTAAGATTCGCAATATAGTCAGAAACAATTTGCACCATAAACATTTATAGATATTAATCTAGAGATGTGAAGCACAATTTCATAAAGATCAAAAAAGTTGGCAATCAAAACAACATTCTGAAACATGTAAATAAATTGATCCTTTACAAAAATGGCCGCTTACATGCCGTATCGTAAATCTGAGCATTTTTGTAAAGTTCCTCTTTAAAAACATGAATTAAAAAAGCTCATAATATTTTAATTAGTTTGAATATCAACCCTTATCGCAAAATTACTATGAATGAAAATATTAACTTCAAGAAGCAAAAAAGAATTAATGATTTACGAATCCCCGGCATCAACAGGCAAGAACTGCTGCTGCGCAACGGAAGACAAGATCATGTCGATAGGCTTGGTGTCATCGTACAAAGATGGTGCCTCGCAGAGAATGGCGAACGTGCCCACGATCGAAGCAATAGTGAAAATCCAGAGGAACAGGCGGTCGAGAACCATTGCTACGAAACCCCAGTCTTGATCTTCCTGTTGGTATAGAAATGACATAAGGTTATTTTTTTTCAAGAAATTTGTTTCTTTTCGAATCATAAAAAATAAGAGAAAATCTTAAAATTCCAACATAATTGAAAAATCTGTTGCATGGATGAATTGCATTCGAAGAACTAATACTAATGTTTTATGAACTTATAATAGAATTAAACCATTGTTTTTTCGAACATGTGACTAGTATTCTGGTAGGCAAAGCTAAAGCATTTGTTTTGTGCTGTTCATCTTAAAATATAGAATCGAAATCGAAACTATGTAAATAGTAAATTAAACGCGAGTTAATCCGTAAAAAAGTGTTTCATTTCAATGTGTAGTGCTCGCTTAAACCTCAGAAAACAGTATATAGAATCGTGTTCCAAATAAAATGTGATCCACAGAGGCGGTTATTCACTTTCGTCAACTTACCGCGTTAAACTCATCCTGCCGCTGCATATGGTGTTGTATAAACATGACATTGTGGATGGCCTTTTCCAATTCGAAAGGATACTTTTTGCGAGGGGCCACGTCGCTCAAGGAGTCATCGAGGCCAGACATGACCGAGGGAAGGCCGTTGTACCCGGCCCCGAGGCTGCCGAGAGCACCGACGAGGCCGCTAAATCTGTTGTGGGCAAAAATTATGAATTTTACAAAAAGTGATAAAATTCTAATTGTATTAAGGTTAACTTTACATTTTCTAACGCTAATATTATTATTTGAATAAATATTATTTACAGATGGGAACAGATATTTATAATGAGGCTTTTTATACGCTATCAAATTAGTACTTAAAGAATTAATTTCGAATTACTAAAATTGATTTAAAAACTTCTTTAATTTATTAACAAATATAAATTACTTATAAAGTTTAAAAAGAGAACGATATTATTGTAATTAATAGAAAAAAATAAAAGCGGTTTGACAAATACTTTTAACTTCACCTATTTGTTGCAGTTGTAGAATGCAGGCCATTACATCCGCCGGGCAAGTGGTGACGCAAAGAATCGGGACTCGAAGCGTTCGAGTTCGTTTGCTCCGCCGCAGCTAAAGCATCCTTGAATTTATTTTTCTTCATACTTCGTCCGGCTATCTTCTGCGCCGCCAAATCCCTCAGCAAATCTTTCGGAACCCTCATCAAAAGCAACTTCGGTAGCTTCGTTATAAAGAACTTTCTCACCCATGGCGCCATTTTATGAGTGCTAGGTTTGCGGTAATGCACGTTCAGTATTATGATTGTGATCACAACTGACAACCCTACTAGCAACATTGTGAACAATAAGTACTTCCCCAATAAAGGAAGAGCCAATGACGTAGATGGTATAATTTCGGAAATCAGTAAAAAGAACATAGTTTGTGACAGCAAAATTGAAATGCTCAATGCAATTTTTTCGCCTGAATCGGCTGGCAAATAGAATACGAGCACCGATAGGTACGAGATACCAACGCAGGGGACTATGAGGTTCACCGTGTAGAACAATGTCTTTCTTCTGAGTGTTATGTTGAAGAAGATATCTGAAACAAAATACATTTTATCCTTATGTGTTCTACTAATAAGGTACAAAATATTTTACGAAACGTACAAACTGGTTTACAATATGTTACTAGTGTTTATATTTATTTTATAATATAGTATAACATGCATGTATATAGTTTTATATATTTTATGTATATTTATGTATGTATATTTGGGCTAATTAAATTAGGTGTTTCTTTTTTTTTTCTTGAAATTAATTGTTATTCTCTAAATTTTAATGTCACCGCCTACAATAAATTTATGTACATCTTCACTAGTTGACTTAATAAATAATATATTGATAATTGAAATACAAACTGTTTATTTTTACTTTACTAAAATGTTTGTTAAATCATGTGATTCAAAAATACTATCTGCTTATACTCGTATGAGCTTTTTAGCTTTTTTACTTCTATTTATTTTAACTTCTTTGATGAGAAGAAATGGTAGACGTTCCCATAGCAATTAAACCGATTAACCCGTGAGAAGGCGCGCTTTGAGCATTATACTCGCGCAAAATTTAAAAGTGATATTTTTATGTGATACTGACATCGTTATATCTCTAGCGTGTAGGTACCTTCCCAACTATTCAACCCCTCTCCCGCGGCGGTCGCGTATAGGGAAGTGGTTCTGAAGACCGTGTACCATCTCACGGCATTTTGCTCATCACGCGCCCATCCGCGTAAGTATTTTTTTCCTTAACAAAATAATATACTTGGAGGATTATCTTTTTTATTTGTATGTAAATCCAAAGACTAACTCACCAGGATCTCATTGAAGAATAAATTTTTCGATTTCTTTTTATTCTTATTTTTTTATTGTTTTTTTTTTCAAAGCCTCCAAAAAGCTAAGGGCCAAAGTTAAGATATTTTTTTACTCGCGATGAAAGTTGCAGTGCATGCCAAAACTGTTATTTTCATACTAATTTCTTCTTTTATTTATATCTATAATTAATAGAACCATTTAAAATGTTGTGAGCAATTTACTCGCGCGCGCCAAACCGTGATACACAAAAGGCGCGCCTTCTCACGGGTTAATGCAAGCAAAAAAATAAATGTACGTTTAGCAATGTAGCCAATTAAACGTAAGTAGCTATGAAAGGAAAAATACACAGACATTTTATAAACATATTATTTTATGGATTTCACTAAAATAGACAACACGCTTTTATGAGATCTGTCCCATATTGAAATAATTTAATTTGTATATTAAAGAGGGAAAATATAATTATGTGAGCTCATACATCTCATCATCATCATCAGCCTATAAACGTCCCACTGCTGGACATACGCCCTTTGTTGTGGTTGTAATTGCCAGAATAAGGTTAGAATAAAAGAAAATTTTTGGAAATTTGTCTCTGGGTCTACGCAGACGAAGTCGCAGGCGGCCGCTGCTAATAATATAAAT
Organism: Scoparia ambigualis; assembly: GCA_963921215.1. Classification (NCBI taxonomy): domain Eukaryota; kingdom Metazoa; phylum Arthropoda; class Insecta; order Lepidoptera; family Crambidae; genus Scoparia; species Scoparia ambigualis. The sequence goes on from OY992521.1 coordinate 5,817,674, forward strand.
GTAAATTGAGATATTTTAACCGAGCAGTGCACCGGCAATCCAAAGGTCATGGGTTCGATACCCATTCGAGCTTTCCTGAGACTGGTTGTTTTTTTCTAGTAATCATTTTAACCTCTCTATCTATATATCTCTCTCCCTCTATGTCTCTCTATCTATATAGCATTGTGAATGAGAAAATTTCAAGATATTTGAGAAATTTTAATTTTCCATCACATATAAAAACGTTTTATGTATGATCGAAGATTTAAAAAAGTATTTTCATATCCCCTTGTTTGCAAATAAACGAAGAATAAGCTACGAATAGTTATTCCGTGTTTGGTCCTGTCTAGTAAACGTAATTTCAACTTAGAGTAAAAAAGACAAAACACGGAATAACTATTCTGACGCTTATTCTCTGTTTATTTGTAAGGCACCTAGAGGTTATTAACAATTGATTTTCTATTGTGTTTCGTTGTACGACAGCTGAGCTCTTATAATCAAATGATTATGATAATGGTATATTTTGCCACCTAGCACCAGTTTTCTGCATTTCAGTGGTCTGGTTAAAAGGTTATCCGATAATACGTATACACCCTCAATTTTTTAGTCGTTTTAATGAAATTAAGGGTGAGTTCCACCCATGAAACTGCACAACTTTCCTCAAGAAACCTATGTGCAAAAATGACAAAAAAAATTCGACCTCCCATACTATTGTCGTCAGCTGATCGGACAGTTTTGTAAGGGAGGTCGACATTGTTTCGTCATTTTTCCACATAGGTTTCTTGGGGAAAGTGGTTCAGTTTCATGGGTGGAACTCGCACTTCATTTCATTAAAACGACAAAAAAATGACGATGTATTACAACCTAAACAAGACCTCAAGATCAACAACGCATTTAATAAAATAGAAGGATCGAAAACGGCATCGGATAAGTGTTAAAAGAGAACGCGCACTATAAACCTTCCAGGTGGCATTTAAGATAAATGACGTCGGCTCCCCGCATCTCGTCCGCACTCGTCCGCGAGCGGTGAGAGCGGAGAGCGGCGGCAGCGTCGTGCGACGAGAGCAATTTGAGCGCGAGCCCTAATGGTGACGATACGTGTAATTGCCACTTACGTTACGGGCTCTTGGTGGCGAATATACGCTTTTGGAATCGTAATTTTTAACAATAAACTTTTTAGCTTTTGTCTTTTATCATGTCGGGAAATGGAAGAAATTGTGTTTTTATTAATACGCTTAAGTCAAGTCTCCTGTGCGAGAACTACGCGGAACGAATGGTGCGAGGAAGGAGAAGCCTTAACCGAACAGCCAGCTGATGATGATAATGATGATTTCTTGTCTGTATGAAAGATAAACATTATTGTTACTACAATGCCTTAGCAATATTTTTTAATTTTTTTCCGGTTTTCTTTGATAAGGGCAAGGTTTTAAAGAAAGGTTGAATGTAACTTGATGATGCGTAACTTACTAAGCTTGTTTATAATTTTGATTCACATTTACAAAAATTTCAACTTGCGTCACGTATTTACTCGTACCTCTAAAGCATTTATTGATTCATATTAAGGCAAGCAGGATTCAAAATCATTTTTAGTTCCGCCATACAGCACCGCGAATGCCAAACAACAATTACAAAATAAAATTTACCTAGTCTCTCAGTCCATTCGCCTTTTAAACTGAAAAGGGAGACTAATTTAAGACAGGTAAATCCCGGCTAAGTGCAAAAGTTCCGACAGTAATTATACCTAGTGGTTCGCGGGGCACTTCTAGCAAATTGCTTGTTGATGAGTTTGACTAGCTATTAAGTGTATTACCGAGCATCTTTTAAAGATTGAGAAGCGTTACGGGAACGTTATTAACACCTTGTAAATATTATTGCCGGTTATTTGAATACTGTACTAATGGACGTTACTATAAATCTGTCATTAAGAGTTTTGTACTGGCATTCAGAGAGGCTTGTAATAGAATGTTTATTATAGTTTTTCTTATAATTAACATAACAAATTACGCCGTAATTTTCCTTAACACATATTATTATTATTATTTTAAATTTACGTATAAAAACTCCTGGAAAATGAGCCTCCTTGAAAAGGAATTTAATTAAATAGCTCTACCTTATTCCAATATCGGGGCTATATTATATTTCAACTGGGAAATGGTGTTTGGTAGGTTTATTAACTTCATTACAAAGCAAATATTAGGTACCTTTATTAAGAACTCACAAAAGCGATGGATGTGAATGTAGCGGAATGATATATGGATGATAGCATATCTATTCATAAAAAAAATAGATAATTCCAAACTGTCAAAAATATTTACACTACATAAAAATGAAACCCTAAACGAATCTGCTCAGTCTCATGTAAACACGGATGGACAAAATAATCTATAAAAAACTAAGATCAGTGTTTAGATCTTCGCTCCACAATACAACTAGATGTCAGGTCGGCGCTAAAAATGTGTCTCGGTAAATAAGAGCGCACTTTAGAAGTGAGCTCTTATTTTCTCGCAAGGCAATAACAGGAAAAAGTACTTTATTTATTGTCCCTTAAGGTTGATTTCACCACTAAATGTTATTGACGTCTATTCATTTTTAAGTGACAGGAGTAATTTATTGCTTTGAAAAAGTATTTAGTCACGTGGACAGAATTTAGCTTTGATTTTGTACGTGACGCGTTATCTATTTGGTATTGTTGATCGAATGTCTAAATGAAATAAGATAAAAACTAAGGGGTTCTTTTGTTTTAAAATTTGAAACACGTTCTAACACTGACTGGGTGTCCGGGTGCATCGTTTTGCTGCGTCAGTCTCACGAGTTGGATCGTTTACATCCGGCGCAGTAACTAGGTTAACACTGATTGACTGGCTACCGCGATACGTGAGTGACAAACATTTATTTATAGAACCTAGCGACCCGCCCCGGCTTCGCACGGGTGCAATGCCGGTACCGCCGCAACCGCTAAGTCCCTGCGTTTTAAATCTGTAATATTTTCGAAAATATTTAGTTACATGCTGTAAAGGGCCATATTGATCTATATAATACATGCACAATGTAAAGGTACATAATTGGATAAGGATTAATGCTGTACTGCCTAAAATCGCTTCGTTAATAAGCCATTATTTTGTAAAGGCTAAAAAATGGTTGTTATAGTTATCCATTACAGATAGACATATACCATTTCGGTCTTTTTTGTAGACCTTTTTAAGGTGTATAATACTGTAGTACTTAATTTTGATCTATCTCTTAGGGTTCAGCCAGCGTTTGCAATGTAAGCGCAAAAAAAATGTGTTTATTTACGACATCACATTAGAAACCTCTAAAATGATCAGTGTTTCTCTACTATGATGTGGCATGTATTATACATTTATAAACCTTCCTCTTGAATTACTTTATAGTATATTAAGAAGAACCGAATCAAAATCCGTTGCGTGGTTTTAAAGATCTAAGCATACATAGGGACAGACTGACAGACAGCGGGAAGCGACTTTGTTTTTACCACGCTTCTGTATGTAACAAACTATGTAATGGAATCTAAGGTAACTAATTTAACCATCTTCCAAGGGTCGTAGCGTAATGAAAATTGGCAGCTGTATGTAGTTCTGATGACAATACAATAATATGGTACTGTCGAACTGATCTGATGATGGAGCCGGAAGATATGAACTGGAACCTTATGATGGAAAATCGTATCATAGCTGTTTTGGATTTGGGATCGAACCCGAGACCTCAGAGATGGCGACACCATGAAAACCGGTGAACAAACCACTCGACCAAGGAGGTCGTCAAAATAGAGACAACTTGATCGATCCATAATTTATTTTTTCTTTTTACGTGCATTTATAAAAGCGTGTTTTTCAAGTGTTTTTTAAACTATTTATTTTATACTATGTAGGTAGTGATGGTGATGAAGATACTGTATTTTTGAACTTAAAACGACCGGTGGCTGAGTGGCAAGCACACGGCCTGTTATCTGGAGGTCCTGGGCATAGTCCTCAGGGCGGGCAGAGGTGTCTTGAATTTTGTTTGATGCATAACGTGGCATTGCGATCGATCACCAATCCGCATTTTGGAAAGGAAGTAAGTGAACTCCCGTTAAATGTTGACTGATTTCAATAATTAAGGCCTTAGTTTATCTGTGGGAGTGTGGTGTGGATAGTATGTTGTAGGCTCGTACACAAAGTACACAATCTCATACTAAATCGTGGCGAAATAGTAGATACATTCAACGTATATGTGTTTTGTCAGAATGGCAATTTTTAAAGGAGCTCTTTCATCATGTTCTCACTTAAATCGCATACTACTAAATCCATCCAAATTCAATCCATTCTCTTTTGGAACGCGCTGCCTCTCGAAATCATGGTTGGCTACAAGTCGTGAGGCTTTTAAAAAGAAAGTCCGATGCTCCTTTTTAATGAAAGCATGGCATAATTATGCCAGTAACGTTTTTGTAAGTTATGTAGTGTATTTATATATGTATAAGTTTATTTTATTATATTTATGTAATGGTGTGTAAATATTTGTATATTAAATTTTTTAATAGATTATACTGCCCTATGTCACATTTGTAGTCGCAGACAATTGCACCTACCATGTCATCCCTGCTCCACCCTATGGCTGACTGGTAGAGAATGCTTCAGGCATTAAGTCCGCCATGTAACAGTATTATATTGCAAAAGTTTATAATAAATACTAAACAAAATGCGTACCTACCTAAACTCTCGCGAGGTACTCTTTTTCATGCGCAAGTTTTGAGAGTGTTGATTGTGTGTGCGTCTAGTTTTAATATGTGATCTAAGATTAGTAATATTAAACTTGATATTTATTTCAGACTAGCGGCCGCTCGCGGTTTCATACGCGTGGTTCCTGTTCCCGTAGGAATATCGGGATAAAATGTATCCTTTATGTTAATGCAGGTTATAAACTATCTGTATGCCGAATTTCATACAAATCCATTCAGTAGTTTTTTACGTGAAAGAGTAACAAACATGCACACTCACAAACTTTCGCCTTTATAATATTAGAGTGATTAAAGTAGGAAGTGTTTTTATCACACGTCATTACATCAATCAATGTTAAAACTCAATGTGACACTGCTGGCTGGCGTCCGATGCATCGTTTTGCTGCGTGGCCGTGACAAAAGTTGGGTCGTTTACATGCGGCGCGCATAGGTTAACGCTGATTGACTGGAAATTGGATGGATACCCCGACAAATGGGTAATAAACATTTTGTTATAACATAAGAACACCTTCTTTTTTTGCTTTCTTTTTACTTAGCCATAAATACTTGTAGACGCAAAACTCTTATCTCACCACAACAAATGAGAACTAAAGTGCCAGTAAAACGTTTGGCGAGATCTCTCATTGTTCACACGTTCGGCGCCACTTAAGCAATTCTTTACGTGTCCCGAACTCCCGAACAACGCCGTGAGCTAATCTCCATTTCGCTTTAAATTACGGGGAGACGCTTATCTATGCTAAATTACTGCGTTTCGCTGCCTTTGAATAGGGCCATAGTGCAACTGGAACGGTATCTTTGGTGTGGCCTGTTTCAAGATTTCCCTTTGTCAGCGGCTATTCGACCCATCAGAATCTTGGGCTTTTTATTTTTTTATTCGTTAATGGGTAAGCGCTTGGCCTTCATCTCACCCAATGGTAAGTGACGATAAGGCCGAAGGTGCAAGCGCGCTTCACCCGGAATCCTCAACCACTGAGGAACTGGCTATCTTATCTCAAACTGTCGGAACACAACAATGCAATTAACATCGTTGTCATGGCGACAGACTTAGATAAGCTACCACCAGGTAGCTAGCCAAGCGGACTTAACAGCCCTACCACCAACCAAACTGAGCATACAAAGATTTACCCCCGCTCGGAATCGAAGCCGGGCCTCTGGGTCTGAAACCGGTGGCTTAGCCACTAGACCACAGAGGCGGTTGTGGCGAGTGTTATTGGCGGCGGTTGTGCAACCCACTCCTTTTATTTACTCAATAAAAATGCTTGCCATAACCAAAACAGTGGTATGATGTCTCGATCTAGTCTTCTCCCTACCAAAATAATGGAATGGTGTGGGCAGATTTTCACGTGCGTAATTAATTTATGTAATAAGTCACCAAAACAATGAAAACTCTGAGAACTTACAAAGATGTAGAAAAAAAGCCCCGAGTTTCTTGACAGCACTTCTCAGTTGAAAAAGTTCCTTAAATGAAAACTGGTGGTAGATTCAGTAGTTTAAATTTAACTACATATTATTATAAAACATACAGTTTCGACGTCGTTAAGTATCTGTAAAGTATTCTATTTATTAGAAAAAAAACAACAAATCTTATTTTGACTTGACTTTAAAAAAAAAATTACGTGAACACATACATGTGTTCTCATCGATAACTACACAATTACCAAAAGTCATGCACTGTAAATACAGCACTAAAGTTCATAGCGCGGTAAAACAAATCCGCTTAATAATTTGTATAAACCTGTTGTTTGGTGAATCTGTTAGCGCCATCTGCAGAGTCAAATATTTTAAAGAGACTTCAGAAGGACTTCAGTGACACTTTACGCATACAAGTCGCGTGCGGCACTAATAATCAGTGCGATAAGATGTCTTACTGTTCCGGTTATACTGTGCGGTTGTTTTGAGGAGTTATACTAGCGTGGAATACTGATGGACGTGTGATAGTATAATAATTATGTTTGTTACGTAATGTTTCATAATATATTTGATTTTTACACTATTTTATTATTAATTAATATTATTTTATTATTTTGATCTCTACCACCATACCGCTCTATTTTTACTATTTTAATACCTATTATAAATGTCGTGGTCTGTTTGTTTTTAGCGTAATCACACTGGAACAAAATAAAGGATTTGGAAGCAATTAACTAACAATTGTTTTTAATCACTTAATAATTTAGCTCCTACACTTGTATCCTTCTAGTTGTTTTTCTACGAGACAAGCTTTACTTTACAAAAAAAAATGTACTTATTGTTTTTTTTTTGAGTTGCGAATATGCCAGTTGTTCTGCTGATGGTAAGCAGTCACCACAGTCCTTTGAAGTTTGGTCTATTATATCACCATAGGTGGGCTTCTAACAAATGCCATCGGCTTTAATGCCTTCCGCAGCATGGATGAGCTCGAGATGTTTTTTAATATTTTTTATCGCACTGTCACATCGCGACTGGTGTGAGACAACAAACACGTCAGCCGTGAGTAGGTAGGTACATATTATTATAATATTTATGTTGCATACACACAGCCTTAAAATTCTTTAAACCCGTGCGAATTAAACAGTAGCCTTTTGTGTACGTAATATAATAGTACAGGCGTACATTTCATGTTTAGAAAGATAACCGTAATAATGAGGGCGGGCACCATTGCCGCGGACGGCACCACGGGGATTTCAACTTTTCCTGCTGACTCGGCCACGTATTTATGGTTATTGTCAATGTGGCCGACCGATTAATATTTTTTTTTCTCTGCTGCGGCCTAAACAGGCATCCGCTGAAACTGTGGCAACACTCGTTTTGTATGCTTGCAAAAAGTTTGGTGGCGTTCCCTCTATTGTTTTGTAGGACGATTGGATTTTATTCGCGTCCTCTGTGTCGTGTCGAGTTACGTGTCGCGTTGAAACTGTTTTTCAGATAGGTCGCAAATAGGTCAATGCAATTTTGTTAGTATTATCAACATAATTTTAATGACTCAGATTAAAATAAACTTCAATCATGTGTAAGGAAATAACACAAGAAACACTGAGTGGGTTTATCACCTACCCATACTGGAATTTGAGGGGGTTAAAGTTATTCACGTCCATAGGTTTACCCTTGAGACCCTACACGTGATTCCTGGGTGGTGCTAAATGAGTAACATGTATATGTTGGCTCTACCAGCCACGCTGCGTTACAGTACAAATTTGGCTAGCTCGCCTAACGTAATAATTTGCCCTCTCACGGAATATCGGTGTGAATCTATTGATTGATTGATTGATAAATCTATTGATTCACACCATTTGGTGAGTGAAAGTACCAGACGCCTCTATTTCCCCCTCTCCTTCTCACATTTCCTACTCCTTCCTGAAAAGCCCTACTCTTTCCTCAAGACCTGCCGGTCTTACATTGCCACGCATCTCCTGGTTCTCCACCAAACTCCTCCTCTAGTTATGCAGGTGTCCCTGGGCAGCGGTGATTACTTTTCATCAGGTGACCCACCTGCCCGGTAGCCTGCCTCTTTTTCACGTACAAAAAAGCATTAACTCTAAGATGATGATAATAAAATATGTAGATTACCCGGATACGGCTCCTGGCAGCACGGGTAGTACCTCTCGTGCCTCTCGGCCGGCACTCCGAGTATATCCCACTCCACTGACGGGTAGTACTCCCTTAGGTCTATGCCGACGTCCACCATGTCACCTTTCTTCTGGTTGATGTGCTTTAAGTCAATCTGCAATGAAAGATTGGGATGAAACAAAACACTGTGTCTTTTGTTTTCTGTCTTTTGTTTTCAGGAACTCCTCAGAAGTTTCTGATTGCTTGCCGAGTTGTCTCAGTCTAGACAGCGGTTGTAGGTTTATCGTTACATATTCTGCACTGTTTTTTCTGACTCAACTGATGACTCACAGCCCGTAAAAATTATTGTTTACTTAACAATTTGTGAAATACTTTCCTTTCTCTCACCATCAGGTGTGCATGATAAGGCTTAAAAATGTGGCGCTATTACCCGTAATCCTAATACTAAGCCATTGGTTATCTTATCTCTTACTGTGAGCACAAGCAGCTGACGAAAAATGTTGGTGACTTTGAATGAAATATAATATTGAGTACTGAATAACAAAATCGCAAGAAGACAATTCGTCGACGGCAAAAATCAATTAGCCGACCCTTGTGTAAATATCAAAATAAAAGGCGAAAACGGAACACCAATTCTCCATCAATGCCACTTATCTTTGATTCATTTCGTAATATACATACTTTTATAATATGAGTTGAGCTGTGTGGTTTCGGCTCGTTATTAGAAGAACCAACCCATCTATTCCCTTAAGTGTCGTAAAAGGCAACTAACGGACTAAATACTCCTCTTCGAGTATGCCAATTAATATAATTCGATTAATTGATTTTTTTATTGAAAAATACAACAAAAAACTGACAGTTTGCCCGTATTTCAAAACACTTAAGATAGCCAGAATAAAACGACATAAAAACTAAAGCTCATGGTAAACAAAGATGAATTACCTGATCACCATCGTAGCTCCAAGACCCAAACTTTAGGAAGCAAGTCTGCTGGTCAAACGGGAAGTATCTGACGTCGATCTCACAGGAGGACTTGAAGATTGCTGGCGGGGTCCAGAGAACCTTCCCAGTGTGATGCAGAACCGCCTTCGTCATCGTGGTCACCACGTATTCTCCGTCAGCACTAATGGGGAAAAGAGTACTGGTTAGTATAATTCAGAAGGTAGAGGCAACGCTTAAATAATTATGAACCCATAATATCCGCATTGGGTCAGAGTTAAGACCTAACCTCCCCATTTATATAGAAGGCCAAAGTTCAACAGCAGAAAAAAAATATAAAAAATATCAATTTTCTGCTGTTGAACCCGTTCACAACGGGAAAGAGATTTGCTCTTATTTCACTTGAAGATAAGTGACGATCAGAGCTGAAGTATGTTAATATAGGTACGCATAATACTCATAACAATATAGTAGACTAGCGGCCGCTCGCGGTTTCACCCGCGTGGTTCTCGTTCCCGTGGGAATATCGGGATAAAAGTATTCTATGTGTTAATCCAGATTATAAACTATCTGTATGCCGAATTTTATTTAAATCCATTTAGTAGTTTTTACGTGAAAGAGTAACAAACATCCATCCAAACTTACAAACTTTCGCGTTTATAATATTAGTAATATAATATGAAATCACGAACTTAATAATTTGTCATTTTGTAAAATGTCCAAAGGTCGTTCGAGTTCCACCTGACGCAAATTGTCTTAAACCGTTCGAAGCAATTCACGTTTGTTACCGCAAACAACTGAACACCGTGCATTTTGTCCCATTGTCCTGAAATTGAATCCGATCGTACAGCTGACAGCGACGTTCGAAAACCATAATGTCATATCAGATGAACATATCACACAGCGGTATGGTCACAGCCGTGAAAGCCTTCGCTGCCAAATGCGTTCCAGTGCGCAATAAGCCCACTACCACTATCTTCCTCGGCTGTGACAGCCACCATAAACCTATCAAAAGGCAAGTCATACGTAAACGGACGAATATTACGTGCCGCAAGGTAGAAGCGATGAGAGTTGCAACAAAAAAATGGATGTCGATTAATTTGAAAAAAAAACATTTTGTAAATCTAATTATTATTTGACAGTGTTTGGTAACATACAATATTATATAGTATATGTAACAACATACATACTAAACAAGGTTTTCTATTTGATTGTGAAAGACCTCGAGTAACCTTTTTCTTTATGTTTCGTCCCGGTACAATTTAACCCAGTAAACTTTTTCAATACTGTACAATTTTCATCATCATCATCATCATCAGCCTATAAACGTCCCACTGCTGGGCACAGGCCTCCCACGTGGACAATAACACATGGGGCTATTGGGCCATAACCCACCGCGCTGGCCCAATGCGGGTTGGTGGGTTATTTGTATTTGTATTTATTTTGTACAATTTTATTATTATTAAAACTAGTAACTATTAAATGGTATTTTTTTGTTATCAGTACAGTTAAAAATAATGCTGATCTAAATATTTGTTATTTAACATTGTAATCTAGAAAAATAAAAATGAATCGCCAAATGATTATGTTGATAAGCGCTTATCTCGACAACGGCTAGACCGATTTGACTTATTTTTTTTTTGTTTGTGTTACTATTATTTTTAGGTCAGGACAATGAGTAACAGTTTAGGAACATCGTCAGGGGATACGGTGTTTTCACGTGGACCAAGTCGCGGGAGGGCCGCTAGTAATAATTTATATATTATTTAGTGTATGTAGGTATATTTGTATATTTAGAAAAGTATTTATGTACTAGCGGCCGCTCGCGGTTTCACTCGCGTGGTTCTCGTTCCCGTAGGAACATCAGGATAAAAAGTATTCTATGTGTTAATCCAGGTTGTATGACATGTCGGTGTTTTGGACGCATAATCTGTAAATCAGCATGTAAAATAAAATAAATAAATATATAAATAAATAAATAAATAATAAACTATCTGTATGCCGAATTTCATCCAAATCCATTTAGTAGTTTTTACGTGAAAGAGTAACAAATATCCATCCATATTTACAAACTTTCGCGTTTATAATATTAGTACACCTATGTATTATGCTTAAATATACTTTTATTATTTTTTACACCTTTTGTCACCGCAGCTAATTGCACCTACCATGTCATCTCTGGTTGACTATGGTTGACTGGTAGAGAATGCTTTAAACATTAAGTCCACCGGGTGTGTAATGTTTGATATAATTACTTATGGTCTAACGTTCAGATAATATAATTTCATTTCATATAATTTCATTTGATATAACAACTAACTTAATATAATAAACTTTTAATATAATTTTAGATTCTATAATTTCATTTGATATAATATACTTTTGATATAATGTACCTTTGATATAATGTACATTTGATATAATAATCAAATGATATAAAACATTACTCATGTAATAAGCAAGCAGCATGCAAGCAAGCAAGCAGCATGCAAGCAAGCATGCAGCATGCAAGCAGCATGCAAGCAGGCATGCAGCATGCAGGCAGGCACGCAGCATGCAGGCAGGCACGCAGCATGCAGGCAGGCATGCAACATGCAAGCAGGCATGCAGCATGCAAACAGGCATGCAGCATGCAAGCAGGCATGTTTTCTATCACGGCTCCGGCGCTGCGGGACTCCGGCGGTCCCACACGAGCTTATCGTCGCAGATGGCTTTCGCTCACCACCGCAGCTTCGGCTTGCTGGCCGGCTTTGCCGGCCAGCCTCAGCCGCGGCAGCGAGCGTTAAACCCACCTGCTCCTCAGCTTGTAGGCCGCCTCGCCCCTCCGCGCCTACGCGGGATTCAATTACACTCTAGCGTAGGGCAGCAAGTCTACGTGGAGTCGGTTTTGCCGCGATTCGTTTCTGTCACTGACTTTTTTAGCACAACCATAATCGAAAATACAATGTATTAACTTTTTAAGACAATATTTGAAATCAATTTAGGATTAAAATGTTATTCTTATTTTTAAGCAAAAATTATATCAAATGAAGTTATAGAACATGATTATTCTACCAGTATAGCTTTATAGAATAAGTTGTAAGAGAATATGAGTATTATATCAAATGAATAATATACGTAATGTTGTTGTTATACGAAGTGTATTTAGAACAAGTAAAAATTATATCCAATGAACGTTATGTTCTTTGAAATTAGTTCGTTTGTCATTATATGAAATGATACGCACCCAAGTCCGCCATGTAATATATTGTATTGTTGCAAAAGTTTTAATAAATAAATGAAAATAAATAGTAGTTAACATTTTACATTACCGCTTCAACTCTTAACTTACGCACTGTCCAACGGTCGACACAGCGTAAGATTAGTAGCACGTGCGTTGCTCTCATTCGCTTATGATTAATCGCTTGCCGGCCTGTTTTGACACCGCATGATGTATCATTCGTGAACGCTTTCTTGTCGATACGACGTAATCAATTAACTTAGATACGAATGTTTGCACGCTTTTGTATTGACAGGTTAAAAGACAGGTGGAGTATTGTTCACAGTTAGAAAGGGTTTTGATGTTTAAAGTGGAAATCTGTATAAACTAATATTTTACATAACATACCTATATAGATTAATGACTATTATCCTTAAAGGGTTAGTCAGAGACTAGGCAATGAGGACCGCAGAAACAGTCCTCTGCCATAGTCCACGTTTCACCAAATATCAACTACACAGGTGCTCCACGTGACAGCTGGTGAGCTCAACGTCGCTCTATGCTGTTGGATGTATGTGCAGTCTTTAGTCAGTTAGTCGCCTTTTACGACACCCAAAAGAAGAGAGGGGGTGGTAGTATTATTACATCGCTGCGCGACAAGGTAAATCCTTCTCGCTTTTCCCAAATGTTGAAAAACAGTTCACATAACGGTACAATCACCTACACAATACCAAGCTTTAATAATTTGAAACAACTAATTACATGCAACTAACTAATATACATTAATTCTTAATCACGACTATTATCCCCTAAGGGTTAGTCAGAGACTTTTCACCAAATAGCGACTGCACATGTGCTCAGCGTATCAGTTGGTGAGCCCATCGCCGCTGCTGTTGGATGTATGTGCAGTCTTAGTTCTTTAGTGGCCTTTTACGACACCCAAGGAAAGAGAGGGGGGGTGGTAGTATTCTTTTACGACACCCAAGGAAAGAGAGGGGGGGGGGGTGGTATTCTTCCACCGCTACGCGACACGGTTAATATTTCACATGAAAAAAAATGTTTGTTTAAGGAAAATAAGAGTGTTCTTCATTATCGCTACTTAAAACGGAACTACATAGTTTCATGGTAGGAGCTAGTCAGTATGGACTTAAGGGGAGGTATTTCGAGCGCTTCCCTCTCGTTCTCTCGACGGTACAACGGTAAGGGACGGGTATAACAGCGAAGCGGCGCGAATAATCGCGTTTTATATTTTAAAAAATTGATAGATGTAATAAACAAAAAACCATCGGTTATATAAACTCAAGTTATTTACGAGCTTCATTTTGGTAAATGACTCATAAAATCAAATCACTTATTTTAAGAATAAAACCTGGAAAAGAAGATAAAATGACACAAAAATATGTAACTTTGTGAATTTATTCTATCGAGCCAACTTTATCAAATCGTGTTTCCATCGGGTGTATTTTACAGAATAAAGCCTCAACAATATTTCATAATTTTCGCAGATTATAATTTTACTGTTTACTACTTCAAAAAGTAATTCTAAGAACGTGTTATTTTAATTTTTCACTAACACCTACCCTACCATCAACCAAACCAAATGCTCAAAAATGTACTCCCCGCTGGCCATTAGACCGAAGCCTCTGGATCTAAGGGAAAAAGTGCATTGCTTACGTACTTTTAAGTTCGGTCTAGGGGAGAGACACTTGCCCGCCATTTTTGACTCGTACGTTTATTTATACGTTTGTTTTCACAGAATTATATCGCCACGTCTTATATTTCGGTTCGACGCGATCCTGTTTCGGCTTGCAGTGGTAGGTACTGGGGGTAGCGATGCGCGTTTGTATGGCACAGACTATAGTTTGTTAGATTAGTTGTTAAGTCTTAACTACAAGTTAGTTAACAAGTTTTTTTATTTTAAGTATTGACGTCACTAAGTGCCTGTAAAGGTTTACGTTGAATAAATAATTTGACTTTGACTTTGTTCATTGACCGAAGCAATGCAAGCAATGGACTCACCATTCCAAGAAAAATTACTCTCCTAATGAGAACAAGGCTTTACTCAGAACACACATCGAAACAACAACTAAAAGCAGTTCCGCTCCAACCTGATTTAAATCGTGATTAACGGTTCCCGTCTTGCCTGACGTCACAACGCACATGCGTCATGGAATGGACAGTGGACACCGCGATGTACGCCGTCCGTCTGGCTCGTTAAATCTACCCATTTGTCACAACTATTTATGGTCATAGTGACAGAGAAGAAACTAAATTTTAGTAATAAAGCGGCAGTGTATTTAACGCTTTTACGGCTACCGCGTATGAAATATGGTCGTGGAAATTTAAGTACCTAGGTAATTGATTCTCTTTTTTGAGGCTCGAGCGTAAGTCGATGTCGAATCGTTGCAATCTTTTGACGTAGTAAGGTGTCGCAAAAGCGGGTTGGGTCAAAAATGGGTCACGGGATGGGTGAACAAATCTAAAAAAATCTTAAAAAAGCTCTTCCATGCTGCGGAAGGCACGTATATAAAGCCGTTGATCCCAGTTGTTTATGTAAATACGGTTCCACCGCAGGTCGAAGTCGTTAACAGAATATAATAAAAGAAATTAAGAGCTTATCTGTCATAATACCAGACATAATAGGAATTCAATTGTTAGTCTTCGTGATAGACAAAGGGTTAAACAAAATAAGCACTTTAGATGTTTCAATAGGCAGGTTTAATAAAACCCTTGACGCCACGGTTAACCTTGCGGTTGATCACCGGCTAACTAGAACCCATCCATTTCAACTAGCGTGATAAAAAACTAAAGTGCCTTTTACTATTTCACCTGCAACTACGCAGGAAAAAGATTACTCCCGGAGACAATTAAAATTTATGGCTGCAGTAACGCATCTCTAAAACATTGTTGTTTATTAGGCAGCGCAAACGCGGACGGAACTAAGGTGCATTATGTGGTACTGCCAGCGTCAAAAGTGGATACATATTAATTTATATTCGACAGTTTGCGATCCATATTTACTCAACAGCCGTAAAGCCAGACATAATAGATATTGCTAGTAACCTCTAAGAGTGTTCGTGGCAGACAAAAGGATTAGGTTCAAGTTTTGGAACGATGGTCCTAACATAGCCTATTCCTTCCTTAGGCAGTTGTCCCACCGCCGACGATTAACGAGAAGCGAGTAGAGCTAGAACTAGAAACGAGTTGGCGAGCATCGGAAAGCGAGTGTGTAGTTCCGATAGTTTTGTCGCTGGGCTATAAGCGAGTGTCCGAGTGAGACGGGCGATTACTCGCGCCACTCGTTCGCGGCGGCCGAGCCGAGCGTACAGGAGTGTGATTATCTAAGTTAAAGCCTTGGTAGAAGCGGCTGCCGCAGCGCTGAGAATTGACTCTGTCTCTTTCATATTCATAGAATTGGAAAGAGACAGCAGATCACAGCCATGAGCGCAGCGTCTATGTGTCGCTTAGAGAACTGCATAGCAGTCCTCTTGCCGGGAAATGACCGCTGCCGCGGGTTAGTCCTTCGGCGTGAATTCTGATCGCTGAGCGAGAATATCTGTGATAGCTCTTGTCGCTCAGCGACGAACTAGTGGAGCGAGTCCTCGCCGGCAGAGTGAACAATCATCATCAGCCTATAAACGTCCTACTGCTGGGCACAGGCCTCCCACGTGAACAATAGCACGTGGCGATATTGGGCCATAACCCACCACGCTGGCCCAATGCGGGTTGGTGTGTTTTAACGACTGCCATCTTACGACAGCAACCGGGCCCAACGGCTTAACGTGCCTTCCGAAGCACGGAGGAGCTCGAGATGTTTTTAAATTTGGTCACCCATCCAGCGACCCGGCATTGCGAAAGTTGCTTAGCAAGCAAGATCGCAAGCCGAACGCGCTAGCCGCTGCGCCATCGAGCTCCTCAACGTGAACAGTCAGCGATTAACTATTTATACATACATCTCTTTTGTTTACACGGAATGTATATCTATTACGTAGTACGTTGTACGTTTCTTCAGCGAGAAAATAGCCGATAGTTAGTCGTTTATTCGCCGTTGGTGGGACAACTGCCTAAAGACCGCCAACGCGCCTGCGATTCCTCTGGTTTTGCGGGTGTCCATGGGCGGCGGTGATTACTTTCCATCAGGTGACCCGCTTGCTCGTGTGCATCCTTCTACTTTAAAAAAAAACATGAACCCAAGGTCCAGCGTTTAATTCCTTGGTCAGGCAAATAATGGTTTGGATTTTTCGATGCAAAGCCCGGCTTTGTGATCACCAACCCGCAGTTTGTCAAGCGTTGTGATTAGCCTTTATCCATCAATTTAGTGATGGCAATAGTGATGGCATCGGGATCGCAAAGTATGTTGTGACCCGTTTAAACAACATCTGGAAGAAAAGAGGAATTGGTATCAAAGCCAAGATCAGATTGATACGAGCCTTGGTGTTCCCTATCTTCTTGTATGGTGTGGAAACGTGGACAATTCAGGCCAGAGAAAGACAAAGGATTGATGCATTCGAGATAAGGTGCTGGAGGCGAATGCTTAGAATACCTTGGACAGCAAAACGCACCAATGCATAGATCCTGACCCAGCTCCAAATAAGGACTCGCTTATTCACCACATGCCAACAACGTATTCTTCCATATTTCGGACACACGGTACGCAGAGGCGACGACAGTCTGGAAAAACTGATTGTGGTCGGGAGCACCGAGGGCAAAAATCGCGTGGTCGCTCACCAACAAGATATACCGATCAAGTAACGGTCTTCCTACAAATTTTGCACGGTCGTAAGAGACGCGCTGGAGAGGAGCCGCTGGAGGCAGATAATCCGCTCCATGCAACCCTGATGCTGACCACGATCCTCAGACATGAGAGACCGACATAGAGAGAGATCATTTCAAGAGTTGATTTCAATGAAAGACTGCTTTGCCCAGCAGTGAGACTGTATTTATCTATTGATTTATTTATTTTTAAACAAAAACCTGTTACACTTATACGAGGGGCGTTCAAAATATTCTCGGTATGTGGATAAAAACAAACAAGTACGAAAAGTTTGATATTTTTATTTTTCAATATACTCCCCCCCTATGTTCATACACTTATAAGATCGATCAATTATTTTTTTTAATCCCTCATAAAAATATTTTTTATCTTTGGTGTAAAAATGCTCCTCCACGGCCGTCTTCAACGCTTCATCGTCAGAAAATTTATTTCCACGCAGATCCTTTTTAAGATTGGGGAACAAAAAGAAGTCGCTTGGGGCTAAGTCCGGACTATAGGGTGGATGAGTAACAGTTTCAAACCCACATTCAACAATAGCTGCCTTGGCAATATGAGCAGTATGGACAGGGGCGTTGTCATGCAGAAGCAGAACACCTTTGGTTAACTTTCCTCGCCTCTTTTCTTTGATCGCATCTCTTAATTGACGTATAACGTTAGCGTATTACTGCCCTGTGATATTTACACCTTTTTCTTTATAATCGATAAGCAAAACTCCTTCACAATCCCAAAATATTGTGGCCATGACCTTGCCAGCTGACGGGATTACCTTGAACTTCTTGGGATGAGCTGAACCCTTAATGTGCCACTGCATGGACTCCTGTTTGCTCTCTGGGTCATAATGATGAACCCAGGTTTCATCTCCAGTAACTATTTTTTGCAGCACCTCATCGGGATTTTCACCACACAGGTCGATAAAATCTGAACAGCAAGCCACACGCATATCCTTTTGAAGAAGCGTCAGCATTCGCGGAACCCATCTTGCACTTACTTTTGACATATTAAGATGGTCATGTATAATGTCATGTACGGTACCAATAGAGAGATTGGTTACTTGAGCTATAGATTTTACCTTCACTCGGCCCTCTTCCAATATAAGTTTTCCACTTTATCAATATTTTCTTGTGAGGTAGCCACTACAGGCCGGCCAGGTCTAGGGTCATCTTCAATACTCTCCCTTCCACGCTTAAATTCGCTTGACCATTTTTGAATAGTAGATAAAGAAGGAGCAGACTCACGGTAAACACAATCCATTTCCTCTTTTATGGTTTTTTGATTTTTACCCTGTTTTGTCAAGAATTTTATGACGGATCGGTGCTCTAATTTCGTTAAAATTGTTAATTCGCTCATGGTGTTCATGTTTGTTCGGCAATTGCAGAAAAACAAAAGAACATCTCGGTTCCAATTTTACTTTTTTTTAATGTCAATGGATGAATCTTAGCGGCCAGTAACAAATATATATATAAAAGAGGTTGTAACGTATCAATACCGAGAATATTTTGAACGCCCCTCGTAGCACAACGCCAAGGCGTGTAACAGCCGTGCGATACTCTAAGCTAAAGCCTTGGTAGCAGCGGCTGCCGCAGCGCTGATATATGACTCCGTCTCTTTCATATTCATAGAATTGGAAAGAGACAGCAAATCACAGCCATGCGCGCAGCGTCTATTGTGTTGCATAAAGAATCACATAGCAGGTCATCACAGTAAACATGCAGTCACAGTGTAAAAGGTATTTTAATAGGCTACCATGCGTATTCAATTGTCACGCAACATATTGCGCGTTTTGGTCGCTTGCACAGCACCAAGTGACTTAATTTGCTTATTGATAGACGCACTCCCATCCTTGTTCTACTTTCTACATTCTGTAAGAGTAGAACCAGGAAGTAAAAGAAGGATAAATATTGTAAGCAATACTTGAGTACGTTATGACTATATTATCCTACTAATATTATAAACGCGAAAGTTTGTAAGTATGAATGGATATTTGTTACTCTTTCACGTAAAGACTACTAAATGGATTTGGATGAAATTCGGCATACAGATAGTTTATAACCTGGATTAACACATAGAATATTTTTATCACGATATTCCCACGGGAACGTATGGATGGATGTTTGTTACTTCTTCACGTAAAAACTACTAAACGGATTTAGATGAAATTCGGCATTCTGTATAAAGCACAGGTCAGGCCGCATATGGAATACTGCTCCCATCTCTGGGCTGGAGCACCCCAATACCAACTCCTTCCATTTGACCGCATTCAACGCAGAGCTGCTCGAATTGTCGGTGACGTGGTTATTTCAGGTCGGCTCGATCCACTGGCTCTTCGGAGAGACGTTGCGTCTCTCTGTATATTGTACCGTATATATCATGGGGAGTGTTCTGAGGAATTGTTCGGCTTGATCCCTGCCGCTAATTTCCTTCACCGCACTACACGCAATCGACTGTCATTCCATCCACATCGCCTTGATGGATGGCGGTCTACTACTGTGCGTTTTTCAAGAAATTTCTTGCCTCGAACTACAGTGTTGTGGAACCAGCTCTCGGCGGCGGTATTTCCGGACCGTTACGACTTAGGGATCTTCAAGAAACGAGCCTATTCCTTCCTTAAAGGCCGGCAACGCGCCTGCGATTCCTCTGGTTTTGCGGGTGTCCATGGGCGGCGGTGATTACTTTCCATCAGGTGACCCGCTTGCTCGTTTGCCTCCTTCTGCTATAAAAAATAAAAAATAAAATAGATAATTTAGAACCTGGATTAACACATAGGATACTTTTTATCCCGATATTCTAACGGGAACGGGAACCACGCGGGTAAAATCGCGAGCGGCCGCTTGTTATTAATAAAACTCACTTCGTCACTTCAGGAAATGCAGTATGTAATGTATAACTAATATTATGTTAGTATTAATTAAACATCACATGCAAACCAAAACAATTTAAAATTTCAAAAATTTTAAAAGTGGATAACTTTTGGCATAATGTATTGAAACAAACACGTACAAAATACATTTTGTACTATTAAAGATTATTATTCTGACAACCGGCTTATTAATTGAATTTAGTGCTTAAGTGCCTATTGTTCATATGAACATAATCAATCCGATCGCTGTAATAATTTCATAGTTTGCAGAATCTAAAACAAGCAGATAATTTATGAAACCTTCAAAGCGATGAGATCGGCCTGTGAATAATTCTAGGAATGACGCGCACGTTGAGATAAGCTAACTTCATCCTGAATTTTCGACCAAATTAGGGCTTATACACAAACTTTTCTGTTAAAAAAGTATTACCTTTCTAAATCTTGGCCGTTTAATTTTCTAAAAGCAATATATTTTATCCTTTTAATTACTAATAATGAATTATACAAAATACGATATTTATTAGTCTTTACTATTCTATTATCAATAACGATCACTTTCTTGCGGTTTGCAATAAACTAATAACTTAATGCATTTTTTTATTTTTGGTTTCATAGCAATTCGAAGTCTAATTAATTATCATAGAATTATTGATTAAAGTAATCTATCTTTAAAAATAAAAATCAATTGCCTAAATGTTTGTACGTGCTTCACTTCTGAAAGGTTCGACTGATTAGGCTGATTCTTTTTTTTTGTTGTGTTTCTGATTATCAGGACCTGTAAATTTGTCACGGAGTACGGGTCCACGCGGACGAAGTCGCGGACGACCCGCTAGTCTATAATTTTATTAATATTATAAAGAGGAAATATTTGATTGCTTGTTTGTTGACATTGAATAGGCTACGAAACTACTAGACCGATTTAAAAAATTCTTTCACCGTTGTGAAGCTACACTTTCTCCGGGTGACATAGGCTATATAATATTTTCAAAAACTCGTCATGAGGTACGGGGTCCACGCGGACGAAGTCGCGATCGGTCCGCTAGTATTATATAAATATCTACATACATACATATAAACACGACTTTTATCCCCGGAGGGTTAGTCAGAGACTAGGCAATGAGGACAGCAAAAGCAGTCATCTACCTTAGTCCACTTTTCACCAAATAGCGACTGCACATGTGCTCAGCGTGACAGGTGGTGAGCCCATCGCCGCTCTTTATATATCTACCCAACTATTTTGTTTTTATTAGGTATTCTTAAATAAAATCACGACTATTTATCCCCGAAGGGTAAGTCACAAACTAGGCAATAAGGGCCGCAAAAGCAGACTTCTACCTTAGTTCTTACCAAATAGCGACTGCACATGTGCTCAGCGTGACAGGTGGTGAGCCCATAATCGCTCTATGCTGTTGGATGTAGTGCAGTCTTTAGTCCTATAGTCGCTTTTTACGACACCCAAGAGAAGAGAGAGGGTGGTAGTATTCTTTCACCGCCACGCGCCACGGTTTATTTTTATTTTTTCTCTCCAATCTAATGACAATACCTACTGTTCTTAACTTGTGTCATTTTATGTACTTTTAATTAAAATAACATTGTGGAAGACTAAAGTCTTCAGATACTGAAGAATTCCAGGTCCCCAACCACCGTTAGGCAAGAAGTAAAATGTTAGTCTGTTGCTGTCTTTATAATAACTTTTAATTGCACGTTATTTTATTCGTCTGTGAAGGAAAGTACAGTTAATTTAAATACATTATAGGTTAGTACTATAATATTATTATGTATTTTTTTAAATTAAACAAAACTGCTAACATGATGTTTCACTTTCCTGCCAAGAAGTCCGTTCCATATTTTATCTTTAAAAAAAGAAGATTTTAATTTCCACGCAACAAAACAGGTCACCAATATAAAAACATCAAAAAAAGTTCACTCCCAATTCCAACTACAACCTACAACTTTCTAACTGCAACCATTTATCGTCGCCGACATCAAACGTACGAACAGCAAAGACAAATCAGTTCGGTGCTATTCGCCAAGAAGTTAGTTGGACATTAGAGAACGCCCGACTGCATTGTAACACACGCCAAGTTCTGCCGATGCGGTAATTCGGACCGGTGCTGGCAACTAATAAAGTTATTATGCTGAGATTTGAGATTACAGCAGGAACACAGGATGGGGTAATTGCCTAACTGCAATTGTATTTTGTATACAAATGGCTCGTTGTAATGCAAAGTTTTGGTTTGGTACTCTGTAATATGATATCGGTTAATGAGATTTTGAAGAAATGAGTACGTTTATCCACCTGGGCTCACCACCTGTCACGCTGTGCACATGTGCAGTCGCTATTTGGTGAAAAGTGGACTATGGTAGAGGACTGCTTCTGCTGTCCTCATTGCCAAGTCTCTGAAAAACCCTTCGGGGATAATAGTCGTGATTATATATGTACGAGTATGTATATATGTTTAAAAAATAATGTTTGTGATACTTAATCTCTTTTCCAACTTAAATTGCCAAACAAATATTTGTAATATTGGCAAGTGATTTTATCGTGTAAAGTGATTAATATACTAATAATTAAAAACTGTTTTAATTAGTCTATATTAGTAGGTATATGATACATATTTTTAAGAATAATTACTTTAAGGGGAGGTATTTCGAGCGCTTCTCTCTCGCTCTCTCGATGGTACGACGCCGACGCGACGGTGAGAAACGGGTATAACAGCGAAGCGGCGCGAATAATCGCGTTTATATTAAAAAAAATTGATAGATGTAATAAAAAAAATCTGTTATAATCTCTCAAGTTATCGATGAACTTCATTTTGGTAAATGACTCATAATATCAAATCACTTATTTTAAGAATAAAACCTAGAAAAGAAGATAAAATGACACAAAAATATGTAACTTTGTGAATTTATTCTATCAAGCCATCTTTATCAAATCGTTTTTCCATCAAGTATATTCTACAGAATAAAGCCTTAACATTATTTCTTAATTTTCACAGAGTTAATTTTACTGTTTACTTCTTTAAAAATTAATTCTAAAAACGTTTTATTTTAATTTTTCACTTACGCCTTAATAAAAGTAGCTTACTTGTTATAAAGCACGATATCAGGTAACCAGATATGCTCAGATGGGACGTACAGCTCCTTAACCCCACCGTACTCCAGAGGGTCCCACTTGAACTTGTGGTCTTCCCATTCCTGTAAGTTAATACACCTGTTAAAATAACATCACAAGAAGAAACTGTTAAAGTTAAAATAATATTCGTATAATTTCTTTATTGAAAACAAAAATAGTATCTATTTGAAAAAAAAAGATTAGTACAACGCTGCTCACTGGAAACCGCTCCTGGAGATTCTCAAATTGTACGCTATGGGAAAGTTACAATAAACACCTAAAACGTTTATAGAGTAAGGGGTTATTGTTGTTGTTAAATCTTCTTTATAATATTAAAAATTATAAGTATAATAATAACTAATAATTAATATCAAGGATAAAATGTTTACTAGAAAAAACAACCAAGTCAAGTCAAGTCAAATTATTTATTCAATGTAAACCTTTACAGGCACTTATTGACGTCAATACTAATAATAATAAAAAAACAGTTAACTAACTTATAGTTAAGACTTAATAACTAATCTAACGAGCTATTATAGTCTGTGCCAGACAAATGCGCATTGCTACCCCCAGTACCACTGCACGCCGAAACAGAATCGCGTCGAATCATAGAATTGTGTAATATGATTTCCAATTATCGTATTGATACTGTGGTAAGTAATATAAATTGGAGAGTTATTGAAGTAAAATAAAGTAGCACAGAATAACTAATACTACTACCGTACAGAAGGTTCACCCTCCAACGACCCCCACGCGAAACTGAAACCTATCTCGTGACTCGAGCGTTCATATTCCGATAAGCACAGCCGACTCGATATCGATTTGACGTCCGTCAGGAGCGGTTTACGCGCGCGCGTAGGGATTACGAGTTAAGAGGAAACCAATCTCAGGAAAGGTCGAATGGGATTCGAACCTTTGGATTGCCGGTCCACTGCTCTAACCGCTACGCTACCGAGACCCCAGAAGACTCGTTGATTTTTTTTTTGTAGTTTGTGATACGCTGCAAGCCAGCGGTATTACGTCACTGTGAAGTTTACCCTAATACCATTCGAGCTTTCCTGAGACGGTTGTTTTTTCTAGTAAACATTTAACCTATATCTATACAATGTCATAGGGGTGGTACTTCCAACCCGTTAAGGCTAAGTACTACATCTAAATTCATCGACAAAAAAAATAATATGGGGGGTATAACTTCCTCCCCCTATAATTAATGACCATTTTTACTTTATGCGATATCAAAGGTTTCATACGTTGGAGAAACATGAAAAAAGACTCGCTGAATTCTTCCTAGTAGTTTGATTTACGCTGCAAGCCATAGGTATTACGTCACTGTGAAGTCTACCCTCACATTCGAAAGAAATACTATTGCAAGTATTTAACAATCGATAAAGACGTAATTGCTTATAAATATCTTTATTGTTGCAATTTTGCATTCACAATGCTATATAGATATAGGATAAAATGTTTACTAGAAAAAAATCAACCAATCTCAGGAAGCTCGAGTGGGATTCCAACAATAAAGATATTTGTTTGTATGTTTGAGATTATTTTGGTGAGAAAAAAAATCATTAAGTACTTAATTATTTTGTGATTTAAAATCACTTTTTTTAATTCCATATTATTTTTTTGTCGATGAATTTAGATGTAGTACTTAGCCTTAAAAGGTTAAAAGTACTACCCCTATCACATAATATCAAAATGGCCGTTTTAAGCTCTACCTATAATCTCCAAATTAGTATGAACTTACATGTTCCAGCCAGACGTTGGTTGTCAATATTTGATCCTTGAGATTCTGTAACAAGGTAAAGACATCATTAATTATTAGTAAAGTAAAAGTATTTTGAAACTTTCGTTATCATAGCAATAAATCATTTATTGCCAGAAATATGGTATAAAGTATGGTTTCGTTAGTCTTTGTCTTATTGCCGCACTCGTAGGCGTCAATTTAAAGTTAATTATTACTTTGTACCTATAATAATATTTATTACAATAATATTATTGCAGAGCCAAACTTATTGTGATAATATCAGAACGTGTTACCCACTAATAGTGTTAATAGATTTGGTAGAAGGAGTTTTAAAAATTACAAAACGAATCAAACATGTTTATATTAAGATTGAAACACAAAATTGTTTAGTGCTTTTATAAACAAGCGGCATACCGTTTAAAACCTAAATTCAAAGCTGATAACAATATTCGGCTTTCATTCACATAGCACGTTCGGCAAATCCGAGCAAACAAACAAAACATAAGCCGATCGCTCGACAATGCCGACCGGCTTTTATGAATAATAAAAAATCCGTTCATACTTTTAAACTTCATTAAAATAGAAACCAATTATTATTTAAACAGTTTAGACTACTTAGTCAACGCCTCAGAATACAGCTTATTCTGAAGTAAAAAAATACTTTTTCTTACCAGACGTTTCGATCGAGTGAGTAAAGGTTTAAAATAAAGTTATTTGATTCCATCCATCAACAACCGTGTCGCGTATCGGTGAAATGATACTACCCCCCCCTCTCTTCCCTTGGGTGTCGTAAAAGACGACTAACGGACTAAAGACTGCACATACATCCAACAGCATAGAGCGGCGATGGGCTAACCACCTGTCACGCTAGCACATGTGCAGTCGCTTTTTTTTTGAAATGTGAACTAAGTATGGCATATGACTTCTTTTGCTGTCTTCATTACCTAGTCTCTAACATTTCGGGAATAGTCGTCATTATATGTATCCACCGAGTGACACAATACAATACCCACCCAAATAGTAATATTTCCAACACTCACGTCAATTATAGGATACTATAAACGTCCCATTGCTGGGCCTTCCTACATGGATGTCATGTTATGGGGAGATTGGTCCTTATGCCACCATCTGGCCCAACTGATAGATTTTACGACGGCCATCAATTATGACTACGACCGAGATATAGCGTGACCGAGACCAAGGTACATTTATATGTAGGTAGTTATGTACTTTGAAATTGTAGCCGAGATCAATGGTTCTGAGATCGTGGTAGTCTACAAAGTACCTTCCTATTATTTTGAAACGCGTAGTAAAGAGGGTTTACGCATTTTGGTTTCCCATACAAACTTCCAAGTCGAAATTTTTATAAAACTTTGCATGCAGAAGGAAAACAAAAGGATCTAAATAGTTTGTTGAAAACATTTAAAAAAAATATTTTTAGCTGAGTTATTGCGATTTAAAGTCCACTATAGAAAGTTAAAAATTGCTATAACTCGGTTAAATACATTTTTTTAAATGTTTTCAACAAACTATTTAGATCCCTGTGTTTTACTTCAGCGTGCAAAGTTTCATCAAAATTGGCTTATTGGTTTTTAAAAATGTCGACTTGGAAGTTTGTATGGGAAACCGAAATGCGTAAACCTTCTTGAGCTAATCCTGATTTAAAACTAATGATTTCCTACCCGCCGTTATAAACAAAAATATGAAATCGTTTGTTTTAAACTAGGTGTAGTAGTGTATGTAGGTCGTAGAAGTGGACCTCTTAATATGTGTAACATGCCTTAAACTGGTTATCTAACTTGTGTACCCTACATGCATACAAGCTATTATATACACGGCTCCAGACGCTGTAAGTTTTCCGATTCTTAGCTGAGATAAAGTTTAATCACGTACTACGGAGCCTGCGCCGAACTAACCCACTTCATCTAAATCCACGTTTTTCCTTATATTTTAAATGGCATGTACACTTGAGAAATGTCGCTCGAGGGTCGCAGACTTAGATAGATAGATAGATAGATAAAACGCTTAAATAGATAAAAACCAAAAATACAGATAACATAAAATAAGCATATTAAAACTAATGTGGGCAAAGGCGGTCTTATCGCTTAAAGCGATTAGACCGATAGTAAAAGATTAGCGATTTAGTTTTGTTTCTTGGATACTTTGTGAACAGAAATGTAAAGTGTAGTTGTTTAAATGTTTACACCTCCGATTTTCGTTTTTATATAGAATCTTAGCGATAATACCGCCAAATTGTAACTATGTATTGTACCTATTTTCATGTTTTGTGTGTATTTGTATATGTAATGTTTTGTTATAAAAGCGTTGTCTAATCTAATCTAAATCACTGCTGGGCAAAAATCTCCACCATTGAAATCAAATCTTCGCTACAACTGGTGGGTAGTTTCTTGATCACTATGCTTGTCAAATGTGGGTTTAGTGACCACAATCACCCGGGCCAATGCATCTAGAAATCAGAAACACAATTTGCCCGACCAGCCTCCTGAGCACGGATCTTTTATCGACCGATAAAGTGACATTAGACGATAAAGTTTGATAGTTCAAGTACTGCCGATGTCAATTTGTCGATGCCTAATGTCACTTTATCGGTCGATAAAAGATCCGTGCTCGCACTGCAGCTACCCTATCGGCTAAAAAATACGAATATGGACATGGGTTTCATTTGACATTTGAAACCCATATTATGCCCATATAAGGACAAAATATTGGTTTCAAATGTCAAATGATGCCCATGTCCATATCCATATTTTTTAGCCGATAGACCTGTTGGAAATTCATCTCCGTACCCCCGGATATTGGTCCAGAACTACAGTTGCAAGTTACAAAAAATTTGAGACAGTCGAAAACTCAGTTTCGTTGTGACTACAAAGTGACTACGACTTACAAAAGGTTCGACTTTAAACTTCAGTATAAAATAATCTAACCGTGTCGTATAGCAGTTAAAGAATACTACCACCCCTTCTCTTCCATTGGGTGTCGCAAAAGGCGACTAACGGACTAAAGACTACACATAAATCCAACAGCATAGAGCGGCGATGGGCTCACCACGTGTCACGATGAGCACATGTGCAGTCGCAATTTGATGAAAAGTGGACTATGCTGCTTTAGCGGTCCTCATTGCCTAGTCTCTGACTAACCCTTTGGGGACAATAGTCGTAATTAATTATGTATGTATGTACATAATGTAAATAAATTTTTGTTAAATGTTTTTAATAAATGTTAATGTTAGTTAAGAGGCGTTAACGAAACGTTTTGAGTGGCAGAGTGCGTTCAAAAACCTGGAATAGAAATACTCTAGGTAAAACACTACTACCATAGAAAATTAAAAATTAGTATTTTATTTTTAAGGGAAACTATGATAGCATGGTTAGCTTTAGTGAATTTTGAGTTATTTTTGCCAACACGATTTATATTTTTACATCCTCAAAACAAAACAGTTCCAAAATGGGCATTGTCCTTTATGTCAAATGAAGGTGTATCTCAAAGCCATAGATTTAGAATTCTTTTCTACGCAAAAAGATCCACGATGTGTGGGAGCGAGAAATCCTAATTAAATTCAAATCGTCCGAGAGCAAAAGAGACAGTGAATGAGGTACCAATATGTCATTTTTTTTCTCGCACGTAAGTGGCCATAGTGAGACGAAATAATTTTGCCACGAGTTGCTTCATAGACCGATTACCTATTCAACTATCTGCAAATTTACCCAAATGATTATTACACTCGGCGTCAAAAAAATCGCACCTTTTAAAAATCATCTTTAAAAATTCTTAAACCTTATGTAGAGGATAGTGTTGGGTATCATTAGAAAGGTAACAAAAAGGAGTATCAAAAAACAATTAAATTTAACTTTCTGTTTAATTATAATTATACAAACAACATTAAAATTAATAAAATAATAAAAATCCTTAATTAAGTCCTAATTAACAACAGATAATTTACAAAGAAAAATGTACAAAAAGTGTCTTAAAATTAACTTAAAATCTAGTGTTACCCCCCCTTGCCCTGATCACGGCTTCCATACGGTCCCTCATGGACCTCACCAACTTCAGGAGCTCTTCTTGAGGGATAAGCCCCCATTCTTCAATCACCGCGTCTTGGAGCTCCTGTAGAGTCGAAGGAGCTGGATCCCGAGATCGAACCTTACGTTTAAGATGGTCCCAGAGGTGCTCTATAGGATTCAGATCCGGACTTCGCGCTGGCCACTGCATCACAGAGATTTGGGGCCTCTGCAAGAAGTCGCTCACGATGCCTGCAGTGTGAGCGCGAGCGTTGTCGTGCATTAATGTGAACCCCTCGCCAAAAGATTCGGCAAAGGGGACCACATGCACTTCCAGGACCTCAGTGACATAGCGGCGAGCAGTCAGCGACCCTTGTCCGCGAGCACCTCCAGTCCGGGAGACGCAGACAAGGTCGGTTTTGCCGGCAGCAGACATACCGCCCCAGAACATGCAGGATCCGCCACCATATTCCACCGTCTCCTGGATGCAGGCTTGGGCGAAACGTTCACCCTGCCTCCGGTATACTCTTCTCCGTCGGTCGTTGCAGAAAAGACACACTCGCGTCTCGTCTGAGAAGAGAACAGCTCTCCACTGCTCAAGGGTCCAATCGACGTGGTCACGAGCAAACTGCAAGCGGGCTCGCCGATGCGCTGCAGTCAATTTTGGACCCGTAGCAGCTCTGTGGGCCGCTATCTTCTTCTCCTTCAATCTTCTTCTAACCGTAGATACGCTTACGGTGCGTCTGCGAACTGCCTGGAGCTGCTGTTGCAACTCAACAGCGTTGGAGAAACGATTTCTCAAAGAGTTCGACACAACGAACCGGTCGTCTCTTTCCGAAGTGCAGCGACGTCTACCCGAACCGTGTCTGCGGATATAGCCACCGGTCTCTATGAAGCGCTGGTACACTCTTCGAACGGAATAACGGCTCAGGTTCAGTTGCCGGGCGACATCACACTGCCGCACCCCTGATTGCAGTAGTGCAACCACTTGAGCGGCTTTATCAGCTGTGGTATCCATCAAAATCTGTGCGTGTGTCCTCTTCAACGGTTGAATAGCGAATGACCCACATTGAACCCGTGTTGACCGTTTTATACCCACAAAGGAAGCGCAACTAGCAACTCTCACGGGTAGCAAAATTTGCATCGAATTTTTGTGACACTTTATTTGTTGCATTAGGTTTTATTTGATAATGAAAAGTAATGTTTTTTATTAAGTTAATTAAGTAACCTTGTAAATAAAATCATAATTAATGCGACTGCATGTGCATATCAAGAGTAAATGACATTTGAAAGTGATTTTCTAAGAGGTGCGATTTTTTTGACGCCGAGTGTAGTTGAGTTGATGCCATATAAAACTTGCATTTTTGACCATTTGATCCTAACCCGTATGTTGTACGTGTCGTGGTGATATTCGTGCATTTTTATATTTATCTATCCTACGTCATGGTGAAATTCGTACATTTTTACATTTATCCATCCTACGTCTATCGTAAATAGCAAATAAAAATCAGCCGAAATTTCGTTTCGGAGAAAGAGAGTAGGCCCTCAGATGCAAGGGCCAGCACTGAACCTCACAGCAGCACTTTTCCTTAATCATCTTTTGAGCCAGTCGTCTGCAAACTAGTGTACAAGGTCTTTAATATCGGACGATCGAGTCGCGCCCTGGCACAGCTCCAGAGAATCCCCAGCTTCATCACATCGGATGTGTCTACAATTGATGGCGGCAAAAATCAACAACCTTAAGCCATTCTGCTTTTAAAAATATGCAAAATGTGGTTGTTTTTAGAATGTGTTAGTGGGGATAGTAATAAATTCTGATTTCTGAAGAAAACAGGTAAACTCATTCAGATTTTTAATGGTAAGATGGGTATTATGTTAAACGTTGTAAAATCAGGGAAGTAACGAACGGTTGACAGGGCAGCATGTGACTGTCCTCAGAGATATTCGAGAAAATTGTTCAAATTCATGTTGATACTTATGTTAGCTACCTTTGTCTAATATTAACATAAACATCGCCGTCGTCGTGCCACATCTCTGGTGTTACCTACAGAATCATACCATAATTCTACATACTCCACAGGTAGCTGATCGTAGCTACTTTGTCTAACATTTTTGATCGCAAAATAACGCTTAAATCAAAAGTAACTCCACCCCGTCCCGTACAGAAAAAATTCAAGAAAAATTCGCAACTCATCTCATTGTTATAATATCTCTTTTCGAGTGGTTTCCGCGCAGATTTTTATTGTGTCACCAAGTAACTGTAGTAGCACAGATTGTCTCGGGGCATGATCCCCGCACTCGGGCGATTCGTCTGTAACTAGGTATTTTATGGCTGAACCACCCGACAGCGGTTAACGTTTTATTGACGTCATTTCTCTAAAACGTGTCCTGCTTACTGGAACCGGTGGAGAAATTTCGCGACATTCGCCCCACAATAAATGTGTGTGGAGTAAGAAAGCAGTTAATATGATACATTTTTTTTAAAGATTTTGAGCCAGCATACGAGTATTCGGTTCGATTGATGGAAGGAGCCACCGCGAACGAAGGACGGAAGCATGGCACGATGGAAGCCCATGGACGCGCGCGATACCGAGGACATCACACGCGCGCTGTCAACTTTCAGTACTTATGCCTCTATGCATTTCTTGCAATTTTAGCTATTTAAAGTCTCAGTACTGGACTACTGCCATACGTAACGAGCAAGTAACATGAAAAAGGTTATGTTAGGAATAATTCATAAATAATAGCTCTTACTCTCACGAAATGAGGATGGTCGCTATTCAGTCGAATTCTGGGCAGGATCCTACAATCACGTGGCGAAGCACAAGTGTTTCATACAAAATTGCTTCGGAGATTAAATAAATTACAACACGTGCGATCTAAGCTTACGCAATAAAATCCAATTTAATATATGAATCAACCAAAGCACAACATAAGAAAACTGGTAAAATATCGCTTGCCTTATTGCATAGCGAAAAATAACAGTTTTGTCCTTTACTGAGTTGTTCTAAGCTGTGCACGGTATACATCTAACAACAAAATCTACTGCGAATCACTGATTGACTGTGTAAATTTGGTTTCCTAAGTTGGCTGCGTTTATATTCGCCAATAAACTAAGGATGTGACGTCGCTTTGCGATTCCAGTTACCCCGTAAAGAGTTAGTTGGTGTCGTACTATCTACGCGTCACTAAATTAAGCTAGAATTAGAACTTGATGTTCAGTAACTATGAAGAGGAAATTGAGTAAGTAATTATTTATACGACATAGCTCAATGGCACATCGGGTTTCGATCTTGCAAGTTGGGCAACTATCATATTACTGACTCATCAGTTGAGTGACCAAATTACATTGTCTCAAGAACATCCATAATATAGAAAGCTGCATAACTTTGGTCCTGATTCCGATTGTTGTCGTAAGATGGAGTCATCACCAACCCGCATCGAGCCAAAACGTAACTTATCACTTGACAACTTCTTCAATCACCCGCTACTCCTCGTAGGCCTTCTTATTTGCACGCCATCGTTTCTGGGTTTAACAGTCTGCTGCATACAGTTTTTACAGACTATTTTAGTTACGTCGTCTGGCCATCTAGTTCCAGCCAGACATCGCTTCTGATACGATCCTCAGTGGCCATTTCAACACCCTTCTCCTTCTCTTAATATTCACATGTTACTTACTATGTGCGTGGCACAAGGTAATCGTTCGACTTAGCATTGGAACGTTTTTAAAAAATGATGATGATCTAGCGATGGGTGTCTTTTTTTTAAATGAAACTGGGCAAGCATTTGACCACCAATCTACTTTGTGAGCAGGATGTGGTTTAGGGTGTTGCATGCTTACCCAGGAGTCTTTCACTCTTGCCTTGAAAAGACCAAGATTGTAGTGATCGGGAAACACATGAGGAGGCAGCGCGTTACATTCTTTGGCGGTTAGCATAAGAAACGAACTAGCAAAACGCTTGGTACGGACAGGTGGAATGTCAACTATGTTAGGATGGTAGGCATGGCTGCGTCTTGTGTACCGATGCATCGGAAGCGTTTTGCTACTTTGTTTCTTACGCGAAGTTTCTTTTCTTTCGTTTCTTTTACGAACCGCCAAAGATTGGAACGCTGCCTGCCGATGGTGGAATAGGGCTGGAGGAACAAAATCGTGTAGTAGGGGAGAGTGTGCGAAAGAATTTTCTCACACTCTCACCAAAGTGTACTCTGTAAAACACCGATAAATTAGCAACTTTCAATGACGTGACTATCAGTGCAAAGCAAGCGCTACGCTTTGGATACGTCAGGGATCCAACATCACACAATATTCATATCTGTTGAGAGTAGTTATGAAAAGTTGTATTGGCTTATAGTTTAAATGAAACAGAATATGACATTTGTATAATATCTATCGAAAAGTCTCCGTAAAATATGCAATAAAGTATACATTTCCATCTCACTCTGTAAGTGTAACTTCCGAAAGCCACTGAAATGTTGATGCTCGCTGTAAAAAACGTTATAAAACGGAGCGCTACGCTCGTGGACGGCGCAAAACGGGGTAGGTCGGCTTACGTGGCGAAATGCATAGCAATTAAGAGACCCCTGGGTAGATTGTAAGTAGTGTAATATTGGGCATTCTAGATCACTTTTCACTCCATTGATCTCACTGACGTTCGATCAATGTCGTTAAAAGTGATCTAGAATGTCCCAATATTACTTTTGAAAATCA
Source organism: Scoparia ambigualis (assembly GCA_963921215.1). NCBI lineage: Eukaryota > Metazoa > Arthropoda > Insecta > Lepidoptera > Crambidae > Scoparia > Scoparia ambigualis. The sequence goes on from OY992521.1 coordinate 5,851,292, forward strand.
CTGCCACTCGCTCAGTCAACGTCAAAAAGTGATTTAGAATGTCCAATCGACTTCTCGTGTTTTAGAATGTCTAATCGACTTCTCGTGATCTAGAATCCCATACAACGACTGCGATCTACTTTACACATTTTCAAGGTCTTTCGTTCATAGGATGCAGGAGCTTTTGACAATATGGAATTACAGCACAACTATAAATGAATGTGACTTAGTGAACTCTCAGTACGGAATAAGTGTTGTTTAGACGTAAGCGCCTACACGATTAAAATAGCAATATACCATTAACAGCTACGCTCCTCAGTCTTTCCGAAGGCGCTTGGTCAATTTATTCTATATTGTTTATAATGCCATTTTGTAATATAGTTTCGATTCATCATTGAGATCACATTATTAAACTTAAGTATCCGTCATATACGGTTTTTATTTGCCACCACGCTCCAAGGTGTATCATATAGTTGCATTTGTCAAATTTTATTCCTGACCCATAAGAAAACACTTGTGTATTTTAATCGAATTCATATTTCAATTTCTGTATACAACGACTTCGATCTACTAAACACATTTTCAAGGATTTCGTCTACTGAATGCGAAGGTTTTTGACAATATGGAATAACAGCACAACTTAAACTGGATGGGGCTTCCTGGTCTCCCAGGACTGGATCCCCGAATAAGTTAGTGCTATGAATAACATTTATCAAAGTAGTACCTCGACCCATAGGAAAACACTTGTGTATTTTGATCAGAATCCAGTATGTAATAGTTTAATTTCTGTATACAACGACTTCGATCTACTTAACACATTTTCAAGGATTTCGTCTAATGAATGCGAAGGTTTTTAACAATATGGAATTACAGCACAACTTAAGCTGGATGGGGCTTCCTGGTCTCCCAGGACTGGATCCCCGAATAAGTTGAACTATGAATAACATTTGCTAAAGTTGAACCTCGACCCATAGGAAAACACTTGTGTTTTTAAACCAAACTTCATTTCAGTATACGGTGACTCCGATCTACTCTACACATTTTCAAGGTTTTCAACAATTGGAAGAAAAGGTTTTATGCCGAAACACCTCAACCTCGATCCAAGGAAAACACTTGTGTATTTTGATTAGAATCAGTTGCCAATTGTCATTGTCGACTCTGATCTACTCAACACATTTTCAAGGTTCTCATAAAAAAAACACTTGTATTTTTTGATCTAAGTCAATGCAGACAACTGTGCAGGGAATTGTTAGTTACCTTATTTATATCAATCCCGCAAACAACAACGTATGCAATCACTACACACACACACAAACACACAAACATACATTAACTACGAGTTCGACTTTGAAACTTCCCGTTTCAATGCTAACGAAAACAATTTTAATACGGGTTATTCCCAAGCGCCATCAAAAATTTGTTTGGAAAATATAAGAAATCCATACATCAATTCCTATACTCCTCCAAAGACCAAATATTATAAAAGATATTATCGAATCAGAAATGAGGAGATCCGTAGACGAACTAAGGCAGCCGATATAGCCCGAAGAATTGCTAAACATAAGTGGCAGTGGGCAGGGCATATCGCTCGAAGAACCGACGGCCGTTGGGGCAGATCGGAGTGGCAACCGCGCACCGGAAGACGCAGTGTGGGCAGGCCTCCAACAAGGTGGTCCGACGATCTGGTGAAGATTGCAGGTAGCAGCTGGATGCGTGCGGCGCAGGACCGGACGTGGTGGGTTCCTTGGGGGAGGTCTTTGTCCAGCAGTGAACGTCTTTTGGATGATGATGATGATGATGACCATTTTTTATCACGGAGGAGCATGAAAATTAATATATTTGTATTATTTCTGGGGAGGACTTTGGGCCATTTTGTTGTGGGAGAATGGGAATAACCTTTAACATAAACACAATTAGAAAGATAAAGCTAAGTCTATACTGTTTTAATTGACAAACGCATTAAACATACATTTTCATAATACATACAAACACAAACATCACGGCGTATTCCCACAAGTGGGATAGACAGAGCAACAAGTAACAATTAATTACGTCATGCTGAAGTCACGTTTAGCAACAAGTGATCAGATAGGATTTTCATAACAGTACCTTTCAAATTATGGTTTAACTTATAAAGCAAATGTCGATTTGAATACGTACCCACTAAATATGGTTAGATTTAATTATTGTGGGAATAATATGAGTACATAAACACCGAAGTTATAAAAATAGACTGCCTCACGGTAATCGAACCCGCGTCTCTCGATATCCGAGCGGCTAACTTGTAACATACCGAGACATTTGTTTAATTTAGTACGTACATCAAAATGTTTAACTTTTACCGTCTCATTAATAAAAATGGCCAAATGTTACACCTCGGTTTAAAGTGACGCTGTCTCGTTTTTGTTAAAGAAGACAGATAGAGACAGCGTCAATTTAATCCTAAGTGTAACTTTAATCAACGTTTATTAATGACAGGGTTAGAGTGTGAGGAACTCGATGAGGTACCTAGTGGTGAACTCGATCTGTGATTGTGGTGGTTATGAAACTCTCGTTAAGACGATCATGAGATGAAATGTAATAGTAAATTTCATGCTTAGTGAAAACAGTCCTAATGTTGCACATCCGGACAATCGTCGTCAGCGCTTTATCGAAAGGTTAGCAATTACACAGGAAATGTAAAATACTTTCGCTGCAAGTTTTCGCACTAATCGATAAACTAAATATTTTGCTTAAAATTTAAAAAAACAGAGGTTACAAACATTGCTTCAATTTTGTAATTACTTCCTTTCTTGCTACTAATAACACATATTTATTTATAACATTGTAATACTTATTTAATTACTTTTGCTTAAACGTACACTCGTTAAAATATAACAGCTAATGTAGTGGTTAGGTAGGTACTTGACTATAACGCGAAAAAGGCTCAGGCTAATGGTTTGATGAATGCAAGCATTTATGTGTACATCGTATAGGTAACGGTTTGTAGTACAGAAGGTTACGCTACCGATTAAGCTTGCTTTACTTAGATAATGTATGTGTTTATAATAAGCCCAATATGTACCTATTTGGTTTGTAATAAAAGCAATAATAATAAAAAAAAAATTTGGAATTAACAGTTTTTACATACGGTGTTATTCTTGAAAGTAAAAACTAGCACTAATAGTTTAATTGTATACAAGCAAAAAAAAAAAAAGTTGATCACTCCTGCTTAGTAAAATTGCTGTTAAACACTTTTCTCCAATAAATACCCGAAAAATGGTAGTTGTCGTATCAGTGCTTCCTAAGTCAGATCGACCACTAGTACGCCTAAGCTACGCCTAAGTTTTTAATATTTAGTGCTTCGGTACTCTGACATCGCTACGAGAATCATCCAGAAGATATACACCGAAACAATGTTCGTAAGTTTTAAATATTTTTATTTTTCTATTAGCAATGTTGTGTTTGCTCGACTTCGTATATGTTTTGTAAGGTATGTCAACGGTTGATCCCTTCTGCATCTGCAACCGTTAGCACCGCCAAACCGCAGTGGGTGTGCGTGGTGGGCTATGGTCCGTTCTCTCTATGTCATCATCATCATCATCATCAGCCTATAAACGTCCCACTGCTGGGCAGAGACCTCCCACGTGAATAATAGCACGGGGATATTAAGCCATAACCCACCACGCTGGTCCAATGCGGGTCGGTGGGTTTTAACGACTGTCATCTTACGACAACATCCGGGACCAACGGCTTAACATGCCTTCCGAAGCACGGATCTCTCTCTATGTGTAAAGAAGTTATTAAAGAAGGTCTGTAGAGGAGCAGTGACCTAGACCAGCAAATGTTATTATTTAATCGTACTAGTATTTACTGTCATATGTTAAATGTTAATGTCACTAATATTTATTGTTATTTTAGGTCTGAAAGCAAGCAAGTTAAACGCTCTGCCAAGAAAAGCTGTGTGTTAGCCAATTCATTTGACTCGGACAACGAAAGCATAAGGTAATTTGCGTTGATTACTTTTAAAACCTGTTAATATATTTTATGTTATTTCGTATATCGTCAATATTAATAATTAGTTTTTAATTACATTTCTTATCTTTCTAGCTCTAAGAAGAAATGCCTGTACTCGTCGTCGGTGCCTAAGACTTCAACAACGATTGTGAAAAAACAAGAAGGGTCTAGCTCCGCTTTAGACTGGTTAAATGATTCAGAGTCAGATAACGAAGTTTCGCCGCCTCCACGCAAGACAGACCAGACCTTCGACAGTGTACTAACGCGACGAGTACCAGGCGGGGTAACGCGTCGGACTGCGAAGCTCGACGGTGAACTGGTGGCGGAGCTGCGTCTCTACGACGCTGAGGAGGTGCGTAGCCTCACCGGTCTTGAAAGGTGTGAAAAGGCAATAATTTGGGTTCGACTACAAGGCGAAGCTGAGTCTCCTGAATTGTTGACTATAAAAAAATTCATAAAATTAGCCAAATCAAAATTTACTGAAGAGGGGGTATTCTTTAGTGATAAAAAGAAAAAATAGTCACAGTCAGCTAGGTACTACATATTAACTAGTTACACTCTCTTCGGTAAATTTTGACTTAACTAGTTTTACTTATATATTATATGTGTGTTAGGTTTTATACATTTTACTTAAAAACTACTTTAACCTCTTGTAATTTTTTAACACAGTGAAAACAAAATCATAATGGTTAAGACTATATTCTGTTCAACTTGCAACTTATCCGTTAAAAATAATGCTTTCTCTGCTCATTTAAAAAGTATTTTACACAAAAATAATAGTTCTGTAATTGAGAGCGAGGGTATCGAACAAGTGCATAGCGCTCTTCGCGGTCGCATAGCGTCGTACCGTGTTCAATGCGAGGACGTTGAAGAACGTATGCATGTGTTTGCTCCTGCAGATTTTTTATCGCAATTGCGCCTCCGCGTGAAACTTTTACTCTCAGCCCGAATTGAGGCTTATACAAACCTTAAAGTAAATTTCGAATTGTTTTCTGAATTTTTTCTGCATAAGGATGACTCGATTTCAACGAAATCTTTTGCTACTGAAAACATTATCTTACATAAAAGTTATAATTTTGATGCTATGTATACAAACATTAGCCATAAAATTTGTAAAAAAGTTGAAGAATTTGAGGAAAGAGATAGTGGTTGGGCTTACTTACGAAGCTTGTATCTAGAAGTAAATATAAACAAATATAACCCGTTGAGAGCCTCAGGTTACTTAGATTTACCTAACGCTATAAAAAACAAACGTGCATGTATCAACATTAAAAATTCGGATGATTACTGCTTTTTATGGTGTGTCATGGCATCACTTTTTCCTGCAAAAAATAACGCAAATCGAACCACCGCATATCCGCATTTTGAAAGTGTACTTAAAGTTAAAAATATGACATTTCCAGTAGGGTTCACAGATATAAGAATTTTTGAAAAGAATAATCCCAACATAAGTATTAATGTTTATGGCCTTAAAAATAGCAGTAAGGTTGTTGGACCTCTGTACAAATGCGAATTACGTAAAAGACATCACGTCAACATGCTTTTTCTCGAAAATGGAAAACGTACGCATTACTGTCTAATTAAAGATTTAGCTAAATTACTTCGCAAGCAGTTAACTAAACATCATTCCAAAATATTTTTATGTGAGGATTGTATGATATTTTTTGATAACAATCTTAAACTCGAAGCCCACGTTTGCAGTGGTGTAGCAACAATTTTACCTAATCAAGGAACTCGAATACAATTTGAACATTATGAACGCATGCAAGACATGCCTTTCGTTTTATACGCAGACTTTGAATCTTTGTTAGAGCCAGTTGAACCAAATTCTGAAACAAGTTGCACAACGATTACGCAAAAGCATGTACCAGCTGCATTTGCTTACTACGTTGTATGCTCCTACGACAGCTCCCTTAATAAATATGTGTCTTATCGAGGACCTGACTGTGTGAATAAATTTTTTGATAACCTTCTATCTGATATAACTGTAATTTATAATATTTTGCATTCATCGATCCCTATGTTCTTAACAGATAAAGATAGAACCAATTTTGCTCAAGCTAAAAACTGTTATCTTTGTAACAAAATATTATTTGACGACAAAGTAAAAGATCACTGTCATCTTACTGGACGATATCGTGGTGCAGCTCATTCTTATTGTAATATAAAATATTGTTTGCCTAAGTTCGTTCCCATATTTTTTCATAATTTAGCTGGTTACGACAGTCATCTTTTCATACGACAGTTAGGAGAATTATCAGGTAGGATACAAGTGATTGCAAAAAATAAAGAAAATTACATATCGTTTACCAAATTTTTTCAAATTAGTAACGAAGCTATCATACCTGTTCGTTTTGTCGATTCTTTTAAATTTTTAGGCACAAGCCTAGAGAAGCTAGTTGCAAATTTAAATACAAATGATTTTAAACATCTATCTTTTTTTTTTTCCTTCTCAGGAACATTTTAATTTACTTAGACGTAAAGGGGTTTATCCTTACGAATACGTCACTACTTGGAGTTCTTATGATGAAGAAGAAATACCTCCTTATAAATGCTTTTTTAGTAAATTGCACAATTGCAACGTATCAATAGTAGATTATGAACACGCAAAAAGAGTATGGCAAACCTTTGAATTACGGAGCCTTGGAGAATACACTGATTTATATCTTAAGTCAGATGTACTCTTACTAGCGGACGTCTTCGAAAGTTTTCGAAAAACGTGTAAGACGAATTATAAACTGGATCCTTCTTTTTACTTAACAGCACCTAGCCTAAGTTTTGACGCTATGCTATTAAAAACAGATGTTAAATTAGAATTAATAAATGATTTGGAAATAATAAGAATGATACAAAAAGGCATACGCGGTGGTATATGTTTATGTTCTACAAGATATTCGAAAGCCAATAACAAGTACTTACAAACTTATGACCCCGCAAAAAGTGATAACTTCCTTGTTTATATTGATTGTAATAATCTTTATGGTTATGCTATGTGCGCTTATTTACCTCATTCAAATTTTAAGTTATTAAGTGAACTAGAAATTTCAAAAATTGATTTTCATAATATACCCATTGACGGGGACATTGGCTATATACTCGAAGTAGACTTAGAATACCCTTTCCATTTGCATAATTATCATAACGATTTTCCATTCTGTGCTCAAAAATTTGCTCCTCCAGGATCTAAAACTTCGAAATTGATACCAAACTTATACGATAAGTTTTTTTATGTCATTCATTTTTCCCATCTGAAAACATGTCTAAAACATGGTTTATTGCTAAAAAAAATACATAGAGTAATTCAATTCAATCAGAGTCCATACTTAAAACAGTACATTGATATGAACACTGAGTTACGAAAAAAGGCCAAATCTATATTTGAACAAGATTTCTTCAAACTTTTAAATAATAGTATATTTGGTAAAACACTAGAAGACACCGAGAAAAGGGTCAGCGTGAAGTTGGTTAATAAGTGGAATGATGAAAAGAATATAACAAAGAAAAGTTTCGGTGCTGAGCAACTAATAGCTCGACCAAATTTCCATAGTGCTACTATTTTTACAGAAAATTTTATAGCTGTTCAAATGAAACCCGAGACAATTACTTTAGACAAACCCATATATATTGGCTTTTCTGTATTAGAAATATCCAAAAGTCATATGTTTGATTTTCATTACTCTATTATGAAACCTTTTTATCGGGAAAAATTAAAGCTTTGTTATACGGATACTGACAGTTTTCTTTATTCAATAGAAAGCAAAGATTTTTATACAGATTTAAAGTTGAATTTCCTTAGATATTTTGATACTAGTAATTATCCATTAAATAACTGTTACGGTATACCTGGTCTTAACAAAAAAGTACCAGGTCTTTTCAAAGATGAACTAGGTGGAAATTTAATTTCTGAATTTGTTGGTTTACGATCAAAATTATACTGTATAAAAACAGTACAAGAGGAGTTAAAAAGGGCTAAAGGTATACAGAAACAGGTTTTGAAAAACGTACATTTCGAAGATTACAATAACGTATTAAACAAAAATACTTTTTTAAGAAAGAAAAACATAATTTTTAAATCCTTAAAGCATGAAATATTTACCCAAGAACAGAACAAGATAGCTTTGTCAGGTAATGATGACAAACGCGTAATATTAAAAAATAAAATATCTACTATGTCTTGGGGCCACTGGGATTATATATTTTAGCAATTATTTTTTTCACTGTGTTTTTGAATTCTATTATTTAGATATATGACTATGATTTAGATATATTATATTAGAGTTATATTATACTTAAGGCTTGAGAAATAAAAAAATGTATTATTATTTATTACCATTACTAAGATTCATTGGTTGAATTTAAAATAATATTAACTTTTTATAAACTATTGTAACCAGTTTTTCAATATACTTAAGTAGGTACATATAATGAATATTTTGATTTATAAAAATTGTTAAAAAATATGTAAGTTGTTGCTTTTGCTCAGATTCATTTATTGTTTGAATAGGAAATCTAACTTAGATTATGAAATGTAATGTAAAATTTACTCTACCCAGCTGTATTAATATACCTAATAAAATATAAAAGTAACCGACTAACTTGCATTTTTATTTAATTTATTATATATCTTTGTATAATAAATCATTGACGGTAAATAAGTAAGAAAATTCTAACGCAAACAAGTTTGAACAAGTCAAATTCAGAGTAGGTTGTACTCTTCTGATTATAAGGTAATATGAAACCTAATTAATACAAATCAGGTCACGTTATTGGCAAGTTAATCATTCTTTAATAATATCAATTCTTTCTTTTTATTTTGCTGAAATGTCCATTAATTACATGTTTTACTACCTATATTGTCTTGCTGTGTCATCATGTACATTAATATAAATGGGTTTCAAATTAGTTTCAATTTCAATTATTAAAGTGAAGGCGTCAGTAGTCCAGCTAGATAATATCAACATGGTAAGTTTAAATAATTTTGTATGATTATAAATTAATTTTATTTGTGTTGTAATTGTGTCGTTATTTGGTGAAAAGTGGGTTATGGTAAAGGACTGCTTTTGCTGTCCTCCTTGCGTAGTCGCTGACTAACCCTTCGGGGATAATAGTCGTGGTTTTATGTATGTAATAAACTATTTTATTTTATGTTTTAGAATACTCAAGAGAACCTGGTGTCGCTCAGCATCAACAAGGAGTTCGTACAACCGTCATCTCCCACTTTTGAACAGAACGCTCAAGATATGCTCGAGGGATTTACAGAGGAGTATCCGAATTGGAGAGCAGATGAACGGCGAGGCGATTCCCCGCTGTATAACAAGGTGGTGAATAATATCACCAAGAAGAGACTTCGAAAAAGAAGAAGTTATCTGAAGCATTCTCATTCTTACGTGATGAAAAGTACGCCGATTCAAGGTCGTCGATTAATTAAGATTGAAGTGGTGGACTTCGAAACAAATCATACTGATCCATTATTATCTGCGCAGTATGTGGTAACAGAGCATATTGACCCCATAATGGATCAAACAGAGGCTATCATTAGCAATATATCAAAAAAAGTTTGTGGATATAGTTATAGTTTTTAAGAAATTCTAAAATAAATATTATTGAATTGAATACTAAGATCGTTTCATTCACCCTTTTTACTTTTAGTAATTAAACAAAAAGATATTTATACACATTTGATTTATTGAGGAAAATACTTTATTACATTAATAACTCAATTAACATTTAAAGTGTACCACTTTTTTAGACACAGAACATTTTTTAAAGCACACATTTTTTTATGGTACTCACAATTAAATTTATTTACATCTACATGGTAATCACTATATAATTTTAAAAAGTTAGGACAACCTATTTCTTCCAACTCCATTATTTCACAATCTTGACATAGCTCGCGAACCCATATTCCTTTTTCCAATCCCTTTACTAATACCTTCTTACTGCTTAAATACGGAACTATTATTCGTCTAAATTCACGGTAATCAATGAATCCCTGACTCCATTTGAGCCCGCGATTCCTTTCTAACCACCGGATTTGCTTCTTTTCTTCATCTGTTAGGTTTTTAAAAGCATATGGTGGCTTAATTAAGAACGTCTGCGTATGGTTTTTAGTTGCTATTGATAACTCTTTTACAATAAAATTATTTTTCAAATCCTTAAATCCTTGCACATCCACTATAATAGTATCGTTATTCATGATAGCTTTTTCACAATGTTACTCAGTGGTTTATATTCAAATATGCAATCGTTCAGTATAAGGCAGTATGCAGCGGTCTGATCAGGTATCTCTTGATCTGTTTCGATTTCTACTCTTACGTCGATTGATCCCTTCAGCATTTCTTGTTGGCGAGAACAGTCAACAACGAATAAAGGAGCAATATCTTTAAACTCTTTTAAACTCGACAACGGTTCTGATCGACGTCCGTGATAATACTGCTGAAACCTTGCATACTGTTCGTATATTAATAAAAACTTGTTGTCAGAGAAATTTATGTTAAGTCCTTCGTAGGGGTAATATGATGAATTTAAAAACACTCTTACGTCACGAACATTGCAATGGTCGAACTCAGCCATTGACATTTGAGCATTATGTTTTCGGTTTGTTTGTAAGGCAATAATAACAAATCGAGGTTTCTCTGTTTGCGATGAAGTTTTAATAGCCCAAGTATGCTTACGTGTCTTGGGTAGTAACGGATATTCATACAAGTCCCAGTTACGAAACGCTAGTGTAATGGCTCGATCTTTTTCTAAATGCTTTAATAAATTAATTCTCTCTCGATCTGACACTTTAATATGTGGAACACGCCAAACGATTTTATTTATTGTTATATTTTCCACTATTTGCTCTTTACTCAATTTTATTGCATTGACATTTGTGTTGCTCCTCAACAGTACTAACTCATGTTTACAGTTAATTAAAACTTTTTCATAATCTTCTGCAAATCCTAATATTTTATTTAATGGTATGGAGACAGAGAAAACTCCGTTTGTAACATTGGTTATTCCTGCAGGAGACCAACCCCAAACTTTTGCACTTTTGGATTCATTTTCATTCAAAGACAAATAAGACTTCATTGTCGTTGTGATACCTGCATTTTTTATTTTATCTATTTCTATTCCATTTAACTCATATCGAATATCTTGGAATAGAAATAACGCAGGATTGTTTACAAAATGCACACTTGTTACCTTTTCTTTAGTGGTACTGTTATATACATCAGCTTTACCTTCAATATACAAAGTGCTGCGTGACGGCAACACATACAAATCTTGCTGATTGATTGGTATTCTTATTTCATCATTATTGTTGAAACTTGTTACATACGGCTTATACGAATGATATTCAAAACTCTCGATACTGTTATCGTATGACGTTGGCTGAGATATATTTAATATGTTCATTTTAACAAGCCTACTAGCTTTAGAAATTCTTTATTATTTTTAGTAACCTTCTTTTTTAAGTCAAACGGTGTTCTTTTACTTATTGCTCTTTTGGAACTGACTTGAACACCTGATGAGGTAGGGTTTTTATTAAAATTAATCATTTTTTTCTAAAATGTAAATAAAGTTGTACGTCTTCTCCACGTAAATTAATCTGTCTATTATCAGCGTCTAACAACCTAATATTAATTGCACTAATTGAACTTTGATTGACTGGAAAATAGATTAAGTTTTTAGGAATTTCAATAATTCTATAACCGGGTGGTACATTAGGCACAAACTCATAAATAATATGGCTTGCTTTCCCATTCACGAATGATCCGCTAACTACGTCACATTCGATGCGTACGATGGTTGTTGCTAAAATACTGACTGGGTACTGAGACTCACAACTTATATTTGCCTTAATTGTGTCGTTAGCAAAACCTAAAATTCTACCAATGGAATTATTTTTCTCGAAATGAACATCTTCTGAACAAAATATTTTGGTTTTGAGAGTATTATTATTACAAGTCAATTTTAATGCAGTGTTCTTAATGTTGCTTTTTAAAAATTCGCAAATATCTTGAAGTTCATATGATCCTTCAGGAATTTCGATGAACTCATTGATACCGTAATAAAACTTATTGTTCCTTTCGTCTATATTAGGAATAGAATTAAAAGTAGAAAAGTATATAAGTCCGCACTCATATTGCCCACGTAATTCTAAAGTTGGTGAATAGTTAGTTATTAATGAGGCTCCTTGCCCAGTTATGGATACAGTGAAAGACATTTTTATACTGTCAAGTTATTTTAATTGTAACCTATATAAATGATTTTTCCAATACTTTCTTAAAAATAATAAACAAAGATGACCACAGTTTACAGTACCGAAAGATTGATACTGTTTGTAATTATAATTTATGTGCCTATCTTTCAAATATTTTATTAATTCTAATGGAGGTTTTAAGTTACCAAAACTGTTAAAATATTCACAGTAATTATTTTCTTTTACATAGGCTACCCAATGAGTTCCAGGATTTGAAGAACTATCTAAATTAAGAATAGCACACTCAATTTTTCTTGGTTTTGAGGGTAACGTATCTCTCATAAAAACGCCACGAAAATATGGAATATCAACTGAGTGCTTTAATATATCTAAATTAGTAAGTGCTCGTTTGGGTAACCGTTTAATTAGTTTTTTGGAGGTTGCAAGTACAAGCCCGCTCCTTTTTTGTGAGACTTCAAATACAACCCTTTTCCAAGTGCAACAGCTTCCATCATCTTGTTATGTCGTTCTGATTCTTGAAGATTTTTTTGAGCGACCTTGTAATCGTTAACAGCCTTTGTTATACCTGCAGCACCCCCAGCGAGTGAACCAAGAGCTGATAAACCAGCAAAGATTGGTATGAGGGGTAACAACCCACCAGTTTTCGGAACAGGAATGCAGCGTGGGAAGCGTATTCCTTTTATATTAGAAAACACTTTTTTTGCAGCTGCATGCGCATATTTTATAGCCGTGCGGTTATCATTACATTTTATTTTTTTCATTTGCTTTTGAATTTTTTTAACACCTTTCATGAATGACCGCACTCCTGCTCCGGCTTTAAGTTTTGCTTTCATTGCATTTTTTACTATCCATGATGCAATCTTTTCTCCTTTCCCAGCATCTTTCGATTTCAATCTTTTCTTTGCCATATTTAAAAGTTCTAAATCGGCGTTTTGTCTAACGTTCCAATCTTTATTATTGTAAGCAATATCGTGATACAAGCAAGCTTCATCCAATTTATTTATTCCTCGTTCACCTCTTAGTAAGCGTTTTTTAAGTTTTGTTCCTGGACCACAAAACTGATATCCAGGTAAGTGTAACTCGAACGGAATGTTATCTATTAAATTGTTGACAATGCCGCTTCCTTCCTTCATTGATGTTCGTAAAGTGACTGTACAACATAATCAGGCGATATTTATATTAAGTCATTAATAATTTTCTGTCAACCCAACTGTTTTCACCATCACTGAGACCCAACCATTTGACAAAGAGTTTGTTTCCTTTTTTCTTTAAAACTTTTTCAATAAGATATATATCGGGAAATTGGGTTCTTTGCAGTTCGTATCCGTAAAAAGATCCTAAAATGATTTGCTTATGTTTGTCTTCTAAGTGGTATGTGACAGGATTTGTATGGTTAACTTTCACAACGTTGAAGATTTCTGTTGACCAGTTGGGAGTATAACCTTTGTAGAATTCACCTTTGTATTTACTAATCCGAACATGATCACCAACACGGTACTTATTTTTTTTCGTTATGTTATTATTTTGTGATTTGATGATGTTGTACTTTACAGTTGTCTGATTTCTTTTGTCAACATCAATAGGTTTAAATTTTGTTATACGATGAACAGTGTTATTATAGCTTTGTACCACGTTTTTCAAATTTTTATTTATCCACTGGTATTGACCGCATAAGCTAAATAGCTTATAAAGGTGACCTTTTAGCGTTCTAATTACTCTTTCAACAATTGCTGCTTTTTTCACAGAATAAGTGGAATAATGGTTAATGTCATATTTTTTCATCAACTCTTTAAAGTTTTCATTATAAAACTCTTTACCTAAATCTGTTTGCAAATTTTTTGGTTTCCGAGACGAATTCAATAATATATTTTCCATTGCGTTGGTGACATTAATTTTATCTTTACTCTTCAAAGGATTTGTCCAAACGTATTTCGATAAAGTGTCAATAACTACTAAAACATATTTATATCCTTTATTAAATTGTGAATACTTTTGAAAATCCATAAGGTCAGCTTGCCATGAATCATCTACTCCTTTTATAATTGTACATCGGCGAGGAAAATTTCTTCTCGCCGCTCTGTGAATTTCTTCTACTATATCTCTTTTACTCATTTTTGTTTGACTTTGCTTGAATCATACGGTCTATTTCTGTTTTTGAGTAAAACATAGTAGACAAGCGATTGGAAGTAGCTGATTCTAAGTTCTGGATGTAAATTTTTACACGACTATTAACTTTATTTATTTCATTCCTTAGATCTTGTACAGTTTTATCCAAATATGCCTTATTTACAGCTTCATCGTCCTTGTCTGGAGATGATAAACCTTTAAGTTTTGATGATTTTAAGTCGTATTCGCCCGTTTCGCACTTTTTTAACGTATCGTTTATGGTATCGATGTATTCAGATAACCTCAAACGTTTATGAATGTGATGACCGAATTTATCTATATTCATTATAATCTCGAAGCTTTGCTTACTGCGAGTATACTGCTTAATTTTCCCCGTGCTATTTGTTTATATTCCATATTTATGATGCCCGCTTCGCGCAGTTCTTCAATTATTGCAACGATTTCATTATCCAAACCCGTGTTACCAGCAGCTTTTGACGCAAGCAGTAATTTCAATCGTTCTATTAATTCATTTGGATCATCCCAATAAACTAAATCTGTATTTGTTTTAACTTTTTTTAAAAGATTGATACCTTTTCCCTGTGGAGGACTCTCAGTACTAGTAGGTTGTTTAGAGAATTTAAATAATGGTTTTATAATACTCATGTATTTAAACCCTTTATTGCTGTTTATTGGTTTGGCAGGATCAAAGTTACGTCTGTGTGCATTAGTATTGATAAGTAGTAGCTTGTAGTTTTCAAGGTCGTCATCTGTAATAACATCTAGATTTGGTACCTTTTTATATAATAGTTCTTTTAAGCCAAGAGTCTTTTCAAAAGTAATGTTTCCAACTTTAAGAATTCTACCGTCATCATGAACGCGAGTGTTTCCAAGCTCAAGTTTCCCTCGCTCATTTCTAATTCCAAAAGGTATGGCATTAAATACTTCAGATGACGTAGACCATGAGGAAGACTCATCTTGATTTATAATGTTTGGTGATGATTGGAGGGACTTAAAAGAACCTTTACTTACATCATGGTTCTTAAAAGGTGACGTAGTTAGGATTTTGTCTGATTTTTGTGGTGTGTCTTGATATTCCTCTTCATCTACACTATTAGAATCAATATATTCTTCACAAGAAGAATACGACTTCTCGCTTTCATTTTTCCTGTTTTTTTTTGATATGGGATCATAAAGCTTTACTTCCTGTAAGTTCTTTTCATCATTTCTATTCGCTAAAATGTTAAGAGGGTCAACAATAGGTTTAAATATTGTTTCCAGGGTAACATTGTTAGAATTTTTAGCATCCTTTATTAAGTCTACCTTCCTTTTAACAGCTGATGCTGATTTTACAATTTGTTCTTTTAAATCTCTTTCCATTTCAATAAATAGGTTTCCTTTCAGCTTTAAGTCACATTTGAAAGTGATTTTATGGCATAATTACAACTGCTTTTGTACATTAATCTAATTCTATAAACGTATCAAATGTCTTCCTATAACATCCTTTGTTTCGTTCACAATCCTTATTTATTACAAGATAATTGAATGGTTTCTTCCAAACAGTTGAGCACATTTCTCGAAATTGTGACCAAGTCATGTCCGACCCTACGTGTTCATCATATACGTGTTTCAAATTTACATCGTCCTGCTTAAATAATATAATTAGGTTAGAATTGTCCCTAATAAGTTGTTTTGGTACTTTTGTATAAGTTTGATTAATATAAAAACAATCGATATTTTTATGACGTCCCATAGCAAAATAATCTCGGATGTGGTTTTGGTTTTCACAAGCAACATCATCAAATATAATAATCGAGTCAGACAAAGCATCATGTGGACTCAAAACTTCGGTGTTGTCATTATATTTATGATACGATGTACCTGCAACCATATTTAATACTTTTTCTAAAAATATGTATTTAGGTTGATACAAAGATTTTGAATAAACATAAAGGTTGCGGAACCGTGGACCATCTGTATGTAGTAATAAACTAATTACTAAGTTTGTCTTTCCACAATTCGAAGGGCCGCAAACAATACAACGGATACTGTTCGGCAATAAGTTGCCATGACGTTTTAACTCATTTGATGATGGTGGGCAAATGCATTTTAATTTTAATGACTGTTTTTGTTTAACAAATCTCATAGCAGCTGTTTTCTTATTGACCACAGTGTTTCGGGAGTTTCAATAAAATGACTTTGAAGCATAGCGCTTAAACATATATACGAGCGAATGGCAGTGATTTTCAAAAGTAATATTGGGACATTCTAGATCACTTTTTAACGACATTGATCGAACGTCAGTGAGATCAATGGAGTGAAAAGTGATCTAGAATGCCCAATATTACACTACTATTGTAAACGTCAATTTTGTTTCAATTAAGGACCCTTTACAGCTGAAGTCGTTAGCGACTAGGTTATGTCCAAATAAAATTCTGCACGCCAGTTGGTTTAAGTTAAGCCGCTTTTAAATATTTTGTAGCTTCGGTGGAGTTGCAAAAGAATTTCAATGTATGAAGTTGAACGTGGGGAAATAAAACATATGAAACGAAAATTTAATTTGCAAGATTTGTTTGAATTACGATTTACGTGCGGTAAGAGGTCATTAGGGCAGGGCTATTCAAGGCAGTGACCGTGTATGATAAGTAACTTTTGGGATGCTGGGTCAGCGGATGGTTAAAAAGATACACATAGAAAAATGTAATAAATTACAATTTTATTAAATTACCTTTAACTTATATAATTAAATATTTGTTATGTGAGCTGTGTGGTGGTTTTTTTATATATAAGAAGGAGGCAAACGAGCAGGCGGGTCACCTGATGAAGAGCAATCACCGCCGCGCATGTACACCTGCAAAACCAAAGGAGTCGCAGATGCGTTGCTGACCTTTAACCCCTCAGTCTTTGAATTTAAATGTCAATAATAATGACAGCAGATGCGCCATAATTTTTTTGAATTTGCGGAAGACTTCACAATTCCCGCCATTTACAAAAAAAATATTACTCTAAAATCAAACCATATTTTGTCGTTCTGTAAACAACAATATAACAACTAACTGATATATTTCCCATCCATCAGGTATCAAAATAAAGTGATGATTTGTCTTAAAGTATTTCTCTAATAATCACTCCGAAATCGGTAACATACCTACCTACGGACTTTACATGCTTTATCTAGTACTAATAATGATGTATTTTTTACAACTTACCATCTAAATACGATCATTATATGCTCAATAATCATTTTCTAATAAGAAACAGTACTTACATTAGATAAATCCAATAAAAATAGCACACAAAACTCAGCAACTTTTTCACTCCGACACAGAAATTGGCGCAACTGTTGTTTATCGAAAATTAACATGTTTGTATATATTTCATTGTGTATCATCTTAATGTTTAACGCCTTTGCGTTATCGATCTTACGTTAAAAAAAAAGAATCACTTGTCATTCAATCAAAAACCTGTCTGGTTCATAGTGGTAGAGAGATGTAATCATCATCAACAGATCAAGGATCATCAGCTCGTCAGGTGAGGCCTTCATGTTCATTTTGTAGTGCCCAGGGACACTCACTTTATAGATGCCCTGCCTTTCAACGGTTGTCACGATCTGGTCGTAAGTCGTGGGCAACTAAGTCGGGACACTGCTATCGATGCTTGAGGAAAGCACTATGCAAGTGACTGTACTCATAGGAACTGGTGTTCTCATTGTGGCTCCCAGGATCATAACTCACTCATTTGCAACGCAGAGGAGAACATCGGTGCTCCCCGGTAGCAAAATCAACCTGCTGCTCGATTGGTCACCCAATGTGCAGGTGGTCGAGACACGCCAACTTCGTCAAAAGCGCGTCATGTCTCGCCGCCAGTGCATGTCACTGGTGTGATATGCACGGGTGGTGAGTGTGAGCTGGCGTGTGTCCAGGAAGAAACGGGCCCATCTTCAGCACATCATCATCATGAGGCCCCACCGGTGCAATCCATGGCTCATCACCAGCCAAGGCCACGAGTTGGTGACAGAGCACATCTGGCTCAGACCACCTTTCATTCACTCAGGTTTGGGTCACAGATGAGCCCTGATAGGGCATGAGATAAGGTAACTGTTGGTGCATCTATGGGACCATCACTTCCCATAACTATTTGTCCTACTGCAATAGTAATGGTCAGGTCAGGTGATGGTCAATTTGTCAAGGTCCGGGCCCTGTTAGATACAGGCGCCTGTGTTTCAATCATCAAACAATCATTAGCTCATCATTTAAATTGCACCAACAGGGTAATAGTAATACTCTTTATGGAGTAGGTCATCAAGCAGTTAATACACCGGGCACTGTTGTCAAATTAGTCATTAAACCCGTAGGAGCTCATTTACCAATAGTTGGTACCCGGGCAATGGTTATGTTCACCTTATCAGGAAATATTCCACCATATGATATTAAATTAAAGAATCAGTTAAAGTCATCAAATATTATCCCTGCTGATAGCAACTTTGATAAAGCCCGAGATGTAGATATCATACTTGGTACAGATGTGCTTAATTATGTACTTGATGGTTCAAAGATTTCAACCAACATTCCAGGGATAGCGGCTTACGGATCATGTTTCGGTCACGTCATCATGGGAGCGATACACACTCAACAGTCACCATCGACGGTCACATCACCCGACCAGTCGGCAGGCACTTCAGTAGAAGACTATGGACTCCATGCAGTCAGACTGGAGGAAGTCTTAGAAAAGTTTTGGAAGGTGGAACAGCCCCCTTCGAAGCCAGCTGTTCATCCGGATTACTTGGAATGTGAAAGGTTGTATAATTCAAGTACTCAACGAATGCCAGATGGCAAATATTTGGTTAGGTTACCATTACTTTCAACAAGGACACCATTGGGTGAATCAAAGGCTTTAGCCATTCAACGATTGCGATCTTTAGAAAGAAAGATGGCAAAAAATTCAGTATTCGCAAGTAAATACAAATAATTCATGAAGGAATATAAAACTCTCGGTCATATGTCAAAATCGGACTTTCAGTTAGACTCCGAACATTTCATCATCCCTCATCATAGCATATTCAAAAAGGGAACGGATAAGATCCGTGTAGTATTCGACGGGAGTGCTCGTTCATCAACAGGAACATCACTAAACCAGTGTCTTCACACCGGTCCACCACTTCAAAATGATTTTACCCAAATATTGTTAAATTTCAGACGGCATCAAATAGTCTTCACGACCGACATCAAGCAGATGTTTCGAATGACCTGGATACACCCTGAAGACAGGAAGTACCAGCTCATCTTGTGGAGAGAGGACCCGTCTGACCAAATTCAGATACCTAGATGTGTTGCACTGCCACAGACTGTCTCATATTCACTTCACGGATTCGGAGACGCTGCAGAGACTGGTTTTGCCGCGAGTGTCTACCTCAGGACCGTGGACGCGTCAGGAAATGTCATGGTACGTTTACTTAGAGCTAAATCAAGAGTAGCTTCTCAGAGATCAAAGCAAACGATACCAAAACTGGAACTCAGTGCCGCTCATCTAGTGTTCAAATTATTGAATCATGTATCAGAGTCATATGACAGTTCAATTCAATTTGACAGAATCAATGCTTGGTCAGATAGCACAATTGTGTTAACTTGGCTAAACACAAAACCATACATGCTTCAAACATTCGAATGTAACAGAGTTCAAGACATTCAAAATTCAAAACGTTCTATGATATGGAGACATGTACGTTCCGAATTAAAGCCTGCAGATGTCGCCTCACGAGGCATGGCGGCTGAAGATCTCATACATTTCAATTTATGGTGGTCCCCAGACTGGTTACTTAAGGAGGAGTCACAATGGCTTGCGTTACCAGTTACTATGCCTTACGATTTACCTGGATTCAAGAAATTGGTCAATCTTGTTACCCCTGTCGAACCATGGGAAGACGCGCTGTTATCACGTGTCAGCTCGTTTAGTAAGCTCATCAATATTACCTCATTGGTACTTAGATTTTGCCGAAATATTAGATTGCCTAAAGAAAGACGGAATCTTAACTCTACACTCTCATTAGACGAGACTCGTGAAGCAACCAGGCATTGGATTAAGAAAACTTAAATGGATTCATATAAAGATGAAATTATATTAATCAAGCAAGGAAAATTGGTCTGTAAATCGCTACAGAAATTAAGTGTCTTCGTGGATGAAGATCACTTTATCCGAGTCGGCGGCCGACTACGGAAATCAACATTGCCTTACGGAGCCAGGCATCCATATTTGATACCTAAGGATCATAGGTGGGGTCAATTACTCATAGAATATTATCACAAGTCATATTGTAATGCGGCGACAAACGCGCTCATTGCTATACTGCGGCGAGAGTATTGGATTACGTCAGTCAGACGTCAAGTATCAAAGGTCATAAGAAATTGTTTAGTTTGTTTCAGGTTCAATGCTTTATCTCAGCCACCATTTATGGCAGACCTACCAGCTGATAGAGTCACGGCCGCACGACCATTTTCAGGCGTAGCGACTGACTTTGCTGGACCTTTCTTAGTCAAAAGCAGTTTACTAAGAAATGCGAAATCACTCAAAGCTTACCTGTGTGTTTTTGTATGTTTAGGTACAAAAGCTGTTCATCTCGAAGTGGTCTCTGCATTGACCATCGAGGCCTTCATCGCGTCATTCACCAGATTTGTCAGCCGACGAGGGCTGCCTTCACTAATCAGATCGGACCGAGGTACCAATTTTACTGGTTCTAATTCGTATCTAAAGGAGATCACTCAGTTCTTGTTGGACAACCAGATTATCCTCAAGGAGGAGTTCAGAAAACAGAGCATTCGCTGGGAGTTCAATCCTCCTGCATCACCCCATATGGGGGGACTATTTGAGGCTGCAGTCAAAAGCGCTAAAAACCTCCTCAAGAGAGAGGTGGGCGATACCATTTTAACATTCGAGGAACTGTCTACCTTATTTACTAAAATAGAGTCTATACTTAATTCACGGCCTCTTGTGCCTATGTCAGAGGACCCCAGTGATTTAGAGGTTCTCACGCCAGGTCATTTCATCATAGGTCAGCCACTAGTTGCCTTGCCAGAAGCTCACTGGAAGGAGACTAAAATGTCGCGATTGTCCCGTTTTCAAGTTATTCAGAAATTGTACCAGACGATCTGGTCGCGCTGGCATGTTGAGTATCTCAGTACACTACAGTCACGTAATAAATGGTATAAGCATATTAACAATATAGAGCTCAACGATTTAGTTCTTATTATTGACGAGAACTCACCCCCTCTTCACTGGCGAAAGGGTAGAGTTATTGAATTGTTTAAGGGATCAGATCACATTGTAAGATCAGTTAAATTAAGGACTCAAAGCGGAGAGCTTGTAAGACCAGTGGTCAAATTGTGTAAATTACCGATACCAATAGAAAGTAATTTAAGTTAACCATTGCACTTCTGTGTATATATAGTGTTTTCATTCTTAAAGTTAAGTCATGTGTATGAGTCATATTAGGTGTTATTGTTACTATAAATAGCGCATTAAGGACTTTAAGTATTCAGTTCATTTCCCCCTGGTGGCGGGAGGAATGTTAATCGAAAATTAACATGTTTGTATATATTTCATTGTGTATCATCTTAATGTTTAACGCCTTTGCGTTATCGATCTTACGTTCAAAAAAAAAGAATCACTTGTCATTCAATCAAAAACGTGTCTGGTTCATAGTGGTAGAAAGATGTGATAAAAGATGGCAGTCGGCCATGCATTGGTTTTCTCATAAGGGGCGTGTGTACGCCATGTAATATTAATTATATTAGTTAAATCAGTTGTTTATTGGTTTTGTCATCAAGGCGTGTGGATGCCAGTTCAATATTCATTATAGTCATTCATTGGTTTTCAAATTCAAAGGCGCGTGGACGCCATTTCATGTAAATTATAGTAGTTAAATCGTGTTACCTATTAAAATCAGTGTGACAAAGTAAAGTGTTTATTTTTCATCATCTGAATCATCATCATCAATTATCAACGACTCAAGGGCCTAAAGCGATGCTTCGAACCCTCCGTACCGCGGTCCTTGAGAAAGTCATCATCAACGTGTACGATCCTTGGCCGTCGCGATCACGGCTGGCCGAGAAAATCTACGCACAACTGTCAACGTTGAAATTGACAGAATCGAGCACAGACCATGCGATATTTTGCGATCACGATGCATAAAATGTACCACAGAACCGAAATAATCGACCTTGTCTGTACTAAAGTAGTCTGTAAGTCTATGAAAACACGGTACAAATTAAAGTGGGAGAGAGCGATCTCATGCGACCGCTTGGGGTTTGACGGAATGGCGCGCTTTGTAGGTGCGGTCTCATGCAACCGCTTGGGGGCTGAGAGGTTAAGAAAGGAATAAGATTAAGAAAGGAATAGGAATTGTGAGGGGGGGGGAAGGGAAGAGCCTCCGGAACTCTCGAACACAATAGCACCAAGTGCCATTATTTCACGCCGAATATTCGTGAGAGGTTAGGCGAGGTGGTGGCACAGTACTACTCCTTAGGTGTCTTGAAAGGTGACTTACGGACTAAAGACTGCACATACATCCAACAGCATAGAGCGGCGATGGGCTCACCACCTAACAAGCTGAGCATATGATCATTTGTTATTTGGAGAAACGTGGAGTGGCAGTAGACTGCTTTTACAGTCCACTTAGTCTCTAATTTACATTTCGGAGATAAAAGTTCTTCTTTTAACACAAGATTACAAAGCAATATTTGATTCTTATTTATCTATACGACCTATAAAATTTACTAAATTTTTGTTTTTGCAAATCATTAAATGTTTATTTTTAATGTCACGTATTTTTTATCAAACATCCTTGTATCCAAAAACCATCAACTATCTACAAATAATATAAATAATAAAATATCTAAAAAAAAAATTACTTAAGTATATTTAAGCGTTAATAAAACGCTAAAATATAAAACATTAATCTATAAACGCAGCTTCATCATAGCCGAATGTTCAAATATTTGTAAACATATTTCTTTCGGATCCCAGAGGTGAAAACTTTTAAGATTCAGTCAGTTCAGAAACATCCATTCAGTATGAGTAACCGTAATAGTACTTTCAACCAACAACAGGAAAGTGAGATGGCTATGAGTATTGCTGGTGACGTGAGTGATATATTGGAGCAGGAATCACCTCCTAATTTCGTTACGCAACGAAACAAGCTGGATGGTGATCTCCGTGAAGGCTTCCGGTCGTTTCAAAACACAATCTTATCAACGTTGGAAAGCTGGTTTGCGAAGCAAGATGAGAAACATGACAGATTTCTGAGTGAGTTTGATGATATTAAAAAATCATTTAATTTTATGTGTAACAAGTACGAAGAGCTGAACAAAAAAACAAATGAGTTGAGCAAACGCGTTGAAGATCTTGCTAAAAAATCTACAAACGACACTCACACGAAACGTATCATGGAACTTGAGTTGAAGATAGAAAATATGGATCAACAAGCGCGACAATGCAATCTGGAAATAAACAATTTGCCGGAAAAACGAGGTAAAGATCTTTCGTCTATAGTACTCGAAATAGAAAAGTTAGTAAAACTTCCTGTGACTAGCCAGGACATTATTTCAGCCCATCGCGTGCCACATGCCAGCCCTGAGAGCAGGCAACCTAAAAATGTAATTGTCAAGATGGTGAGTCGAGTTTTGCGCGACAAAATGCTGGCGTCAGTAAGAATCGTTACGACGACTCAGTTAAATATAGTGGGAACTCCGCAAAACGTATATCTGAACGAGCACCTTACACTAAAAACGAAGAAATTGTTTCGTGAAACCCGACTCGCTGCTAAGAGCTTTGGATATAAGTTTACGTGGATCAAAAACGGGACCATACTTGTGCGAGAAAATGAAACCTCACCAGTTTTCTCCGTTCGTCATCCCGAGGACTTGGAAAAGATCAGGAACAAAAAACACGCATGAGTCGTGCAATTCTTTATACATTATTACTCTATTCAAAACTGCCCATGTAACTCATAGTGTTATTGTATCACTTGTCCGTCGTTCAATACTATATCGCGAGTATAACTTCTGTGCGAAACTTAGTTTTCTCACCTGCACAGTCTCTGACTCGTGCATTACACTGTGTCTAAACTGGACAGCTAGTGAATGTCGAGCTGACCTACACAATTTCGTATCTACCTGCTTGTTAATAA
Source organism: Scoparia ambigualis (assembly GCA_963921215.1). Lineage (NCBI taxonomy): Eukaryota > Metazoa > Arthropoda > Insecta > Lepidoptera > Crambidae > Scoparia > Scoparia ambigualis. The sequence goes on from OY992521.1 coordinate 5,875,765, forward strand.
TTGTAATGCAATTTTATTGGTTTTATCTAATTTTTCACTATAATTCAATTGCACAAATACATATTTTTCCGGCAAATTTTACTTGTGTAATGTTTAACTTTGTAACTACGCCGGGTTTATCAAAAGAAGTGGTTCATTCGAACAATCTTTTTCACTCTGCAATTTATTTTTGTTTGCAATTTAATTGGTTTTTACTAATTATTTACTTGAAATCATTGGCACAAAGGCACATTTCTCCCGTGAATTTTATTTGTGTAGTGTTTATCTTTCTTACTAAGCCTGGTTTATCAAGTCAAGTAGTTTATTATTGGAACAATATTTTTTTTATTTGGTAAGTGTTTTTATTATAAAGATATTTCGTTAATATATATAAGCTGTGTAACGAGTAATCATCATCATCCAACATTTACAATGCATGTTACGATACTGTTTGATAATTTCCATACATGGAAAGTGTTGTGTGAAACACATGTGTTAATTTCACTATGTTCATATTATGTAATCGTTATTTATTCTCGTCAGTACTTGGGGTTAATCGATATAATAATATCTCTCAGTATGTACGTCACACACATGTATGTTTATGTAATTATTTGAGCATTTGTTATGTATTTTACCTGTTTCCAATAGGAGTGGTTGGTGGTTATATAGTGAATACTTATTTAAATAACCTAAATGAGTTCTGTCAGGGCTCTGGTACTGTAAATAACATAAAAAACAGTCTAAATACGGTTTGTCAAGGTTCTGGATACGAACTTATTTATCAGTTTCTCTCATTATTTCTATTAATACGTAAAATCCTAAAATTTTACAATTACAATACGTTTATGTCTCATTATGTCTTGCTTACGGTTTTGCTTTTTGTGATAGTACCTTGTGGTGTAATACATTCAACACCTTACCACTCTTTGGTAACATTTATTATATTATTAACAAATAGAAATGGCTACTAAATTATCAATCTATTATCAAAACTGCAGGGGCATACGCACCAAACTGCAAACCATTTTTATGAACATATTATCGGAATCATATGACATAATCATGTTAACAGAAACATGGTTGAACTCTGCTATAATTGATACCATGTTAGCTGATTCACGTTATGTGATCTATCGGTGTGATCGTGACTTTGTAGCTACCAATAAACAGGATGGCGGCGGAGTGTTAATCGCGGTGCGCCGTACCCTGTCAGCACGACGACTTACTATCGGTGATTATGATGGTACGCTTACGCCTGGAGACGTGGCTGACAAAAATGTAACGCCGGCTAATATAGAATATGTACTTTTGCAAATTCCGTCTACGTCTTGTAATAAAATTCATTTAGTTTGTGCCTTATACATACCTCCAAATCAGCCATATAGTGTATATAAATCTTTTCTCAACCCTCTACAGGCAACGTTACTATTAACCCAGGTTGATAATTTTTGTATTGCAGGAGACTTTAACATCCCCTCTCTCCACTGGCAATCAGCTGGCTCTGGTTTGTCTAGTATAGTGCCTATTTTAACGCGTAATAGTGGCGATATAGACAACTATTTAATAAACTTCCTTTCGTTTTTACAGTGTTCACAATTTAATGCGACTAAAAACATTAACGACCGCACTTTGGACTTATTTTTATCAAATTCTTCCGATTGTACCTGTTGTGATGCAGCACTCTCGCCTCTTGTCCGTATTGATGAGCATCATCCTCCATTTACTGTCCTCATAACGTTGGACCTAGTGCATACCTGCATGCCTAAGGCAAGCCTGCCTAGATACCGATTCCACGAAGCTAATTATCAATTTATTAACGACGACATCGCTGCAATTGACAGGTACCGACTTTTTGATGAACTGTCCGCTGAGGATGCCGTGACTACTTTCTATGAGCGTATATATGATAATTGCTAAAAGAGTACCTCTCAGACAATCTAAATCGACCGCATATCCAATTTGGTTCACTCGGCCCTTGATACACATAGCAAAAGACAAAAACAAAGCGTGGGTTAGGTGGAAGAAATATAGTAATATCGTAGACTATGAACAGTTCTCCATGTATCGTAGACGTTTCAAAAAATTAAGTGAAGAATGCTTTAATAACTACATCTCATCAGTGGAGAAAAATATACGTGAAGACCTAAAGTATTTCTGGGCTTTCGTACACAGGCACAAAAGGGGCTATCCCCATACTATGAGGTACAGCGACATTGAGTCTGATGATCCTACCACCATTTGCAACCTGTTTAGTAATTTCTTTGGATCAGTCTTTGAGAAAGGCACTTCTTCTAATTTCATGCTCGAATCAAGTCAGACAGAAAATGAAAATGGTAGCTTTATCATTTCTGATCTGAGTTTTTCTAATGCACAGGTGGTTAAGGAACTTAAACTTTTAGACATTACTAAAGATTCTGGTCCAGATAACATTCCACCTTTATTCCTTAAGCTCACAGCTAGTATCATCGGTGTTCCTTTAAAAATTCTATTCAAGAAATGTCTTTCTGAAGGAGTCCTACCCGCTATTTGGAAGTCTGCTAACATAACGCCGATATATAAAGCCGGGTCCAAAAATGACGTAACAAACTATCGTCCAATCTCTTTATTGTCTACCGTGTCAAAGGTCCTTGAGAGGCTAGTACACAACGCTATATATGTTGATCTGCACAAAATTATACTACCACAGCAACATGGGTTCGTGAAGCAACGTTCCACAATAACAAATCTCTTAATTTACACCAACTTTCTATTTACTAGCATGGACCAACGCGTCCAAGTTGATACTATATATACCGACTTTTGTAAGGCCTTTGACAAGGTAGATCATGAGCTCCTTCTCCAAAAAATAGCTTTTAATGGAATCCGAGGCAACCTTTTGCGGTGGTTCAGCTCGTATATCATAAATAGAACACAGAAGGTAGTAATCAACGGTCACATGTCGAACACTTTTAAGGCAACATCCGATATAGCTCAAGGCTCAATTTTAGGACCTTTGCTCTTCGTTTTATTTGTGAACGACATTAGTGAATGCTTCTTACATAGCAATTTCTTACTTTACGCCGACGATATAAAAATTTATAAACAGATTAGGTCTATTAACGATTGTTTTGAACTTCAGGAAGATCTTGAACGACTTAGTAATTATTGCAATCGAAATAGGCTGTATTTGAGTATTCCAAAGTGTAAATTTATTACCACCACTAAAAAGAAGAACGTCATTAATTTTAGCTATACAATAAATAACATTATTTTAAAAAAAGTGAACACCATACGTGATCTTGGTATACTTTTAGACTCAGAATTGCACTTACAAAATCACATCAACAGCATTATATCAAAAGCCTACCAGATGTACGGTTTTATTATGCGTACATGTCAGCAATTTAAGCAACCGGGTACTTATTTGTATTTATTTAAAACATTAGTAAGATCGCAGCTTGAGTATGCCACAATAATCTGGAATCCGTTCTATAATAAATATAAGCACAGTCTAGAATCAGTGCAGAGAAAATTCCTTAAACGAATTAGTTTTAAATGTTTGCGAAGGAAATTACCCTACGCCCAGCTACTGCAAAGGTTTTCTATGCCTCAATTGGAACTGCGCAGGTCAGCTCTTGACCTGCGTTGTTTATATAATATCATACATAGTAAATACGATTGCATCGATTTAACTGATAAAATCAAATACAGGATTCCTAGCAACTCAATACGTATCCGTAAAGGATATCCGCATAAGCTCTTTTGTCCCGATCCTATCAATACCAATGCAGGTCTCCGTGCCCCCCTTGCAAGAATTATGACCATTTTTAACGAGCTACTTATCAACCAAGAGATAGATATATTCTCCCTCTCGGCAGCTTCATTCAAGTTCAAACTACATGAATTATTATTGTCACATTAAGCAAATACCAGCCCCTTTTTCTGTTATTTTTCTATTATTTAAAGTAATATACAGATATAATAATATTCAATTTAAATTCAATTACACTTATACCCAGCCCAAGCACAATATAATTATCGTTTAAACCCGTAATTCCCAACTTACCATACCAGACAATGAATTGAAACTTTCTTTTACCTCAAAATATCTTACATACCTACCTACGAGCCTTGACATTCTTGACAACCAGCCCAATTACTTATTTTTTTAAAAATTTTAATGTGTACCATTTCATGCTGAAACTACCTTTATTATTTAATTATCGTTAATCACAAAGTTTTGATAAACTCATTAACTTTTAAAGTACCTACGCAGTACGCTTCATAACGTAAAGGTAATCTGTGGATACCGTTGTTGGTTACACAATTAGTAATAAGTTAGTATAAAAAACTCTATGTATACTTATATATATCGTATAACCGTTTGTTATCCCAAATAAAATAAAATAAAATAAAAAAAAAATAAAGATTTGATGAAGCAATGTTGACTAAAAACATAAGCATCAAGCACTGACAAATTTCGACGGTTGAAAGCCAGACCTCGGTAGCCAAGTGGTTAAGGCAGCCGCCCGGAATGCGGAAGGTGCGTGGTTCGATTTCCGCCTGAGGTTGTCGTCTTTTTTCAGTATTTAAAATTTTACTTAAGTATATTTAAGGGTTAATAAAACGCTAAAATATAAAAGATTAAACTATCTACGAGTATTTCCCTATCAGTATAATATGAAACAAAATTCTACAACTGCCTAAGCCGATGTCGACGAATCACCTCACATAATCGACTTATCAAACAACGAAATAGTTGACGCACAACAGGCAAGTGTTGGAGCGAACGAAGCTGTAGCCTACCTCACATAACTCGTACTTTGAGGATGCCTGTCGCTTTGTGCAGCGTCCTTTGTCGCATAGCCAGAATACTCCCGCTACTGAGGAATCCAGTTGGGACTTGTAGAAGTCGCGAGGTAATTTTAATAGTGCCTCCTATGAGTTAACATGTCGCAATGAGGTTAGCTTGGATATTTCGGCGGCGAAAACTTAATTAAAAAAAAAAAAATCTTTTGTTACAAAACAATTGGAGTTAATCAGTTGTTATTTCTTCGAGTAATCAGAACATCTCTGTAGCGGAGTAGCGCCTAGTCCGACAACCAGAAGTCCTGGAATAAATTCCCAAGCAAAGTGTTTTGGGTTTTTTGAAGCAAAGCCTGGGTTCACAAACCGACATAATAATAAATGGCAAGTAGTAATTTAGCCAATACTTCACAGTTTGAACCGGAGATGGTTGATCGAAAATTTGTTGACCGATTGAAAAACTAAATAATGTTGCTTTTATTTCTGTAGTTGTTTTTATTATTGTTTTAGTTCAGTTGACACTTGCACATCAGAACTACTTCATGATTTTCATTTTGCCTCTATTCGATTATTCACGAATTTGAGCTTAGGACGGATCTATTTGCGGTTCATTTTATAATTGTTAGCCTGAACCGTTACGGGGGACGATAAAGATAAAATTGCATACGTTTGTTACCCAGATAAGTGAACCAACAATGTATTGGCTATCTTACTTCTAACTCTCGTAATACAATTATTTTCATCACGACATGAGAGTCTTAAGACGGGTGTAGTTGGCTAGGTGAAGAAAAAGCCCTACGTAACTGACAATATTTGGTTTTTGAAACACAAATATAAAAATATATTTGTACTATCTGTTGTTTTCTTTATTTTGATTGGTTTCTATTATGCAAGCTTGATTGATTTTTTGATTGCATGCATTGTATATCTTTCTTGCAGTTAACGTTACGTTGTTGTTGACGGTATGATTCTGTCCACAACGCAACATGATAGCGACAATCCTAAATCCGACAATATAATTACTATCAATAATCTTTCATTTGCTTTTTCGTTCATACCATTTGCTTCTTAACATAAAGAACAAGCCCTGACTGATGCCAACAAACCCAACATTTAATTAACCCAAGAATCAGCATCTTACCACCAGACTGTAACTGATTCGCCAATCACTATCGCGTTTCATACTGATAGTGTTTGACGAATCAGTTACTGGCTGAAGAAATTGCTGGCTCAAGCGAGTCATGCACTAACACTAATTACCTCCTCACAGAATAACCGCGACGTCAATATCAGCAGTAATTAACGATAAACATCTCGCGCGCTCTACCTTACTCAAACTTGTTCAATATGGCGGCATTATATTGAAATTCCTAATAAGTTCTGTTAAAACGCACGTTAATTAGAACTTGCTGGTACGGCGACATGCATTTATGAAAAACATTACGACGATAGATAAGCAAGACATGATTAACAGAAGCGGAATAATTGTAGCCGATACTAGAAATAAAACCAACATGTCAGCTTTTTTGTCAACATCCACCAATATGTCAGCTTTTTGCCAGCGTCCGCGAATGTTCGAGTATGTGTACAAGCACTCAGATAGATCAAATTTTGATTGTATTTGCTGCTTTTGGAAACTTTTGGGTTTTATAACACAAATAGAGCAGCGAGCGGCGAATCTGCAGTGGTTTTATTCGTACATTGCTAACACCGTAAAAATGGAAACCTATGCCGCATTGCATTGAGAAGATATTGGCAGATAAATGTAATTTTCCACTTAACCGTCCAATAGAGACACATTTGGTGTTTTGTGCGGCAGGGTACTTTGATAATTATATGGTGACGGTGAATGAAGATGTCTGCCTTGCGTGACGCTGAAAAACAGCAGTTACCCGCGCGGTGACCATACGTCCGGCGCAATATGGTCAAATATGGTCAAAACCGCAACATATCCACTTTTGTCATATTTTTTTTCTCTATACTCTAAAATGTACCCCTTAGGAAAGTCAGTTATTTCAAAACAGCTCGTTTTCCATAGTAAAACGTTCTTGAAATATAAAAGTTTTGTTCAAAACCTTAATACCTATATTTTTTAAGTTGATTCAAAACTACACCTTATCCTACTAATATGTTACTATGAAACATTTGGACATTTTGCACCACACATATCCTGTAATTTTTTGAATCTGAAAGTATAACAAGTTTTGCTGAACGACCTGCAGCCTTTTTTTTAAACTCTTACCATGTACATGGGCAACATTTTTTTGACATTTGTTGTTGACAGGTTGACACTTCCTTACAACTAATATCCATACATCTGGTACAAAGTAGCACATACTTCACAAACCGCACTTTTTCAAAATATATCGTCAGATTAATCGACAGCGGCGCAAGTTATCAAAATAGCAAAATTTTGTTTTTTAATGACCGATTTACTTTAAGTTATCATGGCATACTTAAAAATACTGCCAAAGTATGTCATCATCATCATCATCAGCCAGAAGACGTCCACTGCTGGACAAAGGCCTCCCCCAAGGATCTCCACCACGACCGGTCTTGTGCTGCTCGCATCCAGTGGCTACCCGCGACCTTCACACCAGATCGTCGGACCGCCTTGTTGGAGGCCTGCCCACACTGCGTCTTCCGGTGCGCGGTCGCCACTCGAAAACCGTTCTGCCCCAACGGCCATCGGTTCTACGGGCGATGTGCCCTTCCCAATGTCCATTGCCACTTGAGCTTGGCGACTCTTTGGGCTATGTCGGTTACTTTAGTTCGTCTACGAATCTTCTCATTTCTGATTCGATCACGTAGAGAAACCCCGAGCATAGCCCTCTCCATTGCTCTTTGCGTGCTAAAGTGTGTTCATAATTAATTAAGATTTTTTTCAAATTTCTGCCCTACTGTTAAAAATGGATGGTGGTGGACCAAAACCACACAAATGTTTTTGGCCCTAGCCTCCTCAGATAATAGTATAGCCTGTCTACCACTTTGCCAAGGATATCACTTTGCCCAGAAGTGGGATAGTATTCGCAGATCAGCAAAAAATTTGTTGCAGATTAAATGCGGGAAAAATCTGCAACAAATTTTTTGCTGATCTGCGAATTGAACGCTAGACGTCCGTTTAGCCACTCGGCTGCTAGCGTGAGGGTAAAAGTAATAAAAAAAGTAAGAAATCGAAAAATAAATAATCTAAGTAAATAAATAAATAAATTTTCCTACACTCACACCAATTATATAGCCCAAGAGAAGCTTCGTTATGAAACTCGTTAAATGTTATTAGACAACTGGTAAACATACTTAAAATACTTAAATACTTATTACCTTATTATACATAGAAAACACCCAGACCCGAGACAATTTATAAAAACAATAATTTCTAAATTGACCCGACCGGGGATCGAACGCAGGACCTCAGAGATGGCTACAAACCACTACAAACTACAAACCACTCGACCAAGGAGGTCGTCAAAAAGTAGTAGTAGTAGAAGTATCTCAAACTATCTGCAGTACTTTTAACAATCATGGGGCGCACTAAAAGTTTCCGGAATGAATAAGAAAAAAATACTATTAAAGGTCAGAAATTAATTTATTATTTCTCAAAATATTCTCCATTTGCGTAAATGCATTTTTTCATTTGATTAAACCAATTTTGAAATCATTTGTGTCACTCCTCCGTGGTGACCTCAGAAACGTGTTTTTCATACTATTCGACAGCCTCTTCTGGTGACAAAAATCGTTGACCGCGTAATTGATTCTTAATTTTTGAGAACAGAAAAAAGTCACCAGGTCGGGACTGTATGCAGGATGGCTCATAAGTTCTACGTTTTTCGCCTTCAAAAATTCGTTTGTCTGTCTGGCCGTGTGGGAACTATCATTGTCGTGGTGCAATATGACACGGCGTTTACGGTTATTTTTAAGGAGTTTGTCAATAATTTCTGGAAAACAAATGGTCGTGTACCAGTCACAATTCACGGTACGACGATTCTCTAAAGTAACAGTTGCCACGTGTCCAGTTTTATTAAAAAAAGAAGCAATCATCTGCCGAGATGCACTTTTCATGCCACCGCTTTAGTTGGTTTCGGCTCATCTGAAAGAGCCATACGCTTGATTGCTGCTTTGTTTTGGGATCGTAACAATAAATCCATGTTTCACCACCTGTTACTATGTCCCACACTAAATTTGACGCACCTTCGTTGAATCTGGTAAGCATGGCACTGCACCAAGTGACGCGGTCCGTTTTTTGAGCCTCGGTCTAATTGTGTGGGATCCAGCGCGAGCACGCTTTCTCACACCTACATGTTTATGTAGGATTGATTGTATTTGACTCATGTCTATCTCAAGATGCGCGAATCTCATGGTAGGTCACATGCCTGTCTGTTTCAATCATACGGCGCACATCATCGATGTTATTGTTGTTCACAGCGGTGGACGGGCGACCATCGCGAGATTCGTCACTGAGATTGACACGAACGCGCTTGAATTTTGCAAACCAGCTATAAATAGTCATCTTGCATGGTGCTTCATCGCCAAAAGCAGATTGAAGCCGAGCGATGCTCTGTTAAGCTGTCAAATTACACTTAAAATCGCAGAAAATCATACTACGAAAATTATCCCGAGTTAAATCCATGTTTTTAAAATGGCGCCACAGTGTAATAGCAATTGACAGTCAGATGAAACCAACTGCATTCTACAGCGAAAGAGTTCCATTTTCAAATGTTCTAATTACTTTTTAAATATTATTTACGTAAGTGGCCAGTTCCGGAAACTTTTAGTGTGACCTATGTAAAAATATGCTTTTTAAAACATACCTTTATGCATTCGGCGATAAAAAACCTCTTTTAACTAAATAAATGACCGTGTTAGGTAGCGGTGAAAGAATACTACCACCCCCTCTCTTCCCTTGGGTGTCGTAAAAGGCGACTAACTGACTAAAGACTGCACATGCATCCAACAGCATAGAGCGGTGATGGACTTACCACCTGTCACGCTAAGCACAACACATGTGCAGTCGCTATTTAGTAAAAAGTGGACGACGGTAGAGGACTGCTTTTGCTGTCCTCATTGAATAGTCTCTGACTAACCCTTCGGGGATAGTTGTAGTCGTGATTATATTCAATAAATGATTTGTATTCTTTAAAATATAGTAATACTTTATGAACGTCTGTATTAGTTAGTAGTGCAATCTACTTACCCGTAATTATTACAAGTAAATTCTTAGTGGTTTCAAGCATAGATAATTAAAACTTTAACTTTACTTTTTTAGTAGAGGTTTTTTGTGTCGGAATTTAATTCCAATGCGCTTATAAATATGAATGAAAGGGTTAATCTTCTCTTATCGTATTTAATTTAATCTTATATCTTAAAGACACCAAGAATGAGATCTTTATTATTAAATATTACAGCCATACATTTTTCTACCTCACGCCCATTGGGAATTTTATTTGAGATCTCAGAGTCTGACACAAATTATAAGAACAACAATGGCGATCAAATGTGAGTTAGAAAGATAGGCAGCCGCTTAGTTCACGCGCATGTCTCTCACAATCTAGGTATATATGGGAGAGTAACCTATATTGTACCGACTCCTAAATTTTACCACCTTCAAATTTCCCTCTAAACGGTGCCATTATTCTACACTGGCAACACAAAACGAGGCGACTACAGCGCCACTGTCACTGCGCCATTTTGTTTCTTTTTAAGACAGATGACACGAGAGTGAGAGCAAAAAACTTTTATTTTTGTGATTTGATGTAATTTCTTCGTCTATTGTCTAAGAAGGCAGCTCAACAAAAAGGTTAGTAATCATTTGACACTGTATTCAATAAGAAAGCACGATTCCTACTGTTTTTAAACATCACTAGTACAAACCAGATGGTTAAGGTTATCTTTAATTTTAAAATTTTGCATTCACAATGCTATATAAATATAGGATAAAGAGTTTACTAGAAAAGATCAACCAGTCTCAGGAAGCTCGACCTTTGGATTGCCGGTCCACTGCTTTATTTGCTACGCTACCGAGACCTTAGAAGACTCGTTGAATTTTTCTAGTAGTTGATGATGTACGCTGCAAGCCAGCGGTATTACGTCACTGTGAAGGTTTACCTACCCTCATAGTCGAAAGAAATACTATTGCAAGTATTTACCAATCGATAAAGACGTAATAGCTTATAAATATCTTTATTATTGAATTTTGCATTCACAATGCTATTTAAATATAGGATAAATATTTACTAAAAAAATCAACCAGTCCTAGAAAGCTCGAATGGGATTCGAACTCATGACCTTTGAATTGCCGGTCCACTGCTCTAACCGGTAAGCTACCGAGACCCCAGAAGACTTCAGAAGACTTCCCATTCGAGCTTCCTGAGACTGGTTGATTTTTTTCTAGTAAACATTTTATCCTATGGTTAAGGTTATGTTGTTGTTTTTTTTAAGTTTGCTATCGAACTACTGTGTAACCTATATTGGACCTCTTCGAGGTTCTTCTTCTTCTGAGGTAAGATTTACAATGTCTAGTTCCCATTATGCCAAGAATGATCTTATCATTACTAAAAATATTGTTCCTATAATTCGTAAATAATGAATTATGATTAATAATTTCGTTTTATTTCAGATTACTACCTAAATTTTCTACAATGGGTATTCTTTGGTACAATTTAGGCATCCCGTGGTATAATTTAGGGTACTAGTTCCTAAAACTGGACCGAAGGACAACTATCAGTAGATTAATATTTTTAAATACATAGTTTTAACTTGATAAGAATCTTACGTGCGTAATATGTTGTAACAGGAATACCAAGGTATCGCCTAAGTAAGATTGGGTTTCTCTAACTTACAAGGTTCAGTTATTTTTTAGTGTTATGTCAAAAGTGGTCCAATATAGGTTACTCTCCACTATATTGTTGAAGGCCGTCTTGAATGGTTACGCTTGTTACCGTGCTTTTGATGGTATCGTGCAGAATGTGGTCACTATGACGAGCCACATTAAAAAAAAGAAAATCGTCATCATTATTGAAGTTAATGAAACGTTGAAAAAAATTACTATTTCATGTTAAGTAGTGGTTGTGGAGCCCACTTGAGGTAGTGTTTTTTTCAACGTTTTGTTATGTTCGAGTTATTTAAGCGTTAATATTGATTAATCCAAAAAATCAAGTATTACGAAACATCATCATCATCAACAGCCTATAAACGTCCACTTCTCACGTAGCGGAGGAACAGAGAGTGACACGATGAGGAGAGGAAATGAAGATAAAAGCACGATGAGTTTAGAAGTATATTAAAGTAATAGAAAGGTTAGTTGTGAAGCACAATTTAAGTGTTAATACACTATACACTGGCACTAGGTATAATATTTTGTAGGTGTAGGTTATTATTAATATCAACAGGACGTATGCCTGGAACGCCTAGTTAAAACAACGTACCTACTATTCACAAATAACAATAACTTGGCAGGAACAATAAATAGAATGAGCTCTTTCTAGCTCCGCGGATGAATCTGAACTGAATTTACATGAAAACAGAGGCTAGACAGAGAATGCAAGTAAATATTTAAGTTTAAAATTTAAAACTAAATATAAAAGAATGTTATTCGAAAAGGAGGTCACAAAAACCAATAAGGCTTTAGCTGCCTTGTTACACACTGCTGGGTTTAACCATCCTCACATGAACGATAGCATATGGGTCACACATCACAAGTGAAAGATTGGGTAAGTAATTTATATATTTTCTCGTCTACGATCATAAAGATGTGGGTCCCTATTGTTGTCGTAAGATGGCATTCGTAAAAACCCACCAAGCCGCATTGGATCAGCGTGGAGCAATTTGGCTTAATCTATTCACCATTATAATAATAGTTACAGATCGAAGGCTTTACACTTACCAAGTCAATCAGTTGAGACAATCTCAAGCCCAGCTTCACAAGCACCGTATTGTTGTTTTTGTCGACGGGACGAATCAGCCGATTGTAGTTGCTCAACAAGTCATCGTACAGTCTCTTTGCATCGGGATTGGCGAAACACACGACAAAAACGGAGCAAAGCACCAAAATAAATGTTTGCATCATTGTTTCTCTTCTTAAAAACCTCCGCACGATCAGTTTAAAGCGAGCGCACAAAAATTAGGTTATACTGTGTCGACGAACTCAAGTTTCAAGTTCGATACAGAAATAACACTTCAAACGGACGCCATTTTGATAATTTCTTCTTTTGTTTCTTGCAAAAAACTATGGCTCCATTGTAAACAAAAGAGGTTTTTTGTTAAATATAGTTTTGACAGCTACGCCCGAGAGGCAGCATCGATGGTAGCGCCCCTACCGATACTAGCGGGAAACGTGGATAATGACACAGTGCGCCGACTCAGAACGAATATGATTGGTAGGGCCAATGAAACATTTTTCTCGTGTACGCGTCGCCGTTATGGGTAGCTTCATTGATATTTACATCCGAAGTAGTAGTAAATAGAGATTGCCACCAATTTATTCACAAGTTATTTGGTGACGTTGTTAACTTGCGTTTTAAGTAAAGTTAGCATTGGTTATTTGGTCCAGTAATCCACTAGAAGAGAATGTTACAAATCAAATTCAAGAAGAAATATTAATTAAAAAATTATTAAGGTTTCTTTTCATTGTTCATAAACAAAAAAAAAGGAGTGCACGTTAAAAAATATAGGTACTGTATCCTTACAATTACGGCTTAATACAAGGAAGTGTCGTAATACAACACCATTAAAATATTGTAAAGCCAATTTTTTTTGTCCCCGAATACATTATTTACGCACCGGAATCCTGGATCGATGCGTAGTGCGCATGCGTGCTGGCCCATTCATGACCTTCTGGCGCGTGCTTAGTTCATCTTGCAAAATAATAGATGGCGCTGCAAGTTACGGTTGCCATTAATTATATTGCACGGTTGACTTGGGATGTCCACAGCTATGTCTATTAAATAGGTATTCTCATGGTCTCTACAAATTGGCTACTTGACAGTTTTCGAATAAGTATTTAAAAAGTTACAAACGCTTATTTATTACCTCGTATAATATTTTCTTTCTCGAAAAAACCTTTATTTAACAGAAAAAAACATGTTTTCTTTATTGATTTCAAATTTCGTGCGAAAACGGTTGATCACGTGACATTTTGCTCTGTGACGTCACATTTTAATAGAAACTTATCTTGAAACCCTTGGTCCGAGTTGAAACCTGACAGATAGTTTTTGATAACTCTGTGAAATGTGACGTCACTTATAGCTCAATCATGGCGGCCCCTTGCCGCCCCTTGCCGCCCATGTGTCGGGTCTTGTAATCCACAGATAAACAATCGCAAATTTATTTTGTAAAAATAAAATATTTACAAATTATTCTTAGTAAAAAATAACTATTGGATAATTATCGTTAAATTATAAACTACCATTTCCGACATATTTCATATTTTATTGTTACAACTGTCAAATAGCCAATTCTACATGTGCCGGGTATCTAAAGTTGACCGATACATTAGTCTCTTAAATGCACGTATATTGTATTTTTTTTAGATCAAACTACTAAATTACCAACATGACTCGGAAAATATTTAATATTACTTATAAGTAAAGTAAGTTATCACTGCCATCCATGGACCCGCAAAACCAGTGGATTCGCAGATGCGTTGCCGGCCTTAAGGAAGAAGTGGGACCTTTGAGAAAAAGTACCAATTATGGAGGGGAAGGGGGGGGGGATGGGTCTCCCATAATTTCACTCACTGGACGAAACACAACAGCCACCAGTGCCATTGTTTCACGCTGAAATTCCGTGAAAGGGTGATACTACGCCAGGCGAGCCGGCCCAATGTATGCGGCTCTACCATTCAAACAGTGTCACTCATTTACCACCACTGGGTCACGTGTAGGGTCTCCAGCGTAAACCTACGGACACGGGTGACTTTAACCCTCTTAAGCAGTGCGGCGCTGGGTGATTTTGAGTCATTCTATTTATTCAGCGCTTTGCATTGTTTTCTATAAATTTTCATATATATTTTAAAATTTCTTACTTTTATGCTTAATGTTATTGTTTAAACAATTTGAATGCAAATTTTGTCAAGAATGAATGCTCGTGGTAATTTTTTCACTTTTTCAGTTTGTAATTTAGTTTGTTTGGTATTCGCTGTAATATTATCACTATACACGATGTGTCACTGTTTGTTAGGATATTGTCTAGCTCAATCTGAAATGCCAAGTATGTTGTCATAAATGACTGTAACCTGTATGTGTACCTAAACCAAATAAATAAATAAATGCTTAGCCAGCTACCCGAGGGCATCACGGGTGCGTTATCCGGGTGCGCTTCACTTATTATAAATACGTTTCATATAATTGCATTTTAATAACGTTCATATTACATAATAAACAATTATTTAAGTATAAAATAACTAATATCATTATTTTATTTATTATATTAATTGTTTATTATAGTGGTTATGTATCTAATATAAAATTATTTAATATATTATTCCTTAGATTGAATTTCGTTTTACATATTATTAATCATTTATTAAATGTATCATTTCATATATTTTTATTTATTACAAAGATCAATTCAAATAAAATTTATTTAACCAACTTATCAATTGCTTGCTGGGGGGTTTAGGGAGGCTTGTCCCCCCTGCTCGGGGGGGTCGGGGGGCCTGTGGCCCTCCACTATAAACAAAAACTGGTGATAGGTTAGGTTTTTAGTTTAGTTTCAAAAAAGTTTAGTTTTAAAAAAACAAGTATTGGGGTGGTTGCTATTAAGACGGAATCTGGACAGAACCCTTCAACCGTGCGTAAGAGTTATATAAAATGAAAGTTACTAGTATATCTGTGATTAGTTAACTATTACTATATTTTTATTTTACCACTACTTCAAAATGGTAGCGAAACGTATACAGATAGGTGTGTGACGGTTATAGGCTACTTTTGCCTGTGAAGAATTAATTAAAAGCGGCGGGCAACAACTAGCTTTAAATATTAATTAGGATAATTTTACGGGCAATGACATATTCTGTACGAGGATGCTGTTCCAGGTTCCACTCACTTGTTCATACAATGATAATGTTTTTTATTTGTATTTATCTAACTGCCAATCTGTGCACTCCTACTGCACTTGTTCGTGGATTGGAGCTGCAAAGTCAAGTATGATACAGATCGAAAAAGCCCAGAGGCTTCTTTTGAAAATCTGTCTTAATAAACCCAAAGTTTACCCTACGGAATCTTTATACAATGAGGCCCAGGTTCTCTTCTGTGCGGCAGCTATTTCTACAATCAGTGTTAATGCGACAACACTCTCTTCTTAAATACAGTATTCATCAAAAAACTCAGATACTTCTAGAAGATACTATAAGGCATGTCCCACACCTGCTGCTAGAACATCTTTTGCACATAGATTTTTTCCTTACCTGAGCGGCACACTGTATAACGATAACAACAAATTAAACAATATTTACAAAATGACTACCATTGCAAGAAAGCGGTAACATCATGGCTTTTAACTTTTAATTATAACAAAACCGAAAGCACTATGATAAGAATGTAGACTAAAGTAATATAATAGTAATAAAATAAAAATGTAATAAGAGCACTTAAGAAATTTATATACTTGAAATTACCTATAGGTTCCAAAATTGTATTTCTAGTAAATGGATACCTACTCAACAATATTTTCCGAGTGGTGGGGACCAGGAGTTACAAAGAACGGGGTCTACCTAGTTTGGACTCCTGTCTCCCTTTACTTCATAAATAAGCTAAGTTTTAGTATCTAATGATCTTGTAACTGGGAGAAAATAAATTTATTTTATTATTTATAACAGTAACTAATGTTTTATTACCTACTACTCAATCTTACACAAGTGACGTAGAATAATAAAGTAATAATGGTAATGAGCCCATGGCCAACACTTACAAAATCAAAAGGAATGACACGACGAGTTTGTATTTGAAAAATGCAAAAACTTTTTCGTTTAAGTTCACAGCCCCTCGTTTTATGACGGCATTATCGGCGGACCGCCTCCGCCTTCTTTCGGGATCACTTTTGCCTTAGACAATGTTACATTATTAATATAATTTAAAGTGAAAAAGTGCTTTCTATCCAGTCCTACATAGTTGCCGGGAAGAAATTGCTTTTAAGTGATTAGGCCGTTAATTATACGTAGTATTGGTTTCTCTGTGGTTTAAAGTTTCTCTTAATAATGCTTGGAGTCGGTTTGTAACGATTTTGTTTTGAATATGACATTGACCTAGAAGTATAGACAAGCACATTCATACAAACCATTTGTTCAAATTCTGGAATGAGAGACCTAAAGTTCGCTGCAGCCTCTGCAGCGCTTAAACATTTATATGTCGTCTAATCAACAGACAGACATCGCAGCGCCGCAGCGCCAGGGCCCTGATTCTGTATCGCAATCTATAGATTCCACACCTAAACCTTACCGCGCACAAACGTCAAACGCATACGTCTTTGGGAAGATATCGTAACTTTTTAAGGAATTAACGTGGTTTTGAAACAAGGAATCGTTACAGAATAAGGGCCCAGATCGGTCAAAGACAACGTAGTGTGTATCAAGATGGCGTCCCAAATAGATTGTCAATAACAATAATTGAAAAAATGTCTTTTCTATTCTAATAATACGATTTAACTACACAATAATGACTTGAATAACAATTAATTTCACTTACTTGACAACTGAATTGTAGTAAACGTCTAGGTGTACCACTTTAAAAAGAAAAAAAGAATTATTTTCGCCGCTCCGCACGCGCGAATGTCAAAGCCACACTAAAGCAAGATGCCGAGTCGACTCCGCACATAAGTGGAACATGGCCTATCTAGTGTAACGTATATATCGCTGGAATATGACATGTTTGAGATCAGATCGGTGACGTTCTCGTTAAGGACAGGTCAAAAGTACCCTAAGCCGATGTATGTACCTACAGGGTTAATTTTTGACCCCCGCCAATTTTTTAAATAAATATTCAGGATTTTTTTTTTCTGTTGCTGTAGAAAAAAAATCCTGAAAATTATAACTAGCGGCCATTTTATCATAAGGCCATAAATGCTCAAAGGGGGGATGCTTTCCTACACAAAATTGATTGTATAACATGACCTTAAAATATCGCTAGCCCTATCCCGAACACACTGTATAATAAGAATTTTTAGAGTTCTGGAGGCCCCTCCCACCCCCCCCCCCCCCCACCTCTTCTCACAATTCCATTCCCTCCCCTAACCTTTATCCTTTCTTAAAGGTCGGCAACGCATCTACGACTCCTCTGGTTTTGCGGGTGTCCATGGGCGGCGGTGATTGCTTTCCATCAGGTGACCCGCCTGCTCGTTTGCCTCTTTCTTATATAAAAAAAAGAAAAAAAATGACGCCTAATTTTTTTTACGTGATTTTAACCCTTTCAGCGCCTGAATATTTTAATATTTTTTGCTGTATGTCGTCATACATATAATCAGCTACGAGATAAATCGTACCTGGCATAGTCCTACTAATATTATAAACGCGAAAGATTGTAAGTATTGATGGATGTTTGTTACTCTTTCACGTAAAAACTATTGAATGGATTTGAATGAAATTCGGCATACAGATAGTCTATATGTGTTACATAACATACTTTTTATCCCGATATTCCCACGAGAACGGGAACCACGCGGGTGAAACCGCGAGCGGCCGTTAATATAACATAAATCCCCTTAGACTATGCCGACTACAACAAAGTATTTTTGTCCATTATGTCCAAAAACTCCGGCGTTATGTGTACTTAATTGATTGTCTTAAAGTTTATCACAGCTAAATTTTGGATGCCTACTGCAGAAAACACGGATATATCTCTTCCTTTGTTTGTTTGTACTAGGTACTACTAAGTAGCTGTTTATCATGTCATATCTTTTTTCCATTAAAAGTCTGATCTTTGATTTTATCATGCGTTTTCTTTTCTAATATCATACGTTCAAAATCCGACCTTACCTGTAGTGCTAATAAATATTTTTTTGTATAGGAGGCCCAACAAAATCTACGAATATATTCGTAGTCGGCACCAGGCTAAAGACCCGCACTACGAGTTATCTCGTAGCTGGCACGCAAAGGGTAAACCAAATTTGAATAATATAATTTTACTAATTTTGGTCCTATTATACACTTGAATGCTAGCTTACTCTATCTTTTTAAAGATTATACAGGTGCAACAAGGATAACCATTAGTAGTGCCGCTTGTATCGGCGCTAAAATGACAACAGTTGACCATCCCGATTCGGACCGGCTGCCAGACGCGGACGCAGACAAATCAAATGTATATTTTTATATTTTATACAATCCCCCCTACATCATAAAACAAAAAAACGTGTGCTACCTTGAACTCGATACAGAAAAGACTGTAAATTCAAAAGAATCACACAAAGAGACCCCGCTAACGATTCTACAAATCGCTAAATGACGTTTGAATTTTGTCTAAAGGGTGGGCGATTCCCAAGGGGTACGTTACTTGATAAGAAATATTGCTACAGGTGTCTACATTGGAGGTTCGCGGCTAATAGCTCTATTAACGTGAGAGGTCTGGGGGTTGGTACTTTGTCGGAGGAGGTATTATCGCTTTTTTTTCTGCCACTGGTGCATTGTTTTTTAGAGTGTCTTTCGTTACTGTCAAGATGTAAGGTTACTGTTTCTTGTAAGATTGGATTAACATCATGTTTTGTGATTGTTGATAAGATAAATTAAAATAATAATAATATGCTAAGTAATTAGTATTTTGTAATGACAAAATTCCTGATACCAATAACTTCAAATTTCATTTTTTTAATAGTTACTGTATTTATAAAATGATAGAACTAAAACCACTTAATAATGGCACTATCCCACTGAATATCAGGCGGTTAGGGATTTAATCAATATTTGTTAAAATGTCCTCCACGTTCGGAAAGCAGATTTAGTTATTAGTCCCGGCTGCTATCAAAAGTTTGCATACACAATAACAAGTCATGACAAAGACCTGAACAGCATGAAACAGCGCCGACAAGAGCCGTAGTTTTGCCAAATATAGAACGAGTAAAATATGGAAATCGAACTGCGCTGTCTAAATCGTGTCTTTAAATAATATAATATGAGCTCAGATATTTCTATTGTAATTCAATTATTAGCAACCTCTAGGAGACTTCGTGATAGACAAGAAGACAATAGTGATATTCACTAGCTATTGTTTTTGCTGAAATAGATCGACAACAGTATTGTTCAGTGTACGGCCCTTTAATGCCTCTTAAGGGTTCCCAACCTTGCAATAGATTACCTGATAAAAAGAACCAGAATAAGCGATAAAAAAGATGATCAATTAAAAAAATTTGCGATTCAAATCGAGTTTGACAAATGCGAATAATCAGGATTAGCGCTAGATCTGGTGAAAGAGTTCCAGTGCAAGTCAAGATAATCCGATAAGAACAAACAGGACTAGCGCTAGATCTAAAAGGTCCTTTGCGATTCAGGATTACCTTATCTTATCTTATGTTAGTGGGCCCGCCGCGGTCCTCTTCTCGGAGTAGCACGTCTAGTCATCGGAATCTTTAGTGAAAAAAACAGAAGATTTCTCCTGTTCTATGCCTTCCGCCCTTTCGCAGTAGCACTTTGAGCCGGAATATATTGTGCAAAAGAATAAGGATAGAGCTAGGTGGAAAGGTTCCGGAAAGGATCTGTTGAAAAGAATCTAGTTCCGGGGCAAGTCAGCGCTAATATCGAGTGGTCCTTCTGTGGCTATCTGTGCTGCGGCTAAGGTGCGTCGACGTTGACTGCCAACGACTGCAATGCGGCGAGCGTGCCGCGTTTTGAATTATGTACTACTACAAGAATACCCCGTTTGTAGGGCGGTGTTAGGAAGGAGATTTCGATTTTTAAAATTTAAAGTATACCAATTGAAATGAAATACTTTTTACGGATTAACTCGCTTAACTCGCTAAATTTTAATGATAGAGCTTTCAGCCCTGCAGTGAGACAGAATAATTTTAGGCTTTAGTTTAATTGGTTTACATATTGTTTTCTTAGGTTTGAGCGAGCACTACACATTGAAATGAAACACTTTTAACCGACTTCAAAAAAGGAGGAGGTTCTATGTTCGACGTGTATGTTTTTTTTTATGTATGTCCAGCGATATCTCTGTCATTTCTGAACCGATTTTTACGGATTAACTCGCGTTTAATTTTACTACATTACATAGTTTTTTAGTTTCTTGGCGTTTCGAAACCTTTACAGGGTCCGTGGTCACAGGGAAACCTTTACGCAATTCAAAACGTCATGAAACTAAAAAACTTTGTAATGTAGAGACCCTGTAAAGGTCTCCCTGTGACCACAGACCCTGTAAAGGGTTCGAAACGTCAGAAAACTAAAAAAACTATGTAATGTAGTAAAATTAAAAGCGAGTTAATCCGTAAAAAGTGTTTCATTTCAATGTGTAGTGCTCGCTCAAACCTTAGAAAACAATATGTAAACCAATTAAACTATAGCTTAAAATGTCTCACTGCAGGGCTGAAACCGCCATCATTGAAATCAATCACTACAAATTGATGGGTACCATTAATTATTTAATCGCGACGCTTACCAAATGCGGTTTGGTGTTCAAACATCCAGGCTATGCATCGAAAAACCGGAAACACACTTTGCTTGCGGGAATTGAAGCCTGAACCTCCGGTTATTGGGCCGTGCGCTAAGCCACTTCGCCATCGAGGTGTTATACAAAATAGGTTTGTCACTTAGATAATTAATTTTTAATTATTTTTTTAAATTTCAAATATAATGGAAAGCAAAATTTTTAACACTGAAAAAAGACGACCACCTCAGGCGGAAATCGAACCACGCTCCATCCGCATTCCGGGCGGCTGCCTTAACCACTTGGCTACCGTTTGTTTGTTGTTTGTTGTTGTCGTCTTTTTTCAGTGTTAAAATTTTTACCTAAGTATATTTAAGCGTTTATAAAACGCTAAATTATATAAAAAAATTAATAATGGAAAGCGCTATAAATACCCAACGAAAGTTTGCCGAAATTTTGTTTCGGAGAAAGAGAATAGGCCCTCTGTTCTTGTATTTTTATATTGTCGTAGTATGTCGTAGTAGTAGATTTTTTTAATTTTAAATTCTACTAGCGGCTGCTCGCGGTTTTACCCGCGTGGTTCCCGTTCCTGTGGGAATATCAGGATAAAAAGTAATCTATGTGTTAATCCAGGTTATAAACTATCTGAATGCCGAATTTCATCCAAATCCATTTAGTAGTTTTTACGTGAAATAGTAACAAACATTCATCCATACTTACAAACTTTGGCGTTTATAATATTAGTAGGATTTTATATTTACAGTGAATCGACAGTTCTTTAAAAAGTATAACACTGAAAATGTAAAAAAGCAAACTATTTACAGATTCACACTAATAAAAATATCTGATAGTCATAGATGTAGTTATGCTATAATAAATACAATAAATAAATAATGACTCAATCCTTAAGACTTTTACATGATGAGAATTTCCTTTTGTGTGGCATTGCTCCTCGAGAAGTAAGGCATTTGCTCTTCTTTCACAATCGACAGTAGTAAATATTCCTAAAAATTTTAACTGCTAACAAAACTCCAAGGACGTCCTACATATTTTCATCCAACACACAAGACAGCTACAAAACAATCTCAGCGCACATTAAAAATAATGAAGCGAAATACATAGCCGCCTCCAAAACACGCGTGAAATGGAATATATTTTAATACGTAATGCTTACTTCTAATATTCTTGCAAGACCAAGGGTAAAATTATAATGCTGCTTTAACTCCTTTCTGACACGCATCGCTCATACATTGTCATCAATCTTTCAGACGTGCCTGATTGACACTGGGGCCGACACGCGCGAGATTTTAGAATACCCTTTCATACTATTCATCGGGTGAACCTTAGGAAAATCAATTTTCCCCGGTTCAGTTATTTCGTAAGAGAATATATTTTTTATGTGTACGACACTTTAAGTATCAGGTAAACTGTTTAATATGATCAATTTTTCCACAATTTCTGATAAACAGTAATCTGTAGAGAACGGACGTCGGATGTCTGACGGAGCATCACTTGAGAACGGCTTAACCAATTTTGCTGATTTATAATCATTTTGGATTGTTGACTCGTGGTCCCACCGGTTTTGTCCCATTGTTACTCCTGGTCCCACTAATCTTCAACACTAGGGTTCGTTGTGCCACTAAGCAGTGGGACCACCAGTCATAGTAACACAGTAGGGTTCGTGGTCCCACTGAGCAGTGGGACCACCAGTCATAGTAATAAAGTAGGGTTCGTGGTCCCACTAAGCAGTGGGACCACCAGTCATAGTAATAAAGTAGGTTTCGTGGTCCCACTACTATTTAGTTGTATTCGTAATTGTCAGAAAAGGTTTTAAAATGTTTTTTTTTATAATCCATATGAAAACTCTGAAAGTTTGTGTTCACGCGGACAAAGTCGCGAGAGAGCCACTAGTATAATAACATAATTTTAACGTTTAACAACATCTAAATAGATAAATTAGCACATGTGCAGTCGCCATTTGGTGAAAAGTAGACTGTGGCAGAGGACTGCTTTTGCGGTCCTCGTTGCCTAGTCTCTGACTAACCATTCGGGGATAATAGTCGTGAATTATATGTATGTATGTAAGTGGATAAATTAGCATACATCAGAGCACAACACCCTAATAACGTACATCTTAATTTGAGGCTATCGTGCTCTTTGGTGACTGACACATCTAATTTTCAAACGTCAAGCTGCCATCTCCACTACGCGAATAATAGAGATTAGCTTGGAGACAATTGCAACGCACATACGTAATTGACTCTGATGATCTCAGCATTGTCAGTCTACCAATTGCCTGCTACTGCCCTGCTTATGATAATAGCAGTGAGTATGAATTTTGTTGGACTTGAGTTTGATACAGATTCGGAATTAGCGTATAAATATCAAATCTAAAATATAAATTAATTTCTTTAACTATTGAGGTTTTCAAAATCCTAATCAGTATTTAACTAAAGCCACAAAAATTCTCATATTTATACTTACCTATTTGCTAATATGAAGCAGGACAGTATTGTTTTACTGTATATCTTCTGCTTGCGTGTATCTCTGCTCCCAGCGCCTGCCGTGTGACACGCAGCCCGCTTGCGTCCTCGCTGCCTCGGACTGTGTCGCGATAGAAGCCATTTTCGCCGCGTTGAACATTGGCGATACCAAAGAACAATCCGCGGGTGTGAAGTGATTGTGCGCTGTGCCGTGATCGTGAAGACCACTCCATTGCCCTGACCGTGCTTTGCCCGTTCTCCAGTGCCCTCGGACGCCTGCATAATCACAATCATCATCCATCCACCAAGTAAGCGTACTCGTACCTACCCCATTTTGTTATCCCATTTCCATCCTTAAGTAAAATTTTAAACACTTTAAAAAGACGACAACCTCAGGCGGGAATCGAACCACTTTAAAATTTTACTCAAGTATATTTAAGCGTTAATAAAACGCTAAAATATAAAACATTAATCGATAAACGCAGCTTCATCTTAACCGAATGTTCAAATATTTGTAAAAATATTTCTTTCGGATCTCAGAGGTGAAAACTTCTAAGATTTGATGAAGCAATGTTGACTGAAAACATAAGCATCAAGCACTGACAAATTTTGACGGTTGAAAGCCAGACCTCGGTAGCCAAGTGGTTAAGGCAGCCGCCCGGAATGCGGAAGGTGCGTGGTTCGATTCCCGCCTGAGGTTGTCGTCTTTTTTCAGTGTTTAAAATTTTACTTAAGTATATTTAAGCGTTAATAAAACGCAAAAATATAAAACATTAATGAGTATTCTTTTTAAACTCATTAATATGGTAAGTTAATGGATAAATAAATATAATCATAGAAATTTTTTTAGAAAAAAAACGGGATTTTTACCATGTTTGAGTTGTTAATTTTGAGTGCCCGATATTTAGGCGCAGTTGCATGCACCGTAATCACGGAGTAAAAATAATTGTAGTAACCGTGAATGTTTAAAATGTTTAAATTTGTTTTTATGCTCACACCAATTTTCTAGACCAAGATGAGTATTCATTTGAATGTTATTAATGTGGTAAGATAATGAATAAATATATTTAAACAGAAAAATCTTTAGGAAAAAACGGGATTTTTACCATATTTGAGTTGTTAATTTTGAGTCCCCGATATTTCGGCGCAGTTGCATGCACCATAATCACGGAGTAAAAATAATAGTTTAAAATGTTTGAATTTGTTTTTTCGCTCACACCAATTTTCTAGACCAAGAATAGTATTCTTTTGAAACTTATTAATATGGTAAGTTAATGGAGACATATATATAACCATAGAAAAATTATTAGAAAAAAACGGGATTTTTACCATGTTTGAGTTGTTAATTTTGAGTCCCCGATATTTTGGCGCAGTTGCATGCACCATGATCACGGAGTAAAAATAATTGTAGTGACCGTGAAAGTTTAAAATGTTATAGAAAAATCTATTGTGTATGTATGGTATTACGACAACCTACCACGTAACTCAGACTACCCTAAAATTATTTATGGTCTCCAAATTTTATTTTATTTTCATATGTGCATAGTTAGAGTTCCATCGACTTAGGAAAAATACTGAAAAATTCAGCTCAACTGGGAAATCGGAAAAGTGATGGGTGTTCAAACGCCCAGTAGGGAAATCTACTACTAAGATAAAGTATGAAAGGTACCTATGTATTAACCGACAATGCATTAAAAGGCCAAATGTGTCTTTAAACTAACTTTTATTTGAAATAATAATTGAAATAAAATAAATGAAATAATAAATAAATAAATGAAAATTCAAACAACAAAACATGGTTTCAGGGTACAGGTAGGTGCAGGTACTTTTGTTACAAAATAAATTTGTTTTCTCCTTAAATACGTACATTTTTCTGTTTTCAACCAAAATACTAAATCTATTAAATCAGGTAGTTTTGCGATAGTCTTTTGCATAGGACTTACATACGCTATTCTTTTGTTTATTTCTAGCAAGCTTTTTGCTACTACTCTGCGGTAAAATGGTCGTACTCTAGAGAGTGACGGAGGCCCGTCACCCGTTATGAACAATCACACATTGTCAGCAGCAGACATATCAAATTTTTGGGCCATGAACCTTTTGCCACTGCTGGAAGCCCAAGTGAACATAATATTCGTTATCTTGGTTTATACATACCTATAGTTTTTCTGATTACATGGCACACTCCGAACCAACACAGGCTCATGAATGAAGACAGTTGCAGTAGTTGACATCGACTCCGGTTCAGTGGCCTCAGTTATACTCGCATTTTGATCTACAGGTATATTGGCTGTACATCTTCTCTTAGCTAATGCAGCAAACGTATCTTCGCTGTCCAAAGATTATTTGTCTGCACATTCTATGTACGCTTGAGCTCCCCGTTGTGAGCCTGTTGCAACTTCTTTATCGCCAAAACCCTCGTCTGTGATTTCTGCTTTCGCATTTTCTGTGGGCAAAATAGCTACGCCACCTGTCAATGATCCTCGGCATCCATATACTCCAGTTTTATTGTCTATTAACTTACTAGGTAGTAGTTATACATAACAATAGATTGGACTACAATTGTTATTTTAATAGTTACATCGAGCTCAAGCTAGTGGTTTAATACAGGTTCTGTCCCCCTACCAATCTCTTTGTTTAAATACCTCTACCTCTACAGTGGTCTACAAGTTTGTTTTGCGAATGCAGAGAGCGAGTTTCTCGACGCATTTAGCTGCTCGCAGTCCCGTGGGACACTTTGTTCTTTAATCAACTGTTTTTCCTTAATAGTTGCCATTTGAGTTTGAGCTTTAAGAAATACGGGTTTGTTAAATCTATATTTAACAGGGATTTGGAAAATAAGTTTTCTTGAAAAGAAATACATATGTAGGTTTTTTTTTACATACATACATTATAATCATGACTATTATTTCCGCCAATGAGGACCCCAAAAGCAGTACTCTGCCATAGTTCACTTTTTACCAAATAGCGACTTCACATGTGCTCAGCGTGACCGGTGGTGAGCTCATTGCCGCTCTATGCCGTTGTATGTGCAGTCTTTAGTCCGTTAGTCGCCTTTAACGACTCCCAAGGGAAGAGAGGGGGTGGTAGTATTCTTTCACCGCTATGCCACACAGTTATTCATTTCTCATTGAATAATTTCATTTACACAAAAACAATAATAATGGATTAAGAGGCCAAAATCACAGTTGAGATACTATAACATCCCAACTGTGATTTTTGCGTAAAATGGCCAATTTTGGCGTTATGGATCTCAGAAACAAAAATTCATTAACAATTTTGACTTATTGAATAGTGTAGAATAGCCATTGGAATAGTGCGTAGCGGCCTCGCATTTTGTAAATTTTGCTTATTTTTTAATTAAACCCAAAATTGCAGAGAAAGATTTTCATAAAATGCGGGAAGGCACTTTTTTGAGCAAATGAAATAACAAAATGAGAATGTTATCTCTTATATAATGTATAGTGCACGTGTATATACTTGTATAGTGCGTAGCGGCCTCGGAATTTTTAGATATCATTGATTTTATATAGAAAAATAATCTTATTCCAAACCAAAAAACTTTGAAAATCGCTTTAAGTTAACTGTGAATTTCTCCTATCTACGCTTATATTATTGAGCAAAATGCATACCAGAATAATCGTTACTTCATAATGAATAAAGATTTTATATCTAATTTCCGATAAAAACGATAAATACAACTGCAAAATTACTTCAAAATGCGATGCTCCGGCCGTGCGAACTCAGATTATCCTTGCTGAGTGGACATTTGTAATATTAAGCATAATTTTATTATCCTATTTCGATGAAAACGATAAATACGACGGCTAAATTACAACAAAATGCAAAAATAGGCATTTTACGCAAAAATCACAGTCGAGATGTAATAGGCCTCTGAAAACTAAAAATCTAAAAAGAACTTAGGTATATATAAAACATATCTTTAGTAATATGTAGATTTATAAATGAAGCTTGCCTATTCTTAACTCCTTCAGTGCCTTGGTGGCAGAGCGGTGAAGCGCTCGCCCCGCTGTCCAGTAGTCCCGGGTTCACTTCCAGCAGGTCAGGCGAAGTGTGTTACGGAGTTTTCGATGTGTTGCTCGGATTTGTGAACACCAACTCGCTCCCGGAAAGCGCGGTGATTAATCCACAGAAACCTACTTCCCAGTAATCCTTCCTACTAATATTATAAACGCGAAAGTTTTTAAGTATGGATAGATGTGTGTTACTCTTTCACGTAAAAACTACTGAATGGATTTGGATGAAATTCGGCATACAGTTAGTTTATAACCTGGATTAAGACATAGGATACTTTTTATTCCGATATTCGCACGGGAACGGGAACCACGCGGATGAAACCGCGAGCGGCCGCTAGTAAGACAATAATAAATGCAAATTAGTATATTGTTAAAAATTTAAACACTGAAAAAGACGACAACCTCAGGCGGGAATCAAACCACGCACCTTCCGCATTCCAGGCGGCTGCCTTAACCACTTGGCTACAAAAAAATTTACTTAAGTATATTTAAGCGGTAATAAAACGCTAAAATATAAAACATTAATAGTATATTGTTATTAAGAGTACCCGCTTTGTAATCAATCAGAGCCTTACCAAGTGGTATCGAGGGCCATGATGATCGTTAACGTTCGGTAGAACATAAAATCACTTGAAGAAAATAGAAATGATAATGATTAAATTACTTTTTTATTGGCTTAGTTTACATAGTAAATTTGGGGCAATGGTCGTTCACGTGACAGTGTCGCGTAGCGGTGAAAGAATACTACCACCCCCTCCCTTCTCTTGGGACTTGGGAGTTGGGACTAGAGACTAACGGACTAAAAACTGCACATACATCCAACACCATAAAGCGGCGATGGACTCACCATTGTTGTTTTATTTCACTAAAGAAAATTGGCTTTATAGCAAACATCAAGGAGATATACTTGAAAATTTTCGCATACGCTTTTGTATTTTTAACAAATCCCATTGCTTGTACGTTATTTACGTCGTATCCAATGGTTGTCAACCCATTTATCAAAAATGTAGCAAAATTTAACTGCAACGCAGATAAAACGATGAAAATTTTAAGGATTCCATTGTTCTCGCTTTAAATTCGTTTGTTAATCAGAGATACGATACTGTTTTTTGTTTTGCGACGACTTTGAACTATCCTGGGAGCAAACCTCTGTCATTCACTATTCACCAACTTCAAGACGACAGTCACTTATATTTTTGATTTTGTAACATGTTACAAGTTAAAAATAAAAGAAATAACTAGGGAAAGTGACCAGTGACAGAGAATTTGAGGACTTATTCAACCGGTCGGTTACCCTGTATCTGATTTATACATATAAACATACAATAATCACGACTATTATCCCCAAAAGGTTAGTCAGAGACTAGGCACTGAGGACAGCAAAAGCAGTAGGTACCTATTCTGCCATAGTCCACTTTTCACCAAAAAGCGACTGCACATTTGCTCAGCGTGACAGGTGATGAGCCTACACGAGAAAACCTCAGTAAAAATGCGAGTGACACTATACATTTGCACAAAGAATTCTTAATAGTTTGTTTAAAACATTCTTAATCGAATTCGTCCCAAGTATAGAAAGAGTCTAGTTTCCCTATGTATACGACAAGCTCAAGACGACTAATTCGTAATAGACACGACCTTCAGTAATGAAGATACCGACTGAGAAGAAGACTATATACAAGCTTCGGTTATCTACACAATGATCTAAGACTACAAGTCGGGGGATGTAGAAGTCCTACTTATGAGTGGATATATCGCGCTGTCAATATACTTGTTGACGACTCATCAATAAGTCACCATTCCAATGGTCAGTGCGTGCAATGGAAATAGCTCCTGCATTTTAATCATCATAAGCGGACGTAATTCCTGTTTGAATTTTCCGGGAAATGGAATTAAAAAGCTGAGGGCGGCGGTGAATAATTTCCCAATGTTGTTTAAATTGGTGGGACATACCGCTCGCGTGGTGAATGAAAAATTTTATAACTTGACATTTTACTATTTGGACTGACTGAGACTTACACATTAGTATAGACTAGATATTTTACGACTTAGACATTTCACGATTTCGACCGTAGGAGACTTAGACGTGGCACTATTATGACGCTGTAAGATAATATGGACTTCTGACGATCTGGACGCAATTTCGACACTGGACTATTTACGACATTGACGTAACACTCTGGAGCGATTCAGCCGTAGTTTAGGTGGAGCGACGATATACGTGAGGTGGCTGGCAGCAGTTGAACAAGTAGATCTATGTTCAGCAGTGGAATAACACGGGCAGATTATAAAGGCGGCTAGACAGTGGAACAAGTGCGTGAGTATGTTTATTTGAGGAGTTTGTTCACAAGGGATGGAAAGTGTGAGGAAGCTATAGAAAAAAGAGTTAAGAAAAGAAATTCAGTGAATGGCGCTTTGCACTCGGTTATGAGTAGTGAAACCGTGACTGAAAAGGCGCGAATGGCTGTTCATAGCGGAGTGCTGGTGCCGACACTGATGTGTGGAAGTTAGTCATTGGTATAACAGAAGAAAAATAAAAGCGGAGTAAATGCGGTAGAGATGCGTTCGTTGAGGAAAGTATGTGGAGTGAAACTGAGCGACTGAGCGGGGAATGGTGTGATTCGAGAAAGATGATATACTCGTAGTGACAAGAATTTAGAAAGGAATGCTCCGGTGGTTTGGTCACTTAGAAAGGATGAGTGAAGTCGAATCATGAAAGACATATATTGTGCGAATGTGGAAGGAACGATTGCGCAAGGGCGTTCCAGAAAAACCTACGCGGACCAGTTAGGGGTTTTAATAAAAAAGGCTGGTGTACGCATACGCAGTGACAAAAACCGCCGGGCGTGCATGAAAAGATTGATGGATTTTGATGAAGCGAAAGAAGCGTGTAAGGACTGTAGCAGTTGGCGATCCATAGTCTCTGCCTACTAGAAACAGGCGTGAGTTTATGTATGTATGATTATGATGATGATTGTGTCATGTAGCGGTTTACTAAAAGATTACTACCAACCCCCTCTCTTCCCTTGGGGGTCATAAAAGGCGACTAACGAACTAAAGGCTGCACATCCAACAGCAAAGAGCAGGGATGAGCTTACCACCTGTCACGCAAAGTACATTTGTGCAGTCGCGTTTTGATGAAAAGTGTAGTATGGCAGAGGACTATGGTTTGTCTGACTAACCCTTCGGGGATTATAGTCGTGATTAAATGTATGCACCATAATCATAGAAGTAGGTACTGTTTAAAAGTTATTAGCGGCTTTATGTTTGTTTCTTTCGCACAGTGTGTCACAGAAGTTAGTTGCATTCTCTTGATGATAATATATACTCTGTGGTACCACTGACGCGTTGTGTATGCAATTTAAGCCGTGGCACCGCAATGCGGAATACGGTTTCGGTGCTTAAAACTCGCATTTGCGGGACCGCGGGCTGATTTACGCGCCAACTTAAGAAAACCGAGATATTTTGATTCACTTTTTCGTTACCTACCATTTGGTTATGTCTAAAATAGGTGTGTAATTTTTTTGTATGTAGGTTGCCTGTTTACTACGATGCTACAGTTCTAGATGATATGAGACACCGCAGTAAACAATAAATAAAAATAATTTTAGTAAAACAATTTATACAATTGGCTACTTGACAGTTTTCGAAAAGGTATTAAAAAAATTACAAACGCTTATTTTATACTGCGTACAATATTTTCTTTCTCGAAAAAACCTTATTTAACAGAAAAAAATATTATTTTTTATTGATTTAAAATTTTGTGCGAAAACGGTTGGTCACGTGACATTATGCTCTGTGAGGTCACATTTCAATAAATATAGAAACTTATTTAAGAACCTGACAGATAGTTTTTGATAATTTTGTGAACTGTGACGTCACATGAAACTCAATCATGTCTGCTCCTTGCCGTCCGCCGTGTTTTCCGTCCACAGATAAAAAATCGCAAATTTATTTTGTAAAAATAAATTATTTACAATCATCCTAATAAAAAAAAACTATTGGATAATTATCGTTAAATCATCAACTATCATTTCCGACATTTTTTTTTTTTTTAAATTTATTTAGGAACAAACAGTTACATATTTTTTAATTAAAGCGAACAAATTATTACTTATAAACCTAAAGTTCCCTAAATTAAACACATAATTATATAAGGCAAACAAACTGTACAACGAAAAACAGGCAATATACATAATACCTATTAAATAAAAATAAAAATAAGTACAAAAATGACGCACAGCGAGCCCCGCCCGGCCACCGGGACCGGGACCGGCCACGGCCAGTTATGCCATTACGCCAGTAACAGCTCACTGCGCCTAGGGACAGACGTGCTCGCTGTGACAGTACAAAACATTGATAAAACACAGTTAAATTACAAAAACTACACTACAATATTTTAAGCAAAAGACATGAAGGCCTCAGTGAGAGACTAAGAAAATAACAAAAACTAATTAAATTACATATTTCTACGAGGTAAGTACATATTATGTAAGATTATGATATCTAAAGTTGAAATTAAATGTTTTCCCAAGTTTAAGTTGTTTTTCCAGTTGAAAAATAAAAGATTTGGCTACTTGAATTATCCTAGTGCATACATGATCGTATTTGCTGTTGTATTATAACGCGGAAAGGATGCAGCCGATAAAAACACATACCACTACATGTCCATAGGCCAGAAACTTTGGGTAAGATGTTAACAAAATTATGTAACTTATCTATCGTTTAGTTTACATTGCAATATGGTAATTTAAAAATATACATATATAACTTTTTTTTTTCAGGTTTGATATTAAAACGTGGATGAGCAGTATCAAGAAACAGCAAATAAGTTGATGAAAACAAGCTTATGAAAAACACAATCTCATTAAGATAAACCAAAAAGGCCAAACCAAACAGGCCACAGGTCCTAACTTAACACACAATACACATATTTCATAGACATATTTCATATTTTATTGTTACAACTGTCAAATAGCCAGTTGACGAATCGTGATGTTTTATAGAACAAAACACGTGCGAGCACGCTGCGATGTTTTTTTTCTATTCTTGCCACCGGCGCCGCGTAAAGCGCAGGACAAACACAAGCGGCGTCGGGCGCGGGCGCGGCGCGGACGCGGCGCGGGCGAGGCGCCCGCTCATTCGTATTTCATATGAATTGTATAGAAGCGGCGGGGCGCGGGACATATACGTGCGGCGTGGCGCGGGCAGGGTGCTCATATGCCGCGCCCGCGCCTCGCCCGACGCCGCTTGTGTTTGTAAAGCGCAGAACAAACACAAGCGGCGTCGGGCGCGGGCGCGGCGCGGTGAGGCGCGGGCGTCATTCGTATTTTATATGAATCGTATAGAAGCGGCGGGGCGCGGGACATATACATGCGGCGTGGCGCGGGCGGGGTGCTCATACGCCGCGCCCGCGCCTAAAGCGTAGGACAAACACAAGCGGCGTCGGGCGCGGGCGCGGCGCGGACGCGGCGCGGGCGAGGCGCCCGCTCATTCCTATTTCATATGAATCGTATAGGTGCGGCGGGGCGCGGGACGTATACATATTGTGTTTATCCTGCGCCTTAACAGCCAGTCTCGTCCAGATGTCACCTTCTTGGTCTTCTACGTATACGTAACATACTTATACTGCGTCTAAAAATATGTAAGCTCATTCGAGATTACGAAAGTTAAAGCGGTTACACACTGCAACTTTTAGCGGCGCGTCTGCAGCGTTTCAGACGCACATAGATGAGATATAATCGCTGACTTTCAAACTTAACAGAAGCCAGTCGTAATGCAGTCGTGCGTTTGCTGAAACGAACGAAATAGTCTAGTACATATTTATACGCTTAGACAAGAGGCCATTAATCGTTGTGCGTCTAAATGTTGAAAGTGTAGACCAAGAATACTTACACTTGTATAACTGGGAGTATTCAGGCATGGTAATATTATGATCACATCACCGTGGTTTAGGAATTCAGAGAAACTTTCACAGTCGCGTTTCTTTTATCGCATTTTCCGACAAAAAGCAGCGCTTAAGATTGAGCCGTCGCGTCGTTCATATGCAGATGATTTAAGCCATTCAAGGTACTAACTAATTGTAGCGTAGACTTGATTTCAATGCGCAAGGTGCGTGGTTCGATTCCCGCCGGAGGTTGTCGTCTTTTTTCAGTTTTTAAAAATTTTACTTTAGTTTATTTCCGTGCCTGGCGTGAAGAACTTGATAACTCGACTTACACGATTTTTTTTACCGTCACAATTGCTTCCTACGGCATTGGTTTTGTAGGGAAAAAAATTAACAACTCGATATCTACGTTACTTTTAGAGATTATTGCCTGTGACAGTATATGAATGTGTCATATTTTGCGTATTTTATTTAACAAAACGAGATATCTACGCGATGAGTCACAAATATATATTTAAATATATCAACTTATACTTTATAGCGTACGTAAATTGACAAAACGAGATAATCAAATAATTAGATAATAAGAAAGAAAAGCATAACTATATTTGAAAAACCATATAATCAATTTAGACATTTCAATTACACAGAAAAACTGATTTTTTTAATTTTACAATGGAATTAAATTAAACAATGTTTTCATGGTTTGAGCACTAATGGGGAATAAGTTGAAAAGTCTCTGGGTAATAAGTTGATAAGTCTAATACCTTACAAAGTAAGCAGATTTTACGAGAATACGTAAAATAATTTGAAAGATCACATAAATTTATCAATAAGTAAATCAAGCTATAAAGATGAGTTCAAGATGAAAACGGATTTTCTAGAAAATGCATAACTTTAAAATCGCTGCCCTGTAAAATGGCCATTTTAGACTTGTCAAGTTTTGCACGGATTTAAGCGTTAATAAATCGCTAAAATATATAAAAAACATTAATCTATAAACGCAGCTTTATCATAACATATTTCTTTCGGATCTCTGAGGTGAAAATTTCTTTGATGCTAAAGATTTGATGAAGCAGACCTCAGTAGCCAAGTGGTTAAGGCAGCCGCCCGGAATGCGGAAGGTGCGAGGTTCGATTCCCGCCTCAGGTTGTTGTCTTTTTTAAATATTGTCGTTGTCGTGTTTAAATATTTTACTTAAGTAAGTATATTTAAGCGTTAACAAATCGATAAAATATATAAAAAACTATAATCTAGGCTATACTTTTTGCTTTCCTCCACTCCACCCCCAAAGTTACGATCTGATCTCCCCTTGCCACGTGAAGAGGCCTGATAAGCCCAGCGTGCTAAGCGTCCCACTACGTTCATAGACTGATGATATTGTATACTTACAATTTACAGTAAATCTATATTTGTGTAAAATTTGGTCACTCATCCGGCGATCCAGCAATACAAAAGTTGCTTAGCTTTCACGATCGTCACGCGCTTACTGGTACACAAACGAACACCACCGTCTATAGATGAAATCATAGCACAGGTTAACCTCAACTACGAGTATTATTACTAAAACATTTCTAAGTATTACTTACTAAAATATAATAAGTGATGCTTTCAGTAGCGGCTTTTAAAAATATAATTCTCATACATTCTCCAATATCGGTATTAAAACGAGAATCTGCTTTACGCTAAGTGATTGCTTCAATATCATATTCCGAGGACAGATCTCTCGTATTCAAAGTAAACTACCTGATCGATAACATCTAAGGTGAGTACGAATACGGTCAATTTTACTTTATCAACTAAGATCGTGGCATGAAAAGTGTCTGAATGGAATGGATTTCGTTTTTTTTCTACATTGCTCACTAATTTAAAACGGTTCTAGCAAAAATCAAATGTGCATTTACGAGGGATACAAGCTCTCTCAATATGGCGGCTGATGTGAAGTTGTTCGTTTTTTTATTGGTTGTTTTTATTCTGTTGTAAATCTCATCAATAAAAAATTAAAACATGTTAAGTACCGACAGTTCTTTGCTCTAACACACATAAATTTATCTAAACTACGACCAAATTTAATAAAGAATGTTTGAAAACTAATTACTTAGACATTTTTTTTTTGCAAACGTCTAGTTCAACCGTGTTGCGTAGCGGTGAAAAAATACGGTAGTATTTTAGGTGGTGGTTTCCCTTGGGTGTCATAAAAGGCGACTAACGGACTTAAGACTGCACGTACATCCAACAGCATAGAGCTGCGATGGGCTCACCACTTGTCACGTTAAGCACATGTGCAATGCTATTTGGTAATAAGTGGACTATGGTAGAAGACTGTATTAGCTGTCTTCATTGCCTAGTCTCTGACTAAGTCTTCGGGGATAATAGTCGTGATTTTTAGTAATGTATGTATGTAAGTCCCTCAGATTTTTTCTGTTTTTTGAAAGAAAGTCACAATCGTTAAATTATATCTTGTAAATCTCTTTCAAAAACTGTAAAAATCTGAGTGACATTAAATAATTGCACCACGAAATGTCAATTAAATTAAATTAGTTTACATACATTCTTCATCGACTTTGGAGATAGCATAGTTTGTTTAGGCCAATAGTCTAATCAAGTAAGTATGAGTAAAACTATAATTATTGGCTAAATTGCAAACCGCACCAAGCATAGGAGTATTAACAGCACGATATTATCAAATTATTAAGAAAAACAACCTCACGCTGTGCGCAGACAATACCTGCCTGATATTAGCAATGCATCTGAATGGCATTTGAAATGGATTCCGTCCGCTCACCGATCCTCTTGAAAATTGTATGACATTGATTCGAGCGCGCGTAGAAAGGAATGTTTGAGATTTTTCAGCTTTGAAACCGATAAATGAAGGCATTCTTATAGTAGAGCAACATTAAATATGTACTGTAGTACATCTCTCTCTACAATAAATTTCCATTTTCATGTAGAAATAGGTTATCGATTCATGACTAAAACAGATAGTGGTAAACAGTTATTTTACTACTTACTAGATAGCAGAATCAGATGTGGTTCTATCTAAATTTTAAAGTTTTCCTTAAGTTTTAGAGTTACTGTTTATTAGAAAGATTATATCCCTATCGTTGACCCGATCGATAAATGCTATACAATATAAAGTGTAGGAATATTTGACGGGATTTAGATGTAAGTTTGAGGACATCTTTCACTTATAGTTACAACAGTTTCATAAGTTAAGAATTATATAAAGTTTAGTCAGTTATAATTGACTAAACTTTATATAATTCTTAACTTGTATTTAAACAAATCTCCATAAGTTTCTTGTATAAAATTGTTTTTTCCGACTAAAAAGGAATGCAAGTTCTAAGAACTTTACAAACAAAACCAGATTTTATTAAGCCCGTAAGAAAGTGCAGACATTTCTGAGATGGCAGATTATGTCATCGCGTTGAAGGCGAAAGAGGCGGCATGTGAGGGGCCCTCCATCTAGAAGATAAATTATGCTCTCCACTCCACACGAGTGAACATAATTATTTATGGTGGAAGTTGAAAGAGTTTGTATATGTGGTCACGTTCAGGACTCATATAACTTGGTGATGTTTTAGTGGGGTGTTCTCTTGAAACAAAGGACGTGCGGGCAGCCATATTGGTATGCATTTTGTTGCACTTTACCGTTTTTTTTTTGTATTGTGTTAGTAATTGTTACTGTTAGAGTAACAATTACAAGAAATTTTACCGTAAATATCATCCGAAATTATAAAGTAAAATACACTTCACATTTTGAAAGTAGAGTGGAGTCTACCATCGAGAGTTCAGACGTAAGGCGGGTTACCACCCTTACTTATTTGATATTCCACTCATACGCACAAAGCGCTATTCGTCTTCATTCATAATGCGAACAGCCAGGGTATGGAATTCCCTGCCGGCGTCTGTGTTCCCGAGTGCATATAGCCCCAACATCTTTAAAGCCTGAGTGAATAGGCTGCTTTTGGGCAAGCTCGCTCCATCATCGGCCACTTCTTAATCCTACTGATAAAAATGTGGCAAAGAGCAAGCCCATTTATTATTAAAAAAAAAAAAGTGGTTAAGTAAAATTTTTAAACGCCGAAAAACCTCACCTCCGGCGGATATCGAACCACGCACCTTCCGCATTCCGGGCGGCTGCCTTAACCACTTGGCTACCGAGGTCTGGTTTTCACCCGTCGAAATTTGTCAGTGCTTGATGCTTATGTTTTTAGTCAACATTGCTTCATCAAATCTTAAAGTTTTCACCTCTGAGATCCGAAAGAAATATTTTTACAAATATTTGAACATTCGGTTAAGATGAAGCTTCGTTATAGATTAATGTTTTTTATATTTTTTATCGTTTTCTTAACTAATATACTTAAGTAAAATTGGTGGTTGTCAATGCTTTTTAATTTATCAACCTTCCCGATTTCAACCCAGAATAATATTGCCATTGTCATCCGTGTTTTGAAAGGCATGTAAAGCCGTCGGTCCTGGCTGTTGTAGTAAAATGACTGTCGTTAAAAATCCACCAGCCGACATTGGGCCAGCGTGGTGGGTTAATGGCCCAATTTTCACATGTGAGACGACCTGTCTCCAGCAGTAGAACGTTTATAGACCGATTATGATGACAAATACGAGTATTGTCACCAAAATGGCACAACATCTATCAGTAATAATTTAATTTACTAATAACTTATAATAATTTAGGGCGATTCAACGCCTCTGTCAAACAATACAATGTAATTGGGCTCAGTCCTCCCATGTTTTATGTATGAAGAATCGGTAGCACTTGCGGGGGCGTTTTCGGGCATTATGTGAGATGACCATGCGTTTTTTATGTTACAGGACATGTTTAATGAAGCCTCTGTCCTGTTTGCTCTGGACAGGTGTGAAAAATTGTGGCATACAAGTTTTATTATTTAGAATTAATTCTGTCCTAAAACTTTTAAAACACTGAGATTATATGTTGGTTGGAAATGATGGAATACTTGTTGCTTCATAAAGGTCGCGAGTTTTTTTACGAACTGGTATATTATAATTATAGTTACATCAGATCTAAGTAAAATGTATGAAAAAGGTTTACTTATATGTAGTAGATAATTTTTTTTATTAAACATCTAACTTATAATATTAACCTTTTCATCTAGTTTGTAGGTACCACTTTTGTTAATAATGTTAAGTCGTTTTCTTCTTTTTATATTATATAACTATTTATTACTGAACCCCTTCCCACACCAAAATATTAAAACGTTATATACCACAATGCACAAAAAACCAGAGTGCAAGAAAGCACCGCCATCTACAATAGAAAAAACGGCATCAAACCAATTTGACCTATTTAAATTGTGAAACGCGGATCTTTAAACTCTTTACTTTCAAAACAAAGGCAGTGACCCACATTAACTACCTACCAAACGTTTTGAATTTTATCACACTTTTTGTTCCGGCCAAGTATTCCCAAAGTGGCGCAGTCATTCATCGTCTTCCCTAATTGTTTTGCCGCGTCATCAGCACAATTTGCGCTGTGGAGTTCCGTTTTTATCAGTGAGCTAACCAATGATGGAAATCTAATAATGAGTGTTTTGTACACTTTTTTTAGATAGTTAACTAACTTTCTGCAAGTTTGCAGACGTTGGATCTCGCAATGTCAAATGGTTGTGTTAAGAAAGAGCATCTTGGTAGTTTTTTTTTGTACTTAGATAATGTTGAAGTTAAATATTTTTTCTAATAATAATTTCTTGAAATTTTACGTTTTTTTAAAGTAGACTAATGTATAAGGATATACGTTTAATGTTTTCCCAGTCTTTATTCGCTTGCTGCAATTGCAAGCAGTCGGCTAGTATTTGACGTGTGAGCTAATATAATTCCATATTAAAACTGACGGCGCACTCCTTGCGTTATGAAGATAGAAACATACCTCTTTGAAGACCACTGGATAGGGTAGACTGTAATATCCTGCGAGTGGCGTCTTTTTTTATTGACCCGTATTTTCTTTACATAACAGTTTATAAATAAATGTATTATTATATAACTGACCTAATTAGGTACCTTTTTGTATACTCATGTTAAATTCATTATACAGTAGTCATCTGAAAGAGGTCCTACCTATTTTCTTATATAACCAGCTGAGCTTTATGAATTTATAATTACAAATTTTCTGTTGTGGGTGCTGTTTATTGTGTATTAATTTCTTTGACCATCTCAGTACCTTTAAAATAATCACATAATCCCAAAATCACCGATAAAGTGCGGTGTTACTACAATAACGATCCAAGAGTTGTCTCCGATCCACGGGCAATCGATGGCTGCAAGGGTGCGAGATTCCGCGGTGATCTTGCGGGAGTTTTAATGAGATCACATCAAACTTCGCACATTCCAATATTCAAGGATAAGGCTATTGTTAGCAACTGATCAGACGTAGTTACAGCTACCAACTGCGTAGGCTAGCAACTGGCTATGATGGCGAAATTGATGATAATAAGTAAAATTAGTTCCAAACTCTTTAGTATTGCGAGTTTTTTTTACCAGTTGATCACTCTCACGGCCACGAATACGAGAATGTGTATGCTCTATTCTCTTAACCAAATGATAAGAAAATCTCATACTAGCTAACTATACAAAATGTCCAGAGATGTAGTAATAAAACATTAGGAGCAGTATCTAAAATATATTTATTTGACGAAAATACAAGGGGTATCAATAGGGGGTCAATTTCAAAACCCCACAAGACTGCAGAGACTATTTGGTGTGAGTTCTACGTCGTGTAGATTCTCGATTTTGGTGTTTATCAAAGGCAAAAGTGTAGGGTAGCTAATACAATAAAAACACGCTATCAAACAACTTCTGTTTTTAGTTGCAGAAAGGAAAAAGTATTAGATGAAATAAAATATAGATACTGCTCATAAAGTTTTATTACTACATCCCTGGACATATTGTATTTGTTCACACTATACAATATCAAAAATGCAGTTGCAGTACTGTAGCAAGCAGTGCATTTACGTAGACTAAATTGAAGATTTTGGTGGTAACAATTCAAAAGTTAAGAAGCATTTAACTTAAGTTTCAGGAACTACGTAGAACAATTCTTAAGCTGTAAAGTTATAAAATGAAATTACGTAGTTTGTCATTCGTACTTTCTTTGCAAATCATTTAAAGTATCCGGAGCCAATTTGAAAAAAACGAAGTTTCTTAGTAATCGAAGATTCTGGGAAAAGTATGTCTTTCCACCTTTAGCAATTGGGAGAGTTTGCCTTATAATAGTTCAAATTATAATAAATAATATAATAGTTAGATACATGTAGATATAACATAGAGTCGTAAATAGTTCGTCAATGTTTTTAAGTAAAAACACTTAAACTATTTTACACACAGCATTTTTACAAAAATCTTTAGAATCAAATCTTTTATAATATCGGATTTAGTCGATTCTCTTTCGAGATGCTTGCTGTTCGTGTCATCGGGAAAGTTTATGGTTTGTATTTTCTATTCCTTATGTCCCAATGGAGATGAAGATTTTAAT
Source organism: Scoparia ambigualis (assembly GCA_963921215.1). Taxonomy (NCBI): domain Eukaryota; kingdom Metazoa; phylum Arthropoda; class Insecta; order Lepidoptera; family Crambidae; genus Scoparia; species Scoparia ambigualis. The sequence goes on from OY992521.1 coordinate 5,917,002, forward strand.
TATTTTCGCATTTTACCGCTTCTTTAGTCTACCACAGGCTCGGGTTCTGTTCTTAGTGAAGGTAGATGTTAATTTAGTTTAAATTCCGAAATACCTTTTCTGAATCTAGTCATCTATGCTTCTTACAACCTAAGGTGTTAATTTAAGGTGTGCTACTCATATTGGTCTCGCCATAGAAGCTCGAGACAGAAGACACACGCTTTGATAGCCACAAACCGAAGAATCCTAAATTGGTAACAATGTAATGCCCCACGCATTATCAACCGTATGACACTTACGTAAAGGTTCTTACCTTTTATCAAGAGAAACATAAAAAGTTTTCCATCCTCGTATTAATCTAAAAGCAAATCAGATTCATACCCAAGAGGCTGCGGCGCATCTGGCCAGTTAAAAGTTGCGAGTAAACTGGTATGAATACACCGCGTAACTTTGTTATGGTGGGTCGAGACATAGGATTTTAGCGGTAGTAAGCGGTTACTGTGGAAGAGTTTGGAGAAGACCATTGCCCAGCAGTGGGACACAAAAGGTTGAAAACAAAAACAAAAAAGCGGTTACTTGGGAAGGGAAACGGCGGATAGCAGGCTCCGAGCAACATGCTCCAGGTTGGCAGCAGAGAGGCTAAACAAAATTCATATAATGTAGGATGAATGGAGGATGAATGTCATGCGTGAAACGGAACGTAAGAGATGTGTGAACAAGACGGAAAGATGCGCGAGGGAAAGAGAGGACGAATGGCTGACGACGAACGAGGTGAAAAGACGACACACGTGTAAAGAGAAGGTCATTAATTAAATTTAAAATTTAAAGAAGAGTAAATAGTTTTGTTTTCAATCACGAACGCTTTTTACTATTCCACATATATAAAAAACCTACCTAAAAAAAACATAAAAATTACGCCCCTGCCAGCCACCAATAAAGAACAGTCTTAGTGAATGTGACTGCAAGACGCCCGGTTAAGTAGGCTAGCCCCTGGGCCTACACCGGTCACAAGGGCCGAAGAAATCCGGTCAACGATGCAACAAGACGATGTTTAACTTTTCTTAAAATTAAAATCCTCACACCTTGATACCAAAATGATCGGTTACGGTAATGTGTGGTTTTAGAAGAACATCATACAGCTTACGCTCAGGTTGTGGAATGATCTCTGAGATCCACATTGAGGTTCTTCAGAAGAGACGTGAACAAGTTTCGGACGCGCTTGAGAGTGAGGCCGCAGGAGCTATTTGTTAACGTCGCATCGTTTAACCCTACCTACCTTATACATTACATTGAAATATGATTATTGATATATGATTACATCCAAATGAATAATGGAGGTAGTTGCCAAGTAAACAACAAAATTTGTTTGCTCTCGTTATTTATTTATTTAAAATAAGTAAATTAAGTTTTTTAGTAAATTTTTTATGCACATCTTTAAAGCATAAAGTAATACTACTCGCCTGCAGTATAATCTCTCCTTTATAAACTCTTCTTTGCACTTCACTAAACATGGATCACTCACAATTAGAAGACCACATGAACAACATGGCCAAGATGTTCGAGTCCAAAATGGCAGAGTTCCAGGCTGAGCTCAACCAGGAATCCTCCACACGTAAGAATCCAAACACTATAGCTGGGCTCAATTTTGATTTCCTCGCCTTTAAGGCTTTTGTCTGCAACGGACTGGCTGTGCTTCGCTCAGAAATGGATACTTTACGAAGAGGTATGGACCGGATTGAAATGCGCTTCCGCAGCAAGATGTTGCTAGTACATGGGATCCCGGAGCAGGCAGGTGAAGACACTAGCTCTAAAGTTGTTGCCACACTCACTGCATAGTGTAAGGTACAAAGCTTGTCGGTTAGCAGCATTGCTGCTAGTTATCGCATGGGCAAGCTGGCTCCCAACAAAAGTAAACCGCGGCCAATTGTTGTCAAATTCTCCAATACTGCAGTGCGTGCGGCTTTGTGGAGAGGCAAAGTCGCTCTTAAGGGCTCTAAAGTCACTCTATCGGAGTTCCTTACGAAGACGCGTCATGAAGTTTTTATGGCTGCAAGGAGTAAATTTGGGGTTTCAAACTGCTGGACTGCGGAAGGGGTGATTTTCATCAAGACTCCGGATGGTAATAGGCACAAGTTAGAGTCCATGGCCGAGTTTCTCCCCATTGCTGCGGGTGCGGGTAGCTCATCGACATCTAGTAAGCGTTAACAACTTCTACAACAGCTTACTATTTTTCTGACACCCACATCCCCCGTTTATTGATTTAAGTTAGGTACCTACTATATATTGTTAATGGGTTTGAGTGTAGTTTTAAATGTAGTTTTTACTTTTTGCCGTTTATTTTTATTATTTCTGTGTCCCGTCCCGTGTACATTATCTAATGTCAATGTCATGTCACATGTCACATTAATTAAACGTTCTTCTCTATAGATGTAGTAAAGGGAACTAGCCCATACAGCCTAAGGCTTGTTGTAACTTTTTTGTTTACTTTTTAACTCTTTTATTTTTATACGTTTTTGCTTATTTTTTTGTTTTTACCTTTTACTGTGACTGACTGTTTAATGTAATTTGTTTAATTCGTGTTGTGTTCTTTTTAGTTTCGTTTAGTCGTGTTTTTTTGTGAATATAAGTAGGCGACTCTCTTCCACACTGCTGGCGGGTGGTGCACTATTAAAGGTGCCCCTATTGATTATTTATTCAGATTTTGATATTACATTAATATTATACTTTATCTTATTTATATTATATATCTACTTATATGTTACAAGCAATTTACAATGATGACAATAATATCGATGCGGATGACGGGTCGGATTATCTTTCTGCATCTTCATTATCAGACTGTAGTTTCCGAAGTTTACCTCAACCCCTGGAATCATTACTTGATGTTAACTTCTCATCTTTTCCAAAGAACTTTAATGTCGTGCATATAAATGCCCAAAGCATCCCCGCACATTATTCAGACTTGTTGACCACCTTCTCCGGTAACCGAAATATTCACGCCATTCTAGTATCGGAAACGTTCTTGAAACCTTGTCTCCCTTCCACCTCCTACTCTCTTCCCGGATTTCACCTCATTCGCAATGACAGGACTGGCAAGGGGGGTGGTGGCGTAGCTATTTGCCTCAGAGGGCACCTGCCTTTTAATATCATAAGTAAATCTCCATCTGCCTACTCTGAATCTTCTGAGCATCTTTTTATAGAAGTCCATCTTGGTTACTTGAAGATTTTATTAGGCGTGTTCTATAGTCTTAATTTACACATTGACTACTTACTATTATTATGGGTGACTTCAACACCTGCCTATTCAAGCGGGATTCACGGTCGACACATCTTTGTTCAATCGTGGAATCTACTAGCCTTAACATACTCCCCTCAGCTGCTACACATCATTTTCCTGGCTGCCAGCCCTCCTTGTTGGATCTTGCAATTGTTTCCTCTCCTGATCACGTGAGTTCCCACGGGCAACTTCCTGCTGAAGCGTTTTCCTATCATGATCTTCTTTTCCTATCCTATAAAATCCGTTGTCCTAAACCCAAACCGCGAGTGATCATGCAACGTAACTTCTGTTGAAGTTTAGCTCCGTTAGTTCCGTTAGCTTTATGTCTGACCTCAGCAGCATTGACTGGGATGCGGTGTTAGATGCCCCTACTATCGACCTCAAGATGGAGATTTTCAACTCGAACTTGATCGAAATATTTGACATCCATGCCCCTTTGCGACCCTTCAGGCTTAAACATCTCCCCGCTCCCTGGCTGACTAATGACATCAAAGTCATTATGGCCGGGCGCAATGCTGCTAAGGCTCGATTCAGGAAGGATCCGTCTGACTTTAATCGTGGCAAATATAGACAGTTACGAAATCGCTGTAGTAGGCTGTGCAGGGATGCGCAACGTCGTCACATACACTCTTCTGTAGTAAATGGTGACCCTGCTAAGGTGTGGTCATTCCTTAATTCTCTGGGTATTGGTAGGGCTAAGGCCTCCATTCCTAACAATCTTGATCTTTCCTCCTTAAACCAACACTTTTCTGCTCCTTCATGTATCCCCTACAATTTAAAGCAAAGCACACTGCAATCACTCTCTTCCTCTCCTATTCCACAGCATCCTGCATTTTCCTTTCGGCCCGTCTCTGAGCGTGAAGTTGAAAGCAATATCCGAGCCGTTAAATCTAATGCCGAAGGCATGGATGGGATTAGCCGGAGGATGATCCTGTTAGGGTTTGATATCCTTGTCCCTATCCTCTGCCATATTTTTAACTTCTCGCTCAATTCTGGCCGTTTTCCTAGCTGCTGGCGACAGGCAGTGGTCATACCAATCCCTAAAACCTCGAACCCCTACCTTACCTTCTCACTTTAGACCCATATCCATTCTTCCTTTTCTTTCTAAAATCCTTGAACGACTTGTCCTCAACCAAGTCAGTGTCTTTGTTAATACACATAATTTCCTCAGCCCTTTCCAATCTGGCTTTCGCCCGGGGCATAGCACTACTTCCGCGCTGACTAAAGTGTCCGACGATATACGCCTGGGGATGTCTAATCAGCGATTGGCGTCCTCTCTCCTTTCCTCTTTTCGATTTTTATCAATTTTCTTACTCCACTCCTCTCCTGTCAATTCCATTTGTATGCTGACGACTTGCAAATATATTCTCAGGCCGCCGTTGATGATATTGTGAGTATGATAGCTAGCCTTAACGCTGACCTTGCGACGATTCATGAGTGGAGTCGAACCCACGGCTTAACGGTCAACCCCAACAAATCACGGGCTGTCATCATCGGAGGCTCAAAACAGACTGCCAAGTTAAACTGTATATCTGTCCCTTCGCTCATATATGACGGTGTCACATTTAACTATTGTGATGTTGTTAAGAATTTAGGGGTCCTTTTTGACCGCACGCTTTGCTGGTCTCCACACGTAGCAGAGATGAGTCGTAAGGTGTTCGCTGCCTCTGGCTCTCTGAGAAAGTGGAGGAACTTGCTTCCTGTGAAGACCAAGGTTGAACTTGCGCAATCTCTCCTCCTACCGATTTTGGACTATGCCGACGTCTGTTTAGTTGACCTTAATGAGGACTTGCTTAGCAAGTTACAACGTCTTCAAAATCTCTGCATTAGATTCATTTACGGCTTGCGCAAGTTTGACCATGTGTCTGAATACAGGCATAGGCTCGAATGGCTACCAATTAGATTGCGTACTGAGGAGCATATCCTCATTCTCGTGTTTAACGTGCTGTATGATCCTCGTACTCCTTCTTACCTTAAAGAATGTTTCCGATTTCTCGGGGAGGATCACAACCGTGGTCTCAGGTCCAAGTCTGATAACGTGCTTAAGGCTCCCTTTACTCGGTCAGGTTATTTCAAGGATTCGTTTACAGTCCAGGCTACTTTTCTTTGGAATGACCTACCCTTTGAGATCCGTCACTCCAAGTCACTGCCCATCTATAAGATGCTTGTGGAGTTTACTCCACAAGCATCTTTTGGCCCTGTCATCTGCGAGTAACATGTTATAGTTTATTTATAATGTTTTATGATTATATAAGTAATGTGTATGTATGTATGTCTTATATATTTTGTATGTATGTATGTTTATAAATATAAATATGTATTAATTTACTGTCCATCCATTATACTTTATTATCTATTTATTAAACTTGCGCACTTCCTCTATCTCCTTCTCAGGTTCCGCTAACCAAAGGTTGTCTGGAAGAGATCGCTTTCAGCGATAAGACCGCCTTTGTACATACTAGTTTTAAGTTTATGTCACGTGTAACTGTTCCTTGTGTATGTGCAATAAAGTGTTTATCTATCTATCTATCTACATTATTATTGTCTTTTTATTATAAAATCATTATAAGTTTTAGTTAATTTACATTAGAACAATTTTGTGTCACCGGTGAAAAATGATAAATCAATAAACACATTAATTTAATTTACTTACTAGGTACGAGTAGGTACATAATACAATATACAATCTGTCAAAAAAGTTCCAAATTCAATGTTTTCTAAACTCAATTCCGGAAAGTGTTCAAAAAATGTTTTGATGAATTTTTTAAAACATATATTTCGTTGGCGTAAGTGTATCGTTTCTGAAGGCGATAAAATAAATTTGGATGAATAAGTAACATTTTGTGTATTATTGATCTTTTCCCGGTACTTTCTTGACAGAGTAGGTAGTATATATAATGTTATTTACTATATTAGTCGTGAATATTATAGCCCCCGAAGGGTGGCTGCACAAATGCTTAACGTGACAGGTAAGCCCATCGCCGCTCTATGCTGTTGTGTATGAGCAGTATTTGGACCGTTAAAAGGCGACTAACGCGTTAGTCGCCTTTTGCGTCACCCAAGGGAAGAAATAGGGCGGTAGTATTCTATTTACAAGCCGCTACCAGCACAGCGTCAATTACAACTTCTCAGTATTTAAAAAAATATAAATAGAGGAATATCTATTATTTTATTTAACGCTAATTAAAAACAATCTATATATAACTGAAGCTATTTAATTAAAATGCGATGGACTTATGCTTGCGTGGTTTATATATTATAGTATAGCAGTCTGTGGAATAACATTTCCCTTATTTTTATTATTATTACCTAATTTTCACCGCAAGTTCTCATTTTACTAGAGTATATTATATATCTGTTCAGCTACTAAAAAAAATCTCCTTTTTACTATTAAAATTTTGCATTCACAATGTTATTAGGTTAAAATGTTTACTAGAAAAAAGTCAATCTCCAATCTCAGGAAGCTCGAATGAGATTCGAACCCATGAACTTTGGATTGCCGGCCCAATGCTCTAACCGCTAAGCTGCCGAGACCCCAGAAGACTCGTTGATTTCTTTCTAGTAGTTGATGATTTACGCTGCAAGCCAGCGGTATAACGTCACTGTGAAGGTTACACTACCCAAACTTCCCCTTACAGTCGAAAGAAATACTATTGCAAGTATTTAACAATCGATAAAGACGTAATTGCTTATAAATATTTTTATTATTGAAATTTTGAATTTACAATGCTATATCAATAACATTATAGGATAAAATGTTTAATAGAACTGCCGTTCGGACCGGCATCAAAAGGTCATGGGATTGAATCCCATTCGAGCTTCCTGAGACTGGTTAATTTTTTTCTAGTAAACATTTTATCCTAAAATTCTCCTCTTTCCATATTCAGTCCATTCTTCTTTCGAACGCGCTACCTTTTGAAATCAGGATGACCACCAGTCGCGAAGCATTTTAAAGGAAAGTCCGCTCTGATAAAACCATGGCAGAATTATCTTAGTAACGTTATATTTATAAATTATGTTTATATTGTATTTATGTATAATATAATAAATTAAGTATATGTATTTTTTATATCGATGGCTTAGAGCACACATGTACTAATTACAAAAACTTGATTTTTCAGGAGAGCATTTTAAAGTTTAAGCATGAATATTACAAAAACTGTGTATGATATGGAATTCAAATTGCGTTTATTCATAAGACTTATTCTTTGGTTCTACAAATAAGTAGATTTCATAACCGAATTACGTCAAATTGATAACAAAATCAGCTGAATTTCTAGATAACCCCATCACTTAGTACATTTGAACCCTTAAATTTAGTAATTTGAATGCACGAATGTACTAAGTGGAACGGGGTCAATATTCTAGTAGATAAACAGGTACTTATCAAAATTAAAATATTAAAATATTTATTAAATACCACAGAATACCGACTCAAGATATTTTGTGCAGGTTAGAACATAAAATAATAATAATAATAATAAAAAGTAATAATTTATTAAAGTTCTACAACATTTCATTAATTATTAAGAATAGTATAGGTACCTTAATCAGTCTTTCTTAAACACTAACAAAATTAGGGAAAGTACTTATTTATTCAAGTTTCTTTAAATCAGTAATTAGTCTTAGAATAAGGTAGGTTATTAATAATACTCTCATCCTGATTCTTAACTTCATAATCAGATGTTTCAGTGTCAGTGATATTGATATTAGGAATATTTGCAGAACTTGATGGTAAGTCTCTATAGTATTGCCCATAGTCTGATGGGATCACAACATCCTTTAAAGAGTAAGAAGATCTTTTTTCTTACATTGTGAAATAGGGAGCACCAAATTTGTATGCTCTTTTCAGGTTTTTTAAAAATATATTAATGAAGTCTTTCTTTTTTCCTCCATTTTTTGCCTTGCAAATATTGATTTCTTCCAAATCTAAGTCGTTCAAGTCGTAGTTATAAAATATCGAAGTAGGCGATTCTTTGTTTACCCGAAGCCACTTAATTTTAAACCATTTCAGTCTCATTTTTTATGTTTTTAGTTGTGTTAGTATTTAAAGTTTTTTCAAATGCCTTTATATCATAGAAATCGTTATGTTTCATAATATTAACATCATAATGTTTTGGTTTGATCGTGGCAGAACCCATTATCAAAATATAAAATAGTTAGATTGTACTATGAGAATTTTCGTAAATAATATATTTTGCAATCACCGGTAAGGGGTATAGAAAGAACAGCTTGTAGGTCGAATGTATTTGCTCTAAAAGCACCATATTTCTTTGTCTTCTTTTTTCATATCCAAAGAGTCTTTTTCGCGTTTTTTGTGTGCATCCATATTCTTCTTGTAAACTAGCTTTTTCATTTGATCGCTTATACACATTGCAGGGTTTATAAAATGCTAGTTTTGGCTCATAGGAGTGAAAAATCCTGTGGTATATACATACTACGGGAGTTATTTGTTTTTCTGGGCAAAAAATTTCTTTGTAAGTTTTGTACATGCGAGATAAGTTCAGATTCAGATCACTATCTAAATATAATTTTTGAAGTCTTAGCGACAATAGTAAGACTCAGTTCGAGGGTACTGGTCAATATTGCTCTTTCACAAATTTCGTAGCTTAAGGAAGTTATATTTGCGGGAATTTTACGTACATAAGAACCTGCATGTCCTCTATTTTTGGAACAAATATTAATAATACTTGTGCTAATAATACAAAAAAATGTTTGGCAAACACGGTGTTTTCTTATGATTGGTGAAAAAGCCAGTATGAACGTGACATTGACCAATTTTCTTACCCTTCGTGCATACACGTAAAAATTGCCCGCCTAAACGATTATCGAAAGCACACTTAACTTAAAATGTCGTTAGTTGAGCATTTCAAAAAACAAAACAAAAATGAGTTAAGTTTACTAATAGATATGTGATTTTTGATGATTTTGTAAACATATGTACAGTTATTTTTTAGTATCATAGCGACTTAGCACATTTGTGCACTTAAAAACAGTTGAAAGCATTAGATTTGTTTTGTATTAACTGCACTTACAACATTTGGATTGTCTGTAATATGTAAAATTACATATCGTAAATGTACTTAATATTTTTGTGCGTTAACTGGTACCGCGGGAGGGAATCTTAAAATCACTTAAGGAGTTTTCGTAGCAGATTAGTAAAAATAAAGGATTTTAATACTTTTGGACAAAACCGAAGCTTACTTGATACAACCGTGACACTGGGTTTTTGATAGAAAGAGATGGAATATGGGCACGTGGGTAAGTGCAAACGGTAGAGCACGTCAATTAATACAGTTGGCAGTCAAAAAGTAAAAATCGCAATTTTTGTAGTTAGTACATGTGTGCACTAAGCCATCGATATATTGTATTTAAGTATGGAATTTATTATGTATTTTAGTAATATGTTTTAAATATTAAAAACCTTCGTACGTACGTTTCCACTTTTATTAGGTACCGCTCCTAAATGCACCTACCATGTCATCTTTGCACCACCCTATGGTTGACTGGTAAAGAACGCCTCAGGCATTAAGTTCGACATGTAATGTTGTCTTGCAAAAGTTTTAAATAAATAAATAAAATTCAAACTATTCGTGATTGACGAAGACCGCTTTAATTCTATAGCTTACACCATTATGTGAAAGTATCCGAGTCTCAGAGACTTTATACTTCGTACTCATTGCATCATTTCGTGTTGTTAGTGCACGGAAAATTTCAAAATATCATGTTAAAACTTGCCTAGAAAGGTTCCAAGCCAATATTTACACAAGACAGCTAAAGCTAGAGCAAGCAATAGAATATTGTAATACGTGCAACATAAATTTTGAGAAAATTTGTTCACGTGCTTTGAGAAATCAAATTAAAAGTTAGACTTTTATGGTTAACACTAGTAACAGACCCCTTTAAATAAAATATTGCATGTCCTTGAATAGCACTATGTCTTTAAAGCATAATTATTGTTATCAAGTTTTAATTCAACGCACTATCTTCTTTAACTTTTATCAAAAAAAATATATTTGCTAAAATTAAATTAAATATTTGAAAATGCGATGGATTTTTTAAGAACGTAGGTATTCCTGGCTGCTTTTAAAGTTTCTTCAGAAAAAGACGCAAACCAACAGGTGAGCCGTCTGTTGTTAAGCGGTCACCGCCGCCCATGGACATCAGCTACATCATTCTGCGTTGGCGTGCTCTTTTGTGTACCAAGAAACCTAAAAATACATTTTGTTTTCCATTAAAATAATAAATAGAAATACTAACTGTGATGTATGTAGGTATCTCGGCATTAATTATTATTGTGTATGTAAGGTAGATGTAAAAGTGTGTATGTCGGCCCCTTGTCTCGCATTATATGGTTGTTACGTGAAGACGTGTTTTATTGCTCCGTACACCTAAATCTAGATTTCTCAGTGGCGACGAGTTTGATACGAACCATAGTGAAATAAGTGCATTATAGGTGTGATAACAAGTGCGTGAAAATGTCGATAGGTAGAATTTCAGAGTTTAACGTGCGCTCGGACAATTGGATGATGTATGTGGAAAGGTTAGAACAATACTTCGTAGTAAACGAAATTCAAACCGAAAGACAAGTGCCGACGCTTATCACAGTAATGGGAGCAGAATGCTACGAGTTACTGGTAAATCTATGCACACCAGACAAGCCATCAAATAAATCGTTCAAACAGTTAACGGACATTTTAGAAAAGTATTTGCAACCGAAACCTAGCATATTATCAGAAAGGTACAAATTTCGCCATAGGAAGCAATGTAACAACGAAACGATCTCGGAATATGTAGCTGTTTTAAAGAAAATGACGAAAACTTGCGAATTTGGCAGTTGGTTAGAAGAAAGTTTGCGTGACCAATTAGTATGCGGCATCAGCAGCGAGACCATACGGCAACGCCTGTTCACCGAAGACAGGATAGATTTTGGGAAGGCGTTTACTCTCGCCGTGAGCATGGAAGCGGCGGAGAAGGATGCGGCGGCGGTGGAGGGCCGAGCTAACTCTTCGAGCGGCGACATCGCGGCGTGCCAGGCGGTGGCGGGCACGTGGCGTGGCGGCGGCGGCAGTAGCGGCGGCGGCGGCAGCAGCGGAGGCCGGCCGCGGTACCCGCCAGCGCGCGGGCGCGGCGCGTGGCGCGGGCAGCGTGCGGGCAGCGCGGGCGGTGCGGGCAGCCAGCCGCGCCCTGCCACCACGCACAACCAGCAGCAGCAGTGCCGTGCGTGTGGCGCCAATCACGACGTGGCCCACTGTCACTTTGCTCGTTACGTGTGCAGAGTGTGCAACCAGCAGGGGCATTTAAGACGGGCCTGTCCTTACCTGGCTGGTCAACACAAAGTCGACGTAGCGGCCTCGACGCAAGAAAACGGCGCAAACAGTGAGGATAGCGATGAGGTATTAGCAAAAGCTGTTAATCAGTTGTCTATCACGCAATGTAGTCCTTTAATGATAACACTCAAGGTGGATGGTAAGGAGATCGCTATGGAGTGTGACACGGGCAGTGCAGTGTCTTGTATAAGTTCGGAACTTTATTATAAATTATTTAAAAACTTGGAAATAAAAAAATGCAATTTAAAGTTGAGGTACTACACGGGGGAGTTAGTGCGGCCCGTGGGAGTTATAAAACCTTTAGTTATGTTTAATGATAGCAAAAAATATTTAAACTTGTATGTTATAGAGGACGCTAAAACGTCGTTACTGGGTAGACAATGGTTAATGGAACTAAACGTACAACTACCTAAATTCAAATGTGTAAATAACTTAATTGGTAATGATTTTAACATAAACGATTTTAGTTCCAGATACTCTGAAGTGTTCGCTGACGGGTTGGGGCGATTCACGGGCGGCCAGGTTAGCATTCACGTGCGCTCGGGCGCGCGGCCCGTGTTCATGCGCGCGCGGCCGCTGGCGTACGCGCTGCGCGCGCCGGTGGAGCGCGCGCTCGACCAGATGGTGCGCGACGGCATCCTCACCCCCGTTGACCGCTCCGACTGGGCGACGCCCATCGTGCCGGTAGTCAAGAAGGACGGTAACATCAGAATTTGCGCTGATTATAAGTTAACTTTAAATAAGGTTATTGAAGTCGATCGTTATCCGCTACCCAAAGTAGAAGATTTACTAGCACGCTTGCACGGTGGACAAAAATTTAGTAAAATTGATTTGTCTCAGGCTTACGCGCAATTTGAATTAGACGAGTCAAAAAAATACACGGTTATAAACACGCATAAAGGTTTATTCATGTATAACCGTTTAGTCTTTGGTCTGTCATCGAGCCCGGGAGTATTCCAAAAGCGTCTGGAGCAATTGTTCGCTGATATACCCTATGTAGGAGTGTTTCTCGACGATATCATAATATCCGGGATTGAGGACCAGGATCACATTAGTAATTTACATAAGGTATTTGAACGTCTTCGTTTACATGGGCTTCGAGTAAAGAAAGACAAATGCGCTTTCTTTGAGGACAGTATAAAATATCTAGGTCATATTATTGATAAAAATGGGGTTAAAACTTGTCAGGATAAGGTGGCGGCCATTTTTAACACCCCAGCCCCCACGAATATTTCAGAACTACGCGCATTTATAGGTATGGTTATGTATTATTCAAAATTTATTAAAAATATAAGTACAATATTAGCGCCTTTGTATAATTTACTTCGCGCCAATGTCAGGTTTGTATGGAGTGAGGAATGTCAGAGGGCGTTTACGCTGATCAAACAGCGCTTAGGGTCAAGCGAAGTGCTGGTGCACTACTCGCTGGAGCAGCCGCTGGTGCTGACGGCGGACGCGAGCGGCGTGGGGGTCGGCGCGGTCATCTCGCACCTCACGCGCGACGGCGAGCGCCCGGTGGCGTTTGCCTCTCGCTCACTCACTAGCGCCGAGCGGGGGTACGCGCAGATAGATAAGGAGGCTTTGGCTATTGTGTATGGCATTAGGAAATTTCACCAATATTTATATGGTCGTAAATTTACGCTCAGAACCGACCACAAACCTTTGACTTACATATTTGGCAATAAAGTGGGCATTCCTGTTATGGCGGCATCTCGGCTACAAAGGTGGGCCGTCTTGTTATCGGGATACAATTACGAAATAGAATATGTTGCATCGAGTAAAAATTGTGCTGATGCGTTATCACGGCTGCCTCAAACCGGGTCCGAGCGTATAGTAACCGAAGGGGTAACTTATATTAATTTTGTCGAACAATTTTTACCGATAACAAATGATGACGTCAGGCTAGCTTCGTCTAAAGATTCTTTACTAAGCCGTGTTATGTTGTACGTTCAATCGGGCTGGCAAAGTAAGTGTAATGACGAGACGATTAGAACTTTTTATAGCAAACGAAACGAATTGTATTTAGATCGGGGGTGCCTTATGTGGGGTTACAGGTTAATTATACCTCAAAGTTTAAGGGAAAAGGTGTTGATGCAGTTACATACAAGCCATATGGGCATAGTAAAGACCAAGTCGTTAGCTCGAAGCTACGTATGGTGGCCAAATATAGACGCGGACTTGGAGGCGGTCTGTAGGCAGTGCGAGACGTGCGCGGCGGAGGCGCAGGCGCCGCCGCGCGCGCCCCCGCAGCCGTGGCCCTATCACGCGCAGCCGTGGAGTAGGATTCATATAGATTTCCTCGGGCCATTAAACGGAAAAACTTATCTCATAATCGTCGACGCTAGTTCGAAATGGTTAGAAGTTTTTGATATGCCTAGAACAAATGCGGTGACCGTTATAAAGGTATTAAGGGCCACGTTTGCTCGGTTCGGACTGCCCATGGAAGTGGTATCAGATCAGGGACCTCCATTCACGAGCTGTGAATTTCAGAACTTTTTAACGAATAATGGTATTCGCCAATCTTTTTCGCCCATTTATCATCCGGCTTCGAACGGAGCGGCCGAAAACGCGGTCAAACTGTGCAAGCGGGCTATTAAAAAAGCCAATAGGGACACATTGGACACAGATGCCGCTTTGCAAACATTTTTGATGAGCTATAGGAATAGTATCCAAAGTAGCACAGGCGACACGCCCGCCATGCTGCTGCAGCGCCGGCCGCTGCGCTCGCGGCTCGACCTGCTGCGCAGCGCCAGCGCGCGCGAGCAGAGCGTGAGCCGCGCGCGCAGCCGGCAGCTGCGGCACGCGGGCGGCGTGCTGCGCGCGCTGCAGCCCGGCGACCCCGTTTGGGCGAGAGGCTTTCGTCACGCAGACAAATGGCTAAAGGGCACAGTGGTAGGTACGCAGGGCTCTCGTAGGTACTTAGTGGATAGCGGTGGCGATCGACTGATGCATAGACATATTGATCAAATCAAGCGCAGGGCGAGAATGTCTGATGTTCCTTGTCCTTCAGGGGAGACTAGTGAGAATACGGAGGGTGTAAATGGGGTTGAGGATGACGTAGCAGTGCGATCAGAGAACGGAGATGTGGTGAGTGAGAGCGAAGAGGGACTATTTACCACTCCTTCGAGTGATAGTCACGTTCCCGTGGATTATTCACCGAACACCACCCACAGTGAGTCGAGCTCACCGCAGCCGCCCTCGCTTAGTTCGCCGCGCACGCCCGTGAATCGTCCCAATCGAGTGCGCAAGCCCGTACTGCGTTACGGCATAGATTATTAAGCTAAGTAATTAATTAGTTATAAGTTTTTATTGTTTGTATTTTATAAGTACTCTTTTATGTAAGTATATGTTAGTGATTTAAGTTGGGAGGTGTGATGTATGTAGGTATCTCGGCATTAATTATTATTGTGTATGTAAGGTAGATGTAAAAGTGTGTATGTCGGCCCCTTGTCTCGCATTATATGGTTGTTACGTGAAGACGTGTTTTATTGCTCCGTACACCTAAATCTAGATTTCTCACTAACAAATGAAAACTAATTCAGGCATGAAGGCATGGTTGCTTTTTTTGTGTTGTTTACTAGATGTTCACTGTGAGACGTCACGGCTCGTACTAAATAAAATGAGCATGGTTTTGTTGCACCTGTGTGCGTGAAAACGCGTAATTACATGAATGAGCACGGTATTGTGCGCTTCACTAAAATGGCGTGTAATGCTCCGTCTTTCCTTTTTATTTGGTCTGTCATTATTAGGAACAATATTTTTGGTAATGATAAGGATCATTTTTGGCATAATATGAACTAGACATCGTAAATCTTACCTCAGATTAACATATTTGTAATAATTGTACCGGTCTTATTTTGAAACCTCGGAGAGGATAGTTACGATAGCAAACTTAAAAAAAAAACAACAACATAACTTTAACCAACTGATTTGTACTCGCGATGTTTAAAGACAGAAGAAATCGATGCTTTCTTATAGAAAACAGTGTTAAATGATTCCTAACATTTTTGGTGAGATACCTTCTTAGACAATAGACGAAGAAATTACATCAAATCACAAAAAAAACGTTTTTCACTCTCCCTCTCGTGTCATCTGTCTTAGGAAGAAACAAAATGGCGCAGTGACAGTGGCGCTGTAGTCGCCTCGTTTTGTGTTGCCAGTGTAGAATAATGGCACCGTTCAGTGGGAAATTTGAAGTTTGTACAATTAAGGAGTCGGTACAATATCGGTTACTCTCCCTACATATAATGACAACTATTATCCCCGAAGGGTTAGTCAGAGATTAAGCAATGAGGACAGCATAAGCAGTCTTCTACCATAGTCCACTTTTCACCAAATAGCGACTCCACATGTGCTCAGCGTGACAGGTGTTGAGCCCATCGCCGCTTTATGCTGTTGGAAGTACGCAGTCTTTAGTCCGTCCGGTGGGTACAATTCTATGTCAACAAATGCATGGCATTCAGCAGTAGTTTTATTGTTATACGCTGAATACACTTTTACACCTTACCTGCTTCCAGGCAGAACATGCTATCTGTGAGATCTACATTATACGTTGGAATAAGAAACTATGTGTCTGGCCAGACGGTATATAAGACTTAGGAGTAAAAATGTCTGCCGAAAATAAGGCACATTGATGCTACTGGCAGACATGACAAAAGAGTAGTTTTGATATCCGAAAATTTGTCAATATCCTGGGCCCGTTCTGCTAAATTCGTAACGGGAATTTGCTTGGTAAGATTAAAGAAATGCTGATCTAAGACTTGCTAGTAAGGCAATTAGCTGCTTGGATACTACACCTTTGAAACAATACTAACATTATCTGTTTACCCTGTTCGTAATTTTATCTGCGGTCAGCGCAATATGTCTTCCTCTTTCAAATTCTCCTCGATCGTCCGTCATCACAAAATTTACCATATTTTCTTTGGTCTTGTTTTTCCCACATAGCCCGCAAACATGATATATAACCTTGATATACATATATGATCTAAAACCTTCTTGTTATCTCCTACTGATTTATTTTGAATTGATTGTGTTTAGAGTCGATATGATGGTTACTGTACGGCCTAACAGGAGTTAGAAAATAGATTTATTCCTTAATGGCTTTAGAGATAGGCCAATTATGCAAACAGTGCCACCGTAACATCGACCTAACAATTTACAAAACTGAAGTTATATTGACTCAAATGCCAACTTGGTCAAATCAAAATAACCCTGAATTCGTGCAAGCATTTACACGTGTAGCACATGAATCTCATTTCAGATATGTACTTAGGGCCTGTGCTTCACTTATTTACCTGTTTTGCATAAAATTTAAATGTTTGAGCTTGTTCCCACTGTCTGTCCTGCAAAAGTTTCTTGACGTTGATCTTTTGAATGAGACAGTCACAAGTTTAAAGGCAATTTGCGCTGTTTCTGCAAATCATTTTGTATTTGGCATTATACATTTGAACAATTTATTCCGTCTTTTTAAATTTCTATTTTCAGTAGATACATACACACATAAATAGATGCATACATCAGGGATACCACAGCTTGCAAGCTTACTAAAGGGCCACTGAAAGTGAATAATGTACCAAACAATTCTAATCATACAAAGCAATTACAATTATCAATGTTTATTTTTATTTAAACACCCTGTCCCCACCAGCAAATGTGTCACTAATGCCTGAAATTAATAACCTATCTATAGATTGTATAACCTACTTGAGTAAGAAATTTGACATAATTTGTACCCAAGTAACATTTCATTCGGGCCTAGGCTGTAAAAAATGCCTTTAGGTGTTATATGAGTCATAAAAGGGTTTATGCTTTGTTATCTGGTCATATTATGTACCTACTTGAAAATGATAAATAAGTCTTAAAATTAATACTTTATTATTACAACCTGGGAGCAGCTGACAAGAGTTGAAATAACCGTTATTTTGAATTGTGTTATAAGAGCATTAAGTCCTAGGATCATACAGTTGTCGTAGACTTTTGAGTAAGTTCCGGAAAGGCTAATGTAATTCGAGTGAGAGAGATCTAAAGGTTTAGTTTTTAACTTTAAAAATCGCTAATAAGTTATTTCTAAAACCTATATTAAACCATTAGATTGTATTCGAGTTAGCTAGGCAGTCCTAATTTAGGACTGAGTAGCAAAAACCCAAACCATAACTAATTGTTTAGGAACTTAAGGCGTAATTTTTTAATTGCAGTTCTAAAAAGGTTAATCTTAATACTTTCTAGTAATATCCCAAGGATAGCCATATTTATTTTTAGAAATAAAAAAAAATAGAAACAAAAAGCAATAGTTTAAATAAAAAAGGCATACTTACCTAATTAAATTACATTGTGTTATAATAATATGATTTAAAATATATAATATTGTTTACATTTTAAAAAGTTTTACTCTAATGCAATTTACCACCAACCATCAAATTTAATAATTTTTATTACATTAGAATATCATGAAAATTTTTAACTTACTATATCCTAAACTGTCACGATAAAGTGCCAGTCGCCTAATGTTTTTAATTTTTTCTAAATTCAGCCAGCTACTTTGTAATTTGTATGAATACAACAATTAATTATCTAGCCATTTTGACTCTTGGTGAAATGACAGGGAATAGCGCCATTTTTAAGTATTGACGATTGCTATTCTGTGTAAAAAATATGTCATAGAAACATTTTAAAACTCCAGAATCCTGGATAGGCATTTATTCATGTCCATCGAAAAGGTTTTAAATTGTCACTGATTTACATCCAAATCTAATTTAAAACTTAACAGCTACATTTAACGTTAATAAATTTAGGTTGTAAGTATAGGTTTTATTTTGGTTCTGTTTAATTAGTTCTAAAGGTTCTGGATTTAAGCTATAAGTTTTGCTGTAGCTCTGAGAAAGGTTCTAAAATGTGGGCCCTTTTTGCACTTAGGAGGTTAATATAAGGTAAAATTATCAGTGTTAAGACTTACGAGCAAATTTCTATTTAAAACCTTTATAAAACCTAAAATGTTACTTGGGTAACAAAGTCAAAAATTTGAATTTAGAAGGCTGAACAATCTAAGGTAGTTTATTAATTTCGGGCGTTAACCGCTGTCACAACCGCAACGAACGCAATCCTTTTTTTCGAAGTCGGTTAAAAATGACGTCACGTCAAATTTCACCGCCGACACCTCTCAGGCAGCGGTACCACGCATCCGCGCCGTAAACTTTGATGAGTTCTAAACTTGTAAAGATTTACGCGGGCAGGTACATAAAGTACTACAACGGCGTGTTTACGCACCGGATCCGTGGAAATTACGTTACGGTATTAACGAACCAATTTTGTTCGGAGTTTGTTTGAGAGGTGATTATATTAAGCACGTGGTATTAGAAACGTGACTGAATAAAACATGTGACTGGATTATGAACGTTTGGTAACACCGATGATCTCTCGAATTTCAAAGTAGATTGATAAAGTTCTGAAAGTGATATTTAATAGGGAGGAAGACTGTTCCAAAACCGGCTACCAAGGTAAAACCGTATAGTTCATTTATTTTCTATATTTATTCGCGCTCTTATTTCGCACGTGGCCGCCAACCAATAAGAAGTCATTAGCAACAAAAAATGCCTGGAGCAGGATTGTTGCGCGCAGAGTTATCAAAAAAAATATTGTTTTATCTAATTTTGCCAACAAAGAAAAGTAAGAATTGTTATATCAAACTAAATACCAGGTCAGTATATTATTATGTCTGTAATTGTAAGCCTATTAACTAAGAACTGACATTGTTTATGCTGGCATTTTTACTTGTGTTTGTGAGTGAGAATGTGTGTGCGAGTACAAGTTGCTCGGGGGTAAAACCGTACAGGGTCATATCGGCCAGTATACGGTTTTGCCCTTTTGTACTTTTTACTAGTTTTTACACTTAAAGAGGTGAATATGTGGTTATGGAATAATCCAGGCCGAGTGGTCACAAAGTTCCAACTAGGAAAACTTTTCGGAGTAAGTTATTGCAAGGTTGCTTACAATACAAATAGCAATATCTGGCTTTTCGGCGACAGGTATCTTCCCCGTTATCCGTCTTCAGTGAAGCTAATTTTGTTGCAGCTTAAACAACAGATATACAAAAGGGCAAAACAGCAGAATGCTTGTGCGCGTTTCTGTTTTCATGTACCACCTCGATCACATGTAACTCCATTTCTGAATACGGCAAACATGATGAAAATAGAAGAGCGTAGAAGACTTCACCTTGCCACTCTTCTTTTTGGCGTAATAGAGGCGAGAAGGCCGTGTTACCTGTATGATAAGCTGGCATGTGCTAGTGACAGCAGTAAATACCCCAGAAGAGTGACCTCTAACATCTTTGTGACTGCGCAGCATAGGACGGTGGCTTTTCGTGGTTCTTTTAGATTCGCTGCTTCGAAGTGCTGGAACGATCTCCCGCCGCCGCGCCGGTACGTGACCTAAAAACAGTAAATATTTAAGAACCCCTCCACAAATATCTTATTGACATGCAGAAAACAGCAAACTAGACTTACTTCTCGTTTTGCTACGATAGGCATTACATCGTCGGGACTCGCGTTCCGGCACCTTTGAAGCGGACATTGTTTTATTTATTTTGCTCTTAAGTGTTGCCTCCGTTCATTCTATATTTCAAATAGTATCCCAAGTACCTACTTGTCTATTATTCTAAGTAGCCTGTCTGTCTGTACTGTCCAATTGTCTATGTTGGCCACGTGTTGTGACGTGGAATATCGATTAACGTTGTAATTTTATGCAGAAAATCTCAGATTTCTCAGTTAACAATTTTCTACCCTTAAATAAAAAAGTACTTTGTGTTTCTACCACTTTGCCGATTCTGTGCTGTCAAAACTCAAATGTCATCGATAGTGCAAACCTTTTTTTTGTGTTGTCCTATTTTAAGCACAGGAAGGCAATCAAACAGCCAAGATAAAGCCGAGAAGTGTTATTGTCTTTTATATTGTTATTGTTTTTCTTTTTTTTGTATTTAGTGTTTTATTATTTATTTGTTAAATCTTTGTTTTGTGGACACCTCACCGATTAGGCCCCTCCAGAATACCAGCATTGCAGCGGCTTTATGTCGCTGTAGTATGTGGTGAGGCTGGGGCCTAGTTGGCCACACTTTGTCTTTTGTTTTAGCTTTATATTGCTACAGTAAAAATTGTACTTTTGTCTTTATTCATATAATTTTTTTTTCTACATATATGTTATTTAGTAGTGTGTGCCAACAAATGTATTTTCTTTCTTTCTTTTCTTTCAAAACCGTATACTGGCCGATATGACCCCGCACGGTTATACCCCCGAGCAACTTGTACACGCATCATATCTGTTGTTAATAAAAATGTTGGTTTAATGGATAGAAACACGATCAACTGGAGTAATAGTATCAACCAATGACGAAAAGCTGGCTGGAACACTTGAACCCGATGGTGTAGTATCTATCAGAGCAGATGAAGCTGCTGGCGCACAGTCTATTGGAGCAGATAAGGTCGATAGCGCAGGATCTCGTATGGTAGTTGAAGTCGATGGAGCAGGCTGAATTTGGACAACAGAAGCCAATGGGACAACAATACCTGAATTTTATTCGTTTATCGCTATATTTGATGTTTAAGCTGCAGCAAAATTAGCTTTACTGAAGACGGATAACGGGGAAGATACCTGTCGCCGAAAAGCCAGATATTGCTATTTGTATTGTAAGCAGCCTTGCAATAACTTACTCCGAAAAGTTTTCCTAGCTGGAACTGGGTGACCACTCGGCCTGGATTATTCCATAACCACATATTCAGCTCATTAAGTGTAAAAACTAGTAAAAAGTACAAAAGGGCAAAACCGTATACTGGCCGATATGACCCCGTACGGTTTTACCCCCGAGCAACTTGTACACGCACACACATTCTCACTCACAAACACAAGTAAAAATGCCAGCATAAACAATGTCAGTTCTTAGTTAATAGGCTTACAATTACAGACATAATAATATACTAACCTGGTATTTAGTTTGATATAACAATTCTTACTTTTCTTTGTTGGCAAAATTAGATAACACAATATTTTTTTTGATAACTCTGCGCGCAGCAATCCTATTCCAGGCATTTTTTGTTGCTAATGACTTCTTATTAGTTGGCGGCCAAAGATTTATTTACCAAAGATGAAGGTATGTGCAACATCTAACAGCATAGAGCAGCAGTTGGCCCATCATCTGTCACACTAAGCACGTGTGCAGTTGTTGTTAGGTAAAACGTGGACTGCAGGAGTGCTTTTGTGGTCCTCATTGCCTGGTCTCTGACTAACCTTTTGGGGATAATAGTCCTGAATAATTATGTAATGTATATAATATAATGTATAAACTACAGATTCATGAAGACCGAACATGTTTAAATTAGAACAAACATGACATGAACAGACAAAAAAATAATAATTTAATAAATAAATAATAAATATATCGACCTCCTAAATAATAAATATCACGCCGGGTCTGGCGTCGCGCCATCTCTGAGG
Source organism: Scoparia ambigualis (assembly GCA_963921215.1). NCBI lineage: Eukaryota > Metazoa > Arthropoda > Insecta > Lepidoptera > Crambidae > Scoparia > Scoparia ambigualis. The sequence goes on from OY992521.1 coordinate 5,939,067, forward strand.
TTCCGGGTTCAATTTCCGGTCGGGTCAATTTAGAGAAAAACTGGTGTAATAATTGGTGTGAGCGTAAACAAATTTAATTTAATTTAATTTAATATATAAATTGCCTTAAATTCTGTTGCGAACAAATTAAAAGTGGGGTGGCAGTGGAACGTTTATAGATTACGTATATTTCACCCATCCCATCTTATGGCTATTAGGTACGAGTACATTGTTGGGACATAACAGTTTGAAAAGAAATACACGACAGCCGATACGTCTCGTAGCGTGGAATAAAGCCGCGGTTAGTTTTTATCGATCGCCCAATGGTGTTTGGGACTTTTTGAGTTGGGTCAGGATTTTTTCCATTTGAGTCACGTTTGCACGCAAAGCGTATTAATAGGCTATGATTCGGTTCTTTAATCTTCAAATTCGAATAGGAATGTGATTATGGATATATATATTAAATAGGAATATTATTATTATATATTACAAATAGAACCGAAGGTAGGGTTGTCAACTTAAAAAAAAATAATTAAATATTTTACGGTAAGATAAGAAAAATAAACAGTATTTTAGAAAAATGGACAGTATATTTAATTTTTTCAAAGATTTAAATATGGCTGCGCTGCACCACGCGGACAAAGATAGCAATAGTGGCTACCTGTGCACAGTGATACTAAAACAGTATTTAGGATACTTTATTTTTACACCACGCTATTCGCTCATACGCACGCTAGTCGTCATATTACGACAACAACCGGGACCAACGGCTTAACGTGCCTTCCGAAGCACGGAGATGTTTTTAATTGGTCACTCAACAGGCGACCGGGCATTGCGAAAGTTGCTTAGCGAGCAAGATCGCAAGCCGAACGCGCTAGCCGCTGCGCCATTGAGCTCATCCATACAGCTCTATACAATATTGTTTTAATAACCTTAATTAAATAAATCTTCATCATCAGCCAATATACGTCCCTTTGCTGACCTTCCCAAATGGAGAACAGCTCATGGTATGATTGAGTCATAACCCACTAGCCTGACCAAATGTGAATTGGTGTGTTTTAACGACTGCCATTTTTCGACAACAACACGGAGGAGCTGAGAGGTTCTTAAGTTGGCCACCCATCCAGTGATATGGTATTGTGAAAGTTGCTTAACTGAAAGCGCCATTAAAAGTGGACTATTAAATGCTAGCTTTTAGTTAGCGGGCCAGGGCGTGTCAAGATTAGTTTCGTTATTTAATAATATATCTCATTTTACATAAAAAAAAGCTTTTAGTTGAGCTGACATCAACTATGGAAATACTATGCAGGCAGTTTCTAGGAACTGTGGACAGGCTGCTAGCCACGATGTTACGTTAACACTTTAAACTTTCGCGTTGCGTTGTATCAACAATAAGTAAACGATGTAACGATATTCAATTACATAAGGGAGACTGTTCCAAAACCGTATAGCTAAGGATGAAGGCCCAATGAATGAAACATGGCATAGTCTAATTGTCGAGGGTAGGGCTCCTGGCAAAACCACGACGTCAGTGCTCCGCCAATAAGTATGAACAAAACACGAATGCAACTTATACCCCCTCGACCGGAGATTTATTTATTTGCCTCACTAAACATCTATGTACACAATAGTCAATACACAATGTATAACAAGGTTACACGCACACAAGGTAACACACATACACACAGTAGGTAATACACATATGGTCATGCACACAAAATACACGTAAGGTTCATGCTAATTAAAGTCAGGCACAAAAGTTATACGCACAAGGTTATATACACGCACACACACACTGGTACATAAATGGTCAAATCCATGTTTGTAATTACACGTCAGTCAGATACACAAAGCACAATTTATGCAGTGATTATAAAGTTTCCCAAAATACTCAACTTCCCACACTGGCTCTAAACTTTACTAGGTATATCTAATACTTCTTCAGTTTTCTGATTTTCCATAAGTTTCTGGTTGATTAGCTACTATATGCTACTCGGATTGCTGCTTGAAGTGAACACACACAAAGCACAATTTATACAGTGTTTATAAAGTTTCCCTAAATACTCAACTTTCACACTGGCTTTTAACTGCTGTAGCTATATCTCAATTACCTCTTCAGTTTTCTGATTTTCCAAAGGTTCCAGCTAGTTGCTGCTCGGTTAACTGCTTGAAGTGAACATGAAGACCGAAATCCCGCTCGGTCCTTTTATACAAAAAAGCTTCTAGAAGATTTGAATTATTCTAGCCAATTAGAGAGCAGAGAAGTAGAGGTAGTCGCTCCTTTTCAATTACAAAAATATTCTTAATGCACATTCAGATCCACTATGAACTGACGCTTTAAAATCGACTAAAATTCCATTTATATCCAAACGCTCTGATTCTAAGTTATACAACAAAATATAAGTCTAGACCTATCTTAAAATATATTTGCGTATGCGATTCGTTATAACACATTTAAGCAAGTTTATATTTATTTATTTATTTAATCTTCTTTACTAATTAAACAGCAAAAGGCGGACTTAACGCCACAAGGCATTCTCTACCAGTCAACCGGTAAGGATGTGGGAGACTTGAAGTTGGGCGATATTAAATACAGTTAGATTAATAACAACAATTACAAACAGCATAACAAATGAATATACAGGGCTTACATAAATACTAATTAAAATACTTACATAAATACTGCAAAATACTTATATACATACATTACATACATAAACACATACATAAATAAATACATACATAACAAAAAAATAAAAATCAGATTGTGTGACTTCTAAACAGCGTTTAAGTAGTGCTCACGCACCAGTCCTTTAAACACTACTTTGCTCTGAGCACGACGGATGTGCATTGGCAGAGCATTGCAGAGACGAATAGCGGAAAGAGTGAAAGAGCTGGAGACGAAGCCAGTACGATGAGCGGGAGTTCGGAGAGTAAGGTTGCTACTGGAGCGAAGGTCACGCTGATGAGAGGCTCCCAGAAACTGAAACCTAGATTTCAGGTAACCGGGGGTACGTGGATCATTTAAAATATTAAATAGCAAACAGACAACTCTAAGGTTCCTGCGCCACGGATAGGCAGCCATTTAAGTTGACTTCGATAGTGAGAAATGTGGTCAAACTTACGTAAACCGAAGACAAATCGGATACAGCTGTTTAGCAAGCGATCCAACTTATTAAGAAAAATTTGATTAGTGTCAGAGAAACAGACGTCGGCGTAGTCAAGGATGGGTAGGACAAGAGCCTGTACCAGCGCGATTTTGGTGCTGGATGGGAGAAAAAATTGCAACCTGTACAAAGACCGTAACGAATTGACCACTTTGCGAGAAATCTCGTTAACATGATTTTCCCAAGTGAGAGAACAGTCAATAAGGAGACAACTTGACTCGGGTCTGATACGGTATGCAATTCCCATTGAACACTAAACCAGACACAGAGCTCAAATCAATAAGGGTCAGCTGCCGGGAACTACCAATGATAATTGCCTGACACTTAGCGGCACTGACGGAAATGCCATAACAATTGGACCAGTCGGCAATAACAACAAGATCTTCGTTGAGGCCAGCGACAGCCCGATTTAAATTATTTCTATCGACCTGAATGTATAATTGGAGATCGTCAGCATACAGATGGTAAGAGGAATGAAGTCGAGCAGTGAGAGAGTCAATGAAAATGAAAAAAGAAAGGGGAGAGAGTATGCCGCCTTGTGGGACACCAGCAGTCAGCTCGCACCAGTCAGAACAAGACTGATCGACCCGAACGGCTTGCTGACGACCACGAAGATATGAGGAGAACCAAGTCCGTGTTGAAGAAGATAGTATTAATCCTTTATTGCACATATAAAAAAGAAATTGAAAAAGACGTTACAAAAGACATATACAAAGGTGAGCTTATCTCTAGAAGAGATCTTTTCCAGCCAACCCATAGTCCAATATGTGAGAGGATAGCTAGGAAAATGTCATGATTGACAGTTTTGAAAGCGTTGGAGAAATCTATTAGGACCATCACAGTCAACAAAGAATTCTCCATGCCGTTGCGTACGTCTTCCAAAACATTAACCAGAGCAGTGGTGGTGCTATGTCCAGGTCGAAACCCAGACTGGAAAGGACTAAGGAGATTATGTCGGAAAATAAAAGAGGAGAGTTGGCTGTGGACAGCAGCTTCTAGGATCTTAGAAATGAAAGGTAGGATGGAAATAGGTCGAAAGTGGTTTAAAGAAGTGGGATTAGGGATTTTAGGTAGGGGGATTGCAATAGCTTTATGCCAAGCAGAGGGAAACATACAAGAGGAGAGAGAATAATTAAGAATGAACGTGAGAACAGGAAGTATGGAATCAAGGATCAGCGTGATCATGGATCTACCTACTTCATCACACCCAACCGCCCTGGATTTAATGGAGAGAATAATTTTTCGAACATCTTCTTCAACTAACGGACGGAAAGAAAATAAATCACTAGTAGGAAGTGCCGTGCAAGTAATAGACAAAATAGTAGAGAGAGATACGGAGTCAGATAGGGAGGTAGTTGACGTAAAGTGTTTGTTGAGGTCATTAAATGAATAAGATGAAGTATTGTGAGTCGGCGTTTTACCAAAGCCCAGAGTACGAAGAAACTTCCATGTATCGGCAGGATTAGAATTTAAAATATGTTGATGAATGTATTGGCGTTTAGCAGCTCTTACCATCCGATTGCAGCGATTCCTAGCGGCCTTGAAAACATCCCAGTTAAAATCCATTCGGCACCTTTTGAAAATACGGAAACATTTATTACGCCTACGCATGGCCATTCGCACACCAGGTGTAATCCAAGGCGCAGGTAGTCGTCGCAGCTTGACGAGCTTTTTAGGCGTATGCTTATCAAAGAGATTTAAGATTGAGCTGTTGAAGTACGCAACCATAGTGTCGACAGAGTCAGCCTCAAGAACAGGAGTCCAGTCCATAGCGTTTGCGTCACTATTGAGTTTCGCAACATCAAGTCTAGCAAGATTACGCATTCGTACAATAAGGGGTTTAGGTTTAGGAGGCTTAGCCCTATAAGCTAAAAAAATGCCTGCCTGGAGAAGCCAGTAGCAGGAAATTGGCCATGCTTGATAACATGAGCAATCGAAGAGGTTAAAATGTGATCGATTCAGGAGTCAGAAGTAGTCAGATTATGGTGGGTTGGATCAAGAGGAAGGATTTGGAGATTTGCTGACTCAACAATGGATCGATAATTGCGAGAAGATACTGACACCTTTAAAAGGTCAGTGTTGAAATCACCCATTATGATGTGGTGGGAATAGTCTGTTGCAAAAGAGTTAAAGAGAGAATTTATGTCAGAATGAAATTCAATGGAAGGAGGGCAATAAATAACTCCCAGGACCATCTTCATACCCTTTGCATCAATTTCAAGCAAAAGATATTCCATGCCACCGTGGAAGGGAGGCGGAGGAGGCTAAAAGCTTGTAAGAAAAGGAGTGAGATAAGTAGATAGCCACCCCTCCACCACCTTTGCCAACGCGATCATTGCGGATAAGATTAAATCCTGGGAGGCTATATGATGAGGAGTCTAGACACGGTTTTAGCCAGCTCTCCGACACTAGGACGGCGTGAACCGTATCCGAAGAAAAGGAATAAAGAAGATCCGTATAGTGTTGCGGAATGCTCTGAGCATTTATGTGACATACGTTTAGAGTCTCGTTACAGCAGCCGAATTCACGTAAGAGACAAATTTTTAGATCACATGATGTGTCATCACTGGCATCGTCAAAAGAATGAAACGAAGAGCTATCATTAGCTGATACGAAATCATCAGAATCTGACATTTAAAACATATAATATAAAATAAGATATGAGTAGATAAAATATTAATAAACAAAAATACTAAGCTAAAAATAATAAAACACAATTAATTTATATAAAGAAAAAGAACTACCTATTAGATGGTAATCCAGACAACTCCAACATATCCTGCCAGTAGACTGTTTACAAATAGAATAACACTAAACAAAACCAAATAAAATTTATCATACAAGTACAAGGGATAAAGAAAAATATCATTCGAACAAACAAAGGCATTTACACTGAAACTAAAGCAAGTAGAAAATAACAACAAGGTGGCAGTATGAACTGAAACCTTTGCCTACGGTACTTAAAAAGTTACTTGCCAGTGACAATATGTCACTTTACGCACTGACATTTAAATTGTCAAACTGCTTTTATAGTATTAAATTAAACGAGGTTATTTGCAAAAATTAAATTAAACAGCGGCCGTCTTATATTGTTGCGCAAAGTGCACAGTTAAACAATTGCTCAGCAGTACAATCGACCAACATAATAAAGAGTACCTACTAAACAGGATAATAATGAAACTAAACTGCTAAAAACACTGTCTCACTTGGCATTCTTGTTCCCGTGCCTCGATCTTGTTTGCATCGTCTTAGATGATAGAGAAGGGTCCACATTCGATCCAGCTGCTGCAGAAGACGGTTTTGGAAACTTTGATGAGATCTTGCCCAACTCCTCAATCGAAACGATGCGCACTCTGTTATCGTCGGGTGTTATGATGCAGACGTTCCCACTCGAGGTCCACACATTCTTAACACCACAATGTTCACGTGCGGCTTTGAAGGTGGCCTGACGGCTTTTTGTCAAGAACTCATGCAACACGCATATCTTAGAGCGCTAGTCTAGTTTTTGCGAGAATTATTCCTAAACAATGCTACGTGCAGATTACAATAATTCTGCGCGGCTAATTTTGACTTCACCACCACGTCAGGCGTTATGTCTACCTTAATTCTAGATAAACGCCATTCACGTGGGCTTAGCCGTTTTGGAGGAACAATACAATACGTTGTCCGACCATAAAACATTTACAAGTTTACCACGATCGCCATGCTAGTTTTATCTCCTATTGTTATTCAGTTCGTACTATGCTAACATTGTATGACTAATTATCATTTACAGAGGCTACTTGTTAGGCTGCCTATCAATAACAATCGATAACAATCAAATTCGTGACAATTATTAAAACTTTCAAATTACGTAAATAGCAGCTTCATCTACTCATCAAGAGAGAGAGCTGTAGCAAACATGCAAATTCCTAGAAGGCGATGGTAACTTTTTTAACCGCTAAGTAAATACGACGGCTAAAATTTTCTAAGCTTTTCTTTTAATCGTATACAATCACACGCAAACGGCTATGCTTACATGGTATAAATATCTATCCTCTACAGAAGCTACTTGTTAATTTAAACATCAAAACCAATCAATTTCGTAACAATAAGTAAAACTTCATAATTACGTAAATAGCAGCTTCAGTTTTTTATCAAGAGAGGGCGCTGTAGCAAACGTGCATATTCCTAGAAGGCGATGTTAACATTTTTTATTCGTTACATAAGTTCCGCGGCTAAAACTTTCTAAGATTTTGTTTTATTCACATTGTATGCGTATACAATCAAACGCAAGCGGATGCGATGCGGTATCGCCCTATTGTTTATCAAATCAATCATTATACAAATTCCAATCCCTAATTGATTCTGAAACTAATAGTTACATTAACTTGTTCGTTCTCTACGTACCTAACCATTTATTTGATTACCGATTAATCTGTCCGTTACACTAATCATCGTTTTTATTTAACAGTCTTATTAGGAACATTATCCAATAAACCATGGTTTGGTCGTTGCTGCAAAATGGCGTCTCGCCAAAAGCGTCAACATTACCAAGCCTGGGCTAATGCGGTGTCATCAAAGGATCCAAACACCAGTGCGCTCAAAAAGAAGTACAACTTTGCCGCCAGGTCTTTTAAGAAGGACATTGCCAAGGCGAAGTCATCATTCATAGGTAGAAACGGCGAGAGGCTAGCGTCTTCCTTCGGGGACGCGTGCGTTCTGGTCTCTCGCCAAAGCTATCTTAGGGAATTTTTGTAAGCCGTCCCTACCACCATTGCACAAGATAGATGACTGCCTGGCCTACACTGCAAAGGAGAAAGCCGATCCCTTGGGCTCTCTTTTCGCATCAAACTCGACCTTGGACGACGGGGAAAATTCTCCACCAACTATACCGCATTGCGCTTGTACAATGCCAAACGTTCAGTACCTGTCCTGTACGTTTGGCATATGTCCTGCAAAGGTCAGTTCGTAAGGCGTCCATCCATCCATCCATAAGTCGAGTGGGCCTGATGCAGTTCCACCCATTGTGCTTCGGACGTGTGCTCCTGAATTGGCACCAGTTCTAACGCGCCTTTTCCAGCTCTCTTACACTACTGGCGTCGTCCCGAGCTCTTGGAAGACAGTTGAAGACCTTGTCCACCCGATCCCAAAAAAAGGCGATCGCTCAGATCCGTCCAACTACAGGCCAATAGCTATTACCTCTTTACTCTCCAAGTAATGGAGTCCATTATAAACCGCCAGCTCTTGGGGTACCTAGAAGAGAACCAGCTACTAAGTGATCGCCAGTATGGTTTTCGTCGCGGTCGTTCGGCTGGTGATCTTTTAGTGTACGTTACTCACCGATGGGCGGAGGCAGTCGAGAGTAAAGGGGAGGCACTAGCAGTTAGCTTGGACGTAGCGAAAGCCTTTGACAAGGTATGGCACAGGGCTCTTTCTTCTAAACTTCCATCATACGGGCTTCCTGAGAAATTGTGTTCATGGGTTGCCAGCTTCCTTACTGGGCGTAGCATCAGAGTCGCAGTCGACAGTTCGTGCTCCGACATGAAGCGCGTGAATGCTGGAGTCCCGCAGGGGTGTGTGTTGTCCCCTACTCTGTTTCTTCTGCATATCAATGACATGTTGCATAACAACAGCATTCATTGCTATGCAGACGATAGTACTGGGGATACGCTCTACACCGGGCGAGCTAATATTTATCTGGAAAGCGTCATCGAGAGCCGGAATAAACTTGTGACTGACACCGAGAACATGTTAAGTCATGTCTCGAATTGGGGCCGACATAACCTAGTCCACTTTAACCCCTCAAAAACACAAGTTTGCGCATTTACCGCAAAAAAACATCCCTTCGAAACAAACCTCTAAATTTTGAGGGAGCTCCCCTTGATACCAATCTGACTATTGGAATCCTTGGCGTCGATATTTCGAGTGACGTTCAATTTCGTGGTCATTTGGAAGGTAAAGCTAAATTAGCTTCGAAAAAACTGGGTGTGCTTAATAGAGCGGGTCAGTATTTCACGCCGGCCCACCGTTTACAACTGTATAAAGCACAGGTCAGGCCGCATATGGAATACTGCTCCCATCTCTGGGCTGGAGCACCCCAATACCAACTCCTTCCATTTGACCGCATTCAACGCAGAGCTGCTCGAATTGTCGGCGACGTGGATATTTCAGGTCGGCTCGATTGACTGGCTCTTCGGAGAGATGTTGCGTCTCTCTGTATATTGTACCGTATATATAATGGGGAGTGTTCTGAGGAATTGTTCGGCTTGATCCCTGCCGCTGATTTTCTTCACCGCACTACACGCAATCGACTGTCATTCCATCCACATCACCTTGATGGATGGCGGTCTACTACTGTGCGTTTTACAAGAAATTTCTTGCCTCGATCTACAGTGTTGTGGAACCACCTCTCGGCGGCGGTTTTTCCGGACCGTTACGACTTAGGGATCTTCAAGAAACGAGCCTATTCCTTCCTTAAAGGCCGGCAACGCGCCTGCGATTCCTCTGGTTTTGCGGGTGTCCATGGGCGGCGGTGATTACTTTCCATGAGGTGACCCGCTTGCTCGTTTGCCTCCTTCTGCTATATAAAAAAAAAAACATTTGCATATATCTAGCAATTTAGAGAAATTATTAATAAAATGGCAAAACAATCGAAATGCCGGTTTTGCCCTGGAGGGCGTCCAAAACCGTATAATGTATGCGGTTTTTGCAATGCAGCCGTAACATTCAAATATATCGAGATCCTCGGGATCCAAACCCGTACAGCTTTCACAATACCATGTCACTGGATGGGTGGCCAACTTAAGAACCTCTCAGCTCCTCCGTGTTGTTGTCGAAAAATGGCAGTCGTTAAAACACACCAATCCACATTTGGTCAGGGTAGTGGGTTATGACTCAATCATACCATGAGCTGATGTCCATTTGGGAAGGTCAGCAAAGGGACGTATATTGGCTGATGATGAAGATTTATTTATTTAAGGATAATAAAATAATATTGTATAGAGCTGTATGGATAAGCTCGATGGCGCAGCTACTAGCGCGTTCGGCTTGCGATCTTGCTCGCTAAGCAACTTTCGCAATGCCGGGTCGCCTGTTGGGTGACCAATTAAAAAAATCTCCGTGCTTCGGAAGGAACGTTAAGCCGTTGGTCCCGGTTGTTGTCGTAATATGACGACTAGCGTGCGTATGAGCGAATAGCGTGGTGGGATATGGCCCAATATCCCCACGTGCTATTGTCCACGTGGGAGGCCGGTGCCCAGCACTGGGACGTTTATAGGCTGATGATGATGATGTGTAGTGGCGGCTCGTTATTAGAATACTACCAACCCATGTCGTCCGTTGGATGTTATAAAAGGCGACTAACGGACTAAAGACTGCACATACATCCAACAGCATAGAGGTGCGGTGGACTCACCACCTATTACGAAAGGTAGACATGAAACGTGGACTGTGTTTGCGGTTATCATTGCCTATAGTCGACATCCAAGAGGGTAAAAGTTGCTCGCGTCCGTATGTTAACCCTTGAGACCCTACATGTGATCCCTGGGTGATGCTAAATGAGTGACACTGACTGAGTGGTAGAGCCATGCTGCGTTGCAGCACGCATTGGGTCGGCTCGCCCGGCGTAATACCACCCTCTCACGAAAATTTGGCGTGAAATAATAGCACTTGGTGCTGTTGTGTTTCGTCCGACCAGTGAGTATTCCGGAGGCCCCTTCCCCCCCTTCCCAATTCCTATTCCTTTCTTAAACCTACTCCTCCCTTTAAGACCGGCAGCGCGTCTGCGATTCCTTTGGTTTCGCGGGTGTCCATGGGCGGCGGTGATTACTCTCCATTAGGTAACCCGCATGCTCGTACGCCTCCCTCTTTTATATAAAAAAATTGTCTCTGACTAACCCTTCGGGTAGGGTTACCAAGGAACCGTTCTAAACAGTACTGTTTTTGACTACAAACAAAAATAAAGTATCCAAAATACTGTTTTAGTTTCACTGTGCACAGGTAGCCATATACCTGTTTAAAAAGTAAAAAAGGTGCTATCGTTGTCCGCGCGGTGCAGCGCAGCCATATTTAAATCTTTGAAAAAATTAAATATACTGTCCATTTTTCTAAAATACTGTTTATTTTTGTTATCTTACCTTATAATATTTTATTATTTTTAATTAAAATTGGCAACCCTACCTTCGGGTCTATTTGTATACTACGTTATTTTTTAGTCACTATAAAAAAATTAAGGGTGAGGTCCACAAATCCAAAAATGACAAAAAAATTTCGCTCTCCCATACAAAACTGTCCGATCAGCTGACGACAATAGTATGGGAGGTCGAAATTTTAATTTTTTTATGGTGACTAAAAAATAAGGATGTATATGTAAAATAATATTGTATAATACGATATAATCACATTCCCATTCGAATTTGAAGATTAAAGAACCGAATCATAGCCTATTAATACGCTTTGCGTGCAAACGTGACTCAAATGGAAAAAATCCTGACCCAACTCAAAAAGTCCCGAACACAATTAGGCGATCGATAAAAACTAACCGCGGCTTTATTCCACGCAACGAGACGTATCGGCTGTCGTGTATTTATTTTCAAACTGTTATGTCCCAACATAATGTAATCGTACCTAATGGCCATAAAAATGGAATGGGTGAAATATAATTTGACTAATTTAAATTCATCATCGTAGTCTATAAACGTTCCACTGCCATCCCACTTGTAATTGTTTGCAACAGAATTTGAGGCAATTTATATTTGAAATTAAATTAAATTAAATAATGTTTACGCTCACACCAATTATCTAGACCAGTGTTTCCCAAACATTGTTCAGCCATGGCCCGGTAGTACCAACACTTCCCCTTTGTGACCCACTAATATTTTTAAACCCGAGCTGGTTCCATTAAGTAAAATAATACACATTTATTAACTAGTAAAAGTGTTTTATTAATACTACATATTTTAGTATCGCCTATTTAGTCACTAAATTTTAGTGCGAAGTATGAAGCTGCTGCTTATTTTTTACTAACGTTAGGAGTCGGCGGCTAGCTGTCGACATGTCGTCGGCAAGCTGTCGACGTTTCAACTGCTTGCCACTGGCAGGTCGACAGCTAGCTGACGACGGCAGACGCCGTCACCTGTCGTCAGCAGACGCCGTCACCTGTCGTCGGCCAGCTGTCGACGTTTCAAGTGCTTGCCGCAGGCAGGTCGATAGCTAGCTGAAGACGGCAGACGCCGTCACCTGTCGTCGACAAGCTGTCGACGTTTCAGCTGCTTGCCACAGGCAGGTCGACAGCTAGCTGACGACGGCAGACGCCGTCACCTGTCGTCGGCAAATTGTCGACGTTTCAACTGCTTGCCGCAGGCAGGTCAACAGCTAGCTGATGACGGCAGAGGCGACTGCAGACGCCGTCACCTGTCGGCAGCTAGCTGTCGAGTCGGCGGCTAGCTGTCGAGTCGGCGGCTAGCTGTCGAGTCGGCGGCTAGCTGTCGAGTCGGCGGCTAGCTGTCGACATGTCGTCGGCAAGCTGTCGACGTCTCAACTACTTGCCGCAGGCAGGTCGACAGCTAGCTGATGACGGCAGACGCCATCACCTGTCGGCAGCTAGCTGTCGAGTCGGCGGCTAGCTGTCGATATATCGTCGGCAAGCTGTCGACGTCTCAACTACTTGCCGCAGGCAGGTCGACAGCTAGCTGATGACGGCAGACGCCGTCACCTGTCGTCGGCAAGCTGTCGACGTTTCAACTGCTTGCCACAGGCAGCTAGCTGATGACGGAAGACGCCGTCACCTGTCGTCGGCAAACTGTCGACGTTTCAACTGCTTGCCGCAGGCAGGTCGATAGCTAGCTGATGACGGCAGAGTCGACTGTAGACGCCGTCGCCTGTCGGCCGCTAGCTGTCAACCTGCCATTGAAACGTTGACAGCTTGCCGAGACATGTCGACAGCTACCTGCCGACTCCTACTGTCGACTGCAGTTACATACGTCGACAGCAAACTGCTGCTCGTGTGTTAGAGCCAATCTCTTTTGTCATTGTGGCGCGCGAATTAAGATAACGAGCCTAACTTCAATTTAAAAAATATTTATTTATTACCACAGAGTTACAGCAAGATACTTATTGCTACAATATTCGATTATAACTAGTTACTATTGTCTATTTATACTAATATTATATAAAGGAAACTAATTACTCAGCTTATTTAGTGCTGGCGCCTGACCCAGATGGGGTTGCTGATGGTGTGCAAACGAATGATATTTGACAGGGGTGCTCAACCTTAACTCGCGCCGCTCACCGCTTACGAATATTTACGATGCGTCGATCGATAGTTACTATTATTTTTAAAACAAAGCGGAAATGTTGCGACCCGGTATTTTGTTTTGACGGCCCGGTACCGGGTCGCGACCCGGCAAATGGGAAACGCTGATCTAGACCAAGAAGATGAGTATTCTTTTGAAACTCGTTAATAAGGTAAGATAACGGATAAATATACATAAACATAGAAAAAACATCCAGTCTGAAAACTAATATAGAAAAACAGTTTTCCTCTAAATTGACCCGACTGGGAATTGAACCCAGAACCTCAGAGATGGCGCGACGCCAGACCCGGCATGCTAACCACTCGACCACGGAGGTCGTCAGATTTATTATTTATTTATTTAGTTATTATATTTTTATTATAATTTAAACATGTTTGGACTTCGTGAACCTGTAGTTTTATACATTATATTACTCGTATATACATACATAATTATTTATATTTAATTATTCAACTATATCCCCAAAAGGTTAGTCATAGAACAGGGCAACGAGGACCACAAAAGCACTCATACATTCCACGTTTCACCTAACAAGAACTGCACATGTGCTCAGTTTGACAGATGGTGGGCCCATTGCTGCTCTATGCTGTTAGATGTTGCACATACCTACGTCTTTAGTATGTCAGTCGCCTTTTAAGACACCCTAGGGAAGAGATAGAGTTGTAGTATCTCTGTTAACCCCTCACTCTTGGATTTTTTTTGACAGTTTTTTGACACTAACTGTCAACGTCAAATTTGACAGAATCGAGCATAGACTATGCGATATTTTGCAATAACAATACATAAGATAAACCACAGAACCGAAATAACCAAAATTGTTCATACTAAAGTAGTCTGTAAGTCTATAAAAACACGGTACAAAGTCAAGTGTGTTTTTGTAGGTGCCGTCTCATGCGACCGCTTGGGGTTTGAGGGATTTGATCCTCTACCAAACAGTTCTGTAGAATGCAGAAATTACCAAAATGACACGCAAAAAAGGAGAAGTTGAAGCCATAATTTGCGCGAAGTAGCAAAACTCTGGGACGACACGTTAAATTTTATTGCGACCTCCGGCGCTGCGTAGCCATTAAACTTGGGGATATTATTGAAATGATCTCAGACAAAGGTTGTTATTGCTAGAAAATGTATGCCAAGTTGAGAGTGCGAAGTTAAAGTGCTCGATCGGGGCGTCTGTCGATAATGCCGCGAGAAGTTCGTGAGTGATACTTTTCGGCGGAGGGAGACATCGGAAAAGATTAAAAGTGTTGGAATCCTTTGTATGTGATTCGTGATCGGCGAAATGGTAATTTTATTTTTTTACGTTTTCGCAGTTAAAGTCACTCGCTTCCGTAGGTTTACTCTTGAGACCCTACACGTGACCCCAGAGCCACGCTGCGTTGCATCACGAATTGAGCTGGCTCGCCCGGCGTAATACGGAACCCACCCACCTACTCACGAAATATCGGCGTGAAACAATGGCACTCAATTACTGTTGTGTTTCGTTCAGTGTGTGAAAGGGGAAAGAGTACCGGAGGCATAGGTGTGTAACAAGGCAACTAAAGCCTTTTTGGTTATTGAGACCTTCTTTGTGAATGACATTCTTTTATGTTTAGTTTTAAATTTAAAATTCAAATATTTACTTGCATTCTCTGTCTAGCCTCTGTTTTCATTATAGCTCTACTTGATGTAAATTCAGTTCAGATTCATCCGCAGAGCTAGAATGAGCTCCTTTTAATTATTGTTTTCCTTCCGAAATATTGTTGTTGCGAATAGTGCATTATTATAAGGAACTGCATACGTCCTGATAATAATAATAAGTTATAACCTAAACCTTTACCTAGTCGTGTGTGTACCTACTAACGCTTAAATTTTTATTTAAAATAATATACATCTGAAATCATCGAGCTTTTATCTTCATAATACTCCTCCTGCGTTCCTCCGCTACGTGACAGGTATCTCTTCCCCTCCCCACTCAGCAATAACTACTCTTTACTCATAGACACATAGACCATGTTAGCTTCCATTTAACAAAAAAAAAGATATATGAATGCTATGTTACACATTAACCGTGTCGCGGAGCGGTGAAAGAATACTACCACCCCCTCTCTTACCTTGGGTGTCGCAAAAGGCGACTAACGGACTAAAGACTGCACATGCTTTCAACAGCATACAGCGGCGATAGATAGATAGATAGATAGATAACAACTTTATTTACTGCTAAAAGACACACACATGTTGGTACACAAAATCACAATAAAAAACACAGTACAAAAAAATAAAACAATACAATATGTGTGTGTGTGCCGCAGCAGCAAAAGGGTGGCAGCTCAGCGTCATATTCGCTCGCCTTGCGAGCGAATCGCTGGTTCACCCCTTATCACGCTGAGCACATGTGCAGTCGCTATTTGGTGAAAAGTGGACATGCTTTTGTGGTCCTCATTGCCTAGTCTCTGACTAACCCTTCGGGGATAACAGTCGTGATTATATTTATGTATGTATGTTACACATCCACTATTGGTCTACATTTTATGACAATCAATGTGATGATTATATTTTGCCAGAACAATGGCGTGACTCCATCTATCAATGATTATTCACGTGCCATCAATAGTAAAAACTTCATCATACACGGAAAGAAATTATTAGTTGGGTTTACCATATTTCAACAAAATTTTAGGATTAACATTAGCACCTACTCTTGAGTTTTGTTGAATGAACAAAAACTGTATAGTTGATCAGTTACGGTAATTTGAACTTATTACATATATCTTTTTGTTGTTTTAACGTTTTTGTAAATTTAACTATAAAAATGGTTATTTCAACAACTTGAACAGTAAAATCAACAATTACCTATTGTATTATGCATGAATTGTTACGCCAACAAGTACAAATAGGTAAAAACAACTGTTTTCATATCAACAAAAACTTTTCTGTGAAAACAACAATTTGTTTATGTTGCTTTAACCCATTAGGTACTTTGTTAATTCAACTAATGTGTCGCCAACCCGTGCAAAATCCACCTTTTTGTTCTTTCAGTGTACAAATAGATTATAATCCGCCTCTGTGGTCTAGTGGCTAAGCTACCTGTTTCAGACCCAGAGGTCCCGGGTTCAATTCCCAGCGGGGGGTACATCTTTGTGTGCTCGGTTTGGTTGGTGGTAGGGCTGTTAAGTCCGCCTGGCTAGCTACCACCATCTTATCTAAGTCTGTCGCCATAACAACGATGTTTATAGCATTGTTGTGTTCCGGCAGTTTGAGATAAGATAGCCAGTTCCTCAGTGGTTGAGGATTCCGGGTGAAGCGCGCTTCCACCTTCGGCCTTATCGTCACTTACCTTACCATCAGGTGAGATGAAGGCCAAGCGCTTACCCGTTGCCAATAAATAAAAAAATCACGACTATTATCCCCGAAGGGTTAGTCAGAGACTAGGCAATGAGGCCCGCAAAAGCAGACCTCTGCCATAGTCCACTTTTCACCAAATAGCGACTGCACATGTGCTAAGCGTGACAGGTGGTGAGCCCATCGACGTTCTAAGCTATTGGACCATCATCATCACAGCCTAATATACGTCCTGCTGCTGGGAACAGGACTTCGCACGTGGACAACAACACATGCGTACCACTAATTAAATAATTACATAAATAAATAAACTTTCCTACACTCACACCAATTATGTAGCCCAAGAGAAGCTTCGTTATGAAACTCGTTAAATGGTTACTAGACAACAGATAAACATAATTAAAATACTTAAATACATACTTATTGTACACAGAAAACACCTAGACCCGAGACAATTTAGAAAAACAATAATTTCTAAATTGACCCGACGGGGATCGAACCCGGGACCTCAGAGATGGCGACACCATGAAAACCGGTGTACAAACCACTCAACTAAGGAGGTCATCAAATAGCCCAATACGCTTTGGAAAGTTATAACAACAATCGTAACCGGCTTTGCGTGCCTCCCCAGCGAACGGAGGAGCTCGAGATGTTTTAATTTGGTCAACCCAACCAGTGATCGAGCATTGCAAAAATTGGTTTACCACTCCCTCTCTTCCCTTGGGTGTCGTAAAAGGAGACTAACGGAGTAAATACTGTATATACTTCCAACAGCATAGAGCGGCGATAGGATCACCACCTGTCGCACTGAGCACATGTGGTAAAAAGTGGACTATGGCAGATCACTGACAAGATCGCAAACCATCGAGCACCTCCGTAAAAACTTATTTGACAAGAAATCACAATCGAGTGAAAACATACGTACATATAATCACGACTATTATCCCCGAAGGGTTAGTCAGAGACTAGGCAATGAGGGCCGCAAAAGCAGTCCTCTGCCATAGTCCACTTTTCACCAAATAGCGACTGCACATGTACTCAGCGTGAAAGGAACTGGTGGTGAGCCCATCGCCGCTCTAAGCTGTTGGATGTATTTTTTTTTATAATAGAAGGAGGCAAACGAGCTGGCGGGTCACCTGATGGAGAGTAATCTCCGCCGCCTATGGACACCCGCAACACCAAAGGAATCGCAGATGCGTTTGCGGCCTTTAAGGAAGGAATAAAGTCAAAGTCAAAGTCAATTTATTTATTCAATGTAAACCTGACAAATGCGCATCGCTACCCCCAGTACCACTGCACGCCGAAACAGAATCGCGTCGAACCGAAATATAAGGCGTAATTTGTGTAAACAAACGTATCCTGGTACGAGACAAAAGTAGCGGGCAAGTGTCTCTCCCCTAGCGACGCAAACGGCTAAAATTTATAGGTAATTTATCTTTTTTTTGGGATGAAAGGTGAAGAATGATAAATCATAATGAATTGTTAACTTAAGTTATTACTTTAAGGAATAAAATTAAATGTAATTTCCAATTATTGTATTGATATTGTGGTAAGTAATAGAAATTGGAAATAACTGAGTTTTTGCAGTATAATAAAGTAAAGGGATTGTAAGGGGGGGGGGGGGGGGGGGGGAAGAAGTGCCTCCGGAACCCTCACTGGCCGGACGAAACACAACAGCACCAAGTGCTATTATTTCACGCTGGATATTAGCGAGAGGGTGGTTATTACGCCGGGCGAGCCGGCCCAATGCGTGCTGTGTCACTCATTTAGCACCACCCAGAGGTCACGTGTAGGTTCTCAAGGGTAAAGCTACGGACGCAAGTAACTTTAACCACTGTATGTGCAGTCTTTAGTCCGTTGGTCGCCTTTTACGACACCCAAAGAAAGAGAGGGGGTGGTAGTATTCTTTTACCGCTGCGCGACACGGTACCGGCGCCGGATCCGGCTTAACGCGCCTCCCGAAGCACGGAGAAGCTCGAGATGTTTTTAATTTGGTCGCCCATCCAGTTAGGGTATTGCGAAAATTGGTTGACTGACAAGATCGCAAACCATCGAGCTCAAGAAAAAAAACCCTTTGTTATAGCAGATTTGGTTATCTGCTACGGATTAAGTAGCTATGGTAGAACCTATGATACTTACATCAACGCAATTTACAAACTACAACTAAAAATACTAAAAATTATTGTACCTAAATTTATTAAGAAAAAATATAGAGAAAACGATCTAGAACTTTTTAGAAACTGTAATGTTATGAGTGTATTTCGAAAAATCGAATTTTCAATTTTAACTGAAATAAACAACCCAGATTGCTTAATAGAAAAATCAAAGCCTAGTAATCTCAGAAACATCTCTTATGATAATAAATATATTCTACCAAACGCCTTATATGTGTATGGAACTAGAGTCAGTAATTATCTTGTACCCTTATATTTAAATAAACTTCCAGTAGATTTCTAATCAATGTATATTAACAATTTTAAATTTCTTAGATCTAAGTTAAAAAAGCATTACATAACGGCGAGGGATGTAAGCGGAGGTCTAGGTTGATTTTATCAACTTAGATTATCGTTGACATCTTCTGCTAAATAATAAATTATACTTCGGGTCTCAACCAAAGACGATTACTTATTACATGCAGCAGTACATGAGATGGTGCTATCTTCTTCACACTTTTAGATATATCCTAAAAAGAAATATCTTATTTCCGTTCCCTGCACTGGCAACCCCGCGTCACGAGACGTCATTACGTGTTTTTGTGTTATCGGAATCACACGTACTTTTCGTAACGAAATTAATATTGTATTTAATATGATGGGAAAATGTTAAAGTTCGAAGTTGAGAGACAGTGACCATTATGGTATTCTTCGTAAAGTAAAGAAATCATTTTTAATTAAAAAACGTTTATCATCATCGGTGTCGGTGAATAGTGATAAATGTCGTATCCAACGATATTACGACACGCAGGTATTGGAACATAACGCAAATTACCTGGAAAATTAACTATTAAGGAATGTATCATAGTTGTAAGGAACTAAGATCATTTATCATTCAAATTATCTACCCTCATTTTTATTGGTTTTTCTTGGGTTCTAAAATAATGATTGTAAGAAAATTAAAAGCCATTTACAACAAGAAATTCTTTAAATGCAAAACTATTTACGTAGACACCATTGTAACAGTGTTTAACTTACTAAACGTATGATATGTTGAGGATATATAACTGCTCAACAGTGTTGATGCTTTATTTTACTCAATGACATTGAATGTCATTGATTTTACTCCATACAAGCCGTATCGAGGTTACTTACACCAATTAGACAGTGATGAGGTTCTATTTTACACCACGCAAGTCGTGTCAGGGTAACTTACTCCACTTTAACAGAGTTGAGGCTCCACGCATGCCGTGTCGAGGATGTTTACTCCACTTTAACAGTGTTGAGGCTCCACGCTAGCCGTGTCGAGGATACTTACTCCACTTTAACAGTGTTGAGGCTGCACGCAAGCCGTGTCGAGGATACTTACTTCACTTTAACAGTGTTGAGGCTCCACGCAAACCGTGTCGAGGATACTTACTCCACTTCAACAGTGTTGAGGCGCCACGCAAGCCGTGTCAAGGATACTTACTCTACTTTAACACTTTTGAGGCTGCATGCAGGCAGTTTCGAGGATACTTTAACAGTGTTGAGGCTGTATCTTACTCCAAGCAAGCCGTGTCGAAGATACTCACTCCACTTTAACAGTGTTGAGGCTATATTGATGTTGTCAATTGGTGGATACATCAAGAAAGAAAATTCCAAGGAGCCCCTCTGGATTGAAAGCAAAGGAGCCACGCGGTTTTCAGGTCAGACCTCAGCATTATATATACTTATTAATTGTATTAGAATAATAATTAGACTTACTCCGCGACACAGCGGCTACACAAGCCGTGTCAAAGATACTCACTCCACTCTACCATGGTTGAGTGAGGCTATATTTTATTTCAAGCAAGCCGTTTCGGGAATATGTACTTAGTACATTTTAACAGTGTTGAGGCTTTATTTTACTACACGTTAGCCTTTTCATAGTTTCTAACTCCACTTGAACTGTGTTGAGGATTTTTTACTCCACATTAACCGTGAGAGGCCATACCTATTTCACCCTAACAGTTTCACGTTTCTACGTCCTCCGTGGAACAAAGCAGAGTCTCAACATCGTTGAGGACGTGGGTTCGATTTCCACCGGAAATTGACATGTTTTCAACGTTTCGTTATCTTCGGGTTTACTTATCAATAATGATTTGGTGAAGACATCTTAAACTATGTCATTGATGTTTACAATGACTCAACCAGTAGCGGGAGAAACGAAGCTTGGCCATTCGCGCTGCTTGCAGCGCTAGCGCCTGTGCCCGTGCCAGCTGCGCCACTAAGATCTTCGATCTGTCGCCGTATATGACGGTCAGTTCGACGATAGCCTGCTTTCATTGAACACCCATAGATTTTACAATTTCTCAGAGAAGAACCTCATAAAAAATAAAAGGTTACTCATAATAATAATTAAATAAAAAAAATAAATAATAATAAGTACCTACTTACTTACCTACATAAATAAATGAAAAAAAAAATGGTAATGTACATAAGCCTCGAAGCTCCAAAACTAAATTAGGAAATTGAAAAAATAATAATAATAAGCTCTGTTGGAGGTAAATATGAATAAAAGTTTTAAAACTTCACTTTCTGAGCATAATAATATTAAGACTCCTAATACCATAACCAAGTTTGATTCGGAAAGAAAACAAAAATCCAACGCTCTGTACAGGGTTTTGGGCTGATGCCCGGGCTGAAGTTGTGATCAACTTCGAGGTTCTTTAAACTCTAGGGGGGACGCCACTGCGCGTAGTAGTATCATCAGCTATCGAGCTGCGATCAAGCCCACCTGCACCATTCACACCGCCGAGGGACTGCCGAAGTTCCGCCGGATATCTGCCGTTGGAATCAGAGCTCCTGCAGTCGCTTGATCTATTTTTATGATTGAATGACAGAAAGTGTGAGCTCACTAGGGATCGTAATGTTTTACATTGGATTCGTAAATGATTTATTCATTTTCCCGGCAAACCTATAAAAACAACTATACCCCAAAACCATGTCTGTTACTTACTACCTCAATCTATGTAGATAAAAATGAATCGCCAAATGTGGTGCTAAGCGCACGAAAACGGCTCGACTGATTTGTCTGATTCTCTTTTGTTGTGTTTATAAAGGTCAGGAAAAGTTTACAAAAAAAAAATGGTAAAGGATCTCACAGATTCATTTAAAATTTAAAACAGCTTCAAAATAATTATATTTAAAAGAATTTAACTGCCCTTAAATTATTAAATAACAGCTACTATTGTCAACAATTGATATTCAAGATGCTTATTTTTAATTAAGTATCTACTGCAATTAAAGCTGATCGCAAAAAGTTAAGGTTTACTTTGAGGCCTTAGTTGAAATTAATGTTCTTCTGTTCGGCCTATTTGTGTTTGCGAAATTACTGGAACCGGTTCTAGAACAATTGCGCATAATATTTGAATTTTCTACAATAATTGTTTAGTTTATGTTTTGTACCTACGCACGAAAAATAAGCTCAAACTATGACGAGTGTGTATTGAATAATAAAACTACGAGTACAAGCACCTTTTTGGAGTCATAGGGTTTGTCACAAACACTTACAAAAGCATTACTAAAAAACCGAGCAACAGAACTTGTTTTATACATAAATGTATAATAAGAGATTTAGATGAATTCAAGAATATTGACTACGGCATGCACAGCGGCCGTTGCGGTTTGAATTACCTACCTACACCAAGTTGTTTGAACAAGAGAAATTCTTAGCATTAATTGATTTAGAAACTTTTATGTATTCGCATCCTACATCCAGTCTTGTGAAAACATTATACGAATATACTTAGATACGGAGTAGGTAACTCTCCTGCCATGCGTTTTCACATATTATTAGTTTATTGGCAAAGCCATAATTTGACCTTACAAACCCTTACAAACGAATAATGCATCACGAAATCCTGACCAAGTTATAAAAAAAAAACACTTACATTTAATATAAATTGGATAAAGCAGAAGGTATTGATGTGGTACAGATTAGAATTTACATCCTTGGTATACAATGTGGCCCAAACTTGTTGTCCAAGAAAAAATGTTCTTCGGCCCTAAATAATATTTGTTATACCTAATTTCCTTTCAAGGCGAGCCATCCACTTCTAGATAGCCTTATCCAGGTGGCGCCAAATTATTAGTGAATCGTTGACCAGACATGGTATACCACGAGCATCTTGAGATATATGTTTACATCTCTTGCAACAAAATCAGTAACATTAAATCAATACTGTATTTGATAATATCTTGGTAGCTTTATTCGAAAAATAATAACTTGAATCTTTTTAAAGCTGATAGTTATAAAGTTATCATTTCTAACCAAAAAGTTTGAGGAAGATTCTATGTTGTTTAAATACGCATAGGTCTTTACCTTTACTTTACCTGTCATCTAAGGGAAGTAATTTACTTTACATAAATGACTGTGTTTAACACAGTTTTGTTAAGTGTACACTAACTAAGATTTATTGCTCCAAATCAAAAATACAATTCAACATGGGACACAAATGTCATGTTAATTAAACCATATTTTCAGGACTATCCTTAGAATCAGATCATAATCATTGATTTGTCACTTATGATTCTTACACTATATTTTCTATTGTTTCTGCTCAAAAAACGCAGTCTATTAGTTTAATCAAAAATAATATATCAATACAAAATTATGTGATTGTGATTGAAATTACCGACTTCATTTAGACTTCAGGACCCGCGTTTGGCAACCGCTATCAGATTGTCCAATATTTGTAAGAATCCCAGTTATTTGTTGTTGGTTGTGCCAACCACATAAAAAGGCGGTCAAAAACATTTGTTGCAGATAAAAAAATAAATAAAAAAAAAAGGATTCCAAGATAGTGGACGACATGCCGATACCGATATTTGTCTGTCTATTTGGAGCTCACAGTCACAATACTCGCTCGGCATTTACTGCTCACACTGCTCACAGATCTAGTCTGGAAGTGTTTCGCAGAGTTGTTGTGGGCTGAGTCACTTAAATGTATTTGTTAATACTGTTGGAGAAATGTTTAGGTACAAATCAGAATGAATTTGTCAATGCAGTATTTACACAACAAAATTATAATACTAAATCAAATAAATAAATGAAATTGTTAAAGTCATTGTTTAGAAAACGACCAATGCATCGATAGCCATTAAATGCATCTTTTAAGGTTTAAAGGAGGCTTAAGCACTTATAAAAAACTACCTACATATTGTAAAGTTTAAATGTACATAATTTTTTATTTTTATTGTGTTAACATTACTATGCTCTGAACATCTGCATGTAATAAGTAATCGTCTTCGGTGGAGACCTGAAGTATAATTAAGAATCAAACGAACTTACCTTGTGGAGTTTGATTCCAATTATGCGAGGGTCTCATCAACCCATCCCTCCCAACCCAAAAAATAAAATAAAAAATTGTGGAGGATAACACAAAATTCTCTGAAATAATGACGTCTCGTGACGCGGGGTTGCCAGTGCAGGGAACGGAAATAAGATATTTCTTTTTAGGATATATCTAAAAGTGTGAAGAAGATAGCACCATCTCATGTACTGCTGCATGTAATAAGTAATCGTCTTCGGTTGAGACCCTCGCAAAATTGGAATCAAACTTCACAAGGTAAGTTCGTTTGATTCTTAATTATACTAGCGACTCACCGACACCCAGATAAACCCTACGAGGTTTTCGTGGTGCGGTCTTTATGTACCTAAATTGTATTCCGTTTGTTTAAAAAAAAAAAACCAAACCAAGTGACTGCTTTTCTGTACTTATCACACTAATATTATAAAGGCGAAAGTTTGTGAGTGTGTATGTTTGTTACTCTTTCACGTAAAAACGGCTGAATGGATTTGAATGAAATTCGGCATACTTATAGTTTATAACCTGGATTAACACATAGAATACTTTTTATCCCGATATTTCCACGGGAACGGGAACCTTGCGGGTGGAACCGCGAGCGGCCGCTAGTCTAAAATAATTGGCGAAACAACAGAAAGAAGTAACAGTTAAGGTAAAAGGTCGGGGTTGGATTCTACAACTTTGAGGTAGTAGCTAAAGTAGTAGTAAAAGGATACAGCACTACTTAAGTAGTGCTGTATCCTTTTTAACCCGCGACGCAAAAAGAGGGGTGTTATAAATTTGACGTGTCTGTGTGTGTGTCTGCCTGTCTGTTGCATCATAGCTTATGAACGGATAAAGCGATTTCAATTGAGTTTTATTTTGTACTAGCTGACCCGACAGACGTTGTCATGTATTAATTATGAATACTTATTTTTAAAAAATATAAAAAAAGGTTTATTTTAATGTTTTTTCTTTCATAAAAACCTTCTCCTGACAATAACAACACAAAAAAAAGAGTTAGCGAAATCGGTCCAGCCGTTTCACGCGTGATGGCGTGACCAAGGAAAATAGGGATTGACTTTTATAAATATAGATAATTAAAGGTGACTTATGTGCGAGTGTTCTTAAACATGTTTGATGAAAATCGGTTGAGCCGTTTAAAAGTTGTGGGGGGGGGGGGAAAGTGTGAAATAATAACCGAATGACTGCAAATATACTCGAGTGGGGTCTCGTTAAGTTACTTACCTTTAAAAAGTAAAAAAAAAACTCAATCTCAAAGTTCCAAAGTATGTATTAATAATTTAAAAAAAAATACCTCACGACCGCTCCAAACCTGACAATTTAATTACAAATAGTATAGTTATGAAGAAAATCGTAGATAATAAATAATTTGGAGCGGTCTCCCAAAGCGACGTATTTTTTTTAGAATTATTAATGCATACTTTGATACTTTGAGATTGAGTTTTTTTTATTATTTTTTTACTTTTTAAAGGAGTTCCCTTTTAAGTTTTTGTGTCGGGGGTTATTTAAATTTTTAATTTAATTTTTTCATACCAAGCATTGCTGATTTAACATTCTATCATAATGACCATTGTAAAAATACAGCAATACAATAAATTCGATGCTTTTTAAAGTTTTCCTACCGCTGGTGAAAGTATTTGATAGACATCATAAAATCACTAGCTTTTAGTATCGCTGTCATAATGTTTGGGGGAAAAATAAGTCAGTGCAACACTGTCACGGAACACTTAGAACGGATAGATTTTTGAGGTGAGTTCGTGAAGGTTTCAGTCTGTTAAAATGTATGTGCTTCCTCCCCAACGTTTCCCTAGTATAGGGTCGAAGGGCCAACTACTCCACTATTTCTCGAATGATTGAGTAGTCACTGGTTATAATGTAAGTAAATATTATAGTAGATGAAGTACGAGTGTAATGTACTGCCTATTAATGCGAATTTAGAGAAAGAACGAAAGAATCTTTAACTCTCATCGTAATGTTTAAAGTAACCTACAATTATTATGAAAATAATTGTTACCATAATATTTAAATATTTGCCAAAGATACGTATTATATTTTATGTACATTCTATTATAATAGTTATAAATACCTACCCGAAAGCATTTAGTTGTTATTACTGTAGTAATAATAACTCTAAAGTAGGTATAATTTGAAATACCTACCTTAAGTTATTAAGTTATCTATGTATTCGTTGTATTTTCAATTGACCTTTGATTATTAAGAGGTTCAAAGATCTGTGAGACCTTTTGTTCTGTGATTGAACCGCTTAACCGGCAGCCGTCTTACAAAAACAACACCACCCCAAAATTGTGAACAGCCAACAAACCTATGTACAGTGTCGCGTAGCGGTGAAAGAATACTACCACCTTCTCTTCCCTTGGGTATCGTAAAAGGGCGACTAACGGACTAAAGACTGCACATACTTTTAACAGCATAGAGCGGCGAATAGGCTCACTACCTGACCATAATATGTGCAGTCGCTATTTGGTGAAAAGTGGACTGTGATAGAGGACTGCTTTTGCGGTCTTCATTGCCTAGTCTCTGACTAACCCTTCGGGGATAACAGTCGTACCGCATATTTATGTTTGTAAACATTTCTAGTACACGTTAGCATTTTGGTTCGTTAGGGCAGCGTTTTAATAAAAACCTGCCACAATAACCTGGCTCAAAGCCGGATAGCAGATAAGGACGCCCGGACGTTTGACACAATCACCCAAATATATAATTTTTAAACGGTCCTCTGTGCACACTAAAGGGTTATCTCAATTGGGACGATGTTCAAACGAATATATTTAAGTTTTTATTGGCTAACGCCAAATAGCTTTATTATCGTTAAAGGGTTATATTACTGAGTAGTGTGTTTTGTGTCATAATTGAATTAGAATATTGTTTGGAAATATAATATATCGCCAGCCAGAAGGAGGTGGAATGAAGAAATGGACGTCTTTGCCCTTAAGTGGGACGAAATAGGCTTATCCTACTAATATTAACGGGTGATTTTTTACGACCTTTTTTTTCAAGTTGGCAGCACTGATATGTAATGGCGCCCAAGCGTAATCTGTCAAAGTCAAAATTGTTCATTAAACTATGCCATTTCGTCATGGAAAGACTTACAAACAAACAACGATTGCAAATCGTAGAAATTTATTACCAAAATTAGTGCTCTGTAAAAAATGTGTTTCGCTTGTTACAGCCATTTTATGGTCGACATATTCGACCTAGTGAAACCACAATTAGCGGTGTTATTACCAAATTTCGTACCAAATTCACTTTAATGGACATTAAACCGACGACTCGCATGCGTACAGTGCGCACCGAATAGAATATTGCATCTGTAGCAACCAGTGTTCATGAAGATCGTGAAATATCCAGTCGCCGCCGATCTTAACAGTTGGGAATGTGTTACTCCACCACCTGGACGATTTTACGTGTCGATTTGGGTTTGAAGGCTTACAAAATTCAACTTGTGCAACAGTTAAAGGTAAATGACCTACCACAACGTCGAATTTTTAGTGAATGGGCCTTGCAACAGCTCGAAGCAGATCCGCTGTTTTATCGAAAAATTGTGTTCAGTGATGAGGCTCACTTTTGGCTTAATGGATTTGTTAACAAGCAAAATTGCCGCATCTGGTGTAATGAGCAGCCACATGCTATACAAGAATTGCCAATGCATCCAAAAAAAACCACAGTTTGGTGTGGTTTATGGGCTGGTGGAATTATTGGACCGTTTTTCTTTAAAGACGACCTTGGACGAAACGTTACCGTCAACGGGGAACGATATCGATCTATGATCCGTAACTTTTTATTACCCAAATTCTGAACTTAGTTGACATGTGGTTTCAACAAGACGGCGCCACATGCCACACAGCACGTGAAACAATGAACATTTTAAGGAATGAATTTGGTGAGCAATTTATCTCTCGTTTTGGCCCTGTAAATTGGCCACCAAGATCATGCGACTTGACGCCTCTGGACTATTTTTTGTGGGGCTACGTGAAATCGTTGGTGTATAAGGACAAGCCCAACACTATTGAGGCCTTACAAGACAACATAACACGTGTTATTGGTAGAATTCAGGTCGAAATACTGGAAAAAGTAATGCAAAATTGGACCTTCCGTATGGACTATTTGAAACGTAGCCGTGGTCAACATTTGCATGAAGTAATTTTTAAAAAGTAAATGGCAAGAACCAGTTTATCGATTTCAATAAAGATTTTGTATATATAACGCATTTTTAGCTGTTTTATTTCAACTTTTAAAAAAAGGCTTTTAAAATCACCCATTATAAACGCGAATATTTGTAAGTATGGATCGACGTTTGTTACTCTTTCACGTAAAAACTACTGAATGGATTTAGATGAAATTCGGCATACGATAGTTTATAAACTGGATTAATAGAATACTTTCTATCCCGATATTCCCACGGGAACAGGAACCACGCGGTTGAGACCGCGGGCGGCCGCTAGTAATCTATATTAATAAAAATCAATTGCCGAAATTACAAAGTCAAAAAGACAGTGTCGTAAAATTCTATTTTTTTAGAGCTGGATAAGTTCCACGGTAGCTCAACTGGAAAAAGCATTTGGCCCGGATTGCCAGAAAGGTGCGGGTTCGAATCCTGCTCGTGGGAGATATTTTCGACACCGTTTTTTTCAATTTGTAATTTGTTCGCAACAAAATTTGCGATAAAATTATACAAACAATAAAATTATAATTGCCGAAATGTTTGAACATGCATCACTTCTGAACGGCTCAACCGTTCTGGCTGCTTCTTTTGTTATTGTGTTCGTAATTTTTTTTTTATTTAGGACCGGATACAGGCTGTTCACGTGGACGAAGTCGTGGGCGGGCCGCTAGTAATAAATAAAATTAGTTGAAATAAGTGATCGTAAAATTGTTTGTTCACTTAAAGCCTTTACTTGCACATATTGCGTTAAAACTACATACATACATATTATAATCACTACTATTATCCCCGAAGAGTTAGTCAGAGACTAGGCAATGAGGACAGCAAAAGCAGTCCTCTACCATAGTCCACTTTTCACCAAATAGCGACTGCACATGTGCTCAGCGTGACAGTTGGTGAGCCTATCGCTTCCCTATGCTGTTTTATGTACGTGGAGTCTTTAGTCCGTTAGTCGCCTTTTACGACACACAAGGGAAGAGAGGGGGTGGCAGTATTCTTTAACTGCTAAGCGACACGGTTAAAACTAATTCCTTGTTATTCCAAAATGTGGACTGTAGTAAAAATTGGTTTCAAAGTAACCTTTATCTTTTATTTATATTAAAATGTAAAATAAATTATCTCTAAGTATCTTATTTTATAAACAAAAATGAGACAGTGTCTGCTTTAAACCAGATTTAAGCCACAGAATAATAGGGTTGAAGTTTAAAAATTATAATATACTATGATTCTGTTACAGGAAACTACTGAATCTACCACCAGTTTGGATTTTGTGAGAGCCTTTAGCTGAAAAGAGATGACAAGAAACTCTGGAGGCTGTTTTACCAAAATTACTCTGTAATTTGCAATATTGTTTTATTTTTCATCATGCACCTTCATGTTTAAAAGTAGATTTGCAAACTTTATAAGTATAGCTACGTAGCAAAACGAACGCTACTACCCAAGTATCGGAAACAAATAGTCAACTAAGTTCTAAGTCCTAATTTGAATAACGACACACCCCCGAAGATTCAATCGTTCAACAAGTTTACATAAGCGTTTCCGTCATTGGCAAGATAGCTTATGCATCCAATAACAACTCCAAACTTTGTATAAACAGCGCAACTTTCGCCAGAATCGATTTGCTTCTACCTGCTCCCCGATCTAAGTTATCCGATTTATCCGATCGTAAATCCACGTACGCACTACGTAATTGACGTGGAACATGTAATGCGATGGACAAGTTGTTGGAATTCTAATTAGCAAGCAATGTAAGTATCGCCTCTTAAGCTAATAGCTTTCCATGGATTTGTAGGACATTTGGACTTCTATTTTATTTTATAGAAAAACTGACGCGTAACACCGTATCTGATCACAACACAGGCGCGCCGCCAATCCTGAAACATCAAACCGCTTTGGTCTCAGACCCAAAAGTCCCAGGTTTGATCTTCAGCGTTAGGTACATTTTCTTTTACACTTTTTCACTTTCATACCAATTATATAACCGAGTTAAGCTTCTTGGTTAAATAACGTATAAACATACTTATATATTATACAAAGAAAACACACTAACCCAAATTCAGTTAAGTATTTCTAAATTGATCTGACTGAGAATCGAACTCGGGACCTCAGAGATCAGTGACAGTGGTCATGTCAGCAACATCAGAACCGGCGTACTTACCACCGACCACGGAAGTCATCATGTTTGAACTCGGTCTGGTTAGTGGTTGGGCTTGTTTTACGTCTATCTGGCTAGCTAAGACCATTTTATCTAAATATGTCGCCATAACACCAATGTTATCATAGTATCATTGTTGTGATTCAAAAGATAGAGATAAGATAGCCAGTCACCCGTCCGCTGACCGAGCACGGCCAAAGCTAACTGACAACTATCGAAAGCTAGCCTCTCCGTCCACGATTTTTTTTAAGCTACGGTATTGGCAGAGTTGCGTTGCGTTTAATTTTCCGAATAAAGTAAGGTCAATATGGGTAAGTGTGTCATACTTTTTTCAAAGTGCATTTTGAACTTAAAAATCATGTAGTTGAGGGTATAATTTTTAACTCTCTGCGTAAACAAATTAAAATGAGGTTCATAATTGACTGAAAACAAAGTGTTTTACGCAATATTGTCCATTAAATCATTCGTTTTTAAGGTAAATTATAAAGTGCTATGGTAGACACACTTCCCCAACAAAGTGAGGCAAGTGTGACTATATTATTGAAGTACAATAGACAGTTATTTTTTATTCCAAAATACGAAGTCTCCTCTACTTGATCGTGGGATCCAATAATTTGTCGGCTAGATTACATAATATACTTTGTGAGAATAGTTTAAGGGAGCAAAAATTATGAGGTAAGTGTGTCATACTACATTGGGCAGGGATAAAAAACATTTTTAAGTAAAAATCTTAATTCGCTAAATGAAAGCTTTTCTGTGCTTGTACGTGTAGAAGATTTTATAATATGACAACAATCATGAAATACACCGAAATACGGAGATGGATTCCATTGAATGTTAAAAGTTTTAATAGTAATCAACAACACTAGGATATTAAAAATAGTTTTAGTGCATGAAGTTTTTATTATAGGGGGAGGTAGTATTCATCAATACGAACAACTTTCACTAT
Organism: Scoparia ambigualis; assembly: GCA_963921215.1. NCBI lineage: Eukaryota > Metazoa > Arthropoda > Insecta > Lepidoptera > Crambidae > Scoparia > Scoparia ambigualis. The sequence continues at coordinate 5,970,599 of OY992521.1, forward strand.
GTAGCCAAAAACAAAATCGAAAAACAAAACAGCTGTTCCATACATTTTCATCCAGTGGGTATCGGTACTTTTTTATGGAACAACTATTATTTTTCCGCGGTTTGGCTGTTGGCTACGTAAATAAACATACCTTCTAATTATTTAAAACAGAAAAAGTGAGAAAAATAGGTATAATTAACGAATTAATAATCGTGTTTTATTTCATTTTGGAAATTTACAAGCATACCCGGGGGCATAGAGTAGTTATACATATACGAGAAAATCGTTTCTAGTAATAAGTCCTAACTATCGATGGATGGGAGTAACATTTCTGTTGGTTTTACGCCCAGATTTTATAGACAACTGCTCATCATCCAGCAATAAACAATTAGAAATTACCTATCACTAATTTGAAAATAAAAGGTTTGTAACCCCTGATTTGAGGCAAGTGTAACATACAGATACACTTGCCTCATGCAAAGTAGGCACACTTCCCCAGACATTTAATTTTTAGGTAAAAAGTTCTAAGTGGACATAATTCTCTTGTTATCAACGATTCCAACGAAATTACAAGATTATTAATAATTTTATTTAGTATAAAAACTACTTATTGGCAAAAAATATACAAATTCTTCAAAATCACCAAAATTTTTATCGATTGAAGAAGCACGTGCTATCTCGAGTTCGTCTTAAAAAATTGTCAGATTTTAAAATGGCAATAGCTTCAAAAGTGTTTGACATTGACATCTAGATTGAAATTGAGTAAACTGAAATTTGTTTTAACCACAACAACAGATGTCGCTGCCTACGAAAGCTCAAATAGTTTTCGAAATATAAAGGGCATCCACACTTGCCCCCTAGTTACACTTCCCCACACTGACCTTACATAAAAAAGTAATACGTCACTTATACGTCACACAATGGTTGCAATTGGCTACTTGACAGTTTTCGAAAAAGTATTTAAAAAGTTACAAACGCATATTTTTTATCCCGTACAATATTTTCTTTCTCGAAAAAACCTTTATTTAACAGAAAAAAACATGTTTTTCTTTATTGATTTCAAATTTCGTGCGAAAACAGTTCAGGTCACACAGGTCATGTGACATTTTGCTCTGTGACGTCAAATTTGAATACATATAGAGACTTAGCTTGAAACCTGACAGATAGTTTTTAATAATTTTGTGAAATGTGAAATGCGCTCCTTGCCGCCCGTGTTTCGGGCCATTTAATCCACAGATAAACAATAGCAAATTTATTTTGTAAAAATAAAATATTTACAAATTATCTTTAAAATAAAACTATTGGATAATTATCGTTAACCCCTCAAACCCCAAGCGGTCGCATGAGACCGCACCTACAAAAACACACTTGACTTTGTACGGTGTTTTCATAGATTTACAGACTACTTTAGTATGAACAAGTTTGATTATTTCGGTTCTGTGGTACATTTTATGCATCGTGATAGCAAAATATTGCATAGTCTATGCTCGATTCTGTCAAATTTTACGTTGACAGTTGCGGCCTCAGACCAAATGTAATATTTGGTCCGAGGTTGCGCCAATTTTTTTGTTAGAATAGTGCCACAAGTGAGTGGTAAACTCTAAGAACAAAAACTAATATTGTTCTGAGGGTAAACTACCATTTCCGACATATTTCAAATTTTATTATTACAACTGTCAAATAGCCAATTTGCAACGCATTATCCAATGCGTTATGCTTTGCCATTGCGCAAACGTACCGAGCGCTTTCGTGTAAGTATCTAGATAGGTACTAAGCTTTCAACAATAGCGGAATTGCGTACGCTAACTACACAGCCGCCGTAAAAGTTTCATCAATTACGAACTCCGAGTTTCGGCAAATTCGATTCGGCAGATCGATTCGCCCCCTCTCCACTGTAATTAAGACGGGAATTCGTTGAGAAATGAAGTTGTGTGAACAGGTGCGCTCTATGCGTGCCAGTTTATACTTTCTGAATAATTTTGTTATACAATTTGTTTGCGTGTTGGTGTTGCGAATTCGTATTTTAGAAGAAGGTACTTGTAATACTATTAACTGATTGAGCGATTCATCAGCTGGCCGGTAAAACGAGTTGTCGGAGAATAAAATCAGTTAAATAGGTATTACATTTTATTTATTATTTTTTTCTACTTCTATATACGGGTTAAAATTTGGCCTTAATCTTCCCGATGTTAGCTGACGATAAGGGCAATGGTGGAAGCGTACTTCTCCTGGAACACAACTACTGAGGAACTGGCTATTTTGTCTCTAACACGACAATGGCAGTGACATTGATAAGGCTAGTTAAATGTATTACTTGGATACCAATTGCTACACTAATTCAATGTAGCGCAAAAGTTTAAAATATGTCTAGATTAACGATTTTTAATAAAAAGATATGACGAAAATGTTATTGCGATACTGTGTTTATCTTTTACATAAAATATTCTCATTTAAATTGAATACTGTTATAACTTAAAATATTTAAAAAAAAAACATAAAACATTACCATTATTTGATTCCGCCATTTAGCCCCACTTTACCTACATAGCTCTATATAATAACACCATAAATAAACCCATCATCCTATTAACATAGAACAAACATATACAAACGGCCCGTTAATCTCCCAGTATCGATACAGGGCCTTCATGCATAAAACACAGGCCGAAAACTAATAAGTGCTAGCAAGCACCTTGACAGCCGCGCGTGATATTATGATAAATAGCGCACCCTCGTCAGTCGCGAAAACTCCCGACGGCTCCTGACGCCCTAGTACTTCGGTGCTGGTTTAGTTTAGTGTGGGAAAAATATGTGTGTTAGTGTTACACAGTAAAAGGTCATAAAGAACGTTGTGGACAACTTATTGCTCTAAGTAGACAACACATCAGCGTCTATTTGGCATCTAATTCTGAATTGTGTTATATATAAGGTGACTGCTAGAAACTGCAAGAAACTTCAAGGGCTGGTCAGGTCAAGTGTTTAAAATATGATAAAAATGACAAAAAAGATTGCAGACTAACGTAGGTACTTATCGCCCAGCTGACGCGGGCGGGTCAACGGCCGGCCGCTGCCCGCGCGTTGTAAATAATCGTTATTTAATAGTAAATTCTTTCATTTTATTTCTTTTATGTTATTGCTTTAAAACAAATTAGATACTCAAAGACTATCAAATTAAAATTCACAAAATGAATTATTTAATGAAAATTGAAAAAGCACGAATTTCTTTTTTGACATTTTTGTCATGTCTAAAGCACTTGACCTGACCAGCCCTTGAAGTTTCTTGCGGTTTCCAGCAGTCGCCTTTTATAGGTAAGTACCCTATTTCTAATGCCCTATTACTTCGGCGGTTCTGGTTTAGTTTAGTTTGGGAACAATATGTGTTTTGATGTTTTAAACAGAAGAGGTATTGTATAACCTTTACTGGACAACACGCGTATCTTATGTTTATGTGGCAGCCATTTCCTGCTTTTTAATATTAATGTCTAAAATAATAGAAAATCTATACCTTTACCGTGTCGTGTAGCTGTAAAAGAATACTACCACCCCTCTCTTCCGGGTCTGATACTCTAGTTCGAATGACGTTACCTCGGTAGTCATTACCTCGATGTCTCTACCTCGACGGTACACTTCACCGATGGCTCGTTACCTCGAAAGGTCAATACCTCGAAATGGTTGTCGTAAAAGGCGATTAACGAACTAAAGGCTGCACATACGTCCAACATCGTAGAGCGGCGATGAGCTCACCACCTGTCACGCTGGGAACATGTGCAGTCGCTATTTGTGGAAAGTGGCAGAGGACTGCTTTTGCGGTCCTCATTACCTGGTCTCTAACTAACCCATCGGGGATAATAGTCGTGATTATAATATGTATTTATATATCCTACTAATATTATAAACGCGAATGTTTGTAAGAATGTATGGATATTTGTTACTCTTTCACGTAAAAACTACTAAATGGATTTGGATGAAATTCGGCATACAGATAGTTTATAACCTGGATTAACACATAGGATACTTTTTATCCCGATATTCCCACGGGAACGTATGGATGGATGTTTGTTACTCTTTCACTTAAAAACTACTGAATGGATTTGGATGAAATTCGGCATACAGATAGTCTATAACCTGGATTAACACATAGGATACTTTTTATCCCGATATTCCTACGAGAACGGAAACCACGCGGGTGAAACTGCGAGCGGCCGCTTGTTAAGTATATACCTTTGTCCTATGCTCCTGATGGCTACTGATATATTAACACTTTTTTCAGTGTGGCGGTTTTAATATAGTGTAGAAAAAATTGTGATTAAAATGGTCTGTGTTGCAGGGTAATGAAAAATCGCGGTGCTTGTCGTCGGTGGTCTCAAGCCAATCCCGTGGTTAAGAGTTTTTAATAGATAACCATACTTAGCTAGGTGTATGCGTATAACACATCATTTCATCTTGTTAAGAAGATTATGAAAAATAGATGGAAAATATAAGTACTTCAACATTTTACATAAACGCTTTGATATCCGTATTATCAGCCGATAGTTTGTTGGTTTATGCACAAAGTTTTAGAGCAGTAGGCAAAAGTTAAAAACCTCCCTATTCCGACGATAACTTCCTACTTTTTATATAACTATAACGCAAATTTTGTTGCGAACAAATTACATATTGAAAAAGACATTGTCGAAAAAAAATCCACGAACAGGGAACCCGCACTCTTCTGGCAATCCTGGCCTTTCCAGTTGATCTACCGTGGAACTTATCCAGCCTGGCAAAATTAATCAACACCATCTTTATTTTTTACTATGAAAGCAAAAGGCGCCCTCCCTTTCAATGTCATCAAACTTCCTACTTCTTCTGGGACCCTAATACTAACTGTGTGGAAAATTGTTTAAGGGTCACATAATGTGATTGGCTGTCGTCTGGATGGCTACCGCTCTCATACCTATTACTGCCACCAAGTACCTACCTAGTTGTGACTAGCAATGCTCTTTTTATGTTTATAGGGTATGATGTTTTTGTATGATTTTCCTATAAGGGTGTAAAAATCTTTAATAGAGTTATCCAGTTTACATACATTATTTAAGCGGGGCGTGAAAAAGCATTTATGCATGCCGCCATAGTGAGAGCGTTCGGCATAGCGTGGTAGCGCTGTGATGAACGCTTTCACTTCTTGGGCTTCACTGGCTGCTTTTCATCAGGCAGAGTGAGGCCATTATGGCGTGCCACAATAAAAAAAAAAGTTTGTGTACTCACTTTAACAAAGTATTTTTACTAAAGAGATTATTATTTACTATAAATTGTCCTTCAGTATCAAATATTTTTGAAGAGGGTCAGATATTAGGCAATAGCGACGGGTGGTGAATCCATAGCCGCTCTTTGCTGTTGAGTGTATGTGCAGTCTTTAGTCCGTTAGTCGCCTGTTACGACGCCCAAGGGAAAGGATGAGCCGGTAGCATTATTTTATTAATCCGCCACCACATAGCTTAAAATTATATTTCAATCTTAATTAAGTGTACTGCGCTAAGTGGAAATATCATCTTTGACACTGAACCAAAAGCTGTGTGCACAAGTTTGAGCTAAAGTCATTCTAAGCTAACTTCGTATCCGTGCCAAGGTTTTCTGAAACTATCGAGAGTAGGTACAGATTAAAATTTGAATAATACATAGAGTTGCCATATCAGCGCTAAGACTCTGTTCACAATGCATGTCTGGCATTGTAAATATTCCGCTCGATACTTTCTGGCTGGTAAGTATATAATGGGATTGTTGTAAAGAAATTTCAAGACTTCGTTGGTAAACGTGGATAGAAAACAAAGAACAAATCCTAAAATATTTGTTGGCATTTATAAAAAACACATACTTAAAATCACGAATGTTATCCCCGAAGGGTTTGTCAGAGACTAGGCAATGAGTCTCTATAGACCAGTATTCACAAAAATTTATTATATATTATAAAAACTAAAATATTGTTAAATCATCATCAACATTATCAGCCTTTATACGTCCCATTGCTGGGAACAGGACTCCCACGTGGCCAATAGCACGAAGGGATATTGGGCCATAACCAAACACGATGGCCCAATGCGGGTTGGTGGGTTTCAACGACTTTTACTAATGGAAACGACCGAGACCAACGGCTTAACGTGCCTTCCGAAGCACGGAGGAGCTCGAGATGTATTTTAATTTAGTGACCCAGCATTGCGAAAGTTGCTTAGCAACGACGATCGTAAGCTGATCGTCTTAACCGCTGCGCCATCGAGCTCCTCATTGTTAAATGATACACATATATATAATCACGACTATTATCCCCGAAGGGTTAGTCAGAGACTAGGCAATGAAGAAAAAGCAGTCCTCTACCATAGTCACTTTTCAACGAATAGTGACTGCACATGTGCTCAGCGTGACGGCTGGTGAGTTAAACGCCTCTCTATGCTGTTGGAAGTAAGTGCAGTCTTTAGTCTGTCAGTCGCCTTTTACAACACCCAAGGGAAGAGAGGGGGTGGTTGTATTATTTCACCGCTACGCGACGCGGGTACTAAATCCAAACGGTTACGGACCAAAATATTCTATGATATCCTACTAATATTATAAACGCGAAAGTTTGTAAGTATGGATGGATGCTTGTTACTCCTTCACGTAAAAACTACTAAATAGAATTGGTTGAAATTCAGCATACTGATAGTTTATAACCTGAATTAACACATAGGATACTTTTTATTCCGATATTCCCACGGGAACGGGAACCACGCGGTGGTGGAAGAATACTACCACCCCCTCTCTTCCCTTGGGTGACGTAAAAGGCGACTAACGGACTAAATACTGCACATACTTCTAACAGCTTAGAGCGGCGGTGAGCTCACCACCTGTCACGCTAAGCACATGTGCAGTCGCTATTTGGTGAAAAGAGGACTATGGTAGAGGACTGCTTTTGCTGTCCTCGTTGCCTAGTCTCTGACTAACCCTTCGGGGATAATAGTCGTGATTCTACGTATGTATGTATGTTACGACAAAAACCGGGACTAAAGACTTTACTTGCTTTCCGAAGCACGGAATTTTATTATCATCACCAAAAGAAATCTCACTAGTTCAGTTGTTCAGTTCAGCTGACTGGAGTTAGCTGGACTGAACAACTGAACGAGTGGGAATAGACGTCATCATCAGCCTATTAGTCCACTGCTGGACATAGGCCTCTCCAAAAACACTCCACTGAGCACGATCAGCGACCACTCTCATCCAGCTCACGGAATTTGCAAAATATTCAAAGACAAAGACAAAGACAAAGATTTTTATTTCGCTTGAAATATGGTACATAAGTGGTCTTAAATATAAATAAGTTTCACAATATTTCACCAGAAGCTGGTACGCAAAAATGAGTTAAGAATTAAAAAAAAACTGTACAAAACTATATAATTTAAACAAAACACTTGAGCAGTAGACACTATTACAGTAATACTCATACTCTAAAAAGTCGAGGGGCTAAAGTATTCTTGTAAAGAATAAAGGCATATATTAATTTGGAAACCTGAACAGTAACAGTTGGACGTGAATCTGTTTTAATAATGACATTGGAAACTGATGTCAATCAAAATTAATTTGTACAAAAAAAATAATATATATTTCATTCATTACATTTATTTATTTATTTGAAGTTGAATTTCATTTCTAAAAAGTTTTGTTTATTTTCGTATTTTCTTTAGTTTATTGTTAAAAACCAATTACATTATAAAATACCTACACACGTAGACAATGACTCGCTCTTTAGAATAATTTTTCAATTGGTTTTTAAAACATATGTTTCCTCGGCAGTTATGTTATGCCTCATTTTTTATTTACTCACAAGAGTGTTTTTGTCTATATGAACGACCGTACCCCTTGACGAATTTCCAAAAAAAAAACATTCATATAAACCTATAAACACAACAAAAAAGAATTAGCCAAATGGGTGCTGCTGTTATGAAGTGATTTGCGAGCATACAATTTCGTGACAATGATTTTGTTTATGTAGATATTCCAAGCTATATCTGCTGTCAATGTAGACATAGCTTTGCGCATAGTAAATAAAAAGCTGACGAAATATCTTTGTGTTCTCCGAATACCAAGTACACATAATGTGTCGAAGCGAATAGGTAGTTCATGTAAGAAAAATAACAAACTTGTGTTCTTTTTTATTCTCTTAGCAAATATAGTATGTTGACAGTAACATAGTAATGAGTATAGTAGCTTTAGTTATGCTTTATTTCCTAAGTAAATGGTTTACTGCTGGTCTAGTGGCTAAGCCACCGGTTTTAGACCCAGAGGTCTCGGGGTCGATTCCCAGTGGGGGGTACATCTTTGTGTGCTCGGTTTGGTTGATGGTAGGGCTGTTAAGTCCGCCTGGCTAGCTACCACCATCTTATCTAAGTCTGTCGCCATTACAACGATGTTTATAGCATTGTTGTGTTCCGACAGTTTAAGATAAGCGTCAGTTCCTCAGTGGTTGAGGATTCCGGGTGAAGCGCGCTTTCACCTTCGGCCTTATCGTTACTTACCATCAGGTGAGATGAAGACCAAGCGCTTACCCGTTGTGGATAAAAAAAAACACTTAATAGTTCTGTATCCCACAAATTAGACTAATTTTAATATAAATAATATAATTATACCAGTAAATCAATTTGATTGGATGCAGTGTTTTAAGAGGAGGTGTTAAATTAAAAAGCAATTACGTTTACATACATACATAATCACGACTACTATCCCCGAAGGGTTAGTCAGAGACTATGCAATGAGGACCGCAAAAGCAGTCCTCTGCCATAGTCCACTTTTCACCAAATAACGACTAAACACGTGCTCAGCGTGACAGTTGGTGAGCTCATTCACCGCTCTAAGCTGATGGATGTATGTGCAGTATTTAGTCCGTTAGTCGCGTTTTACGACACCCAAGGGAAGAAAAGGGTAGTAGTATTCGTTTACCGCTACGCGACACGGAAAATTACGTTTACTTATTTTCTTAAATATTATTAGCTTTGCTGTATCTAAAGTAAAATAAAATCTCAAATTGTACTATTAATCTTATACAATACTGGACATAAACCTTTCTCTCTCATGGCTCTCAGTTCGTCCACAAAAAGACAATGAAATGGTTGACAATTGGATGTACTGTAGCATTAGGTATCCATGAAATTATTCCCGCAGATCATGGTAACAGTATAAATAAGCTAGTGAAATAGACGGCTTTCATCACCATTATTATCAGAGAAACCTCCCTCTGTACATGCAATGTAAGCCAGTCCTGTGCTGGGTTAAGCCAGGAGTTCCAGCTACTTTCTTTATCATAATTATCAGCAGCCGAAGGATGTCCACTGCTGGACAAAGGCCTTCCTTAAGTATTTTAGCAAATGATAAGAAGAACTATCCATAAAGTAATTACCTATAATAATAAGAAGAAGGGTGTATTTTTATGTATAAATAAATATATCACATAATAATTATTGTGTACACACATAATAATCAGTTCGCTTGTGACCACGGCCGCAGCATCGCGGCCGAAACGTCAAGCAGTAAGTAGATATGTACTTACTTACAATGTTTAGTCCCGTTAAAACAGTTTTAATAATTATTGTGACTCCATCTACATCGTTTGAAAAAAATAATATTTTATTTAGATAGTAAGTCTTGTAAATAATAAAAAGCACTCTGATATTTAAGATGTATCATTGGAATGTTGTAAAATTTATTAGAGAGAAGCGAGATAATTGCTTTGGGGAGTTTGGAACTTTATATTATGGCTATAACAAGAAAATGGCTGCCAAGCAAATTTCGAGATATCTGGTGTATTTTAATTTTGGCTCGATGTTCCCGCGACTCTGTTCGCTGGGACTGTGTTGGCTTCTGAATTATTAAGTTTCACAGTCATTTATTATAGTTTTAACGTTTTGACATAATTAGGTCTTTTAAGACAACAATTTTTGAAATATAACACATTCAGTTATTAATGAAATTTTAGTACCGGGGGTACCCATCTTCCCTCCTTCCCCTTTAGTCTGTTAGTCTCCTTGTACGACGCCCAAGGGAAGAGAGGGGGGAGGGGGAGGGACACGCTAAATAATGCTACTGGAATTAAAACAGTTGTCATATTATGTTAAATTTGATTAAATAAATAACATTCATTATACTCATGGCTAATACAAGAGTTAGTCAGAGACTAGGAAATCAGAACTTTGAAAACCGCTAGGCAGGTGCAATAATGGCACGGTTCACGTTTTTCTGAACAACAACTGCTTAATAAGCGCTCAGCGTGACCAGTGGTGAGTGTCGCCACTCTATGCTGCTGGATGTATGAGCAAATGGCCAGTCTTCAGTCAATTAGTCGCCTTTTATGGCACCACAGAGAAGAGATAATTGTAGTATTCTTTTAATAATAAGCCACACAGATCTAACAATAGATTGCTACTTAAAAAACTACTTAATGGGTTTGGATAAAATTTGGCCAACAGATAGTTTATAACCTGGATTAACACATAGGACACTTTTTATCCCGATATTCCCTCCCACGGGAACGGGAACCACGCAGGTGAAACCGTGAACGGCGGCTAATGTTTTAATAAAAGTGCAAATAGTAAATTAATACTGACTTACTACAAACTCATTAAAAGCTACTTTCGCCTACTACATAACACTCCTTTAACGTGTAATGCTATTCCAAGATAGCAATCCGTACATTCGCAAAAAGGGCTGTAGACCGGGATCGTGTTGCATTAATTAGGATTTAAACACTTGCAGCGACCGTTAATTTCTCGCCGTGCAAAAACAGGCCGCAACCAAGTTCTCTTGTTAGTAAGGACTACTCTTTAATCGTATGTAAATTAATAAATTTATGTTAATTGTATGCGGTAATAGACGACGGCGCTGGCGGATTTAATGACGCAGCACCAAAATAAACCAGCTAGTGTTTGTCTAACTGTATTGAGCTCTGGTGGTAGAATAGAATAGAATAGAAAAATCTTTATTTGATACAATACACTACATTACAATATTTAAATAAAAAAAAAAACAGGAACATAATATGCTTGTACCAAACTGGTCTCCGCTCAGCATACGTCCTGGTGTTACCCACCCCACGACGCTGGTCTTCCGCGGATGCAATTATTAATAATAAAAAAGGTAAGGTTAAAAGTAGTTTCTTCCACGTTTTTTCTATTTCCTTCACAAGCTAACTAGTCTTAGTGCTAGTTTTACTAGCTATATGAGTTATTGTTAACTTGTATGGCGTTAAAGAAGCAAGTAGTAGTAACAAACGAAGTTATGTTTCTTCATAGTTGACGCCACTGAACCATTCTATTTTCTGCAAAGACAAAAATTACAATACAATTAGGTCGTATAGTATTTAAAGTTTTACTAAGCTCCATGCAAAAGATGTCATATCTCTAACTCCATAGTAGACAACTGAGCTAACAAAGCTGGTAGTAAATAAAAAGAACCTTTCATTTGGTTGAATTTTAATAATAGTTTTAGTTAGATCAAATAGCAAGTAAAACTCGCACGAAGCCTTCAGATTAGGTGTTGAAAAAAAGATAATAGATATAGATATAACAGTATTACGTCGACTAAAAGGTAAAAGAGAATTTAATGTACTTTAAGTTTTTAACTCGCTCTAATGCTACAACCACACTACCCCGATGTACTTAAAAGAACATCAATTTAGTAAGTGGCATGTTACAGCCGCTCGTACTACTTTTCAAACTTCACTTAATTGCACTGGCAATAGGAAATCTTCACGAATATCGGCTACGGAGCGGCCTTGTGGCCCGGAGCCTTTTTAAATTGAATCCTAGGCAGAAATCCCATTCCCGGATATAAGTTGGTCGATCGTAATTCAAAAACTTTGGCAGTTATCATTCTTTTTAACGAAACACGCCTCCTTTGTCCGGAGTTTGGAAATAGAAAAAAAAACAAATGTAAAACAATTACCCCTCCATTTTTATTGTTGTGGACTACTTGATGATGGCAACAATATTGTTTTAAGTATATCGAATGGTTGTTTTCCCGCCCGTTTAACCGTGTTGCGTACGGTGAAAGAATACTACCACAACCACTCTTCCCTTGGTTGTCGTAAAAGGCGACTAACGGACTAAAGACTGCACAAACATCAAACAGCATAGAACGGTGATGGGCTCACCACCTGTCACGATGAGCACATGTGCAGTCGCTATTTGGTGAGAAGTGGACTATGGCAGAGGACTGCTTTCGCTGACCTCATTGCCTAGTCTCTGACTAACCCTTCGGGAATAATTAGTCGTGGTTATAATATGTACGAGTATGTATTTATGCTTTCCCGCAAAAGATTTGTCTTTTATTTATTTATTTCAGAAAGTCTTGTAAGCTTACAGAGTTATCCAAATCGCTTACAAGTTAAAACTAGATTTTTAAACATGCCAAAAAATAAATGCTAAAAATATTTTGGAAAATTTAACTATGTCAAGAAGACTGTCAGATTCGAATGCTTATGAAAGAATGCCAACAAATTACATTAAAATTACAATTAGATAGGTACATATTTGTCAAAATGATTATAAATACAATATTAGGCTGAATTAAATTAAACATCACTATCTACGAATACGAATGTCAATAAATTGAATAAAAAGATAAAATTGTTGACATAAAAAATAATAAGATTAGATTGTAATAAAACTACATTGTCAAACTATGGAATAGGTACATATTAAATGAATGTCAAGAAAAAAGCTAATTACAATTAAAATATAAAATGTCATCCAGATTGCATGTCATCGATTATTAGCCGAAATTTCGTACAAAGACAACCAAAACTGTCTGCAAATATATCAATATCATCTTGCCGAGCGAGTAGTCCCCGATAAGGCGTAGTGCGCGGTTGGTAGGTGCGTGCTCAGCGCGTCTGGTGCGCGTGACGAGACGGGCCAGCAGGTGCGGCCGACGGCGAGGTGCCACCAACCCCGTCGCATCCCGTGGGATGTTTCCAGGAACCAGAAACTTTACTTTCTCCAGTATTAGTGGGCTATCTATTTTGTGATGTAATACTTTTAAGTAAAGTATTATAAGAATTAAAGTCCTTCTAAGCTGTAAAGTTTCCATATCCACCATACCTGCCACGAATAAAGAGGGATATAGGTAGGGATAATGCCCATACCTTCTTTTATATATCCAACGGGCGAATTTGCGCTGTACTCTTTCAACCATGAGTACGTATTTGCCCTCATAGGGGTTCCAGATTACAGCACCACACTCCTGCTGCGGACCTACGCATTGTACAGAACAATTGCCACTCTTGTATCCTCAAATTGTTTTGCTGTTCTTAAAACAAAGCCTAATCACCTACTTGCCTGCTTACATGCAGTTGTCATGTGTAAGTGAAAGTCTAACTTAGAATCTAATATTAAACCTAAATCTTTAATGTCATTTACTCGCGTCAATGGATTGTTAATCAAATTGTAAGTCTTATATATAGGGCATTGTTTACGCGAGAAAGTGATAACTTTGTACTTATTGTCATTGAAAGGAAGGTGATTGTTGCGACTCCATTCAGAAACAACCTCTATATCCCTTCGCAGCATCTCGATATCATCTGGTTTTCCTATTCCTAGACACAGCTTGAGGTCGTCTGCAAAGAGAAGACACTCCGCGGAACGAATCTTGATGGGCTGATCGTTGATAAAGACCAGAAAAAGCGGCCCTACGGTAATACCCTGGCTTACTCCGGATCTTGTGAAGTAAACGTTAGACTCGTACCCATTCAACCTCACATACTGACACCGATTACCTAGGTAGCAACAACTGAAGCAACTTCGGTGTAAAGCCTAAAATAGCCAACTTTTGTAGCAGAATGTCATTATCTACTAAATCGAAAGCCTTTTTGAAATCAAAGTAGGCTGCATCTACTTGCCGACCATCATCCAATTCAGAATAGACGTAATCCACATGTGTTACGAGGTTCGTGGTGGTGGAGCTGGCTTTCCGAAAACCATGTTGGCTGTTATGTAACAAATTGCCAATTTGTCTACCTATGTGCTTATTTAAAATAGCTTCAAAGATTTTGGCGAAGACCAAGAGCACTGCAATAGGTATAAAAGCAGAGACGTCTATCCCACCCTCTCCTTTCGGAACTGGGGTAACCCTCGTAAGTTTCCACTCTTTGGGATACTTTGACTGGCCAAGAACAAGATTAAAAAGGTACAGCAGGGTAGTGCGAAAAGCAGGTATACAATCCTTAACCATGAACACAGGAATGCCATCAGGTCCGCCCGTTGATCGTGGCTTAAGGTGTCTAACAGCGCTACTAATGTCACATTCCTCAACAGCTACAACAGAGACAGAAGCAGCATTAGGATAGGTGTGTGCTGCATACGTAGCTATAGAAGGGTCTAACAGTGGTAATTGGGCTTGAAACACTGATGCGAAGTATTCGGCAAAATCACAGTATGTGTATACACATGCACGTCGTCTATCCATTTTCTTATCTTTGATGAATTCCCAGAATTTCACCGGATCACTAATGATTTTTTCCTGCAATAAAGCCAAATGTTGCCGATAATCAATGTCAATTAGTTTTTTAACCCGCTCCCTAGAATTTAAAAAGTTCTTTGTTAAACTCTTTACCCTCTTTTTTGTACAGCTTTAAATGAAAATATTTGCTTTTAATATTATTTATTATCTCCGCAGTATACCATGTTGGATAAATAAACTTCCGAATGGCGTTTGCGAGGTACAAAAACTTCAATACAGTTATACAACTTCCTATATCCTATAGAACAAAGCAATGGCAGAGTCTAAATCTCCAGCTGTCATCAGATCAGACCAATCTAAATCACCTAACGCATACAATCACAATCACATACAATCCCTGCAAATCCCCTTTACGCCAATTCCAATTGGGACTAGCTTCAGGGCGCGGTGCGGGAGGCGGCGCGGGTGCTGATGCCACGGACTTGTCGCTCGGATGTTTAATAGTCACATCCAGCGCTAGGTGGTACTCATCAATATGCACTAGAGGATCCATACCAATAGTCACCACGACCTGATCGAGATCATAATCGCCCAGCACGAGATCCAACATGCCACCACGGCTGTTGAATACATTATTAAATTGCTGTACCGAACAAAGGTCACAAAATAAATTGAAAATAGTTTTGACATTGGCACTACAAGCATTTAAATTAAAGTCACCTAAAATTAATACATTCATGTCTGAGTAAACAGAGATAGTATCTTCTATGCATGTCAGAACATTTAAATATTGTCCATCATTATAACTTGGGGGAAGATACACAACGCAACATAAGAAATTCACATTCCTACAAGTAACAATAGCAAAAATGAGTTCTTTGTCAATTGTCAAAGTTTTAATGTCGGTAACTACACGCACTGGATAGCAATCACGGACCGCAAGCAGAACTCCACCTCAACCAGCATCGCCAGCTCTGTCCTTACGCACTACGGTATAACCGGTAGGGAAGAGTTCGCCGTTGGATACAGAACTAGTCAAAAATGTTTCTGTTAGAGCTATTATGTCATGTTTACTTTCTACTACATTATTGTAGAACACATTAGTTTTTGAGCGCAACCCACGGACATTCTGGTAATATAAACTGATGCTGTTGAATCGTGGAGAACATTTATGTGTTCCTTTCTTTGGCACGAAAGTTTTGGAGCCAGGGTTTAACGCATATGTTCTCTGCCTAATTATCCGGCGACATAACTTTATCAGCAATATTGAATGGAACACCTAATTTAAAGGAAGCGTAGTGTCCACGCGGCTTTAGTTCCTCTACCGTTCACACTTCACCACCACACACAGAGCTAAGGTGAGCATGAATCTGCTGCATAGTGGTTCTTTCACGTACATAATAAAGATGCATGTACCTCCACCTCTCAGCTGCTTGTAACGATGTAGTTCCTGGTGCTGCAGTACCTCGGAGTACTCCGGAAAGCGAAGCACGTGCTGTCTTGCGCCTAACTTCGGTCCACTCATTTCCATCAATTTTCTCGACCTTTTATTTAAAGGGACTGGAGTAGGTGAAGCAGTGGATTTTGCATGCATCTTTGGATTGGAGATCGGGGTCGCAGAGGGCTTATTAACTTTCTCAGCAAAACCTATCTTCGTATTATATCGAGTTGGTTTGGTTTTAGTGCAGGCTTTTTCCTTGGAGTGTGAGGTGCCTCCATTGCTCACTCCTGGCGCAGTAGTCTTGAGAGCCTCTTTGGTTATCAGCTGATTGTTTGCATTAACCATAAGATTAAGTTTTTGCTCTAAATCCGTAATTTCAAGTTAGTATCTCGACTTTATTAAACATTTCAGTTTTAAATGCAAGAAAGTGTTCAACTACTAACATATTTATTTTGCTCGTGAGAAGTGTTTCGAAGTCATCTTGCATCTTGCTAAATTCCTGTAAAATCGAAACCTTCACGGCGTCTTACATATTATTTAGCAAGGGATCATTTTGTCCCGCTACACGTGCCAAGCGCGCTCCAGAGCTTCAAGTAACATTGTCTGGACTATGCATAGATATATCAGGGCAATCACTAGTGATACTCATGTCATGCATGAGATGTGGGCGAACTGGGGTGAGTGTGTTATCGCTTCTCGGAAGCTTAATACGACATTCAACACACATCCAAGAGTTTATAATTTCTGCAGAAAAGGTAGCAAACCTGTCTTCAGTAAAACCCGCACAAAAAACGTCAAAAATCAACAAACATATTGCACATCTCATGAACGCAGCGTCTTCTCTAACCTCCCCGCTACATCCTGCACAGTTAGCTATTTGTTGTCATCCTCTTCCTTTATTACTTATCAATCTCAATGCAAAAAGAACTCTCCCCAAATAAGTGCAATATTTATAGCAGTATCAACACCAAATGCTTGTCAAAATGAAATTTATTGCTGTCAGTTGAGTTTGACAGTTCCCAATGTTGACGTTTGAGGGTAATAGCAACACATCCCAAAAAGTTGTGTTTTGAGGGAAAAATAGGACTTATCTTCGATTATTTCGATGTGAAGCAGTAAACCATTGGCTTGAATAACATCGGTGTAGGATCCTTATAGGCAGATGTTCAGATAGATATGAGGTAGTTAGTCTTTACGGCTAACTACCTCATATCTATCTGAACATACATCCAACAGCATAGAGTAGCGTCGAACTGCTTCTGCAGTCCTCATTGTCTAGCCTCTAACTAACACATTGGGGAAAATAGCTGTGAATCTACGCTTAACGCAAGTGGACGGTACGTTCTAAATCGTTTTTACTGATTTAACTAGACAAGAAAGTCGTTAATACACACGTTAAAAAATATTATTAACAGCCTAATATCTGCGAAGGTGCAACACCGATCCGTATCTCCTTTCGTTCTCCGAAAATCGTCGATGTAATTCCGTGAGATTCAATTTAAAACCGCTCGGAGCACGAATATTCTTGGTGGTCTGTCCGCCGGGTAATTGGTGCCGTGCGGGGCGAATACAAAAACCTGCACTGCATGCACCTGATAAGTCCCGCTAACCCAATTTTACGGTGAATCTGCCGATTGTTTTGTTCTGGCATATTGTAAATAACTTTCCTTTTATAGGAATTGGTTAGCAAAACAGATTATGTGCAACACAATTTAACATAATGCAACGCGCTTCAACTGCGAACGTCGCGCGTCGTTCCCGGCGGTCTTCAGCGCGCACGGCATGCTTCAGAGCTTGTACACGGTGCGCAGAACTAATAAATTGTACTTATGATTGTAGATACCTATATTTATAAGTAAAATTGTTATAACAAAATTAAATATTTTCTTATATAAAATAAATAATTTATTATTATTATTTTAAAGAACTGTCGCGAATGACCGTCCAATGCACGCTACGCAAACTCATACTCTCTTTATTTTGCGCTCAAATCGTTCGCCGAAAAAACTGACATTCGGCGGGAATCACGAACGTGCTACGAATGCACGCAGTGCGCGCGCCGTGTGCTCGCGAACTCATTACAATGTATGGTAAATGTAGCGTCTCTCTAAATGTAGTGTATCTTAATATTTACGGTGTATTGTACATAAAACAAGCTTCATTCAATCTTTTAATCTGGTTACAATAATACAACACTTTGTCGAGCGTCTAATAATAATATGAATGCGAAAATTGTTACACTTTCACACTTAAACCCTTCTATCAGCTAAACACTAAATCTCACATTTTGATAATTATAAAGTTAATATAAATAGAGGCTACTTATTCCCATGAAAACCTAACGCGAGCGAAGCCGTGGGCAAAAGCTATTATTAAATAAAACCAAAGGTATCGTTGCCGGGCTTTTCAGTGCCAGCAAACTCATTTTCTTAATTGCCATTAATCATAGCGAGTATTGGACGCAATGGATAATCTTATTGGCTAATATAGAAAGTTTTATCTGACATTTTCTGGGCAATCGTTTTTTAATTTAATCACTTAGCTCACCGCAGTCGCAGCTGCAGCGGCATTCATAGAGATAGCTATTATGGTTGGCGTTTAAAAAAATAGGAAAAACAACGGCGACGCTATGCTATCGGGTGCCTTTTTGAAATACTTTCGTTTTCATTTCGAAATATGAGGGTTTAATATTTTGGTTTTTGTTTTGCATGTTGAAGTTAGAGATACATTGCTGTTAGTTGTAGTGAGGCAGTAATCGTTAAAACCTATGCAGATTTATGTCCTAACTATTTAAATACTAGCGGTTTCCTGCTGCTTTGCTCGCTTTAATGAAGTTTGCCTATTGATACAGCCGGGAGGCAGTATCGAGTTAAATTTTTATTTTCGCAGAAAAGGCTCCATCTATCTCTACATCATAATTAAACTAGTAACTAAATTAATTAAAGGGTGATTAACAACATCTAGTTTTATTATTGTGACATCTTCCTAAAGTATTTAACAACTTTAGTTTTTGACTGTACATCTAACTTAACCAAGTACAAACCATTAAGTTCACACAAAATAAAATTAGAAACCAAAAGCTTTCACCAAAAACATATCTTATAAGATCCTGCGAAATACCTAAGCTCTCGTAGTAAAGGCTTGATTTCATTTTCATTATTTCGTTTGAAACTAATTTGAAAACTACGCCGTGGCTGCACAGCTAAATGCGATTACTTGCCCTGAGCATCTTTGGATGTATCGCAAAATAACGACGTTAGCGATAACTCTTTTAAAGATACTCCACAATAGAATTCTTTGAGACAGATTTAATTAACGAACATTATTGAGTTTATTGATGTTAAGTGGAGGTATTGTTTAAGAAAATAGTTTGCGAGTTGGTGTTTAATCTCATATTGCACTAAGGATACCGAATATAAGATCGACCTTCAAAGTTTTAAATACAATAAGGTGTATTTGTTTTTTATTCCTTCAAGTCGAAACGGAGGACCATTAAAGTTTTAGAGATAGGTGTAAGGATCTGAAGGTGTGTTTGTTTTTTATTCCTACAAGTTGAAACGGAGTAGAAGTTCCTCATTTTCTTGCAAATTTTATAATGTCTTAATCGTCGCAAAAAATGCACAAAAGGTCACCGTCATCTCTTATTGTTTCCGAGGATTTATCTCATCCCGTCTAAAGTTAAAATATCACTCAAAAATTAGGTACATACGCGGGAGATCGCTACGGATCTCATATGAGCTGCCAGAAGTTAGTTAGTCATCTTAGAAACACCCTGCCGTCCGTATTATTTTTACCATTACTTTTATAAATGTAACTGTAAGCAATCCAAAACTTTAAAAGATGGGGTAGGGTGGTCTACAAAACGATGTCCTGATTTCTGTATCTGATACAATAAGCTTTCCTTTGAGCTAATTAATAAACTTATCATTTGAGCAAGGGATTTTTCCCGACGTGCTAAAGATATCTATTGTTAATCCATTATTCAAAAAAGGTGCTACCAATGATCTAAATAATTATCGTCCAATTACGCTCATTCCTGTTATTTCTAAAATAGTACAAAAAGCAATGTATAGCAGACTTTATAGTTTTATAGAAGCGCAAAAGGTTCTCAACGACCTGCTCGAATATGGCTTTCGTAAAAATAGCTCAACAACTTTAGCTTGTTTTGATCTAGTTAAAACTATCACTGAATGTTTAAACGATAAAAAAGCACTAGCAGCGATATTGTTGGACATGAGTAAGGCTTTCAATTTTGTTGACCATACCATCCTACTAAGTAAACTTGACAACTACGGTATACGTGGCGTGGCTAATAACTGGTTTCTAACAAATATCTATAAACCAGACTTCAAAGCGTTGTAATAAAAAAAATCACAGGCAGAGTAAAACAAGAGTATCATTCTAGTTAACAATATGGGAGTTCCACAAGGAAGTATATTGGGGCCACTACTTTTGCATCTATAGGTATATAAATGACTTACCAGACGTAACACATCATAAAGTATTTTGTATGCAGATGACACGACACTGCTAATTCAATCGACAAATGACATAAATTTTGATATGATATTAATAACACAATTAAAAGATAATACAATGGCTCAATAATAATAATTTACAAATTAATTTAGGTAAAACGAACGTTATTAACTTTAAAACATATAAATCTAAGAACATGGAACTAAAAATCAAGTATTACAATAAAATCATTTGTCAAGTGGAACAGACAAAGTTGTTAGGGGTTATTATAGACAAACACTGCTCTTGGAGACCGCATATAGATAGCTTGTGCAATAGGCTTAATACATTTGTAATTGTGCTTAAGAAACTGAGACATAATGGCCACCACAGAAGCAGTACTACCAGCCTACTATGGATATGTGTCATCGGTACTTGATTATGTCTCATTCTTTGGGGAAATTCGGTAGATACTGATAGGATATTTAAAGTTCAAAAAAAGTGTATTAGAAATATGTGTGGACTTGATAACTGTAGACCTCTATTTCAGAATTTTAAAATATTACCACTGCCATGTATGTACATTAAAAACATTTGTTTTTTTGTAAAAAAATATCCTTAATTATTTAGCACGCATAAGGATATGTTACAAATAACGTTCAGACATAAAGATAAACTTTTTCTTCCCAATATAAGGTTAACTTTATTTAAAAAAAATGTATATTGTATGTCTATTATTATATTCAATGTCTCAATTCAAATCTAAAATTAGTAAATGGCTTTTGGAAAAATGTTTTTACTGTTAAAAGTAAGGCTGAAAAGAAAAAAATAATTACTGCATCCAACGAAATGCCTGCCATGCATATTTTTTTCTTTTCTAAAATTATTTCTATTGTTAGTAAGGGGTTTCGTAGCTAAACTTGTTTTTGACCTACTGTTGGATGTTGTCAACAAATACTAATATTGTATTTACAATTTATTATTTTGTAATGGCAATTAAACCCCAATTGTACTGTCTCTCTCGCCATCAATTCAGAAGTTTAAAGACGTGTTTCCAAATAACCTGTTTTGAATTTGTAGTTATTCATTGCCATGCTCGGAATATATCCAGTCACCTATTATAACGATATAACTACAATAAGGTGCGACTTACTAATCACTACCATCACTACTATCTAATAAAACAGAGCAATTAGTGGTAATAATATATGATACTAGCGGCCGCTCGCGGTTTCATCCGCATGGTTCCCGTTCCCGTGGGAATATCGGGATAAAAAGTATCCTATGTGTTATTAACTATCTGTATGCCGAATTTCAGAAGAGTTGTTACTCTTTCGCGTAAAAACTACTGAATGAACGTCCGTCCATACTTACAAACTTTCGCGCTTATAATATTAGTAGGATTATGAAAAATATTTTTTTTAAATTTTTTTTATACTAAGCCTGGCAAATGACCCCACTCCACCTGATGTTAAGTGGAAATGAGGTCCAGGCGCGAGGACAACTGGTGCATCGTAAGAGACGTAGCATCAGTCATCCTCACTCTGCCGGCCCACAAAGTGCTTCTTCACGCCTCGTTTGAAGGACCCTATGTCATAAGTAGGAGGGAATACGTGTGCTGGCAGACTATTCCATCTTTTGGAAGTGCGGCAAAGAAACGAGTCACCAAATTTCTTTGTGCGTGATGGAATGTTAGATGAGATGACGTGAGACTGTAAATTGGTGACTCCGAAGAGCAGCACGCGTACTCCTGTGGAGGAAGGGAGAAGGAGGGATGAGGTCAAAGAGTTCTTCAGAGCACTCGCCATGGTATAAACGGTAAAAAGGTAGGTAACTAATTTCAGATCATATTTTAAGTCCATTAAAGGTGTGTTGGTTACAAATCAATGATAACCTATGTTAGATTTTACATTTAATATTATTCCTGTATACATTTTGATATGGTTTTGTGAAACATTAACGTCGTTTTTCAGACACCATGTTTTCGAACGAAGTAAGGGCTCCACGCTACAAATAAAAATAATGTTGTAAAGGACATAATTTTTTTTTGTACTAAAATAAAAGAAAAATTAACTGCAACAATTCATATACTTCCTTGTCCAAGAGACTAAATGCTATCATTCTGTACATTTTTTAGATTTTTAATTACCTCCGTTAAATAATACTGTATTTCGACAAGTTTTGTACGTTTCTGAACGAAAGTTCCGGTTTTTTTAATGTTAACGAACGCAGGGTTATTAAGTAGGTAAGTCTATGAGGTCTATGGTAATGTAGAAACGATATCGCTAATACAGTTATCTTTTTCGCACTCAAAGTATTTAGCAAAATACACACAAATAACACAACGAAAGCGAGGCCGGTAATCGTCTGGCGGCTGACAGTCTGACATCTGTCTACGATACGTATTGACACATAAAACGTCAAACAAGCGTCACTTTTTCATTTTTAATAACATAAAGTGTCACAATCCTACTATAATGTTGCCATTTTCGAGTAGAAATCAATGTTGGTTTTTAATTTATATAACAAAACGGAGGTATTTAAATTAATAATACTGTTGTAAATATGTTGATAATAATGGTATTCTTCAAGTATTTATACATTGGCGTCAAGTTAAAAGACTTTGGAATTTAGTACCAAGCCCCATAGTAAAAACATTATGTCCTTTCCTCGTCGCAACGAAATTGAAGTTTAAGTTCCCTTCGCCACTTTGTAACTAACGTTGCCTGGAGTCTGGAAATATTTCGAGCTATTTTCTTTTTAACTTGCACTCCGTAAAAGATGGCACGCAACATGTCCTGCTGAAACGCCAATCGCAACACCACTTTGGCTTTAATGCTTGAAGCAGCTGAATTTAAGAAAAATGTGCAATATTTTAACGGGTCGTGATCTTGCCTCCCTCCCTAGTATTGCTGTCACTACAGAGAGAATGTTGAAAAGAATTAGTACTCTAAAGAAGTTAAATACATAAATATACTCTGTGTTCACGACTATTGTCCCCGAAAGGTTAGTCAGGGACCAGTCAATGAGGACCGAAAGAGCAGTTCACTGCCACGGTCCACGTTTTACCAAATGACAACTGCACATGTGCTCAGCGTGACAGGTGGTGAGCCCATCGCCGCTCTATGCTGTTTGATATTATGTGTAGTCTTTACTCAGGGAAGAGAGGGGTTTGTGTTATACTTTTAGTGGGCTGCTAAACACATGGCTCAGCCTCGGTTTTATATAAAAAAATAAAGTAAAGCTTTAACTGACGAGAAAACATACTCGTCGGTTAAACCATCGCTTTTATTTATTAGAGTAAAAGAAGAACGTTATAAAAGTAAAATAATGAAACAATGAATGTAACCGTGTCAGGTAGCGGTGAAAGAAAACTACCACCCTCTACTGCTTTAACCCTCAAAATTATAAAGTTAAGACGCGCTTTCTTGAGTCTGTAGCTCCGCTTTCTTCTTCTAAACCATACAATAGATTTGTCCGGTTTTTCCGATTTTTTACTATTGAAGATCGATAAAGGACATTTTAACATTAACTGTGTCGTGTAGAGGTGAAAGAATACTATCACCCTCTCTTTTCCCTTGGGTGTCGTAAAAGACGACTAAAAGACTAAAGACAGCACATACATTCAATAGCATAGAGCGGTAATGGGCTCACCACCTGTCACGCTAAGCACATATGCAGCCGCTATTTGGTGTAAAGTGGACTATGGTAGTGGACTGCTTTTGCGGTCCTCATTGACTTATCTCTGACTAACCCTTCGGGGATGATGGTCGTGATTTTATGTATGTAACGCACAGATATTTATATTTATTTTACAGGTGGTGAGCCCATCGCCGCTCTATGCTAATAGATGTATGTGCATTCTTTAGTCCGTTAGTCGCCTTTTACGACACATAAAATTCTTTTACCTCTACGCGACACGGTTAATGTTAAAAAACCATCGTTCTTTAGCAATCTTTTTATCAGTAAAAATCGGAAAAACCGGAAAAATCTATTTTATGGTTTAGAAGAAAAAAGCGGAGCTACAGAGTCAAGAAAGCGCGTTTTTGCTTTATAATTTGGGGGGTTAAAGTAACTCACCCTCTCACGAATATCCGGCGTGAATTATTGGTCCTTGGTGCTGTTGTGTTTCGTCCGGCCAGTGAGAGTTTCGGAGGCCTCTCCCTCCTCACAATTCTTATTATCCTTAACCCTATTCCTTTCAGGTCGGTAACGCATCTGCGACTCCTCTAGTTTTACGGGGGTCCATGGGCGGCGGTAATTGCTCTCCATCAGGTGACCCGCCTGCTCGTTTTCCTCCTTCTTACATAAAAAAGTGCCCACAGCTAGGCTCTCGTCTTCCCACATGAACAAAAGCTCGTGGCGAGATCGGACTATAACTACTTAGCTGGTCAAAAGCGGATTGCAGGGCTAATCTACCACCTGGGATCAACAGCTTAATGAACCTTACGAAGCACCAAATAAACTCGATTTCGAAGATGAAGTTGAGATAGGTAACGATAATGATAATGAACACGGAATAGATAAAGTAGGGTAACTAAGAAAGCAAGAAAGAAAACATTTATTGACTGTCACAAAAAAAATGAAAATAAAAATGTAAAAACAGAAAATAACAAAAAAATACTTAACGTAGAATAAATAAAAAAAAAAAACACTACAGTGTGACGAGTCAATCAGGACCCTACCTCAGCATATGCCGCTACGGTGTGACAAAATCACATCGCAACGACGCTGGTATTTTGGCAGGGCCCGTACGAGGTGACGTTCCCAAAGCTATATCAATAGATAAGAAAATAATGTCTAAATTATTATTATTCTCTCTTGTAGAATCCACATGTATCTGTTAAAAAAATAAACCTAGATACCTAAAAAATATATACTAAAATGCACATACTAAAACACTAGCTATTAATACGTAATAAAAACTACGTGAATGTAGTAACAAAACCAGAAACAAATGAAGGCTCAATAAATTGAATTAAACAAATCGAATGGCACACAGCTGCTGATATTAGAAACCGCTGCAAGAGGATGCTAAATGGCCGGTAAAGGCATTGTATGCGCGCATTTCTTTGAGGGAGCTCGCTGTAAAAAGGACTCCATTCACAAGGGGCAAACTCAAGGCTGCGAACGATTGCATTGAATAGCGGAACCATAGTGTTTAGATTTTAAAATGTTCGGTATTAGTGCGCTTGTTAAAATCTGAAGGTTTTTGCAGCTTTATTGTGACACGATTTTTTTTTAAAGCCGTGTGTGTGTGTGGCGGTTCATTAATTAATACTGCTAATACATCCCTTTCCTTGGGTGTCGTAAAAGGCGACTAACGGCCTAAAGACTGCACATGCATCCAACAGCATAGAGCAACGATGGGCTCATGACAGAGGACTTCGTTCCTCTTTGCCTAGTGTCTGACTAACCCTTTGGGGATACATATATACATATAATCACGACTATTATCCCTGAAGGGTTAGTCGGAAGCTAGGCAATAAGGACAGCAAAAGCATTGCTCAACCATTGCCCACTTTTCGCCAAATAGCGACTGCACATGTGCTCAGCGTGACAGGTGGTGAGCCCATCGCCGCTCTATGCTGTTGGATGTATGTGCAGTCTTTAGTCTGTTAATCGATTTTTACGACACTCTTTAGGGATAAAAGTCTTAGGTCTCTGTTTCTGTTATGGTAATCTGATATGTAAAAAAATATTTGTTATCAACCTTAGTTGATTAGGTGCAACAACGAGGTTGTTCATTTTATTTTAAATTGAGCAATACTTATTTTTTATTGCATATTCTTTTGAATGTGTTGTGTTGTTTTGTAATCGTACTAAGTGTTTTTTTATTTTTTATGGAAAATGTCTTTCTATGATAGGGAGAGCATTTTCCAATTTGTATTGACGCTGTACAAGAAAGAGAGAAACGAGATACCCTTGCTGAGTTTCTTGCCGGTTCTTCTCCGTACAAGGCTCCCGCCCCATAGTTAGGACTTACGAACCGATGGCATAGCGACATTTATAAATGCTTAAATATTGTACGTTGAGTTGCACAGCATAAACTTGTCACTGTATCGGCACACAACTACTACGGTGAACGGACTAGCGCATTCCTAATTCCACGGCTTATCAATTCTTTACCTACCTCCACGCGTAATGCTATTACGAATAATAACATCAAATATAAATTAAAAGAGTACTTCCTGAATGAATTGAAATAAAATGTATGTGTTTTCTGACTAGACACTGTCGAATCCTTATTTTTAAATTTTATTAATTGCTTTTTTTGTGAGACTAGGATAGTAGTAAGTAATGTAATAACACGAAACACTGTCTTATTGTTTACGTAAGTACATGAATCTGTTTGGTACTACACAAACTTAGAAGGTTTAAGTAGTATTTCTCTGTAAAGAGTAAATGTTTCTGATAATAAATAAATAAATAAAAAAATAAAATAAAATTTTAGCCTAAATTTAATAAATTAATTTGACTTGACTTTGACTTTGAGGAACCGCTAGTTGGTATGTATCATCAGCCTGTAAACGTTCCACTGCTGGGCACAGTCTTTTCAACATTTCCACAGCAAATGTGGAAATGGGTCATCCAGGTTGGTGGGTTTAATGCCTGCCACCTTACGACAACACTTGCATAACTATTCACGATAAAAGTGATTTATTATACTAAAGTGTAAGCTAAAAAGTATTGTATTATACGTGGGAATTCGTAGAAAATCATACTACGAAAATTTCCCGAGTTAAATCCATATTAATGTAAACACGGAATTTTTAAAATGGCGCCACAGTGTAAAAGCAATTGACAGTCAGATGAAACAAACTGCATTCTACAGCCAAAGAGTTCCATTTTCATGTGTTGTAATTACTTTTTAAATATTGTTTATGTAAGTGGCCAGTTCCGTGTAGGTACCTACTAAAGTGTAAGCGAAAAAAAGTGCAGCAAATGACATAACTAAAAGCTACGCAAAGCAGCTAAACAATTGTAATTTTATGCGTCGTTAATGGCGGTTGTCATTATTAAACACTATGATAGCGTGTCCACAATCATAGTGGTACCCTGTATATAAGCGGGACTTTTCACAAAATAAAGCCTGCACATAATATGCGCAGCGTGACATTTGGTGTGCCCATCGCCGCCCTATGCTTTTTGATGTATGTGCAGTATTTAGTCCGTTAGTCGCCTTTTACGGCATCCAAAGGAAAAGAGGGGGTGGTAGTATTCTATCACCGCTACGAGACACGGTTAGTGGGCTCTCATGTATAGTGCAATATTTTTTTTTCGTTAAATAATGGCACAACAGCACCATTGTGCTATTTGCACATTTACCCTGTGTCCATTAACAGAGATAATCTTAAGTAGTTCTTGTAATATATGATATTGAGCGATAATAATATGAATTTGAAAAGTGATGATTTACTTTTTTGTTTTATTAATATTAAGTTTACAAACACCTAACGGTTAATAACCCACACTTATTTCACATTAATATTATACGACCAAACATTTATTCATTTTTAAAAATAAAACTTTACTGCAGGCATGACGCTTCACTATACAAAGAACTCTAAAACAATTATAATTTAAGTGTTGGCGGGAATCGAATCACGCACCTTCCGCATTCCGGGCAGCTGCCTTAATCACTTGGCTACCTAGGTCTGGTTTTCACCAGTCGAAATTTGTCAGTGCTTGATGCTTAGGCTGTTTAGTCAACATTGCTTCATCAAATCTTAGAAGTTTTCACCTCTGCGATCCGAAAGAAATATTTTAACAAATATTTGAACATTTGGTTAAGATGATGCTGCGTTATAGATTAATGTTTTTTAAATATATTTTAGCGTTTTATTAACGCTTAAATATACTTAAGTATTTTAAACACTGAAAAAAGACGACAACCTCAGGCGGGAATCGAACCACGCACCTTCCGCATTCTGAGGTTGTCGTCTGTTTTCAGTGTTTAAAACTTTATTTAAGTATATTTAAGGGTTAATAAAACGCTAAAATATATACACATATTTAAAAAAAATAATTATTTAAAATTTGTCACTATGACATAAAAGATATTATGTTATTAATCTTATTATATTTTTTTTATTCTTCGCAGTAGAATGACGAGTAGCATCTATGGAATTGCAAAGAAATTGTTATGTTTAAATGCTCGTTAAGTTTAAATTTTCAACATACGAGTACGACGCTAACCGTACGCCACAAAATGTTTATAAGCCAAAGGGCCTTAACACAATTTGTCGCTGCCGTTTCTGTGATGCATCGTAAACGGTTTACCGTTCTCGCACACGAACGACTATTTGTAAGACTTCCTTAGAATTACATACATACATTTTAATCACGACTTTATCCCCGAAGGGTTAGGTAGTTAGAAACTAGGCAATGATGATAGCAAAAGCAGTCCTCTACGATAGTCCACTTTTGCCAAATACATGAGATACACATTTGACGTTCTTCTTGGCTGAGTGGTTTGTACACCGGTTTTCATGGTGTCGCCATCTCTGAGGTCCCGGGTTCGATGCCCAGTCGGGTCAATTTAGAAATTATTGTTTTTCTAAATTGTCTCGGGTCTGGGTGTTTTCTATGTATAAAAAGTATATATTTAAGTCCGTTGTCTAGTAACCATTTAACGAGTTTCATAACGAAGCTTCTCTTAGGCTAGATAATTGGTGTGAGTGTAGGAAAGTTTATTTATTTATTTATTTACATGTGCTCAGCGTGACAAATGGTGAGCCCATCGCCGCTCTATGCTTTTGGAAGTAGGTGCAGTCTTTAGTCCATTATCGCCTTTTACGACAACCAAAGGAAGAGGGGGTGGTAGTATTCTTTCACCGCTACGCGTCACGGTAGTGTATGTATTCTCTGTCACGGTTGACGTCTACGGTTAGAATTTCTAGATTAAATCAACTATCTGATTAACTAGTCCCGTCGAATGTTTATTTTTTGCTAGGCAATCGGGTCGTACAAATTTTTCGATGCATTGCCCTGAGGTCTTTTGACCATCAACCCGCATTGGCAAGAGTGTTGATTAAGGCTAGGTATTTCTGCAAAAGTAGGCATTTAGCGCTGTCCCGGTCGCGTTCGATCAACAATACAACTAGATGTCAGGTCGGCGCTAAAAATGTGTCTCAGTAAATAAGAGTGCACTTGAGAAGTGAGCTCTTATTTTCTCACAACATAACAAGAAAAAGTACTGTATTTGTTGCCCTTTAAGGTTGATTTCACCACTAAATGTAATTGACGTCTTTTCTTTTTAAGTGACAGGAGTAATTTATTGCTTTGAAAAAGTATTTATTCACGTGGACAGATCTTAGCTTTGATTTTGTACGTGACGCGTTATCTAGTTGGTATGGTTGATCGATGAAAATACCCACCAATTGTAGCGAAGAAGATTTTAATAATAATATTAATAATTTATATTAATTTGTCAATGTAATTAATTTCCTTATTGTATATTATTTAAATTTTTATGTAATTTCCAATGCAATGTAAATTATTCTACATACGAGTACCATTTTACATCAGTTATTAAGTTAATTATGAATTCTTGTTTATTTCCAAATTTATTCATAATAATTTGTCAATCTAATAATAATTTTCTTTTTGTAATCTGTATTATTTATTTTTTTTTGTAATTTTCAATACAGTGTAAAATGTTTTATTGCATAAATAACTATGAGCTATGAATAATATTTATATTTAAAAACAATCCATAGCTTGGGTCTATCCCCGCTGCCGGTGGCAGACTAGGTTAAGTTTTTTATAATATTTTACATTGTTAATATCTATTTAAGTATATAAAATATTTCAATTTTTTTCTTAAGATGTATATTTAATAACGAGAATAATAATAATTTTTTTTTTCACGATGTATAAACAAGCGACAAAGTGTAATTTTTTTTTTTGGGTTATGGTACACATTTTGGGTAGCTGGCCTATGCTAGGTAGAACCTGTTTGACGGATTGACAGGGTCCCCTAACACAAAAAAGATTAACATGTATACAAACAGTTACGAAATATTACAATGATGGACGCCTTTGCCCACCAGCGGGACAGTAGCGAGGCAACTGTGGGGCAGTCAGACAGTATTTAATAAATAGGCAATATTTTACTTTAATTTTCATCATAAAGAATCAGACACATTGTCTGTCGCGTGCGAGCTCACATTTGCAACTTTGTGTTTAGTCCTAAGGAGCATGCGATACTTCGATGAAACTTGGGCTATGGAATATCGTTTAGTGTAGGAACGGTGCTTTATGGTCTAATAATTGAACTACGAGTAATAATATATTACGACATTTTAATTAAGCCAGTGAGTAATTAGTCTCTATACCGTCCAATTAGCACAGCCAAAAGTTGAAATCGAGTCATCGCTATAAAGTCAGAAAGCTTGCCAAATTCAAGTTGGTGTTCACAACCGCCTCTGTGGTCTAGTGGCTAAGTCACCGATGTTAGACTCAGAGGTCCCGTGTTCAATTCCCAGCGGAGGAACATCTTTGTGTTTGGTTTTGTTGGCCTGGCTAGCTACCATAATCTTATCTGAAGCCTGGCGCTATAACGACAATGTAAAAAGCATTGCTTTGTTCCGCCAGTTTAGAGATAAGATAGCCAGTTCCTCAGTGGACGAGGATTCCGGGTGAAGCGCGCTTTCACCTTCGGCCTTATACTACTTATATTACCTGATATTACCACCAAGTGCTTTACCATAGTGGTAAAAAAGCCAAAGTTGCAGATTAAAACCTGCGGATTTTTGAACAGGATATACTAAAATTTTTGTTAGAAGGAGTTACCTATTCCAAGATATACTGGCTGCATATAAAGGTGAGCGGTAATGTTAGACCATCGATTCCGATTCATACATAATGTAAGCAGTAAGCACCTCTTCGTAGATCTCTGAACTTTAAACTGTGAGATCAGCTGTATACGGAATTTCTCAAATTCGCATATTTAAACATTTACAAAAATAAAAAAAAACACGATTATTATCCCCGAAGGGTTAGTCAGAGACTAAGCAACGAGGACAGCAAAAGCAGTCCTCTACCATAGTCCACTTTTCACCAAATAGCGACTTGCAAATGTGCTTAGCGTGACAGGTGGTGAGCCCATCACCGCTCTATGCTGTTAAATGTATGAGCTGTCTTTAGTCTTTTAGTCGTCTTTTACGACACCCAAGAGAAGAGAGAGTGTAGTAGTTTTCTTTCACCGCTACCCGACACGGTTACATTCATTGCTTCATTATTTTACTCTTATAGCGTTATTATTTTTCTTTAATAAATAAAAGCAAAGGTTTAACCAACGAGTATGTTGTTTGATGTATGTGCAGCCTTTCGTCCATTAGTCGCCTTTTTCGACACCCAAGGGAAGAGAGGGTGACATTTTATGGTGCATATTCAAGCGAACTTTAGTTTGCTTAACTCTTACGTTTTTCTTTTTTACTATTAAAAATAGAATCAAACAATTTCAATTATAACACGTTCGTTAAGGCGAGGCCATTGAAAAACGTAGTTAAGTAGTAATGTTTTTTGTGTCTCGCCAGTAGTGGCTTCACGTTAATCCACCTCAAACATTACTGAACTGGCAAGGAACGACGGACCTTTGGCCAGATGCCAGTCATGCGCCGTGGCTATGTAGTTGCATTAAAACTAAATCGTGAAGAGGTTGCTTTTCAGTACTTTTTACACATATTTTATAACTATATCGAGTGGTGAAGTCTTAAGAGGAAACACTACGTGGAAGTGGCATGCAAAATTCTCATACAAAACACAGAAAAATGACGTTTCATAGTCCCCTGTTTCCTTCTTCAGAACTGGACCAATTTTTATAATTATATTAGCATCGGTTAAAGAAAGAGTTTTTTTTTGCATTAAGTCATTTATTTAATAACCAGGAGCCCCTCTCCTTACTTCACTAAGTTTATTTGTACTGGCACCTCGAGACCAACCGTTAGGTTATGCAAGAAGTGCCAGACGTCCCTGCGTCAGTAGAACACTCGCGCAGGAGACCACAAACGTTAGGTCTTGACGCCAAATTAGTGCCCGCCGCAGCGCGCTCTTCATTCGGTACTCATAAGACTAGTGTCTCAGGAGAGTATCCCCGTGAACACGTGTAGTTCACTGCCTATTGTCCAGATAGGTAACCGGAGCTGTCAAGCTTGCTCACTTCTCGTTGCACGAAGGGCACAACTCGCAGTTGCCACTGCTAGGGTCGTCGACTCTAAAGTCGACTCCCAAGTGTCTACCTTGGTAGCGGAGTAGTAAGCACACTCACTTCTCGGAACCAATCCGGGCGCCTAGCCAGTTCCCACGTCCTACGCGGCTGGCTGGACCGGAGACTACGGCATCTAGGAGGCCGCCTCTACTAGTTATCCAGACTAGTACCGGAGATGTCAACACCAATGTCCAATGAAAACCACCGGACAAAGCTGCCAACTATAAGGGAAACTCACGTTCCCCGCAGGACTTTTCGCTTCTGGCCCCTCAGAGACCGCTACTAGGCCCCGCTCGCTGTACACGAGTTTAGAAGTCCTGGCACACAATACCAGGACAAACGAACATTCCCAAGCTCTACAGCTAACCACACGCCACTACGAGTCCAACCCATGTCCGGATCCCGCCGGAGGCGCCTGTAATAACCAGGAGCCATCAAAATTTAGCGAAATCACTTAAGGCGTCTTCAGAAACATTAAGTGGCTGGCTTAGCAGGTCGCCGGTCAGTTAGTACTAGCCGCCGCCGCCGTGCGTTGTACTACTAACTGACAGGCCGACTGCCGGCGAACTGATCGTGTGTGGGGCTCTTACGATCGACTGCCATCTAAAGCTTTGGTCTCTTGATCGTAACGCACAACGCTGCGGTATGCCCGACACATAATTATATGAAAAACGTCTAGTATGGTCTCCTGTTCCGTCGCAGTATGCGTTAGCGACAAAGGGAAACCGCGGTGAAGTAGGGAGCGGGTATTCCGCACTGCGCGGCGTCGTTCTCCTTCATTCGCTGCGGTGTGCGTAGCGGGTTGACAATGGATTAGTTTGAAGACAATTTAATAGAATTTGAATGAACTTTTATTCACAATCAATTAAATGCCTTTTTATTAAAGTTCCAAACAACCTTCACCCCTCCGTTGTAAAACCATGTTTCTCGGCCTGCTTCTTTGTCATCTACTTCGGTAGCTGCCGCAAAATCAACTGACCACTTCTCCGCAGAGACAGTAAACGCTGCGTCGTGATGCTGCGTTTGAGCCGCATACCGCAGCGTTGTGCATTACGATCAAGAGACCAAAGCATAACGGCAACAATCGGTAAATTAATGGCTTGTTTTATAATAAGCCCGGCAAATGACTTCACTTCACCTGATGTTCAATAATAGGTGCTAAGACAACCTGGTGAGTTAAAAGAACGCAGCATCAGTCACCATAACCCTGCCGACCTACAAGGTGTCTCTTGACGCTTCATTGATGCAACCCACATAATGAAAGAGAAAATGCTGCTGCACATGTGCTGGTAGACTATAATGATTTTCTTAATCATGATTGTTTTTTTGATAACTAAGTATTAAAATTTTTAAAAAGGTACAAAGTTATTTCCGTTATTAGTATTCGAAACCCTCTAAAATATTATTAAATATCTAACTTTTGGCTTCAAAAGTCAATAGTCATCGTTTGTAATTTTAGACTGATCCTAGTTTGTAATCCGACACAGCATCAAAAACTCGGGTGTGCTTACTCTCTTAATTCTTTGTTCTTTCCTCTTTAAGTACGAGTTTTTTTTAACATTTGATACTCTTGATACTCAAATTCGCACCGCAAATTAAGAAACGGGAAACGCAAGGTTTTCAGTAATTGGTTTCTTTTCCGCTAATTTGTTTTGTAACAATATTATCCGTTGTATGTTATTGTTTCAAATATATTCTTCATATTGACGACATGATCATGTCTATATAACAAATGGTTTGTATTCCATCTTACCCGAAGATAACTAAGTAAGTAAAACGTTTATCGCTGTACCAAAATTATGTACAATATAACATTACGTTCCAAGTGTTGTGTTATATTGTACATAATTTTGGTATTAATACATTTGTAATAAGATTCAAGGAAACGCTAGTGGCGTTCAGTCAATCCAACTTCTCTAAAGATCATCAGCGGGAGCTAGGTAACTTAGTTGCTCTGTCTGCCCTAATACAACAATACTCAGAAACCAGAGGTAGATATATGAAGGGCACAAGAAGAGAAGGAGCTTATTATCATTCCCATTTGTTTTGAGTTATCATTGAATTAATCCTTAATTTTGAATTTTTACACTTACTCCTCTACTAGAATTTGATTCGAACCTACATAAAAAGGAACGAATCAAATCCCAGTAGAGATGTAAGTGTAGAAATTGAAATAAAAGGATTAATTCTTTGATTAATCGAAACAAATGAGAATGTTTATGAGCTCCTTCTTTTCCTGTGCACTTCATATTTTATATGAAATAATATATATGTTTGTAAATTATTGAAGGTATTAGTATTTTAAGTACCTACGTAGGTAATTAATAAGAAAACATATTTTTAACTATAATTATGTTTGTATTGTTTAGCTGTCCATCATTTTTGATTGGGTAAATTATGTTATTTTTATAGTTATTTTCTAATTTTTTATGTTATGTGATGACCTGTTACACGCCTTGGTGTTGCTGTAAGTGTAACAGGTATTTTTTTAAATAAATAATTAAATACAGATAATATTTGTGATATTGCAAGCCGTGTGGTATAGCGGTTCACTAAAAAAATACTAACAACCCCTCTCTTCACTTGGGTTTCGTAAAATGACGACCTCTGTGACAGCCCCCGTGGTCGAAAGTTAGCACGCCGTGTCTGGCGTCGCGCCATCTCTGAGGTCCCGGGTTCAATTCCCGGTCGGAACCGAAATCAATTTGGAAAAACTGTTTTTCTAAATTGATTTCGGGTCTGGGGGTTTTTTCTACAGTTATGTATATTTATCCGTTATCTTACCATATTACCGAGTTTCAAAAGAAAACTCATTTGGTCTAGATCTTCTTCAGCGTATCATCGTCCACTGCTGGACGTACGCCTCTCCAGTCCTCCTCCAACCAGCCCGGTCGCCAGTGAATCTGATCCAGATCGGCCCTGCGACCGCCTTGATGTCATCGGACCAACGAGCTGGAGGTCTGCCGATGCTCCGCTTCCCCCTTCTTGGTCTCCAGAATAGAACGCAGTTGCTCCATCTCTCATCATCACGGCGACAGAGATGACCGGCCCAAGCCCACTTCATCCTTGCAACTCGGTTCCCGATATCGGTCACTTTTGTGCGGTGTCTTATAGTATCATTCCTTACTCTGTCGCGCATGGTTAATCCCAGCATACTGCGTTCCATCTTTCTCTGGGCGACTTTGAGTCTCCGAACTTGCGTGGCGGTGAGAGTCCACGTTTCACATGCGTATGTCATGGTCGGGAGTACACATTGGTAGAATACCTTGGTCTTTAGCGACTGTGGGATATCGGACCGGAACACAGTCTTTAGCTTTCCGAAGGCTGCCCATCCAAGCTGAATTCTACGGCTTATTTCTTTGGCTAATGAGTCCTTTCCGAGCCTTATGAGTTGCCCAAGGTAAACATACTCGGATACTTGTTCTATCCCTCGGCCGCCCAGTGTGATCGGGGCATTTGTCAGATCAGCTGTAGCCATAACTTTGGTCTTTCCCATGTTCATCTTCAGTCCGACTCGTAAGGAAGCGATATAAAGGTCTTCCAACATGTCTTGCAGGTGGTGTTCGTATTCTGCTATTATTACAATATCGTCGGCAAAACGAAGATGGTTAAGATACATGCCGTTGATATCTATACCTTTCCCATACCAATCTAAGGTCTTAAATAATCAGCTGTATCTTCATAGTTGCAGACTTATACAGGTTTTGTAAGATCTGAATGTATCGTTAGTCAACCTGACATCTCTTGAGGGAGTGAAACACAGCCCAGTGTTCTACAGAGTCAAAAGCCTTTTCGTAGTCAACATAGGCGAGAAACAGTGGCTTGTTATATTCATTTGCCTTTTGAATGACTTGCCTTAAGGTGAATATGTGGTCGACTGTGCCAAAGCCTCTTCTGAACCCTGCCTGCTCCCTAGGTTGTTGCTCGTCTAAGCGCTGTGTTAGCCGTGTGGTAAGAACTCTTGAAAAAACCTTGTATACCTGACTTAGCAGTGATATTGGGCGGTAGTTTTGTAAGAGGGCCTTATCGCCTTTTTTGTAGAAAAGCGCCACTATAGAATCCTTCCAGTCTGAGGGTACTTCACCAGTAAAGAGGACCTCGTTAAATAGCATCCTTAGTTCTGCCACCACTGCACTTCCACCTGCTTTTAAGAGTTCTAAAGTGATACCATCTTTACCAGGTGCCTTGTTTTTCTTGAGACGTTTTAAAGCTTGTTTGACCTCATACGTGCTGAATTCTGGTAAGTCTTCGGTAAAGTGTCTTCGTAGAGGTGCACGCCTGTCTCTTTGTTCCTTATCGCAAGGTTCGGCTTGGTTAGATGCATATAGATCTTTATAGAACGTCTCGGTGATCTTGCGGATGTCATTTGCATTAGATGTTAATTTACCGTTTGGTTTCCTCAGTGTTGTAATTTGCCCACTTCCGCCTTTTCTCTGAAATACTTTGAACCCTTTGTTACGCACAATGAGGTTTTGGATTTGTTCAGTGTTTCGGCGGCGAATATGGTATCTGAGGGTCTTATTAATCTTTTTATTCAACAAACGGTGTTCTTCACTGTTGAAATGGTCTGATGCTACTTTACGGCGAGTCTCCATCAAGGTCTTAACTTCTTCTGAAATATCCGCTTTAGGTTTTTGGGCTTTCGGAAAGTGAACTTTTGCAGAGTTAGTGAGTGTCTTAACAAATCTGTTATATTTTGTTTCGAGGTTATCTTCGAAATGTTGCGTAGGTGAACGACGTAGAGATTCTTTAAGCGTCTTTTCGAAGTTAGTGACGATTCCCTCTGGTATGCAAAGTTGGCTCACTTTCTTTCGCATAAACCTCTTTCTCTCTAGTTTTGTATTAAGAGTGATGGTACCTCGTACTAGCCTGTGGTCACTACCAGTCTGAAACCTGTTGAGCACCGTGACGTCAGTAATTATGTGCTTCTGATTTGAGAGGATGAAATCTATCTCGTTTTTTGTCTTCCCGTCAGGGCTAACCCACGTCCATTTCCGCTTGTATTTCTTTTCGAAAAAGGAGTTCATTGCGAAGAGATGGTTTTCTTCGAGATAGTTCACCAGCGTCTCTCCGCGGGCGTTCCGACTGTCCACGCCATGCGGTCTATCTTAGCGTTAAAATCGCCCATTATTATTTGGAAATGACATTTTTTCCCTTTTTCCATTGCTGCAGAGATATCTTCGTAGAATGTTTCTACTTCTTCGTCATTATGATTGCAGTCAGGTGCGTACCCTTGGATGGTTTTGAGGGAATATCTTTTGTTAATGTTAAGGACTACGTACGCTACGCGCGGCGATATGCTTGCCAGCTCTTCGATGTATCGCTGGAGATAAGGTCGAATTAAAAAGCCTACTCCGCCCACTGATTTCTGTTCTTCACCTCGATAGTAGAACAGGTTCCCCGACTGGAGCAATACGGTGTCTTCTCCTCGTCTCCTTACCTCGCTTAGACCGACTATGTCGTATTTTATTAGTCCAAGTTCAGTTTCCAGTTCCTCCAGTTTCGCTTGCAATCTCAGAGTCCGTGTATTGTATGTAGCCAGGGTCAGTTTCGTTTGGCAGCCATTCCTTACCCAGAGATTCTTTGCACCCCCTTCTCCACCGTAACTAGGACCGCTGCCGTGATCCGGAATAGCGGAGCTGCTGGGGACTAGGGGCCTTTTTGAGGTCATTTAGCTCCTCACGGCCTGTAGAAGCCGCCTCTAGCATCGTTGCCAGAGGGATCGGGTTATCATTTCCGCCGCCCGATACTCGGCGTTATTTCTACCTACGGACGCGAGCAACGATATCCTCCATGGTCTAGATAATTGGTGTAAACTTAAATAAAAAAAATTAAAAAATGACTAGTTTCTGACTAGGTAGTCTCTGGCGAAGTGGTGCGTTGTTTAAACCTTTAGGGAATATTAGTCATAAATCTATGTATGATTGTATGTATTTGTAACATTTACGG
This sequence comes from Scoparia ambigualis, assembly GCA_963921215.1. NCBI lineage: Eukaryota > Metazoa > Arthropoda > Insecta > Lepidoptera > Crambidae > Scoparia > Scoparia ambigualis. The sequence goes on from OY992521.1 coordinate 6,009,091, forward strand.
CTACAATTTGCCTACTTGAGTTAAGAAATTTACCTAAGCTCCATACAAATTATGTCAACTAACTCGCAGACGAATAACATACGGATAGCTAATTGACACCGATCAATTGATAAGATGGTGTAGCGAATTCTATTAATAAAATGAAGACAAGAAGATAAGATGGTGGTGGCTAGCCAAACAGGAAGTAAGGCAAATTTGGTTTTGCCTTAAGCCAATAATGATTGGCTACAGCAGTAGTGTGTAACAACTGATTGTGTCTTGGCAGGTTGTCAACACTATTTAAGGACAGTATGAGGAACAAAACTAGATGTTATGTGATTTAAAAACTGTTCTATGTAATTAAATATTTAAGTCGAATAATATTGAGGTTGTGAAAAAAACACCATTTTTTTTTGGAATTTTAGAGTTGCTCCCAAACAAATTATGTTTTTTTTGCACTTAATTTGGTGGGTCAGTTATCTTTATGAAAGCAAAATCACGTTGTTAAAATATTGTAATCGATCACTTATAAGCCTGTGTTGCTTACAGTAAATAAATAACAGTATTGTTACAGCTAATAGATTTTTTTTATTATTTTCCAATTTTTTTTGCGTTCATTTCTAAGTACTGTTACGTTGTAAATTCAGGGCCCTGTCTGCCTTTACTAATCTACAAAAGGGGTTTGCAATGGTTGAATAGTACTTACCTGAAATCATTGTTTTTGAATGATCGGGTTTCCAAAAATAGTAATCATTGTGGCTTGTTAGACTATAATCCATTTTTTCTTCACATTAAAGACATGGAGCCTTGGCTGACACATTACAAGACACACTTTTCTTTCATTTTCAATTAATACATATTTCTAAATCAGTTTTGGCAATACTTTGCGTTAGATTTGAAAGAAAATAAAGATTGTTTACGTTTTGTATTTGAACTAACACCATAGACAAAATGACAGCCACCGTAGCGACGCCTAGCGGTAGTGGGGCGAAGTAGCTGTCAGCTTTTAATTTCACATAAAAGATTCAATTTTAAAAAATAGCCGAAACAGTTCCAATAATAAATTACATAATAAATTAATATGTATTATAATTACTTTAAGTAATTAAATTTAATTCAAGCAAATCCGGAAATAGAACTAATTTTTTCTATAAGGACTTCTATCTAGAACATTCGAACGGGAATAGTATTTTTTATATGGATATTGTCTCTGCCCGTAGGGGTTACCAGGGAGGAAACTAATACCCCTTAATATTAAGAGAGGGTAATTAGTGAGTTAAATATCACAAAATTAATTTTAAATTAAAGAAAAACGCATTCACATTGCTAAACGTTAATTTTTTTTTCTAGGTCTTGTGTTGTTATTGTTGGCAAATTCTGTTAGCAGAGGGCGAGTTGTGACAGACGTCATATTTGACGTTTTGATAGTTTGAAGGAAAATTCTAAAAGAACAGTTTGTTATAGATTACCCCACTATGGGAGTACATTTCATAAGATGGCATTCCGGTTTGAGTGTTTCCGGCGAATTGGAGTGCCGGGTCTGATGACGTCGAAATGATTTCAATCTCTGGCGTGACGTGGTGTGATGTGTTGAGATCAATTCACTAAGGTAGGCATGAGTTCTGGTAACCTTTTGTTTTAATCTGAGGTCGTAATAATGTAGTGGATTTGAGGCGTCATTAGCTTGAGAATATAGTCAACAAGTGTGTGGTTAATTTACAGGGATCCGTGCCCGAAACGAAGTTCCGGTCGCTGGCAGCCACGCGCACAGATAAAATCTCCCAGCGCATGCTTCGAGAGGCCCGTCTCGCCGCCAGGATTTAGAGCTGGGCCCTAAAGCCTGGACGCGAGACCTGCTTCCTCGGGGTACCAGCGGCCACCTGCTGCCAGTCGAGCTGTCGCCGCCTAGCGGATGAGCAGGCGCTGACGGTTTTTTTTTTACCCAGCCCACTGGGATACTTGTTTTTTATATGGTAACATTTCTTGAATTAAGGTTTCGAAACCTTAAGCTTTGTTTTCCTTTTACATCCAACGACCCCCAGCGTTGGGGAAGTTGTGAAACATTTGAGGATCTGCGAGTTCGACCAGTGTGAAGTTGTATGGTGACATCGTCTCCAGATTCGGGTCGATATCTAGACCCTGGCGCCCTATAATATTAATTTTATACCGGTGTAACCCCACGGTTCTCTAGTGTATTGGCTTTAAACGTGTGATAGTTTTGATACGGTTAAACGGATTAGAATATTTAATTTAATATTTTTATAGACGGAGTAATTTAATTTTAATTTCAACTTCATACTCCGAACCGTACGGCTTTTATCCCAACCCCCCCGATCATAGCTCGTACCACTGAAATATTAGCTGGCTGGCTAGGTAGTAGTAGGAACAGTATTATAAAATTTATTTGAAATTAAAATTATCACCGACCCGCTTGGTCACTTTTGACTCTTAGGAATTTATTGTGTTTTAGGGGGAGATATAGCTTGGTAATAAGGTTTAGAGTACTTTAAACAGTAAATTATAGTTGGCAAAAGTAATAGAAAGTTAGTTGGACTTTCATTTGAGATTGACCCTAGGGTCGGCGGTTCGACGCGATTCTGTTTCAGCGTGCAGTGGTACTGGGGGTAGCAATGCGCATTTGTCTGGCACAGACTATAATAGCTCGTTAGATTAGTTATTAAGTCTTAACTTTATGTTAGTTAACTGTTTTTTTATTATTATTAGTATTGACGTCAATAAGTGCCTGTAAAGGTTTACATTGAATAAATAATTTGACTTTGACTTTGGTCAATTTCGACTGATAGTTTTTTTTTGTTATTTTCGGCTCAATAAATTAAAAGGAGTAACGTAGATGATTAGTACCTAACCTAATATAAGGAAATATTGTGACTAACCCCATCTTTTAAATAATAAGAGTAAAATAAAATTTATAATTTTATTTTATTGTTGTTGGAGAAAAATTTAGTGTGTGTTCTTTGACAATATACTGGCTAGCTGTAAAACATTTTATGGTTTTATTTGATAACATCCCACTGACGCTTGCGTTTGGGATTTTCTTCCTTTTCCCCAAAAGGGACAAAATCTCAAATGTAACAGTACTATACTTTTTATTTATAAGCCTTACGTACTACTTACCTGTTTCACACAAGAAGAATAACAGTACTTTTAACATTGCATTATTTTTTTATTCGCAGAGAATAAAAAAAATAAGCCTTATATAAGTAAGTATGTTGTTCTTAAGCTGTGCTTCTATTAACAGGGCAGTAACCGAGAAAAGCCCGCTGCAAAGTTATGGGGCATACTTGTCACTGCTAGTAACTTGAGTTTCTAAGTTTTCTTTGTGCAATTTTTTGAAAGGAAGTTAATAATATACCAACTTGAAGACCCTCGAGTAACTTCTACAAGAATAACAAACATGTTTTTTTATTCATTTACGCATTAGCATTTGGATTTCATCTAACCAGATGCAAAGTAATGATAAGACAGAAAGAGAAGCGCACTTCAATACGAATCCTTAACCATTGAGGACAGGCTATATTATCTCTAACTACCGGAACACAACAATGCCAGAGACATATGTTATAGATAAGACGGTGGTAGCCTTACCAACCGAACCGATATCAAACTTGTGCCATGTACCCTAAGAATCGAAACTGGGACGACTTATATGTTCGACGGCTAAGGACACTTTTATGTTTTTATTTTACCTAGTTGGTCAGTGTGCCTATTATTAAAATTTGTCATATTAGTATTTTATTAATCTAATGCTTGGTTTACGAACGTTGTTTATTCGTAGATACCATTTATATTGATACTGAACGATGCAGTTATACACAATAGCGCTGCTTTAGTAGGCAGTGGTAGGTACGGTGGAAAACGACAAAAACATAAGAAATATATTTCTCCTATTTACAGTCCGTTGCCTCGAGATTACCTTACCTTTTTACCTCAAACGCGACGTTTCGGATGGTACGAGTCGCTCTAGAAATCGGCTTTTGCTACACCTAAAGCGACGTATAAGAAGAGCGTGTTTAAGGAATTCCTCACCAAATTGCATTAGGCCAGTGTAATGGGTTATGGCCCAATCTCCCCACGTGCTGTTGTCCGCATATTCAAAGGCCTGTGCTTTATGATTAAACCCTCTAGGGATCTAGGATCAAAGATCCACGTAGCGGTGAAAGAATACTACCACCCCCTCCCTTCCCTTGGGTGTCGTAGAAGGCGATTTACGGACTAAATACTGCACATACTTCCAACAGCATAGAGCGGCGATGGGCTCACCACCTGTCATGCTGAGCACATGTGCAGTCGCTATTTGGTGAAAAGTGGACTAAGCTAGAAGACTGCTTTTGCTGTCCTTATTGCCTAGTCTCTGACTAACCCTTCGGGGATAATAGTCGTGATTATATGAGTACCAACAAATTATATTTATGTAACAAATAAAAGTCTTGTACACTCGCTTCTGCTTAACCTTTGGACTGGCGTAAGCTTAAGTTATGAAATATTATCACTTGTTGTGGTGACACTTGCTCTACTTTTAAAGCTCCATTATTCTTTGGCGCGCTGAATTTGCTATTCGTATAAACCTGACGGTTTACTTACGTTGTTACACATATCAAGAATAAACTATAAAAACTTTATGCTGTAGAATAGAATGTAATACTTTACAGTAGGTTCACAAAATATTCTTTAAGCCGTTTTTATTTGTATTTATACGTATATTGTACGTGTCATAGGAGTGTTGGAGGACCAGTGTTCTAAAATACAAACAGATTACTGCCCATCTTAGAAGGCAGACGCCCACAGACAATATACTAACAACATTAAAAACAACTTATTTTACATAGTAACGTTTTAAGGAGAGAAAATAAACTAGTGAATTACTTTAGAATCAGTTATGTATATGTCGCAGGGATATGATAAAACACGATTTTATCATTTTGCTATACAAATCTAGGGATTTGAACAAATACCAGAACTGGTTCAAAGAAATTACCAAAAACATGTGACCTACAGGAGTAGGGCAGCTAGTATTTCTGAGCCTAATAATAAAAAAAACTCGAAATTCAAGACAATCGCTACGCTGCGCTTCGCGATTGTCTTAAATTTCTAACATATCACGTGACCTACAGGAGTTGGCCAATTTATGTTCTAGTGGTGTTCAAATCCCAGGTTGATGTAGGGAAATAATAAAATCGTTTTGTTATTTTAACATCCTCGTGATTTGTTCAAATCACTTAGAGAATTGACCAAATCTCAGTTTTTATCGTATGACTGCGACATATACAATTACTTAGGTACTGGGAAAAGACCTCTACTTTTGAAATCAAGTCTTCACGACATCGGTATTGACTTAAATCACGACGCTTGCTAAAAGCGGGGTCGGTGATCACAAACACGGGCTGAAAGCATGAAATAAGCAGAAACATAAAACTTTGCCCAAGCTGGGAATTTAACCCGTCCGGGGTTACCAGACCGAACATATTTGCCCGAGTACTTAGAATATAAGAATAAAATAAAGGAAAGAAACAGACAGCATAATTGGACTAAATGCGGAACACCCAACGCTCTAGGAATGAATGGTGAAGGATGAATGTGTGGCATGCGGTATGAAAGTACTAGGCATAAAAGATGAACAGAGTGACAAAGAGAATTAGTGTAAAATGGGCTCTGATTAAGAATAAAATGAAGGAAAGAGATAGACAGCATAGGGAATAAATGCAAAACACCCACCGCTCTAGGAATGAATGTTGACGGATGAATGTGTGGTATGAGGTATGAAAGTACGAGAGGCTTAAATGATGAACAAAGTGACAAAGAGAGTTAGCGTAAAATAGGCTCCAATTATGTTGGAGCAAGGGTAGTAAAAATAAAAAAAAAATAAAAAAAACCCACGTGGCCACCGAGGAGTTTCGAAGATTAGAATATATAAAGAAAATTATACGTTTTTTACTGTTGTAGGTTTTAAGGTGAATTGGAAAACCGTTTTGCCGTCTAATCGTTGCCAAGAAATCCAATTGTATTATGTTAGGGAAATCTTGAATTTGCATAGCTCTGTTTTAAATGAACGGATGAGCATAATAAAATAACTGAATCTTGGAACGGAATAGTTAACTGTCATGCACAAGTTTTATAGTCTGTTGAAATAGCTAGCACATTTGCAGCGCTGAATGCAATCGTGTAGTTGTAGTGTATGCACCGTACACACAAATAAGATCTAGAATGTTTCAAGTGGGCAAGGAAATGGAAAGGAAAGAGGATTAAGTACTTGATAAAGTTTTAGAGTTTCTATTTTTTTTAAATATCTTTTATAATTATGAGTCTATAATTCATTTTTATTTACGCAACTGAAAAAATACAAGAAAACTTAACTTATACTTACTATTTGATTTATTAATTTTTTGAAATATTTACAGACAAATTACATCTGTAACTAAAGTTTATCAATAAACTTATGCTAATATCCAATCATCATAATAATGTAACTATAGTATCCAGTTAACTCGGTAAATGAAAAATGTTTATTTTGTTTAAAATACAGAAAAAAAAACACCCATAACATAAATTAAAAAATAATGAAATTGCGGTTTACAGTAGTAGGTTGTGGTCAAAGTTGTCATGTAGTTGTACAGTGATACTTGGACTTATACCTATAAATTTTTACTAAATTATTAAACTACAAATTTTAGTAATTATACTACATCTACTGTATTGTCACTGGAAAAACTTGAACATACAATATTTTTAGCGCCGGAGTCGTCAATGTCGAATGACATATTTATTATACAGGTTATAATCATAAGACAAAATAGGCAGCACCTCAGTATTTTGCAGAAATTCTGGTAAAGTGCGTTCCACCATCGGCATTTAGTCAGCTAACAACAGGTGACTTGAAGACTAAGTGCTTACCCGTAGATAACAAATAATACGTTCAAAAACATAACCTTACAGTACAAATACAGTACCGCCTAAATATGAATGTCCTGGCGTTTCTTATCACTGTTTTAATCTTACTTAACCGATTTGAAACTAATTCCACATGCTACGAGTAGCTGTTGCGCTACGCCGTAGTCTCGTAGCGATACAGTCCTTAGCCGTAGCATGTTGCTTTAATGCTTCCATTAACTTGGAAGTGACACACAGAGCTTACATTTTTCTTTGCTGGTGTTTCTTGGGACATAAGATGGTTTAGTTCTTATTTCAAAACATAGTTCCTCAATAGTTTAACTAACAAAATAAATTAAATCAAACAACAAAAATCATAAAGTAGTAATTGAACAATATTTTTTATTTTAAGTTTCATCAATCTTGCGAACTGACGAAACTAATGTTGAACATGCATTAAAATTCTTAAATTATTATATTACTGACAACTAAGTTAATAATAAAACATTGTTTAGCTATTAAAGCCAATATTTTCTAAAATGTTCATAAAATCACTTTTATGCAAATAACCTTTAAAAAAAAATATCAGAAATAAGCAAAAAAAAACTACTTCCTCCCTTTCTCTAATAAAATCAAAGCGTCACTATCCACTTTAATCGTCAACTCGATATTTTCCACGGGGATCCCATCGACATCTAGAACGGTAATGGCAATATTAAGTTACCGCTTGCAAGCGAGCCGAATTGATTTCACAAATCAAATAAGAGGCTTCGATCCGAGGCTCCCAGGTGAGTTGCTCTGTTCTATTTTGTTGATCAGCCGTTTCAGAGGAGTGTGCTGATGACATCCAAAGTTAGGCTAGCATTGATTAGCTAAGATAATGTATGCATAAGCTGTTGCAGATTTTAAAGTAAATTGGAAAAAGTTCATACTTTTAATTGTTGCTATAAATCCATTCATAATTATCTACCTCCATCTCTGAATTGGTTCACATGAAGTCAATGTTGCATTAGGTCTCTTCTCTATTGCGCTAATCTGCAGGGTCATGTTATTATTATAACATAATTAATGGCTTTGCGTTTAGCATTAAGCCAATATCAAATGTTATATATTTTTAAATTACATTTAGTATTGTACGGTAGATTGAACAAAAATGGAGTCTTACAACACACGTGTTCTTGCTAAAAGAACACGGGAGAAACTCCTACATGGTTCTGGTACCAGCTTACCTGTCGTAGACATCACTCTGTGACTACTTTGACAAGTAATGTATTAGGTAGGTAAAAAAATACTGTTGCATTCATTATTTTAGCGATGTGTATAATTTCAGAAATCAAATGAGAGACTACGATGCGGCTGGCTCCCAGGTGAGTGGATGAGTTATATTTTGTTAATCAGCTATTTCATAGCAGTGTGCTGATGACATCTAAAGTTAGGCAAGCGTTGATTAGCTTAGAAAATACTACGTTTCAGCTGTTGTAGATTTTAAAGTGAGTTAAAAAAAAATTGAACTTTTAATCGTTGCTATAAGTCCGTTCGTTTTGCCTATCTCAATAACTGAATTGGTCCACATGAAGTGTTGCATTAGGTCTCTTCTTTATTGTGCTTATTTACACAAATCTGTACCAGCCTACTGGACCCTTCTTGTATTATGACTTGACTTTGCATCGCTCATTTAGATTTATATGAGGTGATTAGTAAAGTAATAAAAAATGTATTGTATAACAATAACAAATGGTATTGTAGATACTTTGAAAAACGATGGCATGACAAACAATTTATGAGAGCTAAGGTTTGATTTGCAAGCTGTTATCAATAATTCTCAGACTTATACCATCGTTTCCAATTGTATTCAATGTCACCGGCGGTTATTTTATCACCACTGGAACTGCCTTCACCCTTGTTGTATTATGTAAGAAAATCAAAATAGCTTGTACTTTACTGCATTCATTTTTTAGCGTTGTGTATGTTAATTTTACAAATCAATTTAGTGAATCCGATGCGGACGGCATCCCAGGTGGGTTGCTCTGTTCTATTATGTTAACTAGCCTTTTCAGAAGAGTGTGCTGATTACATCCAAAGTAAGACAAGTGCTAAGCTAAGCTAATGAATCATAAAAAATACTATGTCTCAGTTGTTGAAGATTTTAAAATAAGTTGGAAAAAGTTGAAACTTTTATTCTTTGCTATAAATCCAATCGTATTATCTATATTATCTGTGAATGTGCACATGAAGTACCTGTAATAGAGTTAAGTACTTCTTTATTGCGCTAATCTACGCGCTTCTGTAACATCTAATTTTCGTGGACATCATTCTGTGACTGCCTTGACCCTTGATGAATTTTTTTTTTTTTTTTTATAAAAGAGGGAGGCAAACGAGCAGACGGGTCACCTGATTGAGAGTAATCACCGCCGCCCATGAACACCCGCAAAACCAGAGGAATTGCAGACGCGTTGCCGGCCTTTAAGGGAGGAATAGGTTTAAGGAAGGAATAGGAATTGGGAACAGGGGGGTGGGGGAGGGGCCTCCGGAACCCTCACTGGTCGGACGAAACACAACAGCACCAAGTGCCATTATTTCACGCCGAATATTAGTGAGAGGGTGGTATTACGCCGGGCGAGCCGGCCCAATGCGTGCTGCAACGCAGCGTGGCTCTACCACTCAGTCAGTGTCACTCATTTAGCACCACCCAGGGGTCACGTGTAGGGTCTCAAGGGTAAACCTACGGACGCGAGTAACTTAACCCCCAAAATTATGTAAAAAATCAAAATAGCTAGCAATATTCCACCGCTGTATTCATTATTTTATTTTTATTTATTTATTTTTTATTTTAATTTTAACATTTTAACATACCTATATCTAAAATCTCAACCAGTTACAACTTTCAGTTCAGTTTTTTGTATGTATGTCGAGCTCTGTCTCAATAACAATTTTCAAACCTTTATAACATGTGACGTGTGGTAACATAGTTATAGGTTACATGTAACACAACGATGGTAAAAGCATGTATGACAGAATCCAATCTGCAAGTCCGCCAGTTAAAAGTGGGACGACAATGATTTCGATGCTTTTAGAGTTTTAAATAACATTTTTGTTTAACCTCTCAGTCTTGGCAACGAAATGTTCAAAAATTTTAATAGCAGGTGCAATTTGGCTGGAATTAAAATTTTTGAAAATGGAAAAAAATAAAAAAAATATCGATCGCAGTTCATGTTAAACTTTGCGTTCACGATGCATGAAATGTAGCACAGAACCTAAATAATCGACCTTGTTCATATTAAAGTAGTCTCTAAGAGTATCAAAACACGGTACAAAGTCAAGTGAAGAGCGCGGCACGCACGGCCATATATGGCCGCTTGGGGTCTGACGGAGTAGCGAGTTTTTTAGGTGCGGCCAAATATGAGCGCTTGGGGCTTGAGGGGTAATTTTTTGATTTACAAGAATGGTCCAAATAAAATTAAATATAGTTGTCCTTGAAATCCGACTGGATGGCAACCATTTAAGCTTAAGGTTTCTCAAGATTAGCATTACTTTGCATGGTATGAAGGGCACTAGATTCAGTGAAATCGCAGGAAATGAAGCTTCTTTGTTTTGTAAGCGACTATGGCAGCTTTTATAAGTAGTCCTTATGCTAGATTGCTAGAACTGCACTGTAACAACAAAGTAATTATCAATTTCTGAAATTTTGTACTTCTTGGCAAAAAGCAATTTTTATATTAATCTAAGCTATGTCGATCAAGTTGCAGTCCCTGCGTAATTTAAGTGATTAATAACAAGGAATTCGTCAAACCAAGCCTCCCACCTTGCTGGTGGATAATATCTATGTAAGTCATCCGACCAAAAACATTTTCTACCGACTCCAACAACTCATGGTCACCTTATCACGAAGCCCAGTAATGTTTGATAGCGTTGTGACGTTAACAAGCTTTGGCCACCGTCTTTGGGAACAACTCCCATCCAATGACGTTATAGGGCTGATTAATTCCTGAACCCTAAAGAGACGCGGAAGAATGGAATGGCATAAAGTGTTAAAGTTGAAAGGCTGTTAGTTTTCTCATCATAAGGATGTTTAAGTTAAGTTTAGCGTCTTTAGTGATTATTTTCTTAACAGACGTTGGTTTAAACTAAAATCACAGTGAATAGTAACATATTACATACATACATATCATTGCGACTGTTTTCCCCGAAGGGTTAGTCAGAGACTAGGCGATAAGCACAGCAAAAGCAGTCCACTTTTCACCAAATTGCGACTGCAAATGTGCTCAGCGTGATAGGTGGTGAATCCATCGCAGCTCTATGCTGTTGGATGTATGTGCAGTCTTTAGTCCGTTAGTCGCCTTTTACGACACCCAAGAGAAGAGAGAGGAGTGGTAGTATTATTTCACCGTTACGCGACACGGTAATATTACAAGCAAGTAAAAAGTACAAAACTATTTTGTATAGATGATTTGTAGGTTTTTGTCTCTCCCCTTGTCTGAGCAGCACGCGGAAACAACGCTGAGTTTTATTGAAATGGTTAAAGTTAGGATAATTTGAAACACTTTTTTGTGATAGTTCTTTTGTTTTGTGTATTTTATTCCATAACGGGGGACCACTTAACCTTCATCTCATCCTAGGGTAAGTGAATTTCCCGGGGCGTATCAGCACGGTACCGGGGCGCCGCGTCGCGTTCTGAAGGAAGGTGTCGGTTCTTTTACCGGGTCGGGCCCGTATGTCCTTACTCACCCGTTTCCCCCACGGGGGGGCGGGTGGGGACATATGGGTTCCAGCCCCGGACAGTGCATGGGGTGTCTCACGTTCCTCTCGAGGCCTCATGCCAGTGCAGAGAAGCATTTTCTCCGACTAAAACAAAGAAAAAGGGTAAGTGAATATGACCGCTCTTCATCGAATTATTTACATTTTAAACTGTCGGAACACAATTGTAATATTAAATTTACGGTGTCACTTAAATCACTTTAAAACAAACCTAAATCTTACTAGAAAAACAAAAAAAATTGATTTTAATCTCACAAATCCATGCTAGTTAAAATAGCTGCTAAGAATCAATAAACGAATAACAAAACGTACACTTGGAAGTTTCTAGAATAAATTCTATCGTAATTAAATCAAGAATACGAAACAGGGAGATATTGCGATGCCTCGCGAAACCAATTTACTTATTCGTCTTAAGAAATAACAATTTATCTGGAGTGGTCCATCGCAAACGACAATTTGATTCCCAATTAAGTTTAGACTCCGAACGAACGCCGGTTCATTAGAATTTATGTTCAATTTTTATAATTAAAAGCTAGTACATAACATCATCGATTTTATAATTAGAAAATACGAGAGGTATTTGATTTTATGCCGCTGTTGATTTGATGTGGCGTTAAATTTTTATGACATTATTTTTTATACTTAATTACTTGCTAGCCATAATATTTAACAGCCATTTTATAACGAAAATGATTGTTTTCAGTGTAGACATGGTTTTTTGACCTCTAATAGAATACAAAAGTCGTGTTAAGTACAAATACACTAAGGTACAAAGTCTTCAGGATTTCTGTAAGAAATAAAAGTCGGCATACCGTATTTTATTCTATAAAAGAAACTTGTCGAAATCTCCTGCTAGCTTAGCTATCTTCTTTAACACATTCCATAATAACAACAATTTGTTTGAATGTACATTTGGCATTAGAAGTGACTTAACGACGAGATGTTACAGCAACTCACTCTGAGCGATCGCGCTCGTACAAACAATTATCTATGAACGCAGTTAGCCGGATGTGTAACATACATACATATAATCAAGACTATTATCCCCGAAAGGTAAGTCAGAGACTAAACAATGAGGACCGAAAGAGCAGTCCTCTGTCATAGTCCACTTTTAACCAAATAGCGACTACACATGTGCTCAGCATAACAGGTGCTAAGCCCATCGCCGCTCTATGCCGTTGGATGTATGTGTACTATTAAGTCTGTTAGTCGCCTTTTACGACACCCAAGCCAAGAGAATAGAATGGGTGGTAGTATTAGTAAAAGGCGACTAACGGACTAAAGACTGCACATACTTCTAACAGCATAGAGCGGCGATGAGCTCACCACCTGTCACGCTGAGCACATGTGCAGTTGTAACTTGGTGAAAAGTGGACTATGGCGTCCATGCTTTTGTGGTCCGCATTGCCTAGTCTCTGACTAACCCTTCGGAGATATTAGTCGTGAATTTATGTATGTATAATGAATGGAGAGGATGAATGACATTGCGTGTAACGAAACGTAAGAGATGTATGAACGGGACTGAAAGAAGACTGAAAGTGCGAGGGAGAGAGAAGACGAATGGCGATGCCCTTAGAACGACGAAGTGAAAGCCGCTAGACGTGATAGAACTAAGAAATTTACAATTAAGAAATAAATAGGTTTTGTTTTCAACCATGAGCGCCTTTTAATATGCTACGTATGTATGTATGTATATTCGAACGCAGTAGTTTGTATAACATGATACTAAAAAAAGTGCTAAGCTACTTCTAAGCCCGATCGGACGTATAAAGGTATGTCGTTGTACAAGTGCAATCTTATTATTATTCTGTGCACGGCACTCGCCTTGCAAGTTTGCGTTTGAAAAAGTGAAGGTATTGTTAACAGGTTCACTTACTTACGAGACGCTGCTATAGGAATGTAATATTTGTGTAAAACGAAATGTAAATAAAATAAATTGTTGAGCTGCAAGAGGGAAAGTTGTAACTTCGTGTTTTGTTTTTGAATGCGAACCTCCTTTTTTACAACGAACATAACATTTATGTATTTTTTAAGGCTCCGTCAAACAGAACGCGTAACTGACGCCGCGTCAGAGCGCTATAGCACCGCGTCTTGTTGCCCCGAGTTGTGTCGTACTGAGTACAGTGCGTGAGCGCTAGCGCTAGCAGTTTATACGCATTTTGTTTGACACCATAAGAGAGTTTACGCATTTCGGTTTCCCATACAAACTTCCAAGTCGAAATTTTTTAAAACCAATAAGCCAATTTTTATGAATTTTGTATGCTCAAGTAAAATACAGGGATCTAAATAGTTTGTCCAGTTTGTGTTTCGTCCGGTCAGTGAGAGTTCCGGAGGCCCCTTCCCCTCCCACCCCTCCTCACAATTCCTATTCCTTCCCCTAACCCTATTCCTTTCTTAAAGGTCGGCAACGCATCTGCGACTCCTCTGGTTTTGCGGGTGTCCATGGGCGGCGGTGATTGCTTTCCATCAGGTAACCCGCCTGCTCGTTTGCCTCCTTCTCATATATAAAAAAAAAAAAGTTTGTTGAAAACATTTTTAGAAAACGTTTATTTTACTGAGTTATTGAGATTTTAAACTTTCAATAGTGGACTATAAATCGCAATAACTAAGCTAAATAAACATTTCTAAAAATGTTTTCAACAAACTATTTTGATCCCCGTACTTTACTCTAGCATTCAAAGTTACATTAGAATTGGCTAATTTGTTTTTAAAAATTTCGACTTGGAAGTTTGTATGGGAAACTGAAATGCGTAAGCACTCATAATACCGTCACAGTACAACACAACTCGGCGCTACAAGAAGCGGTGCTATAGCGCTCTGACGCGGCGTCAGGTACGCGTTCTGTTTGGCGAAGCCTTTACATTTTTACATACATTACGCCCGTTTCCTGGAGGGGTAGACAGAGACTAAAGCTGCAGACGTTCTCGTAAAGGTCAGGTCTAAAGACTCCTAAGCAGACGGGCATGTATGAATAATGTTTTAGGATCGTGGCAAATAAAAAATTGTGTTATCTTTTGTTAATAGGCAAAGTGATAAAATATATTTTATAAATAAGAACTCGTTATGTTCTATATGATAGGGTCTGGCACAGAGCGTTTCTCGAGATGTTACCAGCATACGGAATACCCGAGGGACTATGTAAATGGGTCGCTACTCGCTAGCTTTCTTCGTGGGCGCAGCATTAAGGTCAACGTCGACGGTTGCTGCTCTGATGTCATGCCCATAAATGCTGGCGTTCCCCAGGGCTTGGTTCTGTCTCCCGCGCTGTTTCTGCTGCATATCAATGATATGGTTAACATTGAGAGTATGCATTGCTATGCGGATGACAGTACGGGAGACGCCCTTTAAATCGAAAGACCTAATGTGCCTCGGACTTTCACACAGGAGAATCGGCTGAAACTTGTGTCCAAAGTTGAGAACGGATCTCATGATGGGGTGTATCGAACTTAGTTCAGTTCAACGATCCATTTGTCGTATCACCACAGTTCCAGAGCACTCCACTTAACATCTCAAACAACATTGGGATCCTTGGTGTGATATATCCAGTGATGTGCATTTCATCAAGTGTCTGGAGGACAAAGCAAAGATGGTATCACAGAAATTAGGAGTTCTTACAAAAGCAAAACGGTACTTTAGGTATAACCACCTTTTACAGTTGTTCAAAGCCCAAGTTAGACCTCACATGGAGTACTGTTCTCATCTTTAGTCCGGAGCTCCTAAATGCCAGCTTGACCCTCTAGAATATCTGCAGCGATTCAACGAACCCAAGCTCACAGACTGGTAAGAACCCCTAGCCTTGCGACGTGACACCGGCTCATTGTGTGTGTTCTACCGCTTGTATGGAGAATGCTCTGAGGAGCTCTTTAATTTGGTGCCCACTTCCTCCTTCTACCATCGCACCGCTCGCCATAAAAGCACACCCACATTTCGTTCTCTCAAACGGTTCGCTTCCAGTAGTCCTTTATTCCACGCACTACAAAACTGTGGAATGAGCTGCCATCCGAGGTTTTGCTATTAAACTACGACATGGACTCTTTCAAAAGGGGTGTAAAGAAGTTTTTTCAGGTCGGCAACGCAAAAGAAGCACCTCTGATGTTGCTGATGTCCATGGGCGGCGGTGAGGCCCGTCTGCTCGTTTGCAGACTAATATTATAAGAAAAATAATGTGAAAATGAGCATAATTGCCTTACATGCTTTCCGGAGCACGAATTAGCTTGAGGTGTTATTAATTTGGTCACCCATGCATTGACCTGGTATTGCAAAAGTTGCTGAAAAATAACAAACCAAATTCCTTAGCCGCTGAACAACCGAGCTCTTCCAAGTGCAAGAATATCCTCGTGTTTTCTATTTTCAAATAAGCAAAATCACTAATGCATACCCCGATTTTCAAAATGTTTATGCAAATGAATGTGTCTGGTCTTAACAAGATATCTACAGAAATAATTTTTTTCAGCTTGTATAATGTGTCTGGTCTTAGCAAGATACAGAAATATTTTTTTTCAGATTGTTACAAGCTAATATAATAAGGTTCTAAACTTTTCCAATTAATTAATGCTCTAAAGAGTCCCATTTCATCTCTATAATGGAATAATAAATACGCTTTTTATATCTTTTCTGATTTGTTTTCTATTCTTTTGTTTGGAAACAATGAATTCTGTCCATACACTCGAAAGCATCTCTTTAGAGTTTTACATACACATTTACATAACCTTTAGGAAATTAAACCTTCTATTGTATCTTTTCATTAATAAATTTTCCTTATCAGTAGGATTCTTCTCAGATTTTGATATGATGATGAACACCATTAATACCTATTTCTTAAGCTAAATAGCGCTGTTTTGTAGTGATTGGTTTTATTTTAAAGAGCGGCCCTTCCGCGTTGAATTATACTTATTGTATTTAATCTTTTTTTTCTTAAACACCTTGTCCTGGCCTTAAAAAAAACAAATAAAGAATCACATGAAGCAGTTACTAACTATTTCAGAATAGGAAATAAAGTATTTGAATAATAAAAATGTACCTTTCACACACGCAATTAAATATTTCATTTCATTTCATTTCATTTCAAAGTTTAATTTCCTATGCTACTTATAAAATGGCTCAGAACCCTTATTCTACGGATCGCTTACTCTATCCGCTTGAAACTTAAAGACTTAGCTTTAGACTAATCTTCGTCGTCGACGGCGTGTTACCCGGAACCTGCTACCCGCAGACTCAGACTACGCTCTGGGAAGAAAGCGAAGTCGTGTACGCTAGACAGCCTGGTCTTGCACAGAAACTAGCAGGCAGGTAGCAGCAAAAAGGCCCAGGTGTATAACCTCGGTGCAAGAACCCTGCAACACACAAAGAAACGGAAATGAACTTATGTTCACTAAGCCCGGCCACCGCGTGGTCCGTTATAGTACAAGGATTCACTTTACAAGACCGTTAAGCACAAAATAATTTACAAGTACCAACATTGTAACCAAGATGTTGTACTGATAAAAAGTAAAATAATTAGTTATTAAATTAAATGGGATTGTATTTCGTCCACGGGGTCATATGGGATTCGCTTCACATCAACACAATTACACATCTTGGATGATAAACATAACAGACTTTTAGCAAATACTCAAACATCAAAGTAACATGACTTCTATTTCTAAAGAAATATTATAATTTAGGCTTTAAGTTAAACACTAACAATTTATGCAAATATGAAACACTTCAACAACACTAGCAATATCTGTAGAATTATAACAACAGCAATTTTTTTTAATTAAATCAAGAAAAAATTATTAGACACTTAACCAAGTTTGGGGTTATAACTATTTATATAGAAAAACTAACAGCAACAAGGTACGTGTACTATTAATTAGGTAGGTCTGGAGCAGCAGAGAGGAAGTTCTGAACGGCGATCAGCCTTTTATATCCGCTAATGCCTTTTTTATATAATAGATAGGCTTGCTCTTGGCCACCTTCTTATCCGTAGGATTAAGAAGAGGCCGACGATGAAGCAAGCTTGCCCAGAAGCAGCCTATTCACTCGGGCTCTAAAGATGTTGGGGCTATATGCACTCGGGAACACAGACGCCGGCAGGGAATTCCATAGCTTGGCAGTACGCATTATGATTGAAGACGAATAACGCTTGGTGCGTATGCGTGGAATATCAACCAAGTAAGAGTGGTAACCCGCCGTAAGTCTAGACTCCCGATAGTAGAAAGGGGACGGTGAAATGAGCTCGTGTAGATCGTTCCTCTGCTGTTTTCCAAAACTCCGTACCTCATTTTAACAATTAATAGGTAACTATTAATCATAGGCCTTGCCATGACAACCACACACAGATAAAAATAATATCACTCGAGAAGAATATATATGATTCAATTAAAACACATAATAATTTTTTATTATTTGAAATATTGTAAGACACAGAAAAATCAGTGATTTTTCTTAATATGACGTCTCAATTAAAAATAATTCTAATGATTTTCAATCATGAAAATCACTTACCTACCACAGACAACATCAAATTCTAGGAGCTGGAATACGTTTTCCCCCGCATTAACGTAATTTGTTATAAGTTAAGATGTTAATATGGAGGGTACATATTTAATGAAAGTCTTTGGCAGTTGTCAAAACTAGTAGTGATTTGTTTACGGGTTAATTTGATTGTGTATTTAATAAGCTAATTTAATATTACGTGCCAAGCAGCGGGATGTTACAGGATGATGATTTGGTTTGATTTCATAATTATGGAATGAAAACAGCAATGTAATTACTTTAGATAGGTAGGATTCATTGTATTTCTACAATGACAATCTCTTTAGTGTCGATAATCACTTGTTTGGTTTTGGTTTATTTTTATTGCAAAACTGTACAATTCAGGAGTTGTGAATAGACAGAAGTGTTACACGCATTTGGCGATACATTTTCTTTTACCAATATATATTTTTTAAATGTTAGTTTGTACTTATGAAATGCGAACTTATGATAAAAGGTATCACTTACTTTCAGATACAAGAATCCATTATACACAGTTATAACAAATTGTATTGATTTCTTGCAAGCACTATAACAAAATGCTAAATGTACACAAACATAAAAATGAGAAACATAAATGTGAAAGTAACAATATGTTAAAATCACATACTAAAATGTATCCATGAAAATGGGAATGGTACACTCAGTTACAATACGAATATGAACAGTTATGATTGGTTTATCTAATCATTATCTTTACTATGCGACCAACAGTTAGCTGCGGAATTTAATGCTAATATCCGCTTGTGTCCAAACTATTATAGAGGGTAATGAGTAGCCGAGCTCAGTAGATTGCTTCCATTATAATAATGCTTGTCGACGCGAACGTACGATTTGAGTTTAGGTTGCGATCGTGTATGGTATGCAACTTTTTTAATGGCTGGCCAGCGGATGGGTGTCCGATTTGAGATATCTGTAATATTCGTAATATTTGATTGAATACCGTTAAAATTAACTCGAAGATCAAAGAAATAAACGATGAAAAACTTACTATGTACCTCAGGTGGGAACCGATCCCACGTCCCTCGCAATACATACGGCTGCGTGCGGAGTGGTCGACGCGTCGACACGTCAACAATGCAGAGGACGTGGATTCCATTTCCGCGTCCTGAGGTAGTCATTTTTTTCAACGTTTATCTCCTAATCTCTTTTATTGGTCGTAATTGTAAGCTTTTTATTTAAATAATTGTACTATTTTTTTTAATAATATATTGGCTTGCTCTTGGCTACATTCTTATCCGTAGGATTAAGAAGAGGCCGACGATGAAGCGAGCTTGCCCAGAAGCAGCCTATTCACTCGGGCTTTGAAGATGTTGGGGCTGAATGCACTCGGGAACACAGACGCCGGCAGAGAACCCCATACCTTGGCTGTACGCATTATGAATGAAGACTTGGCGCTTATGAGCGGAATATCAACCAAGTAAGGGTGATAACCCGCCGTACGTCTGGACTTCCGATGGTAGAAAGGGGACGGTGGAATAAGCTCTTGTAGCTCAACAACACACTCTCCTATATCCTGTAAAATACCGACAAGCAAGCAACTGAGCGACGATGAGCGAGACTGTGAAGTTTGGTTTTACTACACCATCAAAATATATTATTAATTATCATAATTATTCCAATGTACAACTACTAATACACTACGCCTTCTGTTCATATAACTAAAGTCAACCTACAACCCTTTTTGGAACAAGCTAAGTCTAAGTCAACCCACAACATTGTATACCTAAGTAAAAATGTTTATAGTCATAGGTACCCTCCGAACATTTCAAAAAGTAATCTTTGCCTTGCAAACTCTTTGACACGGCAATATCAACTGTTCGTCGGCCCCTTATCTTCACTGCCGGCAGCTAAGCGATTCTCGTCCTTATGACCAACACGAACGCACGAGGTCATCTCACAAGCAACAGTAATATCAAAGTGGCAGTTCAACTAGACTCACGCTAAGAATCCAAACAGATTCGATACATATTTGTATCGAATCTGTTTGGATGTTCAGATTTATGCGACAACTTTGTTGTTGAAATAAATAATATTTTACGGTTGGCCGAATATGTCGTATGCCACCTTTGATGATTGATGGTTGGTTGCAAGTCAGTCGGCTAACGATATACCTACCTATTTAATTTATTTGTTTGTAAGGTCTGACATCATTTTGACACCAAGTAATTACTTATTCTTTAATTAATAACTACCTGTGAAGAGCTATGTCGTGGCGGGTCATTAGTAAAAGATTACTACCAAACCATTATTTTTCCTTAGGTATCTTAAAAGGTTACTAACAGACTAAAGACTACACGCTGATCACATGTGCAGTAAAAAAGTTGACTGTGGCAGTGGACTGGTTTAGTGATTTAATTTTAGTTATGGTTTTAATCACAAAGGTCACAATGTTGTTTAAAAAAAAGTAAAAGAATTAGAATACAGAAAAGCGACCGATTGTTTTAAAAGCAAACCATGTTAAATAAGTTTCTAATATATTAAGAATTTCATTTAAATTCGTACGGCAATTGAGAATTTCATTCAAATTCAATGAATAAAAAAATATTTCTACTGCTCAATTTCTAAAATTAATTTAAAGATTTTTTCCCCTACGTTGTTATTATTATTAAAGCAAGACATTCCCTGCTTCTTAGCAACGCGACGACGACGTGCCATTCCATTCTACGTGTTCCGTAGCACAGTAAACAACGCGACTGAAATCCGTAGCGCAGGTGTGTTGGAAATCTTTTCAGTCATTGGAGCGTTAAATCGGACAATTACCGTTGCAGCGCGATATGCTTATTATACAAAATAGTCCAGTTACCCTTAATTAAATGTAATTATTATAGGTTAGTGTCTTTGTTCGGTGAGTGGAGACGGGCTTATCGACTGGGCGGCGCCGGTCGCTGCCGCTCGGCCGCGCTCGGCAGCGCGATGATCGGCCGCGCTCGGCCCGCGTCGGCCGCTCTCGGCTCACTCACAAGAAATGTAAGGGCTGCGTTAGGGGTTTTCCGACAGGCGCGCTGCGTCTGTGGAAAGGCCATGGCACCCGCACGAAGTTACGTAACTCCTCGTATGAACTTGGATGAAATATCTAGATTTTAATAAAAAATAAAAAATTAAAGTCAAGAAAACGCGACTCAAATCCACTGTGAAAGAACGGCGCCGCTGTAAAATCATGACCAAAGCTTAAGCGACCGCCTAAAGCTGCCTAAAGAACCAATTTTCATCACTACAAAAAGAAGATAGTAGCAATTTCCCTTTGCCGGCAACCCTTTGCGAAGCGAGAGGCTGAGCGCGCTCCGGGCACATGGCGAGGGTGGGGGGGAGGGTCGCAGGGGCGGGTACGGGCGCGGGGGGTATGCCCGGGCCGCCCCGCCTCAGTGGCGGCCTGCAGTGGCAACGACGCGCGTGTCGCCTCCGACACTTCCGCCCCGCGCACACCTAATCCGCTCATTTAGCCAGCAAACGCCGCATACGGTGTGGTGGCGGCAGCCCTGCGGCGCCGAGCCCCCAGGGCCGATGCTCTGACGAGCGGGGCCCGCCCGCCGGCTCGAGCTCCTTCGATCGTCTGACCGGCATGTGATATCGCGCCGCGGCTCTCGACAAAATGATTGTGTGTTCAATTGTTTACGTTAACGATAGTTGATAAACGGGAGGCAGACGTTGGCATGCTAATGTGAGTATCCGACCACCATTCAGTAGCGATCACGCGGTCGCTGGCGCTCCTCAAAACCCGAATTGTACGCGCTATAAGCCAGGAGCCGCGTTAATATTTCTCGTTACCGCGTGAGAGTAGAAGCGTAACGTTTTCCTGCATTGCGACAATGTGCGAACGCGTTTCGACAAAGTTTTTCATAAATTATTGAGTGTCACAGCGGCCGCCGGGTTGCACCGTAGCTTGCATAGTAGATAGCGGTATTTAAGTGTTATGTGAATTGTCGGCAGTCGGACTGTTGGTGGCGATATTTGGACTGCAAGCGGGGAAGCGGCACGTGCGCTGGGGGCGCGCGGAATCGCTCGCGTGGTCGGTGACGCGGCTCGTGCGGTTGGCGCGCGCGTTTGGAGCGGTCGGAGCGCTCGCGCGGTTATCGGGCACGGTGGGAACGGACGCGCGGTTTTTGCGCGCGCGGTTGGGACGCGCGGGCTGGGCGCGCGCGTCGAGCTGGCGCCATGCGGCGGTAGCGCGGCGGCGCGGCCGGGCGGCGGGCGGGCTCTCGTGCGCTCTCGGCTATGTGCCCCCTTTGCGCTACACTGTGAGTATTCGAAAATATATAAATACATAACACGCACACAGTTACTAAAATTTGCATAAAAAAAATTAATACGATAATTTAAGTTAGTCCAAATTTAAAAAAAAAAGTTATCATAATAATCAATAGTTATTGATATTTTTTTTTAAGTTCGTAAATAATAGTTTTGTCTTGTATAATTGACAACTTAATACTACATTACTAGTTGCTAAGGTTTCGCTAAGGGTGAAAAAAAATAATTACTTATAAAAATTTATTATTAAAACAGCTAGGCTACTTTTAATAATTATAGAGTTACATAAAAAAGGTTATATATATAAACACTAATGACACTCACTCCTATTAAAAAGAAACACTCTTCATATTTTAAAAGATATTCTCATTACGCAATCATATTTCTCAAGGTTTATCGTTACGAAACGTAAAAAAACAGATCAGATTTATTATGACGTAAAAAGACACTCTTCTGATTTATGATTGATAAGGAAAATCGATAAAAACGTCGTCTTCGATTGGTCTGAAAGACCGATCATGCAAAAAAAAATAACTCTCCACAAATTGCAATTTCACCTTAATGTATCTTTTGGTTTATTTGTCAGAAAACACAAATATTGTCTGCTATCAAATATAAATTAAAACAAATGAACTTTTCAGGTGGTTTCTAAAAAACCTATTTTATAAAGGCTTACAATAAGAGAATAAAAACGAATCCATTTCATAACAACAATCTAAAACTTCTTGTACTTTAAGTAAAAAAGTCAATTAGTCATAAAAAGACAAGGTTTACTATTTTAAAATTTATTTAGTCTGTAATGATGCTGCAATGATCATGAAATTATTTCTGTAATGTCTTCTTAAAGAAGAAATAAATAAAAATAAGTTTATAAAATATGACTCAAGTACAGTTGGTAGACTAAGAAAACAGTATTTAAGTTTGAAGGAAAAATTCTATTTACTGAGAAATTTCGGTAAGGTCCAACTAAAGATTGTCAACTAAGGTTGGTAGCCAAATTGACTTTGTATTTACTTATTTAGCTATACAAACCCGACAGAAATTACAATAAGGTTAATATAGCTAAATCTTTGTTTGAATGTGTATGTTTACATACATCAGGTTTAAAAGAGCGTACATGCTAATTATTACCAACGAATCAAACTATTTAATTTACGTTATATGACTTGAAATCAATTTTTCATTTTTTACTTTATTTATAAAGACTTAGTCACACTGTGGTATGCAGTAAAGGAATGAAAATATTCTTATAAGTACTGTCTATGTACAGTTTCACTAAAAATATTAAATTTTTTTAGTAGTCGTCATATCTGTAAAAACTTTCCATTTTTGTGGGAATTCTTGCCAGTAGGTTTCAAAGTCGGGATTATAAACTTAAAGATATATGTGGATATAATTTTTTTAATGATTTTGCTACTAATAATTGTATCTAAACAATCGACATTTTATTTAAATAGTACGTGCTTAAGTTTTTCTGTTTTGTCAGACCTAATTATTATACAACATTCGACAAACTTCAATTACTCAATATTGATGGACTCATTCTTATCTTATCCTTCTTATTTACCACTTGTCTGGAGTTATACTCATACAGGTTATAAATATTTTTATACTTAAGTATATATAAGTTTATAAGTTTAACGCAATTCGGTATTTAACGCAATTCTTCTTGCCAACAAATAATCAATTACAATTAAACACACACTGATTATTAAATTACAATAACAATTCCACAGTACACTGCAAGAGTACGGTAAGCTTATTTTTGACGGTGATTGATTTGAAATGTCGGTATGCAAGTTACAATTATAATGGGAAAACTTCAATTATGCCAGTGAATTTATTACACGCTGGAGTTATTATTTATTCTGTTTTAAAGTTTGAAAGATATTCCCGAAAAGTTTGTGCGCTTGAGATCCGATCATAGAAAGTGACAATTTTTTTTTTATTTGGTCACTCATTCAGTGATGGCATTGCGAAGGTTGCTTAACTGGAAATATCGCAGATCGAACGCTTTAGCCGCATCGCCATCAAACTTCTCGATCACAACAGCTATGATAATTTGTATGGCATCGAAGCAGCGACTCCCGACGATGACATTGAAGCAGTGACTCCATAAACAAGGCAAGTTACAATTTGGTCTCAGGTGTGTAGCAATGCACGGAACAATTACGTTGACAATCTCAACGTGATTGTTTTCATCTTCTTTTAACATCCAACAACTCTAACAACCCCCCAATTAGCAAGCGGGCTGGCTAGCTGGGTATGTTCAGCTACGAATTTTACGTTACGCTGCTACGTCGTAGCGTTACGAAGCCACTACGCATTTTGCTTAAAAATAACGCTGTAGCTACGGCGGCAGTTTAAGATGGCGGGTTGTTAATAATGATTATGATGATTTTAAAGTGCTTATTTGATTTGAAAAGTGGTACACAAGAACGCTACATATTTAAATTCGATGAATTCACGTATCGCGATTTTTCTCCTCTCGCGATTTTATACATAAAAATAATTTTCTGACGTTTATGCAGGGTACTATAACAACAGCATAAAAGAATTAGTGAAAAATTAACAATAGAATATCCATAAAGTACATACGTACAATCACGAGTAAAAATATGTGAACAACTCTTAATAATACAATGGAATAAGAGTCAAAGTGTTTACATATTTTTGCTCGTGAGACAAGTAGGTACATCATGCCTGTTACAGTACAGAACAGTACAGAAGCCACATCATTACATTTACTACAATTCAGACACACTTCTTTTCCTACATTTACTCTAATTACGTTATCATCCTTATAAAATTGCGAAATTAAATATTGCGATGACGTTCTTGGTCGAGTAGTTAGCACGCCAGTTCTGGCGTCGCGCCATCTTTGAAGTCCCGGATTTTCTAAATTGATTTCGGATCTGTGTGTTTTTTATATTTATCCATTTTCTTATCATAATTAACGAGTTTCAAAAGAATACTCATCTTGTTCTAGATAATTGGTGTTAGCGTAAACAAATTTAATTTAATTTAAATTTAATAAAATAAAGTGCCAAAGGTTTTTTTTAAAAAAGTAAACACATGATATTATTACTTTAGACTAGGCATAAAGATAATTATTATCTGTTGATAGCATTAATGAGTGATTGAGACGGATAATGTCCAGTCTTCCCGTAGACACATTAATGTCATTAGGTTTATTACTTTTTGCAAGGCTCATAAGCCGATCCCATGAGCCTAATAAATGGGATTGGGGTGTGCGTCATAACATTGCTAAACTCGGCTCATTGTAATTATTGAACTTTTATGGCCAGCTTTTATCACCACTTTTATTATATCTAATTTCCCTTTTTTTAAAGGCAACCACTTTCAAGGTTCTCGTTGTAATTACGAATAATTGTAATTAACAACATTTTCTTTACGTTAAACTCATTGTAATTATTGAACTTTTATGGAATGCTTTTACGAGTATCACCATTTTTATTATTTCTAATTTTCTTTTTTTAAAGGCAACTAATTTAAGGTTTTCGTTGTAATTACGAATTGTAATTTACAACATTTTCTTTACGTTAAAACTATACCTATTAACGGGACCTAAGACGATTTATTTTGTAAGTAAGTACTATGTACTTACTTTGATAAATAATATGACGTAATTAGTATCTACTTACTGCTTTTGCGTTTCGGCTGCGATACTGCGGCCGTGGTCACAAGTGGATAAGTTCGCTTAATAAGCAAATAAGGTCTCGATAAAATAAATTTAATGCAATGCAACGATAGTCTAGAGTCTTATTTTGGAATTCTTGTCGGGAAAGTGAAGCGTCATGTCTGCGGTTTTGTTTTATTTTCTATAATTTGTGTTTTGTTGAATATTAATGTGAAATAATGGTAAATTATTTACCGTTAAGTGCATGAGTGTTAGCAAATAAAACAAAACAGTGCAACATCACTTTTCAAATTCTCTAAAGAAGTTCGTGTGAGACCTCAATAAAGTCCTACAGCTTTATTGAATCTCGTGGGGTTTGGGGGAAAATCATTTACCATTAAACGTTTATTATCATCCACTTAATGTATGTAAAGAAAATAATAATTACTACATCTTACTTGACACTGGCTAAATGTGCTGATCGCACGAAGCCATTATTTAAGAGAGAAAAATGAAGTCTTATTTTCTTTACGTGCTTTTATGTAAAGTCAAGGATTAGACAGGATACCTGCCCCACTGCAGTAAGGCCTCCATCGTTAAAATCAAGTCACTAGCTACAATGGCGGGTATTTACTTACCACCACGCTTACTAAATGCGGGTTGGTGTTGGTGATCACACTTTTATTTAGTTAACCTCTTGTGTGCTACGGTCATTTTAGCCAATATGGCCGCATGTGTCAAACTACTTCCGTATTACTTCCTGTTTATATACGGCTAGGCCTAATGACGATTTCCATGAAAATTTTATATTGAGATTATATAAAAAACTTATATCACTGGAATCTTCATTAATTATGCTATCTAGCTATGTATGATAAAGTATAGTTTGATGCTATATTAAATTGCAAAAAAAAAGTGAAAGTAGGTGAAACTACATTTTTTTTCCCCGATTTAATATGTAATATTATGTATAATCAAAACAAAAACCATAGTCGTGACGTCATAAAAGTATATAAATACTGCCTAAGCCACGTTTCGATATGAATTTTGAAACGGACAGGCAATTTCTTTCTGCCGCATCTAAAACCAATTTATCCAATTTTAACTTTAAGTGAAACCAGACGGATTCAACTCTCCGCTCGATCATTCAGCTCGGCGTACGATCATTCATCTAGAGCTGTAAGCATTTTGTCCATGTTTTCACCCAGCTGGGTAGTTATTTTTTTTATGACTCGCCGTTTTGATGCATTTCGCCACTGCAGTTTGTAGTGGAGAGTGAAAAATATTCCTGCTTGTTATTCAATTCATTTCATTAATGGGCTTAGTACTAAATAACCAAGTCTTAAAATAAATTATATAAATCAACTTAGTTAATGATCTTTCTCAAAAATATGCTAGAAGAACTCTAGTTCAATTTTTATAGTCAGAAGCACACACATTTATTTTTAGAACAACAAAAAGTAGAATAATAAAACAAAACACAACACTGCAAACATGGCTGCACAAAACCACAAACTTTACGATTGGCCAAAATAATTGCCGTCGCTGAAAGTGCCAGTGACGTTCTCTTGTTTTTCTAATCTATTATAGGATGCAATAACGACGATGCAGCCAGCTCAACCCATCAACCCTCAACCAATAAAGCCTGTGAAGGGCCCTTACGCCAGTCTCGAGCCTTGCCTCGAATGGGAAAATGTTTTCTAGACACGTGGGATTGCATAGACGATGCAACTTTGAGTAAAAAGTTTTAAAAGTTTTGCTAGTTTCAAGATGGTTTTGTAAATGCGATTTTAAGTTTAAGAAGGTAGGTTTTGAACTGTAGATACGATTTGATTGTAAATCTTAATTTTGACCGCTTTACAAATAAGTAGTTTATAGAGATCTTACATTTTAAATCGATTACGCAATGAATACACCGTGGAAATAAATTTAATTGAAAAACTATGCTTTCATTTTATATACAATTTGTAGTAATAAGTTTTAATAAACAAAATATACATATTTGTATACAAAGTTACAGTTATAGTATCTGCCAATTTATGAGACAAACAACTGGCTGGCAACTTCACCTATAAAATTAATCAAAATAAAACCTAAAAAGGTATTAAACTAAAAAATACATGTGTTTGTTGTTCAAGAAGTCTTTACTATTCATGTTAAAAAAACCGCTACTACGAAGCATCTTGACATCAAAAAAATAAAAATTCCCGCTGATCCTACTACTACTCCGATCTATTCGCGTGAAATGAGGTCAGCCGAAGGAATGAGGTGTTTATCCGGGATGAAAAGTAGCATTTATCTCACTCAGATCCTTCAACTTGTCCTATACAAACAAGTGTGTGTCATTTTCACACACACTCTCACATTTATTTAAAGTCAAGATCATTTGACAATATTTTTCTGTGCCTATTCTATGTTAAAGTCAAAATATCTTTATTAAAATATACTTATTTGTTAAGCGCTATTGAAACGTTCTAAAAAGTTTTAAACCTACTACTTAAAAACTATTCAGAAGGAAAAAGAATTGGCGAAAGATTGCACATTTCATTCATTAACGAAGTAGAAAATTCATCCTTTACACGACGCCCTGTTGGGTACCAGCCTTCCTAAATAGACAATAGCAAATGTAGAGTTAAGGTTATCATGCTGGCCCAATATGGGTCGGTAGGTTTAACACTGCTATCTTAGGACAACAACCGGGACCAACGGTATTACGTGCTTACCAAATCCAGTGACCCGCCATTGCGAAAGTTGC
This sequence comes from Scoparia ambigualis, assembly GCA_963921215.1. Taxonomy (NCBI): domain Eukaryota; kingdom Metazoa; phylum Arthropoda; class Insecta; order Lepidoptera; family Crambidae; genus Scoparia; species Scoparia ambigualis. The sequence goes on from OY992521.1 coordinate 6,037,872, forward strand.
TTTACAGCAAGATCGCAAATCAAACGCCTTACTTGCTATTCCATCGAGCTCCTGCGAAACCAAAAGCAGATTATACACACAGCCAAATATGTTTCAGCGCTGACGTCAGAGTGCTATTTATTACCAAGTGACGCGGTAGGTTCAAGTATCAAATATGAGTTTTTTGAGGGCTCTTCTCCTTATCGCCCTATATTGTTTAGTCAGCACAGCCTTAAGTTTATTATTGAACCAAGAGCAGGGCAAGCCAATGTCGTTGAATATTGAAGACATATTAAGAAAGGCAGACAGGCCATAACAAAAACAACAAACAGTGAAGATAATAAGAAGCAAAAAGAAAAAAAACCGTAGTATTATTTTTCTTTTTTCACGTAATGCTCCCGGTTTTCTAATGGAAGATTGTTCTCAAGGTTGGGTGTAGCAATTATTTTGTGTTACATTATTTGTTCCGACTTAATACGATTCAGACTAATGATGGTATTATTTGGTAGCAAGACATTTTGCGATTTTGCTTTTAATATTTCTTTTTATTTGAATGTAATGGCTCTCTAAATTCTTAACCCTGATACTTCTGATGTGTTGCCTGGTGTGAGACGTACTAAAGCCACCTTTCTTAATTGAAAATATTAAGAGACAAAAGTACTTATTTAGTATACTTAGTTATTTTTTAATTTTAAATCAGGAGTTTTGATATTAATTACCTAACACTTTCAATATTACAAATATACATATAATCACGGCTATTATCCCTGAAGGGTTAGTCAGAGACTAGGCAATGAGGACCGCAAAAGCAGTCCTCTGCCATAGTCCAATTTTCACCAAATTTTCTTTATTTTTCGTTCTATTCCAAATAAAACAAAATGTTAACTTAGTCGAACACAGAAATACATGAAATTAAACATAAAAAAAGCCTAAGATAGTTTCAAAAAAGGAGTGTAAGAAAAGTAAAAATAAAAGAACGCTGCCTGCTTCAGTATCGCTATCGCTCGCCTTAATTCGTAGTTAGTACCAGTGAGAAAATATAAAATTTAATTGCTAATATTGGCCCGAGTTCGGTCGTAAACCCACAGAATCAGAATCGACATTTTCTATTTTGTAACTTTACAAGTAAAAGAAAAATGATATAACAGATTAAGTTAGTACTTTTTTTTTAATCTTTCATATTTCTTTATTTTATCTATTAAAAATCATTACGTAAACACATTTATAAATTACATAATTAGCATAATTATTGCATAAAATTGTTACTCAAAATGTATTGCTTTGAAAACTGGTTTTATTAACGCAAAACTTATTTCAACAATGTTTTCAAGATGGTGGTGCAAAATGTTAAATTTGCCACTTTCACTGAAGCTGTTTTGAAAATATTCGCTCGTAAAGTCGCAAGCAAACAACTTTGGTAAATGCAAACGCGCAGATACGGGTTGAACGACCTTTAAGGGTCTATTAATGGCATCCACATCGGGCCTCGTGGTGGCCTAAGAAGGCTTACGTCCTCCATTTCGGTCCATTGGACCTCTTCGTCTATTTGAATATTTATTAAATCCTCGCCTCTCTGGCCCCCATCGCTGTTGTGACAGCGAATTTTTCTTTCGCCTTCATTTGTTTCGACGCCTAAACGCTTTTGTAGGAGAATGAGGTGTTGTTGCCTTTGATTATTTTTTGATTGGATATTCGATCGAGATTTGCTTCAGGACAATCGTTGATGATTTGTCAGAAGAGTTTTTATTGTTTGTTGTTGAAAATGACTAAAATAATAGGAATTTGGTTGATTTCGCTGTTTTATCTTTTTCTTAGTAGTCCAAAATAAATAGGTATGTTTTGAACACTGATTTAAAAAAAAAAATATTCATGCAAATGAAATGATTTAACATCATTCCAAAACATAAGCTGTCTTTGATTAGACATAATCACCAACTAACTTTAAGCACGGGATCTCTGGGTCTGAAACCGGTCATCTGTCTAACCACTATCAAAACAAAAAAGAGGGTTACCATTATAAACCTTTTTGTCACAATAAATCAGAACTATAGGTAGGTACTTGTATTTGCATTTCGCTTTAATGTTTTCTAACACGCTTTAATTACCGCGATACATCAAAACTTGTGGCACAGGACGTGACGTCACGTTAAAACTCCCTATGCGCAGCAATTTCCACAAAACACCAATAATACACAACCATTTCCACTTTTCAACCGTATTAAAATATTCATACATATCATCATGCGCAAGAAATTCCAAACAAATATAGACTTTATTGCTAGGTAATAAATGCTAGCTGCGTTGCGGCCTCAAGGGAACCTCCGTCAAAAGTTTTGATTTGCCTTATGCTTAATTTACAACAGTTGAGATTTAACGTTCACAAACTGAAAATGTTACGGGAACGTTTCGTAGTTGTTTCTGTTGTTAAGTTATTATCTCTGAGGTGGACATTAATTTATTTTATTATTCACATTAATAATTTAGTAAATTAAAGTACAGCCTGAATACTGGTCCCACTGTTATTTCATTATTCCATTAACCCCATTCTATTTGACGACCTCCGTGGTCAAGTGGTTAGCACACCGGGTCTGGCGTCGCGCCATCTCTGAGGTCCCGGGTTCAATACCCGGTCGGGTTTTTTCTAAATTCTGCCGTACTTAAGCTAGAAAAGGGTTAACCCCAAGTAGTCGATTTTGAGATATCGTCAAAAAACGTGGGAAATGATGTCTCTAAAAAACTATATTAGATAGAGAAAACGTTATTCTTCACAAAAATAGGTCATATTGTACACTACCTTAGGGTATTATTCCCATTTTAAAATATTGACAGTAAAATGCCTAAAAATGTTTTTTTTTAATTAAGCTAAGTATTTTTTTCTAAAGTTAAAATAATTACGGCACTAAAACAGGGTTAACCATACCGTAACTTACTTTTAGCGTAGTAATTTCGGGTAACTGTCACAATCAATAATTTACTTCAAAGTTATTCAGAAATGCTTAGCTATAAGATAGCTAAGCTTCTTAACTGGTTTATAACTAAGCTTTCTATATAAAAACAGCAGCACAATCCTAAATAAGATAATGGCTAAGGTATTGTAACCTTTATGTAACTAAGAAAAGGAAATATTCTATAAAGTATAGCAAGAATTTACAAGACATTACTTAGCTAAAATAAAGTTATGTATATATTATTCGTGGTTAACCCTGTTATAGTTAAGCAAAGATCATTGATAAATTGAAAAAATAAAACCATTAATTCAAAGAAAATGTGTTATAAAAACATAAAACTTAAATTTAAAAAAATAAAAGCTCTCTTCAAGCAAATTATACAACATCATAAAATTTTACCTTATCGTAGTTACATCGTATCTTCCACGTCGTATTTTAAAGTAATAAAATTTCTCGAAAACGTTTAACATGAGATCACTAAAATTTTGCAAAAGCTTAAAATAATTCTGTTTTAAAATTGTTTCAATTATACATTATAAAATTAAAAATCTGTAAGTACTTAGCATAATAATTATCAAAATTAGATCCATAACATTTCACGTAGTCACACAACATTACATACTTAATACTTCTGAACATGAAAGCATAAGGTCGTATCTAGAAAAAGTCAGGTTTTCAAGAGAGCCAAACAAAATTTTGAAATATTTTTGTCAAATCTTAATACAAAATCAATTATATGTAACAGTTTTTTGAGTCTTACTTATGGTAACCATTCTTACCTTTAATATTTTTAAAGACTCATTTAAATCTTTAAATAATAAAAATATGTTTTTTAATTTTTTTTGCCTAAATCCGACTTTATATCTGAAATAATATATTAGTAGTAGTAGTTTATGAAGTACTTTGTTTACGTTATATTATTGTACGATTAATGCTGACAATGTATATGACTGCACAATAATTTTATGTTTCAATGCAGCTTTATGGTTTTAACTTCTAACGATGATAAACGTCTGATATAAGTATGTTCTTGGTGACTTAAAAGTAAATTATGCATGAACAATGAGCTTTGAGCATACGACTCCCTACATCATCAGGTTTCTTTTTGGCCATTGTAGAATGATACGGAGATCCTTGCAATCTCGCTAACTTGCTTTTCCATTTAGCTGGAGTCACAACTTTCTTTTATACTTTTTGCGACATTTCTGACTCATAGCTGTTATTTGTACCTGTCTCCTGAGTGTTATTGCTGTTTATTGAATTTGGCAAATTAATTGTCCCATTAAGCCATGATACCATAAGTAGGTATATTTGAATCGCGATTCAAGCTGTCAACTCCCCTCGAATCAACAACATTTTTGGGTGAAGCATCAAATATTAGGCACAGTTATTTGGTTTATGGACAACTATAGTTTTGCAATATTTTTATTGTTGTGGTAAGATAAAACTTTCTTTGTTATCAGAATCACTGCTCGAATAACCCTTTGCAATTACATTGACGCTTACAACAGTCTCTAGACATGGCTTCTTTGTAGGAGGTAGAAAGTAATTAGCACTGTCAGATGATTCCTTTGTAGGACCTATAAGATCTTCTAATGTTACTAATTCAGTCATTATCTAAATTTACTGGACCGTCGTTCTCAGATAGTGAGGATATGTGACGTTTCACAGGTAATTGCCATTTTTTTTATGAAGAAGTGTCAGAAGTTTTTCTGTAGAAAATATGCATCTTTTCACTTGATATACACGATTAGAATGTTGTTGTTTGTTCTGATAAATTGCTTATCTCACTACAGCTTGAATCATAGTTGTCTTCATTAGGTTCATAATTTTTGTCCTTAACAGAATCGTCGCTATTGTAGTCAAGATTAACTTCCGATTCATCATTAACATTCTCATGAAGGGTTTTCTTAAACGTATTTTCCAAAGACCAATTAAAAAGTTCTTCCATCAAGTCATCTAAAAGAAAAAAAAACGTTTCATATTTAAGTATAGGTACAGGTAGGTATTTTAGTTATTGTGAAAATCCCCCATTCATGTTATTAATAAAAAGATAAATAAAACTTGTCAAACAACGTATGACTTCTTCAATACTATTATTGCTTTCCTTGGGTTTTGAGATGTTTTTAAAATCGAAATGTTAGAATTTTGTTGTTTTCTTTTGCCATGGCTTTTGTTAACTAAAACATAATTATTTATTTCAAATGGAATTTATAATAAAATCAATCAACATTCATAATTTAAGTTGTAAATGCAATTTTATTACCTTTTTGAACAAACGTAGGTAATAGTTTTTAGGAAGGTTACTAATGTTTGTGCATTGCTCCACCCGCGAGAATTTAGTTTTAGATAAATTAGTGTTTTGTTTCATCCTGAAGATGCTACTAAGTAGTTGAAAATGTACGTACCTATAAATAGTTTTCAACGCAGTTCGACACAAGCTCCGCACGGCTGTAAGCGGCGCGCGGCGTGATAGGGAATCACTTCTTTGACCTTTCTTGTAGGTATACATTTGGTATTCTGTCAATAAAACAGCCTCAACTTTAACCACAGCCGTGACCGCAACAAAGATGTGACGGCTGTAACATCTATGACCACACTCATGCGCACAGCGTCTATATGTCGCTTAAAGAATCGCATAGCTGTATATATAACTTGTGTGGCAGCAAGTACATACCTACTAATTTGTATGGTAGCAGCGGTACAGCGGTCGTGGTCAAGCTATACAAGTAAAATCATAATGTCTATAATAAAAACCTATATTCAAGAAATGACTTACCTTTCTATATTACGAGACATTGTGTTTTAGCTGGAGCGCAACGAAATTCGCCGCTCGTAGGCTCTCCGGCCAAATCACAGACAGAACAATATACTGTAATGGAATTAGATTTGACAATAATTGTCAAATATTGACAAATATACATATACTTAACAATACACAATACAATAATTGTCAAATATTGACAATTATTGCAACTTCCGTGTGCGTCCACACACGAGATGCAACTGCAGATAACTGTGTTCTAGCCTTTTAATGTGGCTTAACCTTTTTTAAACCAAGGATGACGTGTATAAAATGAATTTATTTTACTTGGCAAAAGAAGGGTTAAAGGATCTTAACTGATTTGTAATTAAGTTTTTGTTGTTAACCTATTTATAGTTTAGTTTTGTACGAACATTAGCTTAAACTATACTAGCCTTTAGCAGGGTTAAAGTCCCTTAACTTAATTTAAGTGTAGCATAAATGAATAACCCTATTAAAGCTAAGCAATTTATACAAAAATATCTAGACTTCGTTAAGTTATGATACTTTAGCCCCCTTATAGACTAGTATTGTGGCTTAGCTGATTTTTAATTAAGTAAATCATAAAAATAGTGTCACTTAACTGTTCACCGACAAGCTGTATCTCTATAACTAATAATGATACAGGTATGGTACCTAGATCAAAATGTAAAGAATTTTGCGCTTTGTAACTTTGCATTATTAACTCAAAATTGATCAAACGAGGGTTAACCCTTTTTTAGCTTAAGTACGGCAGAATTGATTTCGGGTGTGGGTGTTTTTTATGTTTATATATATATAGGATGAAATGATTACTAGAAAAAAATCAACCAGTCTCAGGAAGCTCAAATGGGATTTGAACCCACGACCTTTGGATTGCCGGTCCACTGCTCTAACCGCTGAGCTACCGAGACCCCAGAAGACTCGTTGAATTTTTCCTAGTAGTTTGATTTACGCTGCAAGCCAGCGGTATTACGTCACTGTAAAGTCTACCCTCACGGTCGAAAGAAATACTATTGCAAGTATTTACAATCGATAAAAACGTAAGTAATTGCTTATAATAATCTTTATTATGGAAATTTTGCATTCACAATGCTATATAGATATAGGATAAAATGTTTACTAGAAAAAAATAACCGTAAATCAAACTACTAGGAAAAATTCAACGAGTCTTCTGGGGTCTCGGTAGCTCAGCGGTTAGAGCAGTGGACCGGCAATCCAAAGGTCGTGGGTTCGAATCCCACTCGAGCTTCCTGAGACTGGTTGATTTTTTTTCTAGTAAACATTTAATCCTATATCTATAATGTGTCAATAATATAGATATTTATATATATAATTTACCCATTACCTTACCACATTATTAATGAGTTTTAAAAAGAAGCTTATTTTGGGCTAGATAATTGGTGTGAGCATAAACAAAACAAAATATTTATTACTTATTTATTATTAATAATTTAATGTAATAAAATATTTAATACATACATGCATACATTATAATCACGACTATTATCCCCGAAAGGTTAGTCAGGGACTAGGTAATGACGACCGCACAAGCAGTCCTCTGCCATAGTCCACTTTTCACCAAATACACATGTGCTCAGCGTGACAGGTTGTGAGCCCATCGCCGCTCTATGCTGTTACATGCAAATGTATGTGCAGCTTTTCCTGTAGGTGTACTCACCACCTCCACACATTGTTTATGTTGCGTGTCAGAAATTTTCATGTAACCCGTTTAAGCTCGAATCTTCCAGAGTTGACAGTACCGCTCTGCACCCGCAAACTATATCGTACGTCACATTACTGAATAAATCAAGTTAAGTGAACACGCATTTCATTTGGGGTCACTCTTCCCTTATGGTGGAGACCTTCACTCTTCACAGTGGCGACCCCCGACGTGATAGTGAAAATAGACCGACGCGATCGTGAAAATGCCCGACGTGATCGTGAAAATGTGAAAGGACACAATTCGAACATTTTCTCCTAAGTGTTTGTGCTGCGTTACGCAACCATGAACCCAACGCCGCCGCCCGGCGCCGTTCCCACGCTGCCCGGTGGACACCTTGCAGTACCAGCTGCACCGCCAGGTAACCATCAGCGCCTGGATACTTCTCCATCTTTGACTGCTGCCATCGACTCGGTTGCATTGTCGTCGCAACTTGCGCAACAAGCGGAGGAGCGGCGGCGTATGCGCGAAGTCGAGCGAGCCGAGAGCGACGGTGGACGGCGCCGACGGACGAGAGCAAGCTGGCGGCGCATGAGTAAAGAAACGGAACTGAGACAAAGCTTCTATGGAGCATACGAAAATTCTTACCTATTTTAGTAGGGTTTTTAAAAGAGAATAAAATAAAATAATCAAACTTTTATGAGCTTTTTATTAGGTAATTATTTAGACAAGATAAGGTATTAAGTATATTTACAAATTGCTTACTCTAAGTTTTTATAATTTTTGGTTTTATACATACATAACATAGAGGTTTGTGCGACCTACTTAAACATAACGCTTTTAAATAGGTATAATGTGGTTTTCATTTATTTACTTATTAGACTCCTTCGGATAATTGAATTTTTTTTTCTCTAGTATTATTCATACAAACGGTACAGTTAACAACCATTTTCCAAGTCCAGAACTAATTGTTTACACTTTTATAACTATTGACAGTTTATTCCACATAAAACAATTACGTAAGAAATAAATATACAGGAGCACAAAAAAAAACGTGCTTTGTGCAGGCAGTCCGTTTGTCCACTGGCCGAGCGAGTGTGAAGCGGTTTTACCCAGTGGCAGCGCGTACGCGACGCACCTGTCAACTAGACACGCACACATGCGCCGTATGTTTGTAGTAGTTTACTCGCGATAGCGCGGCTGTATGAAGCGTTGTCTCTGTTCCGTTGCTTTAAACTCATGTGCTGGCGGCGCTGCATGCGCCCGCAGGTGGGCTTGAATGCGCCTGAGTACGACGAGGCACTCATGAACCTGGTGGCGAGCTACACAGCCGTCGAGGAGACTCATTGACAGCCCGCTGTGATACAACGCCGCGCCACACAAGAACGCACGAGAAAACTTTCCGTATGCTTCTCGTAATAGAGTTCAATTTCCAAAAAACGTAGCGGTAAACTGATTTTGTAAAATTATGTAGGCGCAGTAATATTATACAAACACGAAAACGTTATTTTACGCTAAGTGACGCATGCTAGTAGGTATCTTATCGAATTAAATAAGTATTTGTCAAGCGCAAAAAAAACGATAATCTCCGATCGTTTGGACGGAATCCGCGAATGACGCTTTTTTACAAGGTAAATAAGGTCTTCAGGCCGCTTTATTGTCGCATTCCGATTCCAATGCAAAACTCGCTCTAATGACAGGTGCACAAGGTGGCCAGAAGCTATTCCTATTAGAGATAGCAGGGCCGAAACTGATAAATTATTTAGGGAATCCACGCCCGACCCATTGCGACAATAGCCAGTTTTTAACTAGTGCCTAATTAAATCTCTAATTTATTATTTGGAAATAAACTGTGGTGGATTTTCTGTCTCATATCATAATCTGCTGCAAATGCATCTGCAAGTGCACCTTCCGCATTCCGGGCGGCTGCTTTAACCACTTGGCTACCGAGGTATGGCTTTCAACCGTCCAAATTTGTCAGTGCTTGATGCTTATGTTTTTAGTCAACATTGCTTCATCAAATCTTAGAAGTTTTCACCTCTGAGATCCGAAAGAAATATTTTTACAAATATTTGAACATTCGGTTAAGATGAAGCTGCGTTTAAAGATTAATGTTTTAAATTTTAGCGTTTTATTAACGCTTAAATATACTTAAGTAAATTTTTTTACCTTTACTTTATTTGTTTAAAGCTCGTTTTATTATCAATATTATACATTATAATCTCGACTATTATCCCCGAAGGGTTAGTCAGAGACTAGGCAATGAAAACAGCAAAGACAGTCCTCTACGACATTCCCCTTTTTACCAAATAGTAACTGCACATGTGCTCAGCGTGACAGGTGGTGAGCCCGTCGCCGCTCTATGCTATTGGAAGTATGTGCAGTATTTAGTCCGTTAGTCTCCTTTTACGACACCCTAGGAAAGAGAGGGGGTGGTAGTATTCTTTCACCGCTACGCGACATGTTTCATCAATATACTTCATGTATAATCTAGGTTTTACTTAAGAATTCTATTGTTGAATTGATAATTGGCTGCAGTGTTTCATTATTTCTATACAAAAAGAAAAACCTTTTTTTTACACAGTATTTTGAAATAAGATGCCATTGTAATTACTGTAAACCATTACTATCCGGTTCTATCCTTTCGTCCTAAATGTTATGTTTTTTTATGTAAATAAATATATTTGTTATAACTTAGATTATTATGAATTACTCAGCTGTCCATCGAAAAATATTTGACACGTCCAGCATCGGACACCGTTACGGTAACGCCCGATTGATCGATGTCTCGTAAATTATTACCAGTTGAATCGTCACCAGCACGGCAAGGAAATGAACTGGAACTGCCCCCATCCGAGCCGGCAAGTCGTAACCTGAACGGAAGTTTCATTCGTACGCGGCAAACCAATTAGGCTGCGCGATTCGATTGCTCGAATCAATCGGCTCCGATTCTATCCGATTATTGCAGGCGAACTTTTTAGTAGATGCTATGGTGTTTTCTAACACATTGACATAAAACGCTTTTTACTAATTTATTTGCGTTGAATTATTATCTTACATTTGAATGTTCTTAATGGGGTCACAGAGAGACTAGCTGTCTTCTCTATCTTCTGTCTATTTATCTGTGTAATATTAGTATGTTTTGCTGTAAGTGTATCTTATAATTAAATAAATTAATCGTAATTCTTAATTTCAAAACATATAATTGCTGCAACCGTTGTTGTCCGAGTTAGCTACTAATAATAATAATTCTTTATTTCAGGCAAAAAACAATGTACTAGATGGTAAAAATACTGAGAGGACCATTTAATAAATACCTTACAGACTTACATATTTAAGTATGACTAAAAACTACACTATTGCAGCTTAGCTAAGCTAAGATGGTGTTAGCTAACTAGGCGTTACTAAGACTACTCTCTACCACTAATTTAACTTCCTGAAATTGAGTAGGTCCAGGTACATGACTGAATTCCCATGTCAGATTGTAAGAATGGTAGGGTAGCCACCAAAACCAATAAGAACCCTCAAGCTTTCAGAAGCACTTTTAAATAGTCATGATTCTACTAGCCGGTTCGGAATGCATGTAACAAGAAGAGCTCGGAAATAAACTCGATAGTTGGCTGTTAAAAAAATGACAGTATTCTCTTAAATCTAAGTTTGGAAAAATTAACCTAGGACCAACGATATGGACAGACCCAGCGGTATCCGCTTAAAACATCAACTTCTTATTAAAATAATTATAGTTTATTCATCAAAAAACATTAATAATAATAATAATAATAATTTTATTTCTCCAACAAAGCATAGTCTTATTGCTAGTTACATTTTGTAAAAATAAATTAATGTTAGGGTTAATACTTTGTAGGAGACTGGTGCCTAAGCTAGGCAGAAAAATGCCTGTACATCCGGACACCAGGTTCCCACCCCTCAGATACACAAAGTATAAAACAAGTATACACAATGTTTTTTACACACTAGCAACTACTACTACTAGAAACAACATGAAAACATTTATAAAATTGAGAAAAACAAACATAGTCGAAACAAAAAATTACAAAGTTTATTGTATAACATAACTTAGAACAAGAAACAATTTAAATGAAACCGTTTTTTACGGATTAACTCGCGTTTAATTTACTATTTACATTGTTTTTTTTTAAATTATACTGACGTTTCGAATCCTTTACAGGGTCCGTGGTCACAGGAAAACTGAGGTGTTAGTCGTCTCATAGTTAAAAGTTATTTGCCTACCGTCAATCATTTTTATATTTAACCGGGTGCGTTCAAGTTTACACAATACGAGCTAACAATATTTTTTGGTCTGGCAATGTGTTGCTGTTGGGGCTGGGATTGGATGACCTGTATGATGGGGTCCCAGGCAGGTGGTAAATTCCAACCATCCTCTCTATTGAAATTTCGATGTTTTTTTTAATTTCAATAGCCTTGCGTATCATCCTAGGGATAAATCGTTGTTCCTTGGCGAGTATTTGAGGTTTGTCAAATCTGATGTAAAGGTTGGGTCCCTCGAGAGCATGTTCACACACTGCAGACTTATTTTCGCGCCTATGCTTGACGTCGGCTATATGTTCTTTTACTCGGGTTCCTACACTTAATTTCAATGTGTAGTGCTCGCTTAAACCTCAGAAAACAATAAGTAACAATTAATTTTACGTTTTGTATCTGTTGCCGAGCTAGGACCTTTAACGTTTGTCAAAGCAATTTTACATTAGCAGTTGATTATAAAAAAACAAATGAACTATAACTAAATGGTTGTATTGTGTGTTGCATGTGATTGCGTGGATGTGCGTGAAAGGGTGTGTGGACATGTACGAGTTAAAAAATATTGTTCCAAAGTGAAACATTTTTTATGGATTAATTTGCTCACAGGAAACTGTAGCTCGGTCTCCATATGAACATGTAACGTCAGTTATTAAATGATATGTAAAAATTTAACACAAGTGAATCTGTAATAAAAAAGTGTCTCGTTTCAACATCGGCTTCAGCTGTTCAAGCCTTACTGCCAATCAAATGCTATATACAGTATTAAAGGTATCCCCCACGCCCTACTGACACTGACATGACTCGTTAATAAGATTATTTACAGGTACAACATGTTTGTGGCTGGTGTACGTTCGCAATTTCGTAGTTCGTTGTTCAGTACAAATCAAACATTCAGCAAATTGTTGTGAGTTAGTTACATTACATCTGGTTTGTCGTTAATGGTGATTGACTTTTGTTGGATCCGGTTTACTGTTTAAATAATGTCGGTTTGTTTAACAGATAAACTTTTCGGCATCTATCACACGGGTAGCTAAAAATTGTATAGCAATAGTGAATTGTGACCTCACTAATAAGTTTTTAAATAAATGGGTGTTTACTAAACCACTTAAAAGCCCCTCTCCCCTGATTTCAAACGCATACCTATATACAGTAAAATAAACTTTTTTAAATTTTGTTTATATTTCACTAGATCTATGATTTTCTATGATTCCTTAACCCCTCAAGCCCCATATTTAGCCGCACCTAAAAAATGGCTATTTACCCCAAGCGGCCATTTAAGGCCACGCTTGCCGCGGCTCTCCACTTGATTTCGTACCGTGTTTTGATACATTTAGAGACTACTTTATTATGAACAAGTTCAATTATTTCGGTTCTGTGGTACATTTTATGCAACGTGAACGCAAAATTTTACGTGAACTGAGTTCAATTTCTTTTTGATTTTTTTCCATTTCCGCAAGTTTAAATTCCCGCCAAATTGCACCTGCTGTCAAAATTTTTAGACATTTTGCTGCCAAGACTGAGAGGTTAAGCATTTTATTACATACAGTTTAATTAGAATGGGGTTATTGATTTGAAAAACATTAAACTTAAGAGTTAGTATAAAAAAAACAAAACAAAATAACGCTCTTATTATTTTTTTATTAATATTAACCCGTCATACCAATATGTAGCAGAATATTTCTATAAAAACGCCAATATTAGTCTAATATTACAATAGAGGGCGTTCATACATTTTTACTAGTGGCGTTTCATTAGTCAGTTCCCGGCAACTTATAAGGCTAATTGAAAAACGATGCCCGATGCATCTTCAATGTGATTTGAGTCTATCATTTTAAATATTCGGCTTTCGCTATAAAGAGCTAACCTTTTGAACATGCCTGTACATAATGGACTTTCCATGTTTTGCAGAACCGGGTCAGATTTTTTTATGCTTTACCGATTTTCCGAAGTAACATTCAAGTAATGAAATAATGTTTGAATTAGGTCGTGATTTATGGAACCACTATTCAGATTGTGGTATTATTTTGTCCTAATAGACAACGGAGAACTCAAAACAAAAATTCGATTGAATTTTTTAGTAACTTTAAACTGATCTTCACTGTATTCCAAAAACAAAACGATTATTTTTTGATACAATAGCGGGCAAATCAAAAACATACCTGCGAAAAAGGTCAAACATCAATCCGTGATCATTAAACGTCTTACTATACAGAAGCTAAGAATTGCCTCGCAAACTTAACCCAACTTCCGTTGTCTGATAGATCTGTAAATCTTCAAAATAGGTACACAACCATAAATATATATTGGGACATCAAAATTACGGCAACACTCATCCCATCCCTACGTCGCAACTTCGACACTAACCGGAATGGAAGCTCAACTTACATTGTAAAATGTTATTGAGCTGTGAAACAAATGGATTAGTACTTGTGTAATAAAAAAAACTGCATTGTCTTCCACAAATAGGTTTTATCCGTTTCTTTGTTCAACATGTTCTGTTATTTGTAATGCTTTTTTTTAAGTTTTGAGAAAGAATTTGTTAGGATTTTATTGTGATTAACAAGCTTTACAGAAGGATAAGAAGGCCATTGCCCTGTAGTGGAATAAGCTGGGCTGAATAATAATAATATTAATAATAAACAAGCAGGCTTCTTGGCGGGAAAGTGAAGCGTCATGTCTGCAGTTTTGTATTATTTTCTATAATTTATGTTTTGTTGAATATTAATGTGAAATAATGGTAGATTATTTACTGTTAAGTGTTATAGAACGTGCATGAGTGTTAGCAAATAAAACAAAACAGTGCAACATCACTTTTCAAATTCTCTCAAGAAGTCCGTGTGAGACCTCAATAAAGTTCCACAGCTTTATTGAGTCTCGAGGGGTTTGGGGGAATATCATTAACCATTAAACGTTCATTATCACTCATTATCATGCACTTAATGTAAAGAAAATAGTAATTACTATTAAAAACTTGACACTTTCTAAATGTGCTGATCGATCGCACGAAACCTTTATTTAAGAAAAAAAAAACAAGCTTTTGTATTCGCATCGGTGTGCGTTTTCGTTAGTATTTTAAGTAATATTATTACAATTTCGAAAAGGAGTTTTTTGTTAGTTACACATTCATGCTCTGCTTAACTGATTTATATGATCTTTAGTGTAGAAAGAGATGCGGCCCTTTAGACGGTAATAGGCTTCTTTGTCTGTTGTGACCAAGGAATAGATAAATCTTTTTTTACTGGTCTGTGGTTGTAACTGTTGTTATTTGGAACTGACACAATTCGGAACGCACTAGAGAACTTTATAATATGTAGATATTGAGGAAGCCGTCATCGCCTAAAAGCTGAGCATTTAACAAACTAAGTACCTATCTGGACATTACTTAGATAAGCCTGGATTTTTCTTTTAGTGTACTTTGACTTAATGAGAAATTTGTGGTATCCCATTCTTCCATTTTTTTCATGTTTCTAAACGCCGGCTGTTTAGCTTGACCCCTGTTAGCCGGTGTAATCTTTCAGAATAAAAAACCCTAAGTCTTCTTGTTTTGAATAGGCATTCCATTTCCTAGCCATAGATAAATAGATGTTGTAACTCAGTTTATTTTGATTATGTCCTACGAAAGCTGATTCTTGACAGTAACATTATTGAAGTATGTGTCGTACTTAGTGTTTGAGTGCAAGCAAAGGTAGCAATGCGAATGTTTATTAATTTGATTTATTTTCAATGCTACTGTAGTCTAGACGGGATTAGCAAATACCTCAAAAAGGTTAAGATTGTACTCACAGACTTTGCAACCTTGCAAGAGCATAACAAATCTTGTAACTCAAAAAAAATAATCTTTATATAACCCCTCGTTGTCACGAATACTCCTAGAGGTTGCTTACAAATAAATTTATACTGTGTCTTGGTATAGCTACAAAATAGCTCATAAATAACCACTTTGGAAATAATTATCAAAGTGTTTGTATACATTCGAATAAACAAAAGCTTGCAATTCCTAAACGCTATTGAGTTCGAAAAGTTGAACAACAAATAAAAACAGTGGACACGTCTCAACCCGCGGATGCCGTGCAAATAACTTTGCGGGAGAGCAGCACGAAATTAAAAGTTTAAATCTGGCTGGACCTTAAGGCATATCCTGTGAAATGCGGTTTACCTGAAAAAGTTTCAGGCACGTCCCGAAAGTAGCAGAGTGGCCATTCTGAAAAGCGAAGTAACGACATACGGCGTACAGTTACAGATTGTGTTGTAAATGTTGAGTCAAACACACAAACCACGTTTACCACGAAAACTGTTCGTTTATGGCCATAAAGATATTTAATCGGATCCCTAAAACCATTAGAGATTTACGATTGAGTTCTTTTAAAAGTCAACTTTCGAAGTGGCTCATAGATGTTTCTACACAGTTGAAGAGCTCTTAGGCAAGGTATTTATTGATATTGCTATTGGAAAATTAATAATTCACATTATTATTGTTGACATAGTAATCTAATTACTTTATCTATTTAATTCAAATGTGTTTTGATTTTTTTATATTTTTTTATTTTGAACTGTATTAAATGTGAGTTATCGATTTTATTAATTAATTAATATAATATAATCATCAACAAATTTTTGCATGAATATTCAGCGAAACATGTTGATCAAATTATCGTTTTTTATCTTTAATGTAATACCGTGTTTCCTGCAGAATAAATATTTCTTTCTTTTTTACAAACAATACATCCTTCCAAACAATACGTTTGTTCCCCAGAGGGGTAGGCATAGACTACAGCACTCCTTTTGCTGCTATTCTGACATACACTCTTATAGCATCTGACTCTCATAGTTGTAACTTCAACCACCGCTGTGGGAACAATATCCCACCTCCCCTTAAAAAGTGTCTCACGTTGCGTTCTTTTTAAAGCAAATACAAGGAATATCTACTTTATTTACAAAAGTATACTCACTAAATTAATAGCTAAACCAAATTCTTAAAAGGAGATTGAAAAAAAAACATCCAAGGGGTTAAAGTGTAAGCTAAAAACTTATCTAATGGCTTTACATGATTGATTGATTGAATGGCTATCCTTATCTAAGTGTTGTTCTATAAGTAAATTCCATTGTTTATAATACATACCTACCGTCTTTTATTTTAAAAATAAGAATTTTGTTATTGTTTTTCGTTAATGTAAAACCTATACAACAAATTTTTTTTCTCAATACTCCTCGGATTGATTCTGAAGCGCTTTGGGTTACATACTAGTGTTAGTCTAAGGAACATTATGCACTATAATTCAATGTTGGGCAGCACTCTTGGTCCAACGTCCATTCAAAAATGATCAATCTCCTTTGTATAAAATACCTACGTTAATTATAACATTCTTTTAAAATAGTCATGGTTCATTTTGTGATAACTATCTGTAGTTTTAAATTTTTTAAATGTTTATGGTGTGCGTGCGCAGCAGTGCGTGTTTTGTAATTTTATTATATGAAAAGATTTCTTCTGAAAATCAGCGTCACAGCCTTGGCGGTGGCTTTATGCTAAGAAGAATCCTTTTTGGCATTTCAAAATATGTAACGGTTTGGGTTGTGTAATATTTTACAATATTGTATCTGGAATGCTAACTTTATTAATTTTTCTTACTTTCTTTTTTTTCTGTGGTCTAGTGACTAGACCACTGGTTACAAACCTAGATGTCATAAGTTCGATTACCAGCAATGGGTTCCTGTATCCTTTAGATTGTCGGTACGGCTTGTCCCTCATTTTGTCTAAATCTATTGCTATATTACCAGTGATAATGAATTGTTGTGTTCCGACGTTAGAGATAAGATAGCTAGTTCATCAGTAGTTGAGGGTTTCGAATAAAGTACGCTTCCACCTTCAGTGTTATCGGCAATCAGCATCCGGATAGATGACAGCCAAGTGCTTTTATTTGTTGAATAAAAAAAATTATAGCTCTCAACGGCTTTTCGGTGCATCTTAAATAAATCTTTGTTATATTACGTACTTTACGAGTCATCGGAATTTTTGACATAATTTCGACCTCACGACAAAACGCAAACGAATGTGTTACAGAATAGGACCCGTGGATTGTGTTCTTCGAGCACTCAGCAGAATTATATATGACCACTTGTCGTAAGTTTGTTACAAGCGATTTGAAAGTTCCTCGGTGTATTTATTGTTCTATCAGTATTTGCTTTTAAAAGTGTATCGTCTAACGCCGTGCGGGTTAAGGTACTTTTTTGAATGTACCTCCATTACCGTAGGTACATGTTGTTTGAAACTGTCTTATACGTTTCTTCAGTTTTTAAGTACCTACTAGTAGAAGAAGTAACCTTCGTAATATTTGATTAATTGCGTTAAAAAACGCTCAATTAAACTCAACAAAAATGAAAACGTTGAAAAAAAATCTCTACCTCAGGCGGGAACTACTTACTACCTTCAACTAAATGATTCATAAATACTTTTTTACCTAAAAAGTTATTAAAAAATATGTGTGGTTTCAAAGTTTTATTCAACCAACTCATACAGGCCTATATCATGACTTAGTTTCACTATTGTATTCTGTATGTAGCTGTATATAATGTCCACCTTCTGCTATCACAGAAAGCACAAAACAATCGATCACCCATCCGGTAACATACCGCGTCCAAGATAGCTTAACATTAACGATCGTAGAAACGCATTACCGCACGCAACGTGAACACCTCAACAATGACCTCAAAGCAGTAGGATACGTAGATCTGTCCACCCTTCCGCTCAATTGACCTCCGACTATACTAGGCCCAAATCAACTATTTGTCATAACTGTGAACATGCTATTGTCATTTTATCTAATATCTTGCCTTGTGCGACTTCGAATGTGCCGGTACATCAGTATGTGTAAACGTCAATTTACACCGAATCGGTAGTTGCAATATACAAATATACATTTAGATTTATTAAATAAAAAGCAATCACAAAAGCAAACTTATTTTTTTTACCGTTAATATCTTAATTGTCTCTAGACACGCTACGAGATGTAGGTAGTTAACGGATGATTCCGTGAAAGAATTTGTAGCAAGTTATAATTTAACAAACAAATAGAATTGATTTTTTATATTTGCAATGTTGCGAAAAGTATAAAAATGTAGTTCAGAAGTTTTATCAATAATTCTACGACTGTTTGTTTTTAAACAATTGCAAATCTAAAATTAGTTGGTGATAAAATATGAGTACCTCATACCGTACATGTTTTATCTATTTAGATGTTTTGTATAATAATTATTATAAAAGTACAATATTTATTTTACGTTTTATTATGTACCGAGCATCCCGAAATCCGCAAACAGTTTTGAAATTGTTTTTTTTTGTCCATGTGCACCGAATACGTAACAGCCATACGTTCCAGACTAACATTTCTCGGAAAGAATAATAAATTCACCTTAACAACACAGCTACAAACCTTTTAAAACAACCGCGAACAGCAATGCTACCAACACACAGAAATATACGATGGCTGTTTGAGATGCCGTAAAAGTATATGGCTCTTTATTTTTGATAAAATTAAATGAAACTATGTTTTTTGGTTAACTAAATGCAATCCTCTCTGGTGCAAGTTTATGTTATTACGAGTATAAAATGACTCATATACTTAAACTAAAAAAAAAACAAAATTCGTTTCTGTTTAAAAATTTAAACATACAGTCACCAGCATTAAGATGTGACTATCGACGGCCTGCAAAAATATCTGATCATTGGTGGAAGGCATATTTATATACCTATAATATACCTTCCACCAATGATCAGATATTTTTGCATCATCACATCTTAATGCTGGTGACTGTACATACTCGTACTTAAAACTTAAAGAATGATTAATATCTTAAACTCTTTTGAATACAAACTATTGTTTAGGTTATTACAATCTTTATTTAAATCAACGTCAAATAAATTAAATAAATATTTCAAAAAGTATGAGAACCATTCAATTTTAAATCCACAACAGACAGGCACACTTATTCCACACCAAGCTATCGTGACTTATGAACACTGTCCTAGGCTTTTGTAACGTGAAGTAATGCATACCAAGAATTAATAAAACCAAACTGGTCATACGCTCGTTTTTCTCGTAATTTCAAAAGATAATACAATATAAATTGCAAAAATCAGTACCCCAAGTGAGGTACTTATAAATTTTTATGTTGTGCTCAGACTTCGGTGGAGTAAACAAGGGTAGGATGTTAATATTTGAGGTTATGTCAGACGTATTGGGCCTCGGACCCTACAGGCGTTCGTGCTGTTTCGCAATGCGGCTCAAGTAATAAGCGGCAGCGATTGGATTCAAAATATTGGACGATCGACGACCGACGACGATCGCTAAATTCCCGGTAAATTTATAGAGAAAATGTTTTTTCTAAATTGATTTCGGTCCCGGGTATTTTTTATGTTTTATGTTGTAATCTTTTATGCAATAACTAGTTAACAAATTTTGAAACATGTTTCAGAAGAATCTTAATTTGCGCTAGATAATTAAGCGCAATTAAGCGTAATTGGTGTAAGCGTAGTTATTATTATTATTGGAAATATTACATAGTTCTTCATCCGTATTAACTCGGTCGAAAGGTCGGGTGTAAAATGAAATATTTAGCATTAATGACTACGAAGATTACTACTACTTTGATTTGTAAAGTCTGTATGTTTGACAATAAGTTGTTTTAATAACATTATGGTAAACGTCGAGTAGATTGAAAACTCTACTCGAAATTTTAATCCTCTCATAAACATACAAACTTGTCTCTAAGTGAACAGAACAATGTCCAATATGTTGTTATGGTGATAGATTTAGATAAGACGGTGGCAGCAAGCTACAAATAAAACAAGCCCCATCTCCAAGCTAACCAAAAAATTAATAAAAAAATAAACTTTCCTACACTCACACCAAATATCTAGCCCGAGAGAAGCTTCGTTATGAAACTCGTTAAATGACAACAATGACACAGTAACGGACACACATACTTAAAATACGTAAATACATACTTATTATACATAGAAAACACCCAGACCCGAGACAATTTATAAAAACAATAACTTCTAAATCGACCCGACCGGGGATCGAACCCGGGACCTCAGAGATGGCGACACCACAAAAACCGGTGTACAAACCACTCGACCAAGGAGGTCGTCGAAAAATATATATGATGTAGAAACTTTAGCTCTACATTTTACGGAATAGAAAACTAGTTGATCCATACCACTTATTGGCAGAAACAGGTATAAGCACAGAACAGTTAAAGAAGATGGTATAAGAGTAGTCACTATTCAGTCGAGTTCTAGGTAAAATTCTATGTCTTGTATAAAGTAAAGGAATTTAAGTCATCGATACAATTGATGGTTTTGACTTAATTACCACGCTTGGCAAATAGATTTTTTTTTTCCCTTTATTTAATTTAAGGACTTTTGTCACAAATGAGAATTAGTGATTACAAACCTGAGAACTGGTGTGCTCGTATGCTCATTAGCGACTCAGTATACAAAAAATCAAGAGTATTAATATTATCGCTCTAAGCCCGTGACTTGTTCTCAACATCAGACATTGAACTACAAAGCCTGCCCCCTCGCCGCCCCCCGGCGGGGGCACGAAATGGCTACAGTGCCTACAGTAAACGCGGGGGCGGATAAATTTTGCGTTTCGGAGACTCCGCGTATACTTTTTAATCTGATTACTGTATAATCCACACCGGTATGGTTCTAGTGTGAGGCTGTTTCGAATGTATTTTTAGAAGCGATAGTGGTGGAGCATTGACAGTTAGAGTTTGGTTGCCTAAAAATGTATGAATTTAGATCCTAAATTTTAAATGGTGGGTTATGTACCCATCTCTCGATGTGCGGCTGTCCATGTGGCCTGCGCCCAACAGTGGGATAGGTTTATAGGTTGTTGATGATAGCTGTTGATGTTTAAACAGTTAGAAGTATTGGTTAAACATTATGGGTAATGCCTCCACCTTCGGATTTATCTACCTTTACTAACAGGTAACATAATAATAAAAAGCCAAACGTTTCAAACGTGAATGATAAAAGATCCTGACGAATTGAAAACCTCCTTTTTTTAAAGTCGGCTAAAACTAAAAGTAGCTTCCACCGCTACGTAATTCTCTATCAGTAAAATCTTTTAAGTTAAATTATAAAAGTATCTTTTAGAAATGCAAAAGCTTAAAAACTGACTCTTGCTGTGTCAGGTTTGTTGTCCTACGGTTTTTATTTTTATTTTCATACAAATATTTAAACAGCTTACATTTTAGGCAGAAACTGCATTTACATTTATTTATTTATTTTATAAATGGGGTAGGGTAATGTAATGTTTATTGAAGTATTGTTGCAGAGTTTTAGTTTAGTTGATATTGTTTTTACTAGAATGTTTTGTTATATATGTTTTTATTGTTTTTAATGTTACCTTTTAGAATTATTTATCATAGGCGAAGTCAGTCACAGAAAACAGCATAATATATGCTATACTATGCTGTTTTCTGTTGTTCTCTAGGTTTCCGCGGAAGATCAGCGTCGGGGCACCTTTGGTGTCTTGACTAATGCTGAGTGGATACCTTTTCTGTGTCACAATAACATAGTTTTGTTTAAAATTGTATATTTACATGTGTGCGTGACACGAATAAATTATTTTCATTTCATTTCATTTCATTTAAACTAAATAATGCCTAATCATAAAATGGTAACAAAACCTACATTTTCACGTACAAAAACCATTTAGTATGTATTAAAACGAGGTTATTTTAATACTCTCATTGTATTCATCCAAATAAAGGCTACTATAGTACTATAAACAAACCCAACCTAGTTCTGAACCGTGCAAGAGCGAGCTTATAAAGCACACCTTTTCTCGCTGTAAGCATATGAGCATATAAAAAGTATACTTTCATTACGACCTACACTCACACGCCTCGTGATAAGGATCAAAGTTCAGTGGGGAAATGTTACTAATACTATTCTCGCCGCCAGTATTTTATATACAGTAAAAAAAGGAAAGCTTTGTGCGTGAGATTTTCTAAAAGAATTTGCTTGATTGTCTTGGTTTATGTTTTATTTTATTCGTAATAAAAATGATAATTTAAAACATGTTTTTGTGCACCCACCTACTGTACAAAAACTTCAATACTACTGTTATTGAAATGCTAGGACAAGGCACGAAGTTTTCACAACAAAAATAATACAAGGCAAAAGTTGTGTTTGTAGACAAAGAAGACGTGATCTTTCTAGAGAATTCAACATATTTTAAGTAACACTATAAATAAATAAATTGGTTTAACGTTGTTAAACCAATTTATTTATTTATAGTGTTAAGTATTAATATATGACAAGCCCTGCCTTTCGAAATCACTTTAATTATGAATGAAGAAGCACAATGGTTAAGCATTTACACATCATCGTACAGAGCATGATGGTAAAAAATCCAGAACCTTAGAATTCTTGATTGTCGAGAGATTAGACTCTGCCTAATCGCATGCAATGAACATGCGATTAGGCAGTGTTGCATGTAAAATAAAAAACTTGATATCAGTTGTAACATATTTTAAGATCGATATATTACTAATTAGTCTAAGAGTGAATGAATAGTAATAAAAATGATATTTAAACGTAACGTATTAAAAACGTATTAAATACGATCTAAGGCTGAAACTGGAACGTACAAATATTGTAACAAGCGGCTTAAAGCTGCGACAAGTTATTTTCATAAGAATGGTACGATTGTTTTAAGTCACTGTTATATAAAGCTCCAAGAAATGCGGAAGCATATTGTTTTATATGGAGTTTAATGTAAATGTTTTGTTTTTTCATGTTTTTCATTCACTACCCAACTAGCAAAATTTCCTCTTACACACATCCCAAGAGTATAATTTTATCAGTCTTATGGTACTCCGATAGACTGCTATAAGTGTGGATTTGGGCGCACTTAATAAGTCTATTTACCCTTAAATATATCTTAAAATGGTCTCGAGAAGTGTATTTTCAATCTTACAAAATTCTTGTTGATGCTTTAATAATACCAAACAGACTTACAAATGATTTACAAAGGCATTCTTTATGGGTATTTACCCTTATAATGCACTTACTAATGCTGTTATAAGTGTGATATTACTTGTAGTGCTCTTTGCGAGCTTTTAGTAAGACATGTAATCAGATGTAATCACAGTCCGCCGAAAGGATTGCCAAGTGCTCGTGAAACTTTTCTGAATAATAAGAAGAGTATTAAAAACGTAAGTATTTGTACTGTCCTGTTTAATTCTCTTTCCTACGAATAGTGTAAGTATAGTTTCATGTTTAGTACGCATTACTAACTGTTATTTAATTGCGAAGTCGATTTTATCGAGTATTTTGAAATAACAATCACAATATTTTTACGGGCCATTTCAACAATGTATTATATTATATTAATAAAAAATATTATATTAAAAATGAAAAATATGGAAATGTCGCCATTATCACCAATCATGCCTTATAGTGGCTTTAACAGAACCAATATAAGTGCATTACCATTGTTTAAGGTTTACACCGCACTTATAAAATCAAATTCAACCACATTTTTTAATCCACGCGGCCATTGCTCATAACCTTTAGGGTTCCTTATTAAAGTAAAAGTAGGCTAAAAGACAAACAGGGAAGTTCCTGGTCGACCACCTTTTGACTTTTTTGCAATGCATTAGAATTCTAATTGCAATTATCTAAGTTTCTAAGACATTTGACGTGCTAGTACTCTTTACTATCTTTTACAATAGTCACTTATAAGATCGAGTGATCTTACAAAATGCATTTATAAAAGTTTATTAAGAATCAAGGGTAATTAGGCTTATAAAGTGCGCATATAATACTACTGTTCTTACAAATGTTTTATAAAGTAAGCTTATATACATCTTTAAGAATAAGTTATAAGTAACAGACGATATCTAACAAAACACTTAGTAAAGTCACTTCTAAGATTTAGTGATCTTACAAAGTGCATGTATAAGTGTTAATTAAGACTCAAGGGCAATTAGGCTTATAAAGTGCATGTATAATACTATTGCTCTAATAAACATTTTATAAAGTTTGCTTATATACGTCTGTAAGAATAAGTTATAAGTGTAACAGCCGATATCTAATAAAATACTTTGATAAGTCACTTTTAAGATTAAGTGGGCTTACATAGTGCATGTATAAGTGTTAATTAAGAATTAGGCTTACGGAGTGCGTTTATAACACTACTGGTCTTATTAATGTAATTTCTCGTTTTCTTATATACTTCTAAAAGTATTTTTTACAAGTATATATGCTATTATAGCTTAAATAGACTTATAATATGCCATTATTAGAGTCTCTATCTTAATCAGAACGTATATAAAATTTATTTAAGGACATAGCTCTTAAAAGCTTTCGTTTCTAAGGGTATTTTGCTAGCTGGGTATTGAGCTGTTAATCCTCCAACCTGCATTTGGCCAGCGTGGTGAGCTATGTCCTATTTATTTTAAAGATTGATCATTAATTATTGCACTATTAAAAAAATATTACATTTTTTTTTAGAAGTTAACATTCTCATTTCAACGTAGTAAATCTTGGTTCACATTCTTTAGAATTCGGTTCCTAGTTCTCTTTTTCTACTGCATGAACAAGCTAAAGTGCAGTGACAGTCGTAAAATTTACACCTTATTCCTTTCTAATACAGTTTAAGTTGGCACAGCTTGCTGGAAATAAAAAATACACACTTGTTCATTTATTTACGAGTGGTGCCTTTGGCTCCGCTAGGCCATTACGAGGATATATCTATCCTTTTCTGTCTGCAGCAGTCTCGTATTAAGCTGTCTCAGCCAGATTTTCTAGCTCACGGATCAAGACATTTAGCGAGCGGTAATGTTTCTGTGCGAAATTCTTACATCCATTCCTGCAAGTTATTGTAACGTAGTTTTATAATTTAGTTCTTATGACTGATTAGCTAAAGTTCAATTTACAATATTATTTTGCATAAAGATGTTTGTTTCTGGCATTGTTTTAAGATAAATGATGAGTTCCATCTACTTCAAAATGTCTTGAATGTCTTTACCGCTTCTGTGGTCTAGTGGCTAAGCCACTGGTCTCAGATCTAGAGGTCCAAGGTTCGATTCCCAGCGGGGATCACATCTTTGTGTGCTTGGTTTGGTTGGTGGTAAGGCTGTTAAGTCCGCCTGGCTAGCTACCACCATGTTATCTAAGTCTGTTGCCATAACACAGATGTTTATAGCATTGTTGTGTTCCGACAGTTTAGACATAAAGATAGCCTCCTCAGTGCTTGACGATTCCGGGTAAAGTGCGCTTCCACCTTCGGCCTTATCGTCACTTACCACCAGGTGAGATGAAGGCCAAGCGCTTACCCGTTTAGTGAATATAAAAAATAAAAAAAGAGTATAACTTAGTTATATTTGTCCTATCTCTATTTCTCTTACGATATTCGTATATTCGTAAATTAGAGATGATGTACTATGTCCATAATCGCAACTTTCGAAATAAAACGCACATCAAATTATCAGTCACTATTATATACCACATTTTGTCCTGCTGACCTAGACCTGTTTTGGCCTAGAATGAGGTCACCAGTAAACTCACAGGAAAGATTATGGCCAACTTCACCATCAGGTCCCTCCATTTACCTGATGGTGAATGGAGGGACTATAGGGACTATGATACCGGAGATGGAAGTATACTTCTCCTAGAATACTAAGATATATTTTTGGGGTTTGAGACCCCAGCTTCAGATTAATAAGGTGATACAAAAAAATTATATTAACACCTCTTAAAAAATGTATAACGCGAAAGCTATCCCTCACCTCACGTAGCTTCTAAATATTCTAAACACATAATCGCAGAATGGAATAGCTGAAAAACCACTATCAGCTTCGCCGAAACTACAAGCGGTTTGTCAACAAAGTCGATATCGAATGCCTTTTACATGTGACGCCGTTCTCTGCGCTCGCGAATAATTGCTTTTCACAATGTACGGTCGGCCTCAGAAGTAGCTTAATACTTTGGTAACATGTCACACCAACACACTCGGAACCATTGAGCTCATGCAACCATTAGGTATGAACGCAGTAGTTTTTTATTTTAACGTTTTTTTTTATGAACGTCACTTGATGACGTTGCTGACCTTGAGATGGGAGTAGGATCTTTAAAGAAGCAATAGGAAATGTGAGAGCGAGGAGAGGGGAGAGATGTCAAGTGTAATGTAATGAAAAGTCACCTGATGACGTTGCTGACCTTGAGATGGGAATAGGATCTTTAAAGAAGCAATAGGAAATGTAAGAGCGAGGAGAGAGGAGAGTTGGGATGATTTCTACAACGCTTCTGTAAAAGTTACCGAACGCTGCCGCCAACCGGTAGCACCTGTATGAATATTGATTTGTAACCCTCGTATTACGTTATGTGCTTTTCATTTTACGTGGCTATGTGTTGGCATAGAAATACTGCTAACTAATGTTAGTTTTAATAATTTTCTAATTAATTAATGGCTTTGCGGTAAACGACAATTTCAAATAGTATTTGTAAAGGGACGTGTGCGGCGGTGATCACTTTCTATCAGGCCGGCTACTCCATGCCAGCTGTCCGCATACGCCAAAAAGAGGTATTAAAAATCCAGCGAAACTTGGACGTGAATAAGTGGGCCTGATGGTATTTCAGCAATAGTCCTCCGCAACTGCGCGCCTGAGTTGTCTCCAATCCTTATTCGCCTGTTTCGTCTCTCACAGAAAACTGAACTCGATCCTAAATCTTGGAAGCTTGCTAACGTACAACCTGTTCCGAAAAAAGGTAGTAAAGCCGATCCTGCCAACTACATACCAATTTCTTTTTGGATTTGGCACGCTAGCCTTATAAACAAGCTTCCGTCGTATGGGATCCCCCTTGGCCTCTGCAATTTGATTTCGGACTTTCTAAAGGAGCGATCGATACGTGTGGTCTTAGATGGCTGCACGTTTGATCTACAGACTATTGATGCCGGAGTTCCTCAGGTGTCTGTTCTGTCTGCAACCCTATTCTTGCTACATATGAACGATCTGTTGGTACCAGGAATTCTGGGGTACGCAGACGATAGCACAGTTGTGGTCAGATATTTCTCACTTTGTCGAGAGACCATGGTTGAGCGTTTGGACACGGCCCTAGAAGCTATCTCCGACTGGGGTGATGCTAACCTGGTCGACTTCAACGCCACCAAAACACAGTCGTGTTTATTCACTGCCAAACGGAGTACCTTTCAACTTGATGATGAGCCGATATCTGATCATCTCAGCCTTACAGTTATGACCGTCTCTTCAGACTTAAACTTCGGCCACTACATAGAATCCATGGCAAAACAGCAGCTAAAAAACTTGGCATTCTTTCTAAGATAAGGCAGTATCTCACACCGGAGCAGCTGCTTCAGCTTTACCAAGCACAATTCCGAACCTGTATGGAATACTGCAGCCACCTCTGGATGGATCTAAAGCAACTAACTGATACATGGATCTGCCAAGTATCAGTTAGTTGCTTTAGACTCTATTGAGAAGCGAGCTAAGAGGGTCATTGGCGACTCTAAACTCGTCGAATCCAAGCTGCAGAGTCTTGAACATCGACGCAAGGTTGCCAACCTTTCGGTTTTTTATCGATTGCACTTAAGCGAGTGTGCGCAGGAACTACACGAGCTGATTCCACCTTCTCCTTTCTATTTCCGAGAGACAAGACGCGAACTGAAATTTCACCCTTACACTGTCAACATACCACCTATACGCACAAAGCGATTTGCGTCATCATTTTTGATGCGGACAGCTAAGGAGTGGAATTCCCTTCCTACAGATCTGTTTCCTGACTCGTACAACCTGGATATTTTCAAGGCAAGGCTGAACAGGCATTATCTAGGGAAGTATGCTTCATCTTAGGCCGCATTGTCACTTACCATCAGGTGAGATCGCGGTCAAATATTTGCCTATAAAGAATAAAAAAAAGAAGACCTGCCTGTTCGTTTGCCTCCTTTCACATAAACATGTAATTATTCGCGAACGCAATGCGTGGCGTCACGTGTGAACGGCATTTGATGTCGACTTTGTTGACAAACCCTTTTTAACGAATTCCGTATTTATGTTGGCTTGTGTATTTATGTCGCAACAGACGGCATTGTGTGATGCAACCCAAATTGGCATTGGTTCCGGATTCGTCATATATTCCAGATTCGTCCTACTCCAATCGAATTTTTGCAAAATGTTAATTTTATTTTCTATTACATTCTAATATATTCATTCAATTATGTTTACTTTTTTATTTTGTTTTGTGTAATTTACCAATGAAAGCTATAGGCGTAGGTATACGTACATAAGATAAGAAACAAACTTCTATTTCTGTTGTTTGAGCACCATTATGTATGAATGTAACACAGTTGTTAGTATGGCATTGTACTTCTGAGGCCAACTGTACCTATGCTGGTGGTGTTGGCAACAGTGAAACAACTTTATGCTAAACTGAATATTGATATTTTTATATTTAACCGTGTCGCGAAGCGGTGAAAGAATACTACCACCCCCTCTCTTCCCTTGGACGTCGTAAAGGACGACTAAAGGACTAAAGACTAAACATACATCCATTCGCATAAAACGGCGATGGGCTCACCACCTGACACGCTGAGCACATGTACAATCGCTATTTTGTGTAAATTGGACTATGGCAGAGGACTGCTTTTGCGGTCCTCATTGCTTAGTCTCTGACTTACCCGTCGGGGATATTAGTCGTGATTATAATGTATGAATTGTTTTTTTTTGGAACAAGAGAATTCTCAAGCAATACCTTCGAATTACATGATTGACGAAAATGAATGTTCATTCTTATTTAGAATCTCATTACGAAACCGTCACAATATGATTGCCAATTAAGTTTGACAGTATGCTATTTAGTAGTCCGTCGCTAATGCACGGGACTGTAATGTAAAGCTTTCCATTTACGGAATCAATTAAAATACGGCTTGTATACATAATTCACCTATAGGTAAGCAATTTGTAATGGAGTTTGGGATTCAACAGTCCTGGGTCTGATTTTGACAAAACTAATCGGGTTACTAATACATACATAATGATCCCGCCTATTATCCCCGAAGGGTTAGTCAGAGACTAGGCAATGAGGACCGCAAAAGCAGTCCTCTACCCATAGTCCAATTTTCACCAAATAGCGACTACACATGTGCTCACCGTCACAGGTGGTTAGCCCATCGCTGCTCTATGCTGTTGGATGTATATGCAGTCTTTAGTCCGTTAGTCGCCTTTTACGACACCTAAGGGAAGAGAGGGGGTGGTAGTATTTTTTCACCGCTATACGACACGGTTTAGATACCCTTGTCTTATAAATACCCTAATTCGAATTTATACTTCAAACCTTAATTTCGAGGGCAAGAACCTCAGTAAGTCTTTTTGCCTTGCTGCTGCTTGAATAGAGACGACTATTATTAAGAAGGCTAATGGAAAAACATTTGAACAATTCATTTAGAAAATCCCCATCTAGACAACGAACGCGGGGAGGAAATCCCTGGCAAGGGAGCGAGCGAGCGGTCAGATCAAAGGATTTTACGCAAAAAGAATAAATCTATGGAAGTTTTTATCGAGATGAGGGTAATATTGCGTCGCAAGTTGTAAGCGGAGGTGTTATGTTAGCCTAATGTTCTTTATTTAGAACCTTGTATATCTAACGACCGTGTTTTTTAGACTTTACCTTAGGAACTGAACAAAAACAAAAGAACCATCAATCACCTTTTAACTACAGATGAAACTTGACACTGTTGGGTATAACTGTCTGCTGCTTTGTACTCTGGTGATTGCTTAACATGCTGTCTCAGATCACTCCAGTAATAAATGATGGCATACTCTCACTCATATTAATTTAGTCCGTTAGTCGCCTTTTACGACACCCAAGGGAAGAGAGACCCCCTCTAGTAGTATTCTTTCACCGCTACGCAACACAGTTATTTTTAAGTTTTCTAATATTTTGTTCATTTGCAAAATCGACGATACACGCATACATACTAAAAGTGTAATTTTTCCGCGCCATTTTCTCTTCACTTATTCCACCAATGTCAGCTCTCGCGGTTTCAACTTTCGATTCACGCATTACTCTAAACCGTGACTTCCCAGTAGGCTTTCCACGGATAACATAAATCTTTGACCCGCCAATAGTCGGGTAATTACGAGTAGAGAACACCTTTTTAAGTTCTTAGGGATTCGAATTTCGTCGCAGACTTTAGTCTTGGAGTATAAGCCCAGATAACATAACAGTTTGGTTATCCTTATCTTTGAGGACAATTAATGCTTTACTGGTGTGGAAAATAAGTGCCATAATGTGCTAGAATATGGTGTGAAAAATAATCAGCTGATCAAATTCTATTCGAACTAAATGTACGGAACAGCTGATGTATTGTTCGCAATTTAAGACTTGCCGTCATACAAAGAGTTGATTTTTGCACTTATTAGAACTTGGCTCAGTTGCTGGATTGGGTAAATGGCCTGTAAGTTTACGTTTACGTTACGTGGTGTGATTTTTCTAAATTTTTAAAGACTGCACATACAACCAACAGCATATAGCGGCGATAGGCTCATCACCTATCAAGCTGAGCACAAGTGCAGTTGTTAATTGGTGAAACGTGAATTATTACTGAGTCCTCATTGCTTAGTCTCTGACTAACCCTTAGGGGATAAAGTCGTGAGTGCTTAGGTATGTTTAGAATCGTTTGCAGAAGCTATGCTACAAGAAGACTGAGGTGTTGGTCGTTACAAAATCTCATATTAATGATATCCTGCCTTTTCCCCGAAAATTGTTTGGCAGAAAGAATGATGAGTTAAAATGGGAGTAAGTCCAACAGTGGACTTACGCCCATTTTGACTCATCATTTTTTTGTATAACAACGTTTCATTTGGTAGAATTATTGTTAAGCTGAGTATTATAATGACACAAAACGTTTAGGACATTAAAATTTATCATTTGTCAAATATTTCACTAGGCCATACAACTTTTAGACGAATAACGTTTTGTCAGTGTAACAGTTCCGTGCCCTACTCGTGTAGGTCACGTGTTAGGTTAGAAATTTAAGACAACTGCGAAGCGCAGCGTAGCGATTGTCTTGAATTTCGAGGTTTTTTTTATTAGACAACAGAATTACTAGCTGCTCTACTGCTGTAGGTCACGTGATAGGTTAGAAATTTAAGACAGTACCTACCTACATTGTCATAAAAAAAAGTTGCGCTTACGCACATAATAAACAACAAACAACTAAATTAATATTACGCAAACTAAAACATTCTGCTACTTGAAAGTTGGCATTTTGAAAAGTGTTATTATGAAAAGCAGATCAAACGTACAGTTGGTAACTGTGAGATTGGAAAATATAACAAAATTATATGACAAGTTGGCAAATGATTATTCGGCGAAATGAAATTCTGCGAAACGTTAGTTGGCAAGTGAAAATCTGGCAAACAATTTTCGGCGAAAAGGCAGAGATCCCATAATAATGTTTATGTTTTACCTATATTACTTTGCGTACACATCATACATACTATAAGGGTAAAGGTTGTAACCAAACAAATATGTTAATCCCAATAATCGCACATGACCAGCCCACCCTCTAAATCAACTTTCCATTTCCACAAAACAAAACTGCCACACTAAATCTTGTTTATGCCAGCCGTAAACTTAGAGGGCAACTTCCCATAAACATTGGACGAGGACATTTCATACAAAATTCATTGCTAACAAGGGCTCATTTATAATTACCGAAGTGCCGGCATCAGCCAGGGTCTGGGCTAAGAAACCCTGTGTACCTACGATGGTGGAAGTTAAACTCATACATACATTCATATAATCACGACTATTATCCCCGAAGGGTTAGTCAGAGACTAGGCAATGAGGACCGCAAAAGCAGTCCTCTACCATAGTCCACTTTTCACCAAATAGCGACTGCACATGTGCTCAGCGTGACATATGGCGAGCCCATCGCCGCTTATGCTGTTAGGTGTATGTGCGTAAAACTCCCTCAAGTAAATACGCAGTGCACTACCTTAATAATAAATACAAATTTTAATGTTGTCTCTTTAAACTCGTAGCGTTAATTCTGAAATGCAATGCCGAGAAAAAAAAGTAGATGACAATACTAAAATGAGATTTTGGATTAAGTGCAAAATGCATCACAGGCGCAGGTGATGTTGTGATGGCAAATGAAACACAGAATCATGACAACGTCGAGGCAACTGCTAAGTATTTGCAAAATTTTATAACAGTTGTGTTAAGAACAAGTGTAAGTAGTCCACTATCTATCGAAAGTAGTATCAATAGTAGGTGTACCTGGTTCGTGTAAGAAACCAAGCTATGTGTAACAACTCTGTAATTACCTACACGAAAACGCAATAAATATATTTTCTGATTTATAACATTTTGTTGAAACGATTAAGATGTCAGTGCAAATGACAAAACAAAAGCTTCTGTTCTATAGTACAACATACTTGTCTGAATATTCCAAAATATATTTTCTAGACTTTAGTAAAAAATGGTCCTCCAAATCAGTCTTTACCCGTGGTCCCGGTGGGTCGACCCATTACCGGGTCCACGGGTAATTTTAATTACCCGTGGTCCATGGCACTAGTGATTACGTTTGGATGAATATTTCGACTTCGATTATATCGATATTAAATTAATTACAACCATGAATTTCAACTTAAGATTAAATACAAATCCATGTAACAGCATAATAGGTACTTTAAAAGAGATCGCAAATTACAAAGCGAGTATCCTTTTTCCTGTATTAGTTATGTTGTCATGACTAGTAGGATCTTTTCATTTGTTCTCTTTCGTAATTTTGACATAATTATTATATGCAAGTTACGCATTGAAATTGAATAATTTTATGTTTTTTATATTATGTTTAGATATGTTTATAATTTTATGTATGTTTTGTTCCTAAGGATGGAATTATTTTATTTGCTTGAGTAAACTTTGTGTGTAACTGATGGCTTTTATTATCGTTCGATACAGTTAGAAGTCTAGGAAACAATCCCTAGTGCCATGGGACTACGGGTAATTAAAATTACCCGTGGAATTACCCGTGGACCCGGTAATAGGTTGACCCACCGGGACCACGGGTAAACAGTGCTCCAAATGTGCTCTCCAGTACAATATCATCCTGGCTTTGGTTTGACAGTAATAATCCAGTTTATTTTTAGTTTGAAGGCGAACTGACATCGCTCCAGTTTCCAAACTGCAATACAATGGAACCCTTCTGGCACAAGATCTACAAGTTTTTTCCTTGGACTTTGCATTTCGTACTAAATGGGGCGACTGGTGATATTTATATTAGGGTTCATATACTGTACGTTTCTAAATAAACATGTAGTACCTATGTATCCGTCTATCCGTTTTTTTTCTCCTTGCTGCTACCTCACAACCCTTGTTTGCGAAATACCTAACACGAATTCGCTTAATCAAGGTTCGAAATGAAATGTTTTGCGCCCGATACCGCTAAAGTACAATTACAAACCACTGTAATTACGCATTAGAATCAGGTTGAAATTAATTCAGAATTATTTGGGACAGACAATTCCGTTCCGGTTGGAACTAATTGCTTGTGTGATTGTTATTAAGCTTGTTCGATTTAAAAGTGATGAGTTGGTTAAAATTAATGATGGTCAATGCAAATTTTAGTTATGATTGTGGTGATATTGTTTTATGATATTCATCCGTATACCTGTTTGCATAAATAAAATAAGCTAAATTAGCTTTATTTGTTAGGAATCGTGATTGAAATCAACAGATTATAAGACAGTGAAATCATTATCGTCATAGATACTAAAAAAATAATAATATAAGACTATACTATATAAGTCTATAAGAAATAATAATATACATCAGATGGGAAATGAACTTACGTCCTCCACAATCCAACGTTTCAATATTTTTTAATAAAATTTAGCATTATTAACGCCAAACACATCAAACATGTTACGAATTATTATAGTCATGTTTATGTTCAGCATAAACGATGATATTGAAATTTAAATTATTGGATAACGGTTTTGTTGATGACGGTATTTTCACTAATAGATTTAAGTTGAAATTCTATCTTCAGATAGTTTAGTGTGTTTTAGATTAATACTTCATATAACGCAGGTTTAGAAGCGGCTATGTTGTAGAAATAGTTTCAAGTAGCAACACAAACGAATTTA
Organism: Scoparia ambigualis; assembly: GCA_963921215.1. Lineage (NCBI taxonomy): Eukaryota > Metazoa > Arthropoda > Insecta > Lepidoptera > Crambidae > Scoparia > Scoparia ambigualis. Next base: position 6,072,721 of record OY992521.1, read on the forward strand.
TACCTGACCCTATACCGGCTAATCACTTCCCCAGCAAATAAATTACAAAAGCTTCGCCCCATGTTTAGGCTGAGCTAAATTTAAACGATGCATTAATTTAGTACACAGACCGGCAAGTACCTGACATAATGCTGGCTCCACAGCAGCTACTTTTGAACCTCTGCCAAAGGCGTTACCTCACTATCCCGATATATTTTGTTGGGAAAGTTGCCGACGAGTTTTTGTGTATCCCAAATAGTTGAGATACGAGCTTGTTACTTGTATGTTAGGGGCCTGACATTGCTTCTCCAAAGGGTTATTTATTCTCGTATTATTTCGGAATAATAAACAACACAGCCTACTTTCGGGAGGGAGACGTGCCAGATAGTTTTAATGTGTTTTATAAAGAGTTACCTACTTGTTAAATCGTGTGATTTTGTGTCGCCACTTTTAGTTTTTGGGCCCTACCATGGTTTAGTATATTAATATATTTCACTCTTAAAGCTTTTGTGTACGCATTACCTTTACTACTGCGGCCGCGCACTGATCAGTGCTCAACGAATATAATTTCTATTGTGTTTAGTGGCGCCGCGTTCTAAGCTTTTTTGTACGTTTAAAAAAGGCGTAACAGCAAAATCGATTACATAGACAATGCATGTATAACGGGTTTGTCTCCGACCATTTAGCGTGGTGATGTCAAATAGCCATCAAATGAAGCGATAACTTGATTTAAATGATGAGGCATTTTCGCATCAGCAGGATAGGCTAATATGTCCTTGCTATAACTTTGAAAAACAATAATAAACATACATAAACTTAAACGTGTAAAATATGCTGTGAGTGCTGTTAGAGAAAGGCTTTTACGCACATCGCGGCAACATTGTTTTCCTCCGCCGCAGATCCCAAAGAGCGTACTCGATTCAACAGAAACCATTTTAGTCTAATGTATACGCTCCGCACTCCACACATTCCTATTTGGCATTTTTCTTCCCTTTGCTTTTGTAGACGCGTTTTATTTTTACGGCCCTGTCTTTTCGAATATTTCCCGTCGCGTCGCGTATCGCCCCTCCGTAATTTTCTGGAATTCACGAATACTAGGCGGTGTTGCTCGCGCGAAATACGATAGTGTTACCACCGTACAACTGGGATGTTATACGGAAAATAACATATCTCTAAAAGATGCGGAAGACTTTAAGGACTGCTCTGGTTAAGCATGCTGTTTTCATATTTATTTAAAACGTGCATTTGCCCGCGTCTTCGTGGACTTTATTACTATCCCACAGAAATATAGTGGCATAAAAAGTACCTAATGTCCTTTTCTGTATTCCTGACAAAGTGTATCAAAAATTTCGTGATGATCAGTTTAGTAGTTAGGTTGTGAAAACGTACCAAACAAAGTCATTTTCGCATTTTTAATATTATTTAGAAATTCTACTCTTGACCGTATTATTTTCTAGTTGTTAGACGACCGGTCTTATCCAACCGTCCTAGGTTCGATTCCTATCAGAGAGGTAATACAATAAAATTATATTTTGATTGTCATTTAAAATACCAAAATTGGTGTCGATACCTCTCTAAAATCAGCCTTACGCTACGGATACTGTAGACTGATTTTTAGAGCAATCTATCCTGGCTTTAGGGGTATGCGCTGGCTTTCAATTTAGAGCTCTTGCATCGAGAGCTGAGCTGTCGGATCGTCCCGGATTCCATCAGAGCGATGGCAGCCGATAAGCCGCATTATCAGACGCCTGCGGACTAACCAGTCGAGTTCGCCCCGCATCAAGCCCAAAATTCGCAGAAATTATCCTAGCACTACGACACGAGAAATGCTGAGTGCCTACGTGCTAGATACTAGACGAACATTGGATCAATCGGTTAGCACATCCCTACTGTCACCGCGTTCAGTACTCCAGCACTAGTTGCCGGAGTTTTTGACACTTGAGTTACCGCGCTTTTGGTAGTGGTGGTAAAATTCTCATTGAACACTATTTAAGCCAATGGAAATACTGTAATGTAATTATAATTAAACTAGCGGCCCCTCGTGGTTTTACCCGCGTGGTTCCCGTTCCCGTGGGAATATCGAGATAAAAAGTATTCTGTGTGTTAATCCAGGTTATAAACTATCTGTATGCCGAATTTCATCCCAATTCATTCAGTAGTTTTTACGTGAAAGAGTAACAAACATCCATCCATACTTAGAAACTTTCGCGTTTATGATATTAGTAGGAAGTAGGATAAAATAATTAATAATCACAAAATAATTAATAATGTTTTACACTCGCCAAATTGTCTAGGCCAAGTTAAGCATTTTTTGTAACTTGTTTAAAATAACATAAAAAACAGAACTAGATAACGAATAAACGTATACAAACATGGAAAGCAATGTTGAAAAACATGTCGCCAGAACAGGCGCGCTAACCACTCGACCGCGGTGGTCGCCGAGCGTTGTAAATGGTTATTGTGAAGAATTTATTGAATTTATTCCTATTACCTACTACTACTAACCGTGTCACGTAGCGGTGAAAGAATACCTCTCTTGCATTGGGTGTCGTAAAAGGCGACTAACGGACTGAGGACTGCATGCACATACATCCAACAGCTTAGAGCGGCGATGGGCTCACCACCTGTCACGCTATAGCGTGTAGATGTGATAACATGTAAAGTCAGTATTTCGGTGAAATATAGGACTGCTTTAGTGGTCCTCATTGCCTAGTCTCTGACTAACCCTTCGGGGATAATAGTCGTAATAACTTATATGTATGTACTAGCTTCACCCTGCGACTTTTTCCGCGTGGAATGGTTACTTTGGACTAACGCGAACTTTATCCCGCGACTTTGTCTGCATACAGTGAACGGGGGCCACCGCCCTTTCCCCTCATGACTGCCCGCCTTGCACATCTTAAATGAGCGCGCAGTACTTTGGGCAAGGGCAATTTTGTTTTAAATTAAATACTTGTGATGAATAACGTATTTATTTGGATAAGGATTAATGTCATGTTTATAAATACACCTTCGCAAATAATGCATTATTTTAGAACAAATTCGGATAGCATTAAAATGGTTATTAAGGTAAGCTAACCTTAAAAGATATGCAAATGCTGTACGCGGACTTTTTTTTAGAACTTTTCAAGGGCAATAACTCTGTTGTACATGGTTTTTGCGAAACTTTAACCGTTTACGCAGCGCACGCAGCGGAAGTTCTCAAAAGGTAAAACACCCCCGATTTTTAAACATTCTTCATTGGTGATCCGCTCCTATTGGTCTTAGTGTGATGATTTAAAGCCTTTAACCCTCCTCGTTAAATGGGCTATCTAACACCGAAAGAATTTTTTAAATCAGACTAGTAGTTCCTGAGATTAGCGCGTCAAGCAAACAAACAAACTCTTCAGCTTTATAATCCTACTATACTACTTCCTACTAATATTATAAACGCGAAAGTTTGTAAGTATGTATGGATGTATGTTACTCTTTCACGTAAAAACTACTGAATGGATTTAGATGAAATTCGGCATACAGTGTCATGAGTGCTTATTCCAAATTTAAATGCTGAATTCGCAATAACCTCTTATGATGTGCTGCCCTAGTACCTACCATACAAATTCGCGTTTCGTAAACGTGATCGAATGCTAAAACACTAGCAGTAGTTTTATCTATGTCTATCAGTAGGCACTCAGTTTGCATTTGCCGATTCACAGAATGAGAGATGCATGAAATTTCAAATGAACAGGTCGAATTATGAAATCTCATTCAGATACGTAATGTGATGTGACGTGATGATAGTGATGGATAAGATTTTGACCACCTGTCGCTTAGTTCAGCTTCAGTTTTTACTTCGTTATGAAGAATCTGTACCGACTGGTAATAGAAAAGATAAGCAATAGGTAATGCATACGTCGGTAGTGTGAATTATGATTTCTCTCCATCGAAGGGTTTGATGTTCACCACCAAACTCTGTACATATTGTACTGGATTTAATTAATAAGGGTCCGGCTGTCAATACCTACAATGCAAAAAACCTACGTAGCAAATAATCCACATCTCATTTTCCCTATTTCATATTATGACTAAATCGCGTAATGACATAGTAGCGAAATGCCTACTTTTTCAAAGTTACAGTCGACAAAAAAATCACTTTGACACATATAATTTTTGTTCATACTTTAAATCTACATAATTGTTATCATTTTACCTATAAAAAGGACGTTAAAAGACTGTTAGTAATTAATTTACGATTGGTGAATAATGTTCTCCATAATCTTATCATATTCTGCAAAAACTGTAAAACTGTAATATTCTATGGCTTGTGTGAAGTGGCCAGCGTATAAATACATAGTTCCGTACCTAACTGTACCTACTTACAAAAAGTAGACATTTCGCTACAATGTTAAACGCGATTTAGTCATAATACGAAGTAGGGAATATGAGATGTGGATTATTTGGCTTATTCGTCTTAGGACAGATTCTGGTTTGGACAGATTCTGGTTACAACAGATTGCTACGTAGGTTTTTGGCATTGTAGGTATTGACAGCCGGAACAATTGTTATGTGGGCTAACTTTTAGGCCACAGGTAGCAGCCACTATGTTTATCTGTTACCATAACAACAAAACGATTCAACAAAGGAAGAATAACAAATAACAAAAATTGATGTTGTAGCGGTTTATTAAGCACACAATTGTTTCCTTAGAATTAAGACAATTTAAAGATTTACTGAACTCGTTTCCAAAACACTAGACAGAGTGCACCTATTGTGAGGAAAGTCGACACTACGAATAACTGACTTCAGTTGTTCCCGAAGGTCGTTGGTAAACAGGATAGTTTCGTAAGATATCGACCTCTTTATACGCAGGAGATTCGGCAAAATGCTCTCAGACAATCCGTAAAGTTTCTTCTCTATCTTTGCGTCTGATCGGATCATTAGAGCGTCACTTTGTCGGTCTGTTATTTCCAAAAGGCTTGAGGCGTACGACAACAAGCCTTTGACACCGTACATTACCACGACCAAGAAAAGGGAAAACCCAGCAATGATGTAGTTCTTCTCGATCCTACTTAGCAATATCAGCTTGTCATATTCGTGGATAGTTTTCGAAAAAATTAGCTTGTGGATGTTCTGTAGTGGGATGTACATGCCCAGATAAACCACTGTCCCGAAATATGTTGAAACGATAGAATAGTAGACACAACGATAGTTTTCGGTCGCGTAAGAAAGGTATTGTGCTACCTTCCTAACGTCGTACACCGGGTTTAGAATGAAGAGGATCATAGCCATCTGTATTAGCAGCATGAAAGTCAGAAATATACAGCTCCCGTCCATTTTCTTGGCCCTGATAACTTCGGCGTGAATGTATTTCGATACGTTTTATGGCATTTTCCTGATTATAGTCCGGTTCTGGGAGATATTATCAATACTTTCTACATTTCGCACATTTCGAATGATCAACTGACAATTTTGTGACAACGCGATGACAGGCGTTCGTTTTGTGAAATAGAGTTTTTTTTTATCCTTGTTTTCGGAACGTACGTGCACGTGTGTACGTTGTAGGTTGGCAATCGGATTTGACTTTTTTAAAGATTGTAATCTTCGTTGTGAACTACTACTATCCAAATTATATAATATTATAATATATTACGAAAACACGTTTGGTTACCCAACTGCTGCTCACTTATAAATAAGTTATTTTTAAACGAGTTATTTTAGTATTCTGATTATAATCAGGAAACTCCTTTTCATGCAAATAACGCTGAATACTAAATAGTACCTACGAGTACGTACTCGTCGAAAACTTATAATAAAAGGCCTAATAGCTTCATACTATAAGGGTAATAGTGATTATTTCATAACAAATTCAACTTACAGTAAACTCCTGATTTTAACTTTCAGATAGTTAAACTGCCTCTGTGGTGCATTGGTTAAATGCGCGGTCTTAAAGCCCGATGGTCCAGGTCTTGATTCCAAGCGTTAGGTACTTATTATATGCTTATTATTGTCAATCAGTCTAAATCCACCTACAAATAATATTGCTGTCTCAGCGGTTTCGAAAAATATACTTTTTTGTGAAAATAGATATTTTAATACATTTTTATATAAATTTGTATACCAAATCTACCAAATTCAATTAAGATGAGTATCCAGCGCTATGGTTCAAAGATTTATACAAATTGGTTAGCACCAAAACAGTTCTGTAAACATGTGTTGCGTGGTCCCTTGTCAATATTGCATGCCTGCACATTAATTCAAACTCCAACAATCTAGCAATCAAGCTAAGAGTCTGAACAATTCTTTCAATCAGAACCAAACAAAACAGGACCATAAAGAAACATAAATAACACATAGACATTTTGCTCAAATAAAACTCTAAAACAAGATTCACATCTTTAACGTCAGCTAAAAGATTTTTATAGTACTTAGTTTCGCAAGACATTTCCATAAAAGTATTTAGGAACAGGCAAATCAATACAGTCACTAATACTTTAGAAGGGTTCACTGAGTTGTCTTGCAAATGGCACAATAAATTCCTTATGTAATAGGGCTCTTTGACGGGTTTCAGAAGGGCTATAATGAAAATCAATTCTCCGAATAGTATGCTGCCAACGATGACACTAAATACATTAATCATCTTTAATTTTTGGGTGTGTTGTGTTTTGCTTTGAATTTGTAGAAACTTCTTTCGGATTTACAATGTTATCAGTATTTTGACCAGATTCAACGATTTCATTTGTTTGATTGCTATTTACAGGCGGCACTCTACAATTTTTACCTTTCTTATCGTCTATGCTTACTTTTCTACTATCAGATTTTGAAGATTTTCTTGAAGTCGCTTTGAAAAAGGATTTTATTTGATTATGTTCTTTTTTACTAACATCAATGAAACTTGGCCAATGAATCGATTCTTTCTCTTCTTCAATATCTTCTGCTACAAGAGATATTGGCTCCGATTCGCTCTCGAGTTCAGATATTAAAGTAATATCAACCAAGTCATAATTTCCCATCAAATCTGAAAATTCGTGTAATTTAGCCGAAAAATGTACTAAGTCAATCAATCTTAACAAAACTAGCACAAAGAACATAGATAAACCACCCAAGAGATAGTTTCTGCAAGCGTTTGTCTGATCAATGACGTGTTTCAATGATTCTCTAGGGTCTTCCATGCCATCGTTTTCTTTTCTTATTTGTGTTACTTTTCCACTGTTTAACACTTTGGTTGGCTCTATAATTCCGTAGGACATTATACAAAACACGTAAAGTATTAGTGAAGTAATAGCTACAGGGTTCATTTTGAAATTGTCAGTAAAATTTTTGATGTTTTTGGAAAGCTCTACTATATCTATAACTGGTAATAAAATGACCATTATTAATAGCATTTGAAAAACATTTACAAGTACCAGAAACGTAGTTTGAAAATCCAAAATCATTGTAATTTTGCAGCAACTAATTTAAATAAAAAACAATCATGAAAGAAGCTGATGTCTCAGTGTTGAGTGACGCCTATAGAGAATTCAATAGTGACACATATGACAGGTAAACATGGAGTATATAATGTCTTCTCGTAAAGTCATTTTATGTAATTGCTTTGACATGTATATTATCTTTTATTAGCAACTAACCTCATCTATGTACTTTTAAGACATACTTTTAATCATGTACTTTTAAATAGTATAAATAACTATACTCTAACCTTGTTATTAATAAACGTTGATTAAAGTTACACTTAGAATTAAATTGCCGCTGTCTTTATCTATCTTCTTTAACAAAAACGAGACAGCGTCACTTTATGTGAAGGTGTAACATTTGGATATTTTTATGTGGTTTTTAATAATTATTACTGTATTGGTATTGACAACAAAGTGAATAGGAAACGTTAAATTTGAATATTGAACTTTGAGATACATGCGTCTTTTGTCAATACTTATCTATAATGTTGAATGACGAAAATCGTTTTATGACAGTCACCCCGAGCGCCCAGAAAGTGCGTCACCCACTTTGCCGTGATTGAATTCGTTATCAACCGTCATCCACAATGCCGTATCGAAAACGAAACTTGTAACAAGGTGCCTATTTATGTCGACGTCTCGTTGGGAAACAAAATACCGGGCTGCTGCGTAGCTGATATATTTTATCTCACAGCATATGTTGTTCGGAATACTCACCCCGCTATACTTGTAAGCACCATACGCACGCCATTAGTAAAAGCAGGACGGCGACTACGTACGTCTCTCTCGCACAGGTACCACGTGGGCACCCCTGCCAGGTGTTCGCAAGCTACCTTTATCGCGACTATTACCTATGTCGATTCAATTATGCTGAATTGTTGACTTTGCGGACACCAATATTTTCAGAGCTTGCGGCTGCTTAACAAGCTACACAGAAAAGGCCAATCAGTTTTAGATGTTAATCTTTTAATTAATGGCGGCGTTCGGACGTGCAATAACTTAGATTGGTAAATATTTAGGATATCGTTCGGGTAGTTCGGTGATGGAGCTCGAGCCAGGATTAACTATCTAAAGCTGGGGTAATTGGGGTGTACATAAATGGGTCGATCTGTTTAGTTTTACTCTGTAATTGGCTAATTTAAGTCAATTTGTTAAGGTAAATCTTGATAGTCATTTTGTAGAAGGCACCGAATTTTCATTATTTTAATTTAAAAAAGTCTTTAAAACTATTTCAAAGTATTTATACTGTTCAAGAAAGTATGTTTAAATTGATTTAGTTATAATAAAATAAATAGAAACAGCATCAGTCTTATATATTAGAAAGTAATAACTGGTTTTTATGTGTTTCTTAAATTAGATGTTCCATTCGTTTCTTAGGCCATTCTAAACCATTCCGGTGACAACGTAGGCTCTCTTTGTCTAAGCACATTATTATTCTTGCATATTGCTCGTCCTATGTGTTCTTAGGAGTGCGTGCGTGACGTCATTACATTTGAAACGTGACTCAAACTCACTGGATTTTCGCTCAATCTGTATAATAAATGCTGTTCCTGTATTATTTTAATATTTTCCGACTGCGGTGCGGTTCAGATTATGCCGCCTTCTTACAAATACACAAACGCTGGAGTTTGAACTTTAATACGCCAGACGTGGGTTTGGTTTTGCGTTTGTCTTAATCTCACATGAAATGCAAAGTAGTAAAGCAAACTTAAAGGAATCAGTGTTCCTTTTATTTGCCATTATCGATGTCCTTTGTCATTTTTTATTCGTTTTGCTAGTTTGGTAGAATAAATTTCGTTATATTAACAATACTTACGTTACTTGCACCCACGGAGCAAATTTGCTCGGTGCTTGCACCCTGTATGTTGTTGTCCATGTATACCCAGAAGTACATACATAAAATAAAAATATAATCACGACTATTATCCCCGAAGGGTTACTCAGAGATAAGGCAATGAAGACAGCAAAAGCAGTCCTATACCATAGTCCACTTTTTACCAAATAGCGACTGCAAATGTGCTCAGTGTGACAGGTGGTGAGCCCATCGCCGCTCTATGCTGTTGGAAGTTTGTGCAGTCATTAGTCCGTAAGTCGCCTTTTACGACACCAAAGGGAGGGGGGGGGTTTATTCTTTCACCGTTACGCGACACGGTTAAGTTATAAAAAATAATAAGTATAAATATTAAAAAAATTAAAACATAAACATACTAAAAATTTAATTAAAATACGTTTAACAATTACATAACATTACATTCAATACAGTACAATAAACAGCAAGATATAAAAAATTTATATGAAATATTAAAAAAAAATTATAAAATATTTGTATGAATAATTTGAATAAAGAATATGTAACATAAGTAAATGTCAATTATAACTAATTAAATGTCAGTGATATAAAATCAAAGGCAAATAAGAATAAAAATAGAACAATGGCAAAAAATAAAAACAGAATAAAATAGTAGATTGTTATACAAGGGGCTAAAGAACGCCGCCGCGCGCGCGCCGGCCCCAAACCTCGGCGGCTGGCGCCCCCGCCCCCACCCCTCACCTCAAGCCTCACCGCGCGCCCGCGCCGCACCGCGCAGCGGCAGCCGCCGTGCCGCCGTGCCGCGCGCCACGTAGAGATGGGTAGGTCCGCTCAAATTTAGGAGTCTTGTCCGGATGTACATCCATCTCTGGTTCCGTGTCCGTCGGACCCATATGGGTCCGGTTGACTAATCGTCGACCGTGATCCGCCCGAGTCGGCTCCCGACTCGGGCGGATGTAGTTGGTATGGTAACGACTTTACACACGGCTACACACGATCATCCTCCTACCAAATGTCAAATAGCATCATAATTTTTCAGTTTAATCTCCCTGACATAGTGTTTGATATCAATTGAGAAATTTTAACAGATTATGTAGGAGGTTGATGTATAGTTGTCTAGATATGTCTATATATAGCTCTGAGCCCTATATCTACACCGCGACGACAGTAGGTCTCATATACTCAATAATTACACTAGCTTAGCTACAGTGCCCTTTCCCCGAAACACAGGAACTGACAGGAAGGCGTAATAAATAAAAAACAAAAGTTTTGTGGCACAAATCAGTCTCATGTTTTGTAATCAGGAACTAGGTAATTATAATCCTAAATCTCAAATAATATAAAAAAACAAAAATACCCTTATTGAAATGAAATGAATGTTGAAATGAAGTGAAGCGAATCAACCGCGTGTCCGCGTGACCCGGTCCACCCGCCGCTCACCGCACCCGCGCACCGCGCCATTCCCCCCGGTCCGCTATCCGTCCGTGATACAGTTCCGCTCCAGTGAGCGGTATCCACCTGGCCGTTGGATGTACATCCATCAGACACGCATGTGATGCAGGTCCGCGGATTCGTATCCAACCGGACCTACTCATCTCTACGCGCCAGTGCTGGATACGAGAGCGGCGTGAGCGCACGCCTACACAATTTGCCATTTCAATCATACTTATTGTATTTTTATACGTTATCCAGTAAACTCATAATTCATATCAATCTCGTGTCGTTCATTTGCTGCAACGCCTACGCCTTCCCAGTGACCCCATTATATACGAGGTAGTTTTACTCCCGAGTTTTAGCAAGGGAGTAAATAGAAACCGAGTAATAATGGGTTTTTAGCGCCGTGTGCATACTCTGCTTTTCACAACGAATGCGAGAAAATAAAACAATCCAATACAATATGAATTGGTTTATTTTATTAAAAATTAACTCGTTAGTTGCTTTTACGACACCCAAGGGAAGAGAGGGGTTGGTAGTATTATATTGATGAGCCTATCTGGCGCTCTATGCTGTTGGATGTATGTGCAGTCTTTAGTCCGTTAGTCGCCTTTTACTACACCTAAGGGAAGAAAGGAGTCGGTAGTATTATTTTGATGAGCCCATCGCCGTTACATGCTGTAGGATGTATGTGCAGTCTTTACCTTGCCTTTTACGACACCCAAGGGAGAGATGGAAAGACTGCACATACGCCCAACAGCATAGAGCAAGCATAGGCTCATCAAAATAATACTACCAACCCCTCTCTTCCCTTGGGTGTTGTAAAAGCGACTAACGGGCTAAAGGCTCACCACCTAAGCACATGTGCAGACTGTGCAGTTGTTTCTTGCTGAAGCGTGGACTGTGTGGGCGTGGTCTGCGTTGTCCATAGATTCAAATGATTACTAATTTTACCATAAACTTTAATAATAACTATCTCCAAAAAGTTGTTGATTAAGTAAACAGTAATAAGTCGAGTCTTTATTCATGATTATTCTACTTAGGACTAATGACTTTTTCGGTTTTGTAGGCTCATTGTCACGTGACAGACAAAAATTTAAAAACAAATACTTAAGAAAATCAATTTTATCCTCGCTCTGGAACGCTACAATGACGGTCTTTTTAAGCAAGAGGAGTGAAAACAATATTTCATAGCAAGTTGTCCTCTAAGAAATCTTGTGTGGAGTAATAACATTTCTTTACTAGCCATTTAGCCATCTAGCCACATTTATCCATAGATTTTCGGTTACGTTCTGAAAATACTGATCGCGTAGTCTACCGTGAGTCTACCCTATTAATAATGCTTCACAATATTGGCTATAATGCAGTTCGTAGCAACGATTGACTACGAGCTACGGTTCATCTGACAGCTGACTACAACTGCGTGCTACGACGCATTTGCTATAGAGCGGTACGATTTCTAATTCATTACAAGCGTGGCGAGATTGTTGCATGGTTGCATTTGTGCATTCATCGAAGTGCCATTTTGACAATTTCTTTGAAAATGACGTGATTAGTAATTCGTATCACCTATTTAATATAACTGATTATGATCGACGCCTAGCTGTCACTGGCTGCGATTGCGTGCTCACGTTCGGTGTTTAAGTATGATTCCTAACTTTTATCAAGCTTGGCGGAAAGGTTTTTTTATTTATAATCCCCCACTGTATTGTGCTGCTTACATACAGCGGCTACCCGAGACTTTTGTTAGATCGTCGGTCCACCTTGTTAGAAGCTAGTTTGGTGGACATCCTTGGTGGAGGCTTTTGTCCAGAAGTGAAACTCTTTCGCCTTGTAATGATGATGATGATGACGTCTTACCTATTAAAAAACGAAAACTTGTATCTCATACAAATAATAAATAATGCATTTTAATATTGTGTGAATTTAGGCATGATCTCATGAGGTTACGTTTCAACATAGATAACCGTCTCAAGTGTCCATTCTACAAAGAACGCGCTCACTCGGTCAACGAACCACACTTCGCTTTCATCGCGTCACACAATTCTGTCAAATGAGTTTATTTATAAATAATCTACAGTATAAGTATACAGAATATACTACTTGGTTTCGTAAGGTGTGGTATACGCACAAACTTTGTGATTTTACTATTAACTTTCATTCATCCAAAATATATGGTAAAAGGTAACTTATATCACTTAAGAGAACTGAACAATTTTGACTTTGTATTTGACCTTTATTACCAAAATACTGACTCCAAATGTTACTATGAAATCGTGTTACAAATTTTAATATAATAATGTTACAAATGGTCTTTTAAACTTCTATCATAATATACAACCTCAAAATCTTCTAAGTAAGTAGTAAAAGTAAGAGAACACGATGATTAAAACATCTGCAACAAAGATCTAAATTGAAAAGCAGGAAACTTGAGACATGACGCCCTAGCGTTTGCTATCAATTTCATTCCGAAACTTTCCTTACTTGTTACGAATTTATCTGATTGCAGACCTCTTTAGCTCTACAAGAGTTTTTAAACACCGAAGCCTTTCCTCATCGGGCGAAATGAAAGTAAATTCTTAACAATCCCACGATTTGCACAGCGAAAACGGTGTCACGCCATCTGCGACTCTACTCAGTTGTCATAAGGTATTAGACGAGAGAGTGGCCAAAGTTTTCGCGGTCGTATTTTATTCGGAAAGTTTTTTTCGGTTTCTGATTATTGGAAGTTGAAATTTTCTTTTTGTTACGACGCGGATCGGTCATGGAGGCGTGAGTTGGAAGGGAAGGGCTAAATTACGTATACAGTTGTATAATATATCACAGATTTCGGTGGCAACTTTCCTTTTCGGTGAAGTAGTGAAGTATTAGCTGAAGCAAAAGTTGTACAAAAGGAACAACAAGTTATCGCATTTTTATTCGGAATCTTAATGCTTCACTGTGAAAAACGAGCTTAGAGATATTTCGATGCTATTATTTGTTAGACTAATATACAAGATAAGTAACTAACATAAATAATTCTATTGTTAGAACGTGAACACCCACTTCTCATAAACCATAAAATCTTAAAAGGACTTAAACCATTTTGTAAATATCAGTAGACCGATGGCGATAAACTAATTATTAAAATAATTTGTTTTATAATACAAACTGTCTTCTGTTATTAAAAACTGAATTACGTATATTTATTAACATCAGAATTAAAAACTTATCAAAAATTTATTACACATTTTATATTCGCAAAATAAATAATCACCGTTTTTTTTTCGAAGTTGGCATAAATGAAACGATTTTTTTAGTAACTTTTTAATTCTAACAATCAAGTTGCACTATATTTCCTTACCATTTTTGTCTATTAAAATTCGAACATTAATCCACTCTGTATCCAGCAACAAATTGTCTTCTTTAAACTAATCATTAAAACTACAAATAACTTTAGCAGCATCCACAAGTCACTCCTGAGTCCTGGAACGGAACGAGCCAGTAAACTATGCAAACGCAACTCGCGACTACAAAATTCCAACTCAAACGCTAGTTACGACATTATTCAAAGTAGTTACACGCTTTTTCCGATGCAGAAAGAGCAAATTCAATTTGCGTACCCTGAAAGTTGACCGACACTACGCGTAAAGTTCATAGTTGACGTTCAACATAGTTGTGTAAAGCGATTAGGAATTGGTATGTGCGAACGGAGTTGTGGAAGTTTAATGTGCTGAGAGAACGGCGCATTGCTCCGCATAATCGGAAATGTTGAGACAACGCTTCTTCAGCCAAATCGGGGAGACAAATGAAAGGCGATACACGATAATGCTGGGTGATTTGCGCAAATCGAAAACTTGATTAGCTAACGTTGTATTATCAAAGCTATGTCTAACGATTAAGCTTTGAAATGTAACTTTCAATTTATTGAAGTTAGTAGTGAAACACAGTATTTATATAATATAATGTGTATAAAGTGTATTTCTTTTTAAATATTATCTTTGACTGATGATTTTTGAACCTTTGTCTGTCTTAAATTAAGTATGAAATATATACTCTAAGGTCGCGACATTCTTCCCGTCATCATATACCAATGACGCCAACCCCTTTCTCGGCTGATCCCCTCCAGCTACTCTACAAGAACCTTACAAGAAAGGAAGGCTTGCTTACTAAAAACCTTTTACGTTATTCTTTGTTTGAGACAAATGCCATTTCTTCGACAGTTTCTCATCGCCGAAATATTTCGATCTGCATGCAGTCTCTATAAGTCTAGCATTGAAATTGATTCGTAAAAAGAATTGCGATGTTCTCAAAGGTTGGGTCGTAAACATTTTTTCACACAGACATGTTTTTTACGTAGCCTATATATAAATTTGTGACCTCATTTATGATGAGTCACATCTGAAGCCTGTAGAGAAAAACCGATTTAACGTTGGTCTTAAACACTATGAAGTTAACACTACTCGTATATACATTCAATAGCTTGTCTATGCTGTTATCATAGATTATAACTAATAAAAAGCAAATAAAATAGAAAAAATTCTAATTAAAGTGTCGCCTCTATAGGGCAAAGCTGTGGCTCTCACCAATACATTACTAGTTCTTATTGCGTCACCAAAAACGCCGTACCATCAAGAAGCAACCAACTAATTCGCCAAATCCACAGACCATTGTTCCGGGGACTACGCAAGAATGTATCGGTCTTTTTGCGTCGCGTTCTCCAGAACGGCAAAAACAAAAAAGGTCCGTCAGCTTCCCGCGCAGTATATCCCGACAATCATTTATCAGAATATAACTAGTGGGGTGGAGAACATTGCTCTGGACGTTTGGCTCGCCGTTTTTTTTTGCTCTGCGGGAAACACAATTTTCGGACTGTTCATATTTTCTGTATGGATGTAATTTTTTTGGTGATTCTACATTAAAGCCTCTGTGTCTTTTACGTGCCGCGAGATGTTTTTAATTTGGAAACACATCACACGGCATTGCATATGTTGCAAAAACAAAAAATAAACGGCAATAACGCTTTAAAGCTCATCTTTTAACTAACTTTTTTTTTTCAATGTGACTCGTCATTGTGACCACATCCTGCCTGATAGTAAGCAGCCGATGCAGTCCAAAATAATAAGAGCGCTCCTCACCGTGGAACAAGCATGGTAACAAGCGCACCCATTCATGACGACCTGAATAAATGCCGTTTCAAGCCACGCTTAAATTTGTGTACTGCCAATATTTTTGCAATGAATAGGTCAAGGATCATAAGACCGCCAGCGGTCGCAAAACAATCGATTTTCGTTTTACGGTGCTCAAGAGGTTAAAGCTTTACCGATGTACTTATAACTAGCTGATTTTCAGTTTTGTTTATAAGTGGTTTATTTAAATGCAAATTAAATACGGACGATGACAAAATTGTGTTTATTACTCGTCTAAAGATTGTTGACTTTCGGGTTACATTACAGATATGTTCAACGGTATTTAACGCATAGTGTATTGTATCAGTGTACTAAGGCACACCTTTCAAATGTCTGCCGCACGCAAATACTTACTTACGTGAAACGTTGAAGAAAGGGCTTCAAAACCCATGTCCTTCGCCGACTAATTTCAAATATTGGCAGGAAATGAATTTTATTAATCTAAGCAACGGATAATGCTAGACGTAGTCTTTGCAGACTATGGTAATACATAAATTGTCTACAAATGTAAAACGGGGGGACTAGGGATGCAGGGGGCAGTAGGGACAAACTCGGGATTTTTTTTTATTTGACTTCATTCATAAACTATAAAAGGTCATAGAGAGATTTTTTCTACTTAGTTAATAGAATATTTCTTTTCTTTATACTGGCAACATAGACTTTCTAAGGCGTCAAAATGACAATGAAAAAGTAAATCAAAGTCAAGACTAAGAGCGCGCAAAATTATTGTCTTGAAAACATTTTAGCTTACGCGGGTGAAATCAGTGTTTGTGTGGTATTAGGGCTTTATTTTGACGGATTATTTACATAGGACCCCAAAAAATTAATGAGGTAAGTGAATTAATAAATATTTTTACTGAAATCATCATATTTGTAAGTTCCTGCATTTGCCGATATTTTTGGGGAGAAATGGGTCAGGTGAGGGGAGAATTGGGACGTTGAATGGGGCGTCTTGGGACAAGAATGGGGTAACTTAGGATGCCTTGGAGCTGACTTGAGACGACTGAGAGGTGAAATGGGACTATATAATAGGGTTGTCAAAACAATTTTAAAGCAATATATTAATTAATTAATAATATTGTGCTATTTAAGTCGATGATTTTTAGGCAGTTTTTTTTTAAATGATACAGTTTCTCCATGAAAATAATTTATTTTTTTATTTACAGAACATGCCACGCACAAACGAGCCTACAACAGGGGCAAAAAAAAAATCTTATTTAGTTGTAAGCATTATTTAGAAGGAATGGTCTTTGATTTATGTTAATTAGTTTTAAATTGTCACTTTTAGATAAAAACGTCTCAATTAGATAAGAAAGAATTTATAATTTGTTTGTTTCATTTAATTTTATAATAGCTAGGTAGGTACTTACTATTATTCTTAGGAAAATTGTTTTTTTTTTGCTAGTACGTAAATAATAATTAAAGCAATACTATTTGATTTGATATCATATCAATGTATATTTCATTATAAAAAAATAATATCCAAAAAGACATTTTTTTATTAAAACTGTATTTCTTGTTCTACTTATTCTTTGATATCCTACCTACCTACCTAGCTTTAAAGTGTAGCTTGCCGCAATATAGTATATAGTTGTAGTTACCTACATACGAACATCATTAAACTTTAATTAGTCGTAAAATTTTGCTAAGTTCATATGAAATAAACACTACCTACTTTTCTTTAAAATTGATTAAAATAAATGGCAGCCCTACTGGAATTCCCGATTCTCCCCTCAACTGGTTCTACTGACCTCGGCTACGAGGTGAATAGGGATCGACAATATTTTTGCCTATAACTCGTTAAACCTGTAGATATATGAATATTAGCTGCTAAATATTTATATATTTATTCACCGGAAAGTAAATAGAAGCTACCATAAGTTACACAGAAGTCGTTTTAATGGTAAAAATCTATTGTAAAGTTCAAAATTGTCCCTATTAACCCCGTTTTACCTCGAATAGCGTGAATTGAAAAGGAATGCTTTTGATGCTATTGCTACTATACCAAATAATGCTGTATGGTATTATTACAGAGACAAAAGACATCTACGATGTTTTTTGAGTAATAGTTCACAAATAAAAAGGTTTCTTTATAGTTTATCTTTATTAGTTTTAATGACAATTAAGTCTTTTGCTGTCACTTTTTAATTTTTAATTTTATTTATATTAGTTCCATGAAAGAACAGGCTAAGGTCTGAGCCATACTGCCTAGTCATTAGTTTTTTATTTGTTTTTTTCCCTTGATGATAATGAGTGGTGATTAAGATGAATGATAAATGATGTTCCCCAAACCCCTTGAGTCCTCAGTAAAGATGTGGGACTTTACTGAGGTCTCACGCGGACTACTTGAGAGAATTTGAAAAGTGATGTTGCACTGTTTTGTTTCATTTGCCAACACTCATGCACGTTCACAAACACTTAACGGTTAATAATCCACTATTATTTCACATTAATATTCGAAAAAACACAAATGTTAGAAAATAAAACAAAACTGCAGACATGACGCTTCACTTTCCCGCCAAGAAGTCTGTCACTTTTTAATGTATAGAGAAGTAAATACATTTAATTGTCATTAACACTTAATTGACGTCTCTGAGTGCGCCAATTACTACACTGTAGCCTTCCCCTTTTCATTTGTGAACTATTTTTTAAAAACCTTCGTAGATGTCTTTTATCTTTGTAATAATACCAAACAGCATTATTTGGTATAGTAGAAGAAAGTCGTGTGAAAACCTTAAATTGGTACCAATTTAAGGTTTTCACACGACAAGCCCACAGTGCTGTGGGCTTGTAACTTTTACTGTAGATATAATTCCGCATAGAATCCGGCCCGCATAGCCCTACAAAGATAGGCAAAAATGTTGAGTTTTTAAAGATGTAAGATGTAAAGATTTTTTTTTAATGTAAAGTATATTTTACTTTTAAATTTTTTTTATTTACTGAACTTCTAAGCCGATTTGGTCACAAAGGTTAGTATAAAACTCGGAAATATTTTTAAAAAGGATGTGTGACAGAATCGTAGAAAATGTAAAACTATGGTCTCCTACCCATCCGGAAAACGCGACATGTATGTCTTTATGTATGTATAATATACATCTTTATACCTATAGACGTTAAACATAATCAAAATTCAAAGGTACAGGGGCAAAGTGAATTACGCGTCGGGCTGTAAACTCCACTCGTCGAATACAGTCTAAACGTGACAGACATAAAACTTGCTACGTACAGTCGGGAACACAAGCACATCCATTAAATAAGGAAAAACGCAAAACTTACATTTAAAAAAAAACATAATATTAATTAATTGTTTCCGTCAATAACGCTCAAATAAACTCTAATAACTATAACAAAACGTTAAAAAAATGTCTACTTAAGTTATTTTTTTTTATGTTTAAACTACAAAGTATTTATTAAGATTTAAAATTTGATTATAATAAACACAACATTAAAAGGAGAACAAAAACAGTTATGTTTATTTTTAACGTTTCTTTACCTTAGAAATATATGACATAAATAAGCCTGAAATATAAATCATTATCATTAGCCAATCGACGGCCACTGTTTGAAGAGGGCCTCCCAAGGATCACCACAACTGGTCGTGTGCTGCTCGCATCCAGCAGCTGGAAACATATTATTGAAATATAAATACAATTAAAATGGTCAAGTATAATTTTGCAGCGATGATACCTATTGTACCAGATTAGATTTCAGACGGTCAGGGTTGATAGCTAGTATAAATAAATAAATAACTAAAAAGTATTAATTTGTTCAAAATTACAAGTTAGCTAACTTAAAACTAACAATATGGAACAAAAAGGTAATGTGGCTCAGCATCCAACAGCTGATTCGACAGCTGTAGCTGATATTCTGCCACAACGTAGCGTGAGTTTACCTCTCAGTCTTGGAAATTTTTTGACACAATTTTGGCGCAACTGTCAACGTCAAGTTTGACAGAATCGAGCATAGACTATGCGATATTTTGCAATAACAATGCATAAGATGTACCACAAAACCGAAATAACCAAACTTGTTCATACTAAAGTAGTCTGGAAGTCTATGAAAACACGGTACAAAGTCAAGTGTGGGTTTTTTATAAGAAATAATTAAATCTTCCCTACTACATTTTATTACAATTATAATTTTAACATTATCCGCTTAGTTTTGTTTTCCTAATAACAACCAATTTGTAACATTCTAACACCACATAATTTATTATGTTCTCAAACACTGTTAAAGTACCTGAAGAGAAAGATAAAGAAACATTTAACTATTGACCACAAGCACATTTAAAACAATAGTAATTACATACGAACGTGCAGTAAAGAGCTAAAATATGTAAACATTTGTAACTCTTAATACAATGGAATAAGAGTCAAAGTGTTTACATATTAGTGCTCGTGACTGTACATAGATTCACGATTTATTCCAAAAGTGTTAGTCAGAGACTAGGCAATGGGTACCGCAGAAGCAGTCCACTGCCATAGTCCACGTTTCACCACGTTACAACTGCACATGTGCTCAGTGTAACAGGTGGTGAGCCCATAGCCGCTCTATGCTGTTGGAAGTATGTGCAGACTTTAGCCCGTGCAGACACCCAAGGGAAGAGAGTATTCTTTGAGCCGCTAAACAAATAAACAATAATAAAGAGCTTAAAGGAGATCATTCAGGCTCCATACATTTTGAGCCTTTTCTGAATGTGCCGGTCAACAAAAAAAATGGTACGTATTGTTAGAACTAGCCATTTGGAGAAATAGTTATTATGGCACAAAAGTTGTAGGATTGCTCCGAGCCAAGTTATACAAGTTCGAAGATTCATCATTTTCATACATTTCAGAAAAGTCCCAAAAAAAATGATTAAAAAAAATATCGAAAACAAATTAAAGTGTGGCATGTAGTCAATTAGGTCTTCAGCTTATGCAGCAACAACACGCAAGTTGCTGACCGTAAGTAAGTATATGACAATCGAAAACTGGCAAAGCGTTTACATATTTTTGAGCATGACTGTAGGCGGCATACGTGTGGTGATCGCGCGATGACTCGGCCATTTTTACGGTTACGAGTGTGTACATAGAATTCCTTGTAATGTCGCATTTTGGTATTGCTGTAAAATAAACAAACAAAACTAATAGAGAGATTAACGTGTTAATATACGTTTCCAACAAAAACAATTTTTGAATGAAAGCCAAAACAATTTTTATTTGTAATTACTTAAAACCATCTAAAATCTCAGTCTTATTTTTTTTGTTAACAGAGTTTTCGTGTGCTAAAGCGTACTACCTAATCTATGCTCTCATACATGTGCTATTGTAGAAACCACAAAAAAGGGTTTAATGGAAAGTGTTTGTAATTATTTATAATAATTATTTAGGGAGGGTATTTCCCCCTTTTTTGGCGCTGTAAAATAAAGAGAGAAAATTAATTGCCCTTACTGACTTTCTTGCCGGCTCTTCTCAGTACAAGGCTGGTCCCCTATAGACTTGCTAAGCAATGGCGTTGTTGAATCTTGATTCTACGCGAACATAAAAAAGATTTTTTTTTCTAGTATCACATACTTACAAAATATATTCAAATCTAACTCCCTTCGATTAATTTCAGTTAGGGTTGTGTGGCGCGTTTCAATTACGGTTCGCGTTCTTCACTTTTTATTCGGAGCAAGATAGATTTTATAAAACTAGCTATAAAACTAACTAACTAACGTCCACGCTGACTTAATCAATCAATCAATCAATCAATACTTTATTCAAAGTCAACAAATGGACCAACTACAAATATAATAAATTACAAAATAAATAAAATAAATCGAATCAAAATTTAAAATAACACAAAGTTGAATAAAATTAAAATAACATAAAATAAAATTTAATAAAAATAATATTACATTATTAGCTCGTACATGTACCATGTCACAGTGATACACGTACTGGCAGTCTTACTTACGACCCGACCCGATCCATACTTATTTTAAAATTTAGACATTTTGCGACTAAGACGATTTGCGATGTGTACGAAGTGAGAAACTAGTAATTTCGACATTTTGCGATTAAGACGATTTGCGATGTGTACGAAGTGAGAAACTGGTAATTTAGAATTTAGATATTTTGCTACTAAGACGATTTGCTATGTGTACGAAGAGAGAAACTGGTCGAATTGCGATTTAGGGAATCCACGCGCCCGACCCCTTGTTGTTTTTACTCTGATAAGGAATAAGTATCTTGACACTAAATGTGGGAAAATCTGTGCCGGAAGTTTTTATTTTTTAATAAAAATGTTTTATTTCATTATCAAACCAGGTGTTTACAATGTTGAGGTGACTTTCCTGTTAAGTATAAAATACCTGTATCAGGGCATTGATGATCCTAAGGTCCTCCAGGCTAAATGTCTTTTGAATGAGTTAGTCCACTAGTCAAAACATGACATTTTAGTATTGACATTTTAATAAAACAAAGACAAAAAGGGAAATTAAAATAAACAAGTTTGACAAACAGTAAAGATAAATGGTGTGTGTGTGTGTGTGTGTGTATGCGCGTTTGAGTGTGAGTGAGTGTGCGTGTGTGTGTGTCATGTGAGTTTTGAAATAAGTACTCTAAAGATCAAAAAGTTCATGCCAGTGTAATACATATTTGTTTTCATAATGAAAAATTAAATAATAATAAATAATATTTATATTTAAACTCATTATATTTAGTTTAAAAGTTTATAGACTAATAATGATGAGGGTTTGTGGTCACCTATATTTTTCACATACCACCACGAACACATGTCACCCCCTTCCTAAACTCTGCTAGACTGTTGAAAATGGAAGCACGCAGGCGTGTGCATCTGGCGTCTATGTTGTTTGGCATCATCCACACGGGTAAGCCAAAGCCACAATATCTTTTAGAAAAGCTAGTAAAAGTCCACTATAAGTACCCAAAAAGATCTTGCACTCATGTCTGGATCTTCGGGGATCTTTAGATTTGCCGCCTCTAAGTGCTGGAATGATCTTCCTCCCCCGCTGCGAGATCTAGGGACAAGGAAAGCGCTTACAAGTAAGTTAAAGTGCTACCTAATGACGTCGCAAAATATGCACCCTTAAGTTAAATTACATATACCTACCTACTACCTAATTATTTTTTACCGCTGAATGGCATTCTTTCCCTCGAGTGGCGAGATCTGAAATAAAAAACCTATGTTCAATGGCTGTGGGACGGGCATAATAGTTTTCCTACATGTTTCTGTATTGTTTTGACATAATTTGATTTAAGTTTTTTAGAGGTGTAATTATGATTTCACTTACGTAAGGGTGTCGCTCGAGGAGCTTGAAAAATGTTTGCCGTTTCGTTTGACGCGTTCTTCCTATTCGCGTCGCTGCTGTGAACATTACATTGTAACTTTGCATTGGATTTGATTGTACCATTGCATTGATGAATGATGATACTATTCTTCGTCCGCTTAAAATTGTAACAAAGAGTACCTGCCTACCTAGATTTGTTTTAAAACTTGTAAGTCAACATGACAATGACATTGACAGTTTTCACCCTTTAGTATAGGGAGCCGAGAACATTCTGACAATGTTTGTTTTTCTTTTTTGTTCTTGTAGTATTGTCTGTTATTGTACATGTATAGTTTTATGTAATGTGTACGCGTGTCATGTAAATCTGTATGTCTGTATGTTGTTTATCTGTATGTCCCGTTCGCAACAACACAAGTTGAGGCAGGGTCCTGATTGACCTTTGTTTTTTATTTTTATTATGTTATTATCGTAATATTTTGTTTGTCAATAAATGTTTCTCTCTCTCTCTCTCTCTCTATATATATATATATATATATATATATATATATTAATTAAAATCAATGTTAGTATGTGTGTCCTCTATGCGTTTCGAAACTATTCGTTTATGGACATAGTGCATGTACGAGTATAACTTATATATATTTTATTAGTATATTTCTTTTTAAAATCATGTCTTGGACGATTCGAAGAGCTTATACGTGTTACTTAGAGGGGAAAAAAGGCCTCCTGAATTTCTTGCCAGGTTCTTCACAGTCGAATTCTCTCTCAAAATCCGAACTGGTGGTAGATAAGGTAGGTAGATAGATTAGCTTTTAAGATTTAACTACACGTTAGTTAACTGTTACTTTGTTTTTGACGTCAATAAGTGCCTGTTATATTGAATAAATGATTTGGGTTTGACTTCACTTCACTTTGACATTGATCAAGTGGTGATTAAAC
Source organism: Scoparia ambigualis (assembly GCA_963921215.1). Taxonomy (NCBI): domain Eukaryota; kingdom Metazoa; phylum Arthropoda; class Insecta; order Lepidoptera; family Crambidae; genus Scoparia; species Scoparia ambigualis. The sequence continues at coordinate 6,096,754 of OY992521.1, forward strand.
TTTTGTAGGCTGTTTTGCGGACACCCGCAAAGGTTCCTGACCCAAAAAGACGTGACATTGCAACAAAAAAAAGTATTTATCTTCAATGTGTTGTGTCCCGTACACTTCAGTAAATAATTTAATATATTACACAATTTTCATGAAAGTCTCATTTCACATTTTCACCATCATGTTATTTAAACTTTTCCCGTTTTTCTCTTTCCCGCAACAATAACTACAATTTTTTTTTGCATTGCACTTAACAGCTTTCTTAGTTCAAAACGAAGCAGCTCCATTAAGTTATTTCCCGTTGTGTATACATTTTAAACGGAGGTATTTGCTGCAGCTCGTCGGCAATGCAAAGTTGGGCGCTCGTTGCGTTAGCACAGTTTGTTGAGCCACCAGACTGAGAGATAGAAATGCCGCTGAAGTTGAGAACGGAAAATTGTGTGTCTGTAACGCGGACTAAACAGTTTTGTTTCAATATGCATCGGGTTTATATTGCGTTTTGAGGGGTATTCACATATTCGTAGATGCGAGAGTTGATTATGATGAATCATGTCCAATAACACAGGTTTTTTGTTTTTTTAATATCACGTAAACCTTTAAAATTATAAATTGTGTATGATTTAGACTTGTTGTATACAGTTTAGTAAATAACTATGTTACGTAAAATACACCCACTTGTGGAAAATAAATAAATAACTAAAGAAAAATCAAATCAAGCGGTCAGAAATAAGTAAGAGTGCGGTGACTCAGTATATGCATTGTGCGATCACACAATTACGCAGTACATACTTAACTATACAGACTGTTACATTTGCTGGACTCCTGACGTGAACCCATTCCCAATATTTAAATGCATAAACAAGCGTGTTTCTGCTGTAACTTAATATAACCAGCCAAAGAACGTTCACTGTTAGACAAAGGCGTCCCCCAAGCATCTCCATAACGACCGCTCATATGCTGCTCGCGTCCAGCGGCTACCAGCAACTTCACCAATTTGTCGGTCCACCTTGTTGGGGACCTGCCTATAATGCATCCTCCGGTGCACAGCCATCTTTGTTACAATACTGATATAATTAGGCGTCAGTTCACAGCTGGATACATGCCTCTCCCAATGCATTCCACTAAGTCTGATCTTCAGCTTTTCATATCTAATTAGCTTCAGCTTTTTGTGATTCATAATAGCAAAATAAATAATCTGTCAAATTTTGTCATTTGACCTCTATCTTTATAAGAAGATGTAATCTAAAAATGATAGAATAAAAACGCATTTCCATATAATATACATACCTCGCCTGGGGATTCTGCCCAGGTTATTGGTTTACAAAATAATTAAATTTAAAGGTTTAATGGAACATCGAAAAGTATAAGGCACTTAAACGTAAAACGTAATTAGCATTCTGATACGCCAGAGAGGAATAATGAAGACGCTTAATAATTCGCGCAGCGCAACTTCTAATGTTATCAAACAAGGAGTTATCAAACTTGGGGGAACATTCTTACCGGACTGTTCCGCTCGTACGTTCCAGGGAAAACAGCTCTGACGTCCCGCAAAGAAGATAAGTCAATTTGCCCAAGTAAGGTTGCTGTTCTCGACATTGATGCTGTGTTCTTTGGTTCGTCTTCGTTTTAATAAAATCTTATTTGATACTAGCGGATCTCTCGCCACTTCGTCCGTGTGTACAAAGTTTAGGAAGAATCAAGAATCAGATTCAATATCATTTGTTCAGTTTAGGCTGCAGCACTTAATATGATTGCATTAGGCTATTGGTTCGTGAGTCAATGGGGAGGAAGACCTTGTACTGAGAAGAACCGGCAAGAAACTCAGCAGCGGCATTTCATAATGTACATACATATAATCACGACTATTATCCCCTAAGGGTTAGTCAGAGACTAGGCAATGAGGACAGCAATAGCAGCCCTCTACCATAGTCCACTTTTCACCAAATAGCGACTGCACATGTGCTCAGCGTGACAGGTGGTGAGCCCATCGCCGCTCTAAGCTGTTAGATCTATGAGCAGTCTTTAGTCCGTTAGTCGCCTTTTACACCCAAGGGAAAAAAAGGGGGTGGACGTTGTCTTTTACCGCTACGCAACACGGTTAAAATGGAAAATACATTGACATTTCATAATATGGCAAATACTTTTCGTTTCAATGGTTGTCATTACCAGGCTACAAAAACCGGCGAAGTGCGAGTCGGACTCGCCCGTGAAAGGTTCCGTAGCAGCAGGTAACATCATACAAAAGTTCTTGTAGTTCGTTGTAACTTTGATCGATGTTTTAATAATAGTGTATTTTTTGTAAATTAATTAATTTATGACGTAATAAAAAAAAACTACTCACTAGATCTCGCTCAAACCAATTTTCGGTGGAAGTTTGCATGGTAATGTACATAATATATTTTTTTAGGCTTATCATTTTCTTATTTTAGAAGTTACAGGGGGGGGGGGGCACATTTTACCACTTTGGAAGTGTCTCTCGCGCAAACTATTCAGTTTAGAAAATAATAATCTTATAAACCTCAATATCATTTTTGAAGACCTATCCATAGATACCCAGATACCCCACACGGATGGGTTAGGTAAAAAAAAAATGAGTTTCAGTTCTAAGTATGGGGAACCCCCAAAATTTATTGTTTTTTTCTATTTTTGTGTAAAAATCTTAATGCGGTTCACAGAATACATCTACTTACCAAGTTTCAACAGTATAGTTTTTATAGTTTCGGAAAAAAGTGGCTGTGACATACGGACGGACAGACAGACATGACGAATCTATAAGGGTTCCGTTTTTTGCCATTTTGCTAAAGAACCCTAATAAACGGTGTTTTTTCATTACTGTTCATTTAGCTGTAGACTCTACTTACCTACGGGAAACGGAAGTGATATTATAATGTAGGTATGTTGAATTATAATGACTCAATTAAAAACCTACACAGTAGATGAGCCAAATGCAACCTAAATGATAAAACAGTTTAAAGTACTCGCTTAAGGGGCCTATTACATTTTGACTGTGATTTTTGCGTAAAATGGCCAATTTTGGCGTTATGGATCTCGGAAACAAAAATACATTAACAATTATGACTTATTGAATAGTGTAGAATAGCTATTAGAATAATGCGTAGTGGCCTCGCTTTTTGTAAATTTTGCTTAACTTTTTAATTAAACCCAAAATTGCAGAGAAAGATTTTTATAAAGTGCGCGAAGGCACTTTTTTGAGCTCATCGATTGAACTACTCTTCTAAACAAGTGAAATAAAAAAATTATAATGTTATCTCTTATATAGTCGAATAGTGCGTAGCGGCCTCGGAATTTTTAAATATCATTGATTTTATATAGAATTTTTTTTTTATTCTAAACAAAAAAACTTCGAAAATCGCTATAATTTAACTGTGAATATCTCCTATTTACGATAATATTATTGAGCAAAATTTATGCCAGAGTAATTGTTACTTCATGAGGAATAAAGATTTTATAATAAATTTATTATCCTATTTCAATAAAAACGATAATACAACTGTAAAATTACTACAAAATTCGATGCGCCGGCCGTCCGAATTCAACTTATGCTCACAGAATGGAGATTTGTAATATAATGCACAAATTTATTATCCTATTTCGATAAAAACGATAAATACAACTGCAAAATTACTACAAAATGCGAAAATGGGCGTTTTACGCAAAAATCACATTCGAGATGTAATAGGCCTCTTAAATGAAGTTATTATCTGCATTTTAACTTAAAGACCGCTCGCCCGTAAGTTTCTCGGACGCAAAATGAGTTTTACGATTTAAATTCTTTCATTCTTACAATCACTTGCACACTTTCACTTGCAAATAGGCTAACTTCGGTTTTGATATAATAATCACACATGAATCATTCAGACGTCATAATCTTACTATTCTGACTGATATTTTAACCCAGTTAAAAACTTTTTAGTTATTATGTTTATGCTTTGTTATGTTTGAATACTTTATTTATTTTGGTAATTGGGGCTAAGCATATCGTATATTAATCTGTAAATTTAAACGTAAGAATATAATATTTTTTTTTGAAATTTTACATTTACATTTTTTTTTATTTATACTTTATTGCACAAAATTGAGAACAAATGGCGGACTTAATGCTGAAAACATTATCTACCAGTCGACTAGTAAAACGAGTTAGAAAAGAAAATAGACGGCGCAAAAAATATTCTATTTAGATAAAAGTGAGTACCTATATTATTCTTTATGAAGTGCTTCATTAAAAAGAAACCTTTTTAAATTTCAACGTCTTATAATGTTTGGGTCCACCGTGTCGCGTATAGGTGAAAGAATACTGCCACCCCTCTTCCCTTAGGTGTGGTAGAAGGCGACTAACGGACTTAAGACTGCACATATACACAACAGCATAGTGCGGCGATGGGTTCCCACCTGTCACGCTGAGCACATATGCAGTCGCTATTTGGTGAAAAGTAGACAATCAGAGGACTGCTTTTGCGGTCCTCATTGCCTAGTCTCTGACTAACCCTTCGGGGATAATAGTCGTGATTATTTGTATGTATGTATGTATAATTATTGTAGTTAAATAAATAAATGAATAAAATAAATCTTTCCTACAATCACACCAATTATCTAGCCCAAGAGAAGCTTCGAAGAAACTCGTTAAATGGTTACTAGACAACGGATAAACATACTTAAAATACTTAAATACATACTTATTATACATAGAAAACACCCAGACCCGAGACAATTTAGAAAAACAATAATTTCTAAATTGACCCGACCGGGGATCGAACCCGGGACCACAGAGATGGCGACACCATGAAAACCGGTGTACAAACCACTCGACCAAGGAGGTCGTAAGGTAAGGTATATCACTGTCATCCAGGTACTCAACTCAACCTATAACACAATTATAACATTATGGTAATGTTGTTCCAAGCACGTACGTGTGTAACACAATTTACATGAGAAAATAATATAACCTGACGCTTCGGAGTACCCGATAACTAAGTCATCAATCTATCGTTATTATCAGAATGAAACTCGAAGCAATTATCAGTGGCAAGACGGGAGTGGGGGGGGGCTCTTACAGCCCATAAAATCCATTACTGTGAGGGCCCTCCACACGTCCCTCTTATTACAATAGCCTTCTTTGTCATTGTACGACAGAAATTAATTGACGAATCACCCCCACTCTAATTGATGGAATCAGTGACGCACGCTAAAGAATGATTCCGTTGATAAATGGAGGGTGTTTAAACAGGCTGCTAAAGGCGTGTACGAAAACCTTTTTCTCTTCAAATTTAGTAACTAACTAGCAGAACGCCGACGACTTCGTTCGCGTGGACCCCGTACCCCGTGACGAATTTTCAAAATGACTCCCCTCTTACTGGATGGGGTACGCCCCAGTGACGACGCTTACATCGCATTTGTTCTATCATCAATAGTTTTTGTAGCTCATGCGATGTAAGAACATGACTAGAGTTTTAGTAAGGATCCCTAATATTTTGAAATTATAATATAGCCTATGTCACCCGGAGATAGTGTAGCTTCCCAACGGTGAAAGAATTTTTTAAATCTGTCTAGTAGTTTCGGAACCTATTCAACACAAACAAACAAATATTTCCTCTTTTTAATATTAGTATAGACAAGAGAATAAAGAAAATAAAAAGTGAACAGTGTACACTTCTAAACATTCGCGATAGGTTCTGCCCAGAATCCTATTGGTTAGCGACCACCGTAAAAGCAGTATCTGTTGTGCATTGATGTTCTGGTTGGAAGGGTACATAATAGAGCTAATAAAATAACTAAGCATAGAGCCCCAGTCAGTAGCATACTATAGGAGTTACAAAACCAAAATATGGTACCTGTTTAAACAGGCACCAAATGCGTCTACAAAAACCTTTTTTTTATCTTCAATTTTGTGATAAGAGTATATAGAAACAAAAGTAAAAAGTACACACTGCTATACATTTGTTATTGGAAGAGTTCTGTCCAGAATCCGATTGGTTGGCGACCACCCATAAAGCAGTATGATTATGCAGCAGTACATTATTCGCTATAGCACTATCAGTCTGGCCTATATTCTTTGCCTGCTTAGTAGCATACCGTTGGAGTTACAAAGTCACAATGTGGTATAACGCTAACTCATACGTAAATGTATCCTTAACAATCCTTTTGAAAGACCTGAGGCTGGTGTAACTCGACCGAAATGTCTAAACACGGAATTTAAATCTATATCGTAATCATTTCCTTCCTATAATTCACAATAGACAACGCATTGGTGATTCATTATAGGTAGACATTCAGGCATGATTTCCTTATGTTTTTCTTGTTATTAGTATTTATTGTAGTATAATAATTTAAAGTATTCCTAATATATAAATATCATATAAATTCACAAAGTTACTGTAAAAGATTCCAATGCCGTAACGTAAAGGTACTGAATCAGTCCTAGCCATCCATTATTTCTTGGCATCCGAATAAGATAGATTAGTTAATCTTTGCTAAAAGCTTCAAATGTAGGTTGGAAGTTTCTGGTAATATTACTAAACTAAATACTTTATCCTACAATTCTTATAAGCAGGTTCTATTCCCAGCGGGAGCACGTTATTATTGAACCGCAGACAGGATAATATATTATTTTCTTAACCCGTCTGACTAGCTACCACTGATGGACAATTATTAATAGTACCATTGTTGTAGTAAGAAAATATAAGAACTAACAAAGCCAGTTCCTTATTGATTAAGAAATCTGGGTGTGGTAAGCTACTTCAAAATGAAAATAATTGCCATATAAGGGATAATGTTTTTGAGAACGAAAAGCTTTAAAGTTTCGGATATGCCGATACCAGGAGACAGATTTGTCGTTCTTGTAATTATTATTTATAAAATTAATCGTGTCGCGTAGCGGTGAAAGAATACTACCACCCCGCTTCTTCCTCTTCTTCGTCCTCTTCTTCCTCCGCTTCTTCGTCGTGAAAGAAGACTAACGGAACGACTGCACATACATCCAACAGCATAGAACGGCGATGGGCTCACCACCTGTCACGCTGAACACATGTACTGTCGCTATTTGGTGAAAAGTGGACTATGGTAGAGGACTGCTTTTGATGTCCTTATTGCCTAGTCCCCGACTAACCCTTCAGGGATAATAGTCGTGATTATATGTATGTATGTATTCATAAAACATAAAGAATATACATCATACATATTAGTCAGTTAATCCAAATAGGAGTTAGATCAGCAATGTAACAAACATACATACAACGGAGGTTTATAATATCGTAGATAGGGTTTATTATCAAGGGTATTCCTAGAACCGTTCAGTAATCAGCTGCTGTTTGAAATCGAAGCATTAACAATATCTCATTTCAAAGCACTACACCGTCAAATCCAAAATCTGTCCACTAGAACACGTCCGTTGGACAAAGGCACTACAAAAATACGACTATCGTTTCTTGTTTATAACATTTCTTTAATAATTTTTGTAAAATTAGTGTATCGCCTAATGTAAATATGCTAAATTGTAAAATACCTGACATCTAAATAAACCTGTCTCCTCATAACCTGCCAGCTGTCTTCCCTTCACACACAATTTCTTAACCGCCTCTGTTGTCTAGTGGCTAAGCTACCTGTTTCAGACCCAGAGGTCCCGGTTCGATTCCCAGCGGGGGGTACATCTTTGTGTGCTCGGTTTGGTTGGTGGTAGGGCTGTTAAGTCCGCCTGGCTAGCTGCCACCATCTTATCTAAGTCTGTCGCCATAACAACGATGTTTATAGCATTGTTGTGTTCCGGCAGTTTGAGATAAGATAGCCAGTTCCTCAGTGGTTGAGGATTCCGGGTGAAGCGCGCTTCCACCTTCGGCCTTATCGTCACTTACCATCAGGTGAGATGAAGGTCACGCGCGTACCCGTTGCCAATAAAAAAAAATATATACATATATATATATTTTATAGTTAATAACCGATTTTAGATTTCTCACAGACAAGAGAATATAAGGCCTGGGTTCCGCTATTTTAAAATTCTAAATGACTAAAAGTACGCTATGCAAGTTATACTTTTTACCATTATTTACAGTCAGAGAGTCAGAGTATTCATCCAATAACTAATATCATATCACTGCCAACCACAAGCGTACGAAGTCACGAGCGAAAGCTAGTAAACAAAAAGTTATAAAAACCTAAAACTACAACGCTGTTTGCTAGTTAAGCCTGCGTGTGTGTAATTTAAAAGCAAAAAGGTTACCCAACACTGCCAGCATTTTGCAACAGTTTATGTTTTCAATAAAAACCGCCGTATCTCATTTCATATAACAACAAGATTACACAAAAATAAATCCTAAAAGAATCGCTGCAAACACGTTCCCCTAACATGGGATCGATCCGGCTGTTTGTGCGTAAGCCAAAATCGCCTGTAATATTTGTATAGGTTATGTACTTCGCCTCAAAGGCGTAGTAAGGAACCTGCCTAAGTATACTTTCATTTTCACTTTTTTGCACCGAGCTCGTTATTTCTCATTAGACAACTCTGGCTTAGTTTGTACTCTAGGTCTCTGCCTTCTAATTGTTTAACTTAGTCTCGCTATAAAATAAGGTTAGTTTTTATTTTATTTAGCGGATCTCAGAGAATGGTCTGGAGTAGGGTATGCTAAGATTAAGTGATAGCGTAGTAGTTTTATTAGCGTTTAGAAATGCTTCGTATAGTTATTTATAAATGTAACTTAAATATGTAACTTTTATTTATACCTGCATAGATTATTTGACATGGTCAGCTATGTTCTGACATAGATTACTCTGGTAATCTTTGCTTTCTGGCCAATTCTTTCCAAAAAAACGAAGCAAGGAACTTCAGAATGAAATCCTTTAAGGCTTCTTAAGACTCACTGTTAGTCAGTCACGGTTAAGTATGGTAACACAATGGCATTGTGTATAGAATGTCTTTGATGTACAACCTAAACTAAAACAGGCTCGTCGGTGTTATGATGGCCTAATCCACTGCCTTCTAATCTAGACGAGAACGTCAGCACTCAGGCTAATGATTTGCGAATTCCTAAAAAAAAATATCAAAAACAAAAGAGGCCCTCTTAAAATTTTCAAACGAAATCTCTTAATGCTTTTATAGAATCAGTCTTTGGCGCGAAGAACTACAGCGTTCACATTAGCGAACTCTTGAAGCGGGCTCGCACTTCAGCCTGCGAAAGGCAAACGAGGCCCGTTTTAGATTTCAATAACGTCACAACTGGGGCGAGGTCGCCGCTCTTCAAATGTTTCTTTATTTATATTTGATAATTCTTTTTTTTTTATAAAAGCTTGATTGAAAATTGTTATATTATTGTCCGAACATCACATGTTGGTTTGTTCTCTTTTTTAAAATATTTATTTAAATTGTTACATTATCATAAAAAAAATAGCGGCATCACTGATGTTTGGCTTTTGCAAGTTGCAAGTGCAAATACCAAATACCAGCTTTCGTTGTGTAATGAGCAATAATTCAAATATCTGTGGTTGCAATTCTTCTTTGAAGTTATACAGGCTCTCATACTTTACTATGATGTTCTTTTGTTTGCTCACATTTTTGTGTAGCAACACCACGATGGCCGTGTGGCGAAGCAGTCGACCCGACAACCGGAAGTCCAGGGTCCAAATTCTCAGGTTGGGCATTGGGCTGAAATATCCGAAGCATATTTTTCGATGCATAGCAATTACCTAACAATTATTTTCTTTGTGATGACGAACGCCTAATTATCTTCTGACTAGGTGTGGTTGACTGCAAGGGCTTTTATAACGTCAGGATAAAACATTTTACGTAAAATAAGATATCAGGAAGGACGTCCATACATTCGTTTGCTGGTATAGTTGATCAAAACTATAACAAAACGTGTAGTATTTCGTAAACTTTAGAACTCAATGAATAGTAAGTAAATAGCATTTTTTTTATAAAAAACACACTTCTATCCTCCCGTGACAAGTACGAGCCCGTTTTAGATTTCAATAACGTCCCAACTGGGCCAAGGTCACGATTCTCGTAATCCTCCAAGCGGTTTACGTTGTTCCCCGCCGAGCCGTCTTCCTTTATCGTTTGGAGAGGTGGAGATATGAAATTTTATGTCCGTTATTTTGTGCAAAACTCCCTCTAGCCGGAACTCGTTGTGTGTGCTTTAACTTTTTTTTTGTATTTTTAATGTGACCGCTTTGTCTGGTTTGCTGTTAGAAATAAAATTATCAGTTGCCTGATCTTAACTTCCCTTAAAAACTAGTTTCTTGTTATTCTATTACTAAATTGACCGAGTCGCGTAGCGGTGGAAGAATACTACCACCCCCTCATTCCCTTGGGTGTCGTAAAAGGCGACTAACAGACTAAAGACTGCTCATACATCCAACAGCTTAGAACGGTAATGGGCTCACCACCTGTCACGATGATCACATGTGCAGTCGCTATTTGGTGAAAAGTGGACTATGGCAGAGGACTGCTTTTGATGTCCTTATTGCCTAGTCCCCGACTAACCCTTCAGGGATAATAGTCGTGATTATATGTATGTATGTATTCATAAAATTACTTTTGCGGTCCTCGTTGTCTAGTCTCTGACTAACCCTTAGGGGATAATAGTCGTAATTATATGAATGTATGTAAATTTACCACAATTACCGTCTTAGTTTTTATTGGTATAAAAGTCTGCATTACTATAACAGCTTAATAGGTCAAGTATCATAATGCTAGGTTTACACGGGCTTAGTAGCTAATGCTTACTACTTGTCACCAACACTAAGTCCCAATATGACAAGTGAGAAGTAACCGTTTACACGTTTGAGTTAGTGGAAGGTATTAGTGACCAGAAACGACGCCACCTGATTTTGCACACTGTGTTTAAACATTATTAAAATAGCCAGCGAAACCAGTATTATTCATCTCTTCAACGATTTTCTGATAAGCAGCATCTTTTGCGATTTATTCTTGTATAAACCCGATTTTTGGTTCCATAAACATTCGTAGGATTTAAATTCCTGGATGAACTTTTTAGCTGTTTCGGAATTCCACCTTTCCGCAGCCATGAAAAAAAATACGTAAACAAACAAACACGTGTTTTCACTTTCCCGTATAAGTAACTAGTCACTAAGCTGCATCTAAGCTGTTTACACATGGTTAGCAAGCGACAAGTGCTTAGTAAATCGTGGTGGGGAATCGACTTGTCGCTTAGTAATAGGATCGATTTCTATTCACTTGCACTATTCACAAACACTAATACTAAGCACTAATCACCATGTTTATACATCGGGACTTAATGTTGGTGACAAGTAAGTACTAAGCATTAGCTACTAAGCCCATGTAAGCCTAGCATAAGACCGCCGGCGGTCGCGAATTAATTGATTTTCAATTGTGTCTGGTTTTACGGTGTTCACGGGGTTAAAAGCTACCATACATTTCAGGTGTGAAGTTTGTCTTTATGTATGCAAAATACTCTATGTTTGATTTTAAATGTAATTTTATGCTACCGCCATTTCATATATTTGTGATAAATTGCAGTTAAATAAACTTTGTACCTATTGACACAAATTTGAACGCAAAGCTTTGAAGGTTTATTAGCAAAGAAAGAGTTTTATTTGGCTAACAAAAAGTCACAACAATAGTGAAAAATAGAAGAATTCCTTTATGTTGTAACTCCAAAAGCAACAATTGGAATCTAAAGAACAGCCCCATAAAATACGAAATAAAAATTCTGGACCCACTCAAAAGTTGAAACACAATAAAAGGCTGGCTCTTTCGTTTACCGCACAATAAAAAAATATTATAAGAAGAAAGTATATTATGCCCTATACCGCGTGTATAAAATAAACAATGGTTGTAAAAGGTAGATTGTTAAGGCCGGCCGCTAAGTTTATGGGTAATATCGTTTTTTCTCATGATTGCGAGCAGAATTGCCCTATTTGGGATTGTTAGTTTCTATGCAAGCTTGTGTTTCTTCATCTCATTTTGTTTATAGTTAACCACTCTTATAACTATTTATCCTGCTGATGCCGACCAAAGCACAATATTATGTACTTGTGAAATTTAGATTTTGTAGTTACGTCATACTCGTAAATGCGAAATATGAGCAGAATGTGTAGGTTTAGCATTTAAGTAATTTTTTTATATTTTTAACAGGCTACTTTTATTAATAATAATCCGCAGGGAAATTTAATAGTTGTTATTTTATAAAGATATTATTAGAGCTGTATAGTGGCAGCTCCTAACAGATTACCACCAACCATCTCTTTCCTTGGGTGTTGAATAGGCGACTAACGGACTAAATACTGCACATACATCCACGCGGCGAAAGGGCCTATAATAAAAATAAAAGTAAATAGTCGAAAGTATGCGTATGTGTTTATGTATTTAAAAAAAAATCATTATATAACTCACAAAACAATATAATAAAACAATAATACAACTCGGGCGCAACGCCACTTAAAATTATAACATTAGCGATGCATAGCTTCTCCCCAGAGTGAACGAGTTGGAGAAATGCCAAATCTATGCATTTTTATTTTAGCCTTAGACTTAATTATGTTTAGTAAGGGTAACATTTTAACAACGTTTCACTCACTTTTTACAATGGATTTATATTTTTAAAGACCAAAATGTGTTTTTATTTAGCGTAACCCATTGCTTCGTAGGTCTATACAGGGTGTGATACCTGTTAGTACTGAGAAGAACCTGCAAGTAACTCAGCAAGGGCATTTCTTTATCCCTTTCCTTTACGGCGTCAAAAAATATTAGAAAATAAATGCCATTAATATCATACTTATACACTTTCCACTACTAATCTGTAAGTACTAATATTAAAGAGGTAAAACTATGTTCAAGAGTAAAGAAGTAAAACTTGGTTAGTTTGGATGTATGTACTATTTTTCAAAACTGTACATAAGCGATTAAAAATGCTTTCACTAATATTTAAAATGGATTTTCAAGGTGGATAAAGGCTGTATTCTAAATATAATATAATATAATTGGTGACAGGCTGCATTTTACGGCGAAGTCGCGAGAAAAAGCTATAGTAAACATATAAATTACTAAAGACGACATTTCATTGTTTATGATTTTACAGAGTAAGTTTTATTATTTCGTTTGTAACTTAATGCATCTCACTACATAAATTTAATTTACGTAATTTTAATTTAAAATTACGTAAAATAAAATAATAAAAAAAAATTTGCTCAAATAAAATTTTAAATTTTATTTAAGCAAATTTTTTTTTGACCCTGATAATATTTCATGCGAAACGTTTACACCAAAACTCTGTTTAGCATTAAAATCCGCTTAATCGCCACGTGCAACCCGCGGTTGGCATGAACTTCAATCGTCCATCAAAAATGCGGTCAGCGGATTTCAGAGGCGTAATATGCTGCGCGAATTTAATGTAAACAGAATATTGGGATCGATGCCGGTATGCGTCAGCCGGTCTAAATGATAACTCTTTTTTTAAATTTCAACACTCAATACTCAATGTTTATTGCAAGTTTTATTGTGTTTTTATTGAAAGAATTATTTAAAAATGGAGTCTCAACACTGTTGTTGTGAAAATAACACGAGAAAACCTTATTTATTGGTAACTAGTGGCCGCTCGCGGTTTCACCCGCGTGGTTCCCGTTCCCGTGGGAATATCGGGATAAAAAGTATGCTATGTGTTAATCCAGGTTATAAATGCCAAATTTCATCCAAATCCATTCAGTAGTTTTTACGTGAAAGAGTAACAAACATTCATCAATACTTACAAACTTTCGCGTTTATAATATTAGTTGGATAATCGGTGTTATAAAATGAATAATTGGTGTACATTAGACACTTAAACTTTGTTGTTGTACTTTTATTTATTTATTTTTCTGTTGTTCTTAGCGCCAGTGCTCATTTTTTTATAATTATTGTAAAATATAGGCATCGGCACGGCTTAAGCTGAGCGGAGACCTTTTTGGTACAAAATGTTATCAAATCTTAGCTAAGGTATTTTGTTGTGTATTTTTTTGTAACAAATAAACATTATTCTATTCTATTCCATTCCATTTCCATTCCGTTCGGTTTTAAACAAAGACATTTTTGGGTTAACACGTTAAGCGCCAAATGTATCATCCCTTGCACAGAAGCACATCGGTGTAAACCAGATGATACACTTAGCGCCTAAAGTGTTAAATCGCGTTTTTCTATTTGATAAAAATGAGTATCTATATAAATTTTGATATATTTAGAGAAGGAAGTGATATTCATCATCATCAGACATAGACTTCGAATATGGTAGTTTATAAATGGACACTTTAACCATGGTCAGAACCAGGCCATTGAGTGAGACATAATTTGGCAATCAAGCGACTAAAATAGCAGAACTGGTCTGGATTTGCTACTCCCAGAATTTTTTTTTGCTAAAAACGAACTATTTTAGTCGTAGTATTTTTGAACGTCAGGATTTACCATTAGTTATTCAGTAAATTTTCTTAAAAACAAAATAAAGAAATGAAAACCATTGATCATGAGATAGTAAAGTCAACTCAACAACCACCTGTGACAGAGTATTGTGAGCTCAGCTGCGTGAAACTAGACGCAATACAAATATACTTGTTAACCTTTAGGAGTCTTCTTGACAGACAAGAGAATGTATAAAGTTACACAATTAAGAATCAACTTGGTTTTAGAACCAAGTTGGAAACCAAGGTTAGATTTTGATGACCTCCGTGTTCGAGTGGTTACAAACTACTCGACGATGACGAGACGCCGGGTCTGGCGTCGCGCCATCTCTGAGATTTCGGGTTCAATTCCGGTCGGGTCAATTTAGAGAAAAAATGGTTTCTAAATTGATTTCGAGCCTGGATGTTTTTTTATGTTTATGTATATTTATCCGTTATTTTACCATATTAACGAGTTTCAATAGAATACTCATCTTGGTCTAGATAATTTGGTGTGAGCGTAAATTTAATTTTGAATTTTAACTGACTTCTTCAGAAAAGTCAGTTAAAATTACGTCTCCGCCACGAGTACCTACGTAAAAGGTCGAACTTAAATTGGATCCTTGACTTCCATTCACACACGTTACAATCAACAATGGGGTATTCAAACTCCGTTCGCCGCACAACAAATTATAAAAGTTTAAAAAGAGATATTATCCCAAGTATTTATCACAGCAAAACGGTGCGGTCAGACCTCAAGTTTATAACGAGGAGTGATTTATTAAAAAGGCTACGAGAAAATCCCGGTTTCTATACAAAAAACTGGGCACAGTGCCCCCGAAGTTTCTTCTTGTGAAACTCGCCTCTTTCCCGGCGTTGTCAATCGGTTAACCATCAATCTAACACTGACGTTATAATGTAAGGAGCTACATTTTTGGTGTTCAACTAAACGGGAAAACTTCGGGATTCTCTTTGGTAATTAATGACTTGCAGCCCTGTAAATTGGTTGGCAAGAATTTGTGTCAAAATTTAAGGTCCTGCTGCTGGGGTCAGTTCTTCTCACGTGGATAGCTCGTTGACAAATCTAGCCCTAACCGATCATGCGTATCTAATGTTGGTCACCCATCCTGCAACCCTGCTTTGCGAAACTTGCTTAACTGGCAAAATCGCGAAACGAATACTTTAGATGCTACTCCATAGAGCTCGTCTAAACTCTTAATTACTATAATTAATTATAAACGGAATTATAACCATTTTTTCGGTTACTTATAATCTCGTTACTAATAATAATGTATTATTAAAATGCAAGTTTTATTATTATCATGTAGGATACAACTTACACATAAATTACATAATTAGTAATTAAGAACGTACCTACAATTAGTAAAAAACTATAATTTTATTGTTTTTATTACAGGTAAGTCTCGATCTGTCGATGACACAACCAAGGAGGACCCATGTCTTACTGGTAGGCCTCAAACTATTATATTAAATTATTACTTATAACACATTTTTCATGCATTTCGGTAAAACAGAAGCACTTTTTATGGGGTTTTATAACACCTAGCCCATTTAAATATTGCATTCCCATGGCAAACTCATTACAAAACTAGTTTATTATTTAAATTAACTTGTCCTTAAACTCATGTTTAAGTAAAAACGTATGTAATTTTTCAAGAAATGACTTACTTTTTTGCCATTAATGATTTAAGCTCTGACCCACATTTGAAACGTTGACCTTGAATTCTTCAGGAACAAACACTGCTTCATATTAATATTCCTTTCATTATTAAACCATAAAACTAAACTAAATTACCAGAAACAATAGAAATTGAATTGTTTACAACCACTAGGACGACTTCGTGACAGGAAATGGTTAGTCCTTTAAACTTATTCTGGAACACCCAGCCTTCACAACTTCAAGAATTACAATAAGAACATCAATGACAAAGACCACAAGTCCGTTCACCTCCCGCAGGACCGGCTGGTAGTACTTGTAGCCACTGTGTAATTCCAAAGGCCATTGAATCATGTTTTAGAGGTACATTAAACACCATGACCCCCCAGGAGCCAGCAAGTTGCTGCTTAATTGCAAGCTAGCTATCCAACGAGCCTTTAATAACTAATGCTAGGAACGCCCACGCTTACAACGGCCCCCGTTACACCGTCGTGTAACTTCGAGGAGAGCTGTTACGCACAATTTGTATATAATAATATTTTATTAATGTTGTATATTTTAGCGTTTTATTAACTTCGATTTTATTAACTTTATTAGCGTCGAAATTTGTCAGTGCTTGATGCTTATGTTTTTAGTCAACATTGCTTCATCAAATCTTAGAAGTATTCACCTCTGAGATCCGAAATAAATATTTCAGTGTTTAAAATTTTACTTAAGTATATTTAAGCGTTAATAAAACGCTAAAATATAAAACATTAATCTATAAACGCAGCTTCATCTTAACCGAATGTTCAAATATTTGTAAAAATATTTCTTTCGGATCTAAGAGGTGAAAACTTCTAAGATTTAATGAAGCAATGTTGACTAAAAACATAAGCATCAAGCACTGACAAATTTCGAGGGTTGAAAGCCAGACCTCGGTAGCCAAGTGGTTGAGGCAGCCGCCCGGAATGCGGAAGGTGCGTGGTTCGATTCCCGCCTGAGGTTGTCGTCTTTTTTCAGCGTTTAAAATTTTACTTAATAATATTTTAGCAAAATTGTATTAATTTAATCATGGTTAGTAACACTAGGCACTTAAAGCTATCTTTATTATTCAAATTTTGCATTCACAATGCTACATAGATATAGGATAAAACGTTTACTAGGAAAAAAAACCTGAGACTGGTTGATTTTTTTTTCTAGTAAACATTTTATAACTTATAGCTAGGTTAATAGTTAAATAAATCTATGAATAAATAAAGTAAGAGATAATAAATTGGGTGTCTGTAAATGATAACAAATTCTTGATGTGAAAGCTCCAGAATAAAACTGTTTACTGCTTCTTTATTGGTAATTTATTTTCAACCCTTGGTTATACGTTATCATCAACGATTTTTGAATATCGCACTGCTGATCCGAGGCTTTCACATAGAATAAGAATAAGAATAAGAAAATTTTTATTGACGCTCATACACAGATTCACACAATACAGCACATTAAAACAGAAAATTATAAACAAAATTACAACAGTACATTATGAAAATTATAAAATAAAAAAATATGAAATAAATCTGGTATTTAGTGTGTGAGGCTAACAAGGACCCTGTCTCAGCAATATGCTGCCACGTCCCTCAAAGCTGGGTAGAGTGACGAAGCAGCGCTGATATTCTGACAGAGCCTTAGGGAGTAGACGTAAAAGAAGAGAAAATAATTAGATATATTGATAAACATACGTACAAAATTGTGTAAAAATAAACAAGTAAAAGAAGGATGAATAAATGTAATTAAATATTGCTAAACTACACAAATAATAGTTGTGGCTGTATGCACCAAATTCCTTGCAATGTTAATGCAAGGAATTTAGTGCATACAGCCACGACACATAGGGATACAAATACAAATGCTTTATTTGCTTTAAATAGGGTAATTACATTTTGATGTTCTAAAAATAAAATGGGACTTAAACCTATTTAGCCATATAACATAGCATGCAAATATTCAGAATACCAACTAAATTTAACATTAAACTTTGCATTAAATCACAAGGTTTGCAATACTAACTAATATTCAAATCATAATAATGTCCAAAAATTAACATTGACCATAAACTAAAAACGTCCAAAAACAAGAATGTCAAAAAATAAGCATGTCCAAAAATAAAAACGTCCAATAATAAAAATGTCTAAAATAGCACAACACAGATTAAATAATGAAACAAACTAATAAATTGTGTCAAAAATGTCAATGAGTACAATGAAATAAAAAAATGTAATTAAATAAATGTGACAGAGTAATGACATGGAGTTAGTTTGGACATGGATTGCAAAACACATCCCATGCTGGCACAATGTGAATTGGCGGGATTTAACGACTGCTGTCTTATTTATTTATTTATTTATGTATTATGACACACCAACAGTGAACACATTAAATAAATTACAGGGAAAATCGTGCAAAAAAGTATCTGATGCGAACACCAATGATAGGCGTGTACAGCATTCACATATCACAATTAATTACTACATAGCGTAAAAAAAAAACTAAGTAAATTAAAAGAACGACTTAGAAGAGACGACCTCCTTGGTCGAGTGGTTTGTACACCGGTTTTCATGGTGTCGCCATCTCTGAGGTCCCGGGTTCGATCCCCGGTCGGGTCAATTTAGAAATTATTGTTTTTCTAAATTGTCTCGGGTCTGCTGGGTGTTTTCTATTTATAAAAAGTATGTATTTAAGTATTTTAAGTATGTTTATCCGTTGTCTAGTAACCATTTAACGAGTTTCTTCGAAGCTTCTCTTGGGCTAGATAATTGGTGTGATTGTAGGAAAAGATTTATTTAAAAAAAAATCTAAAACCAAAATTTAAAAAAAAAGAAGCTATAAACATTGGTAAGCAAAATAGAATAAAAAATAATTCACCAAAAATAACATGTTAGTACAAATAAAATAACGCAATCAACACCAGGTCCAAGCGACAGTGTTGTATTATATTAATATGTCTTTACATTTGAAGATGAAAATGATTCCAGTATTTTAGTTTTATCTTATGACACGACCATCAAAAGTTTTACGTGCTGTCCGAAGCACGGATATTGTACATACAATATTAAGCAAGTCCTTATTTCAGCCAATCGACCCATCGACTTCATGTGCTACATGATGTAACGTGACAGTTCGGTTCTCAGTAATAGTTTCTACATTTTATCGGCCCTTGGCAGTCTACCTTGTCGCGTAGCGGTGAACGAATACTACCACCCCTTCTCTTCCCCTGGGTGTCGTAAAAGGCGACTAACGGACTAAAGACCGCACATACATCCAACGGCATTGAGCGGCGATGAGCTCACTACCTGTCACGCTGAGCACATATGCAGTCGCTATTTGGTGAAAAGTGGACTATGGCAGAGAACTGCTTTTGCTGGCTTCATTGCCTAGTCTCTGGCTAACCCTTCGGGGATAATAGTCGTGATTATATGTGTGTTAGCAGTGTAGAACAGAAGGGACTGGCATATATTAAAGGGTGTCTGTGGGTGCCGGCAGAGGGTGGTTGCGGGCTACTATGATGATAATAATGATCAGTCTATGGATGCCTTTTATAGGGCAGTGTCAAATATACACCATATTTTGAACTTTATCCAAATGAGATAAGGTCGAAAACCAATGAAATTACGCTTACACCAATTTTCTAGACCAAAATGAGTATTCTTTTGGAACTCGTTAATATGGCAAGATAACGGAAACATAAACATAGAAAGAACACCCGAACCAGAAATTAATTTAGAAAAACAGTTTTTCTCTAAATTGACCCGACCGGGAATTGAACTTGGGACCACAGAGACGGCGTGCTGACCACTCGACCGCGAAGGTCGCCTTTGGTTAGTGGTACTCGATGATGAGATGGGTCGTTTTGACAAAACTGAAATATAAATTTAGTTTTACGCCCTTTTTATAGAACGATAATCCGTCGTACATATATATAGATGACAGTAATTTTTTATGAGCTATCGATTCCTAAGAATTTTTTCTACAGAGACTATATCGATAATCGTAAGCAATAGCCGATCATGTATTCGTTTGGCTACCGACCTTTACAATCGTCAGATAATGGTTAGATTTGTAACCAAACAAACTAAACAATTAAAATGTGTCCATCGCGCTTCGTACACTAACTTCTCTATACAAAAAAACGACATCGCTTTTTTACTAGTGACTGACTTAATTATTATCATAATTTGTTTAATTAATTAACAACGTTATGTCACCGATTACATCTCGTCTGTGAGAAACCAGACATAATTTTTACTAACCGATATTGGTTTTCTCACGCTTTTGTCACGCTGAGCACTGTGCAGTCGCTTTTTGGCAAAAAGTGGACTATGGTAGAGAGAGACTGCTTTTGCTGTCCTCGTTGCCTATTCTCTGACTAACCCTTCGGGGATAGTAGTCGTGATTATATGTATGTGTGTATATAATATGTTGTATATAGTGGATGGACTACCGGTGTTTTAATTGCCAGCTTAAGTAGTTCCTACTTATTACATTCTTTTATCTTTATTATTGAAATTTTGCATTCACAATGCTATATAGATAACGGATAAAATGTTTACTAGAAAAATTAACCAGTCTCAGGAAGCTCGAGTGGGATTCGAACCCACGACCTTTGGATTGCCGGTCCACTGCTCTAACCGCTGAGCTACCGAGTCCCCAGAAGACTCGCTGAATTTTTCCTAGTAGTTTGATTACGCTGCAAGCCAGCGAAAAATTTCAATAGTAAAGATAGAATAGAATAGAATAGAATACATTTTATTTGCGTCAAACATGGTATAAAAGTTTTGATCAATTTAAGTTGTCCTCATGTTTAGCCATTTTCAAAACAGCATGCAAATCTCAATATTTTAAAATTACATTTATACTTACTATAAAACTGAGTCACAAAACTACCAATTACACATTCACAAACTTAAATTTTTTGGTTATATACATGTCACTTACATTATTTTATCTTATTCGGTAAAATTATTAAATGTTAGTCAAAGTCAAAGTCAAAATATATTTATTCAATAAACTCAATTAATAAGTACTTTGAATCGTCCAAATCTTTTTTAACCTACCACCCATTCAGGACATAATTTTTTAACTGTGGCAAAGAATGGGCGCAAGAAACCACAGCGCACAAAAGCAACGACATTTACAAACAAAAAAAAGAGTATGTCGTTACCAGGTCAATACAAAATATGAATTTAAAAATATAAAAAAAATGATGCAATACAAAATTACAATACAATGTAGTATCAATTAAATAGAGACAATTAGAAATAGCTGTTGGAGTGCTTGGAGCATTTCAGATCCAAGCTGTTTTGTCTTCTGTGTAATCTGACACTTTATAATAAGCTTTTTTATAAAGCTTTTCTTTGATTTTGATTTTAAATTCTTACACACAGACCCCTAAAAGAATTATTTATTTTATGGAGCCTAGTATAAGGTACTGCTAATTTGTTCTTACTTCTAGTGTTTACATTGTGAATATCACTGTTTTTTGAAAACATTCCAGTATTTTTATGAACATAAATTAGTTCATAAAAAGTTAAATAAAAATAATCCAAAATACAATACTTATTTTATAATACTATGTCAAATTAGCTCCGCTTATTAAAAAACTCCTTAACACTATAGAAGTTGTGACTCTTAAGCCATTTCAACAATTTCTTTCTGAATAACCCATATTCTAAAGTTTTAAATTCATTAGAGATATTATTAAAAACATTGACGCACATAGCTAAACAGCTTTTTCTATATTTATCCGATTTAGGAATAACATTTAGTGTTAATTTATGTGGGTCTCTACGCAGTCTTGCGTTTATACTATCACTAGATTTTTTGAAAAGTTCTTTTGAAAGGTTCTTTTTTACAAAGTTACAAATTTCTAAAATATACGATATTTATAAGCAATTTCGTTTTTATCGATTGTTAAATAGTTGTGATAGTATTTCTTTCGAATGTGAGGGTAGACTTCACAGTGACGCAACACCGCTGGCTTGCAGCGTAATCAAACTACTAGGAAAAATTTAGCGAGTCTTCTGGGGTCTCGGTAGCTCAGCGGTTAGAGCAGTGGACCGGCAATTCAAAGGTCGTGGGTTCAAATCCCACTCGAGCTTCCTGAGTCTGGTTAATTTTTTTCTAGTAAACCTTTTATCCGTTATCTATAGAATTAATTGGTGGACGTGCTTGATCTAAGCTGGTGACCTAAATTACTGTTTAATTAAAGTTTTTTGCGATAACAACAATATTTTATAGTACTATTGTGTTTCAGCATAATTTTTATAGAAACATGAAAACCAGTTTCTAGTTATTAAAAGTTTCAGGTGAAATATGATTTTATATTTTTCTTTTATTTATTACCCAAGGCCAAGTGCTTTTTCACGAAAATGTTGTTTGATGATTGATGAATTATGTTCTTTAAAGTCGCCTCAAAAGAACGTAATATATAAAGAATATAATAACTAAATGTTTTGATTTAATATAGGCATACATACGCCTACTATTCAACTATCGATAAAATAAACTTCAGTTTAGCACAATCGTACCAAACCCTTAAAATTATTTTGTAACCAACTAAACCATCTCACTATTTCTCAACTGTATAAAATAAAAATAATGTGTAATACACGGACAGCCAAAGTGTTAAGAACAACATTCGTCAGCTCCCCTCGGTGTCACAATGGATCAACTTTAATATGGATCAGGTCTAAACAACAGTCTTTTAATAAAATAGCAATGCGGCGATAGCTTGTCTCATGAAATTTATATTAACACCCGAGATTGTCTCGTCGAAATTGCCAAATTTATAGGTAGTTACACAAGCTTTACTTTCAAATCCATCGCAAATAAATAGTACGGCTTATTCGTTTAACTGAAAATTCGTATAACTAAAAATTCGTATAACTGAGCATTCCTGAATATAGGAGAACCGATAGGTTCTCGATGGATTTTTAAATTTTCGCAAATTTAAATAAAATATTTATTTAAATTGATGGGGGGGAAACTCATTATGAACAGAAAACTACCAATACCAACCCTTCTCTTCTCATGGGTGTCGTAAATGGTGACTAACGGACTAAAGACTACTACAATAAATGAAATAAAAAAATGAAAAAAAAGTCTGCACATTCATGAAACAGCATAAAGCGGCGATGAATGGCATGGGTCACCACTTATCATACTGAGCTCATGGTGCCGTAGTTATTTGGTAAACGTGGTTAAGTAAAACAAAGTTGTATCTAATGATTTTATAATACGTCCAGCATACTGTCCACCTTAAGTAAAAAAATACAGTCTAGAAGACTGTTAAGTCATCAAATCGACTATGTCAGTGTGCTAATACTGTCTCACACTCATAATCAGCCTATAAACGTCCCACTGCTGGGCACAGGCCTCCCCACGTGGACAATAGGACGTGGGGCATGTATCTCACATTCAGTAAAACAAAATTCTCGCGAAGGTATCTAATTATACGTTAACCGATGAAAGCATTTAAAACTCTATATGAATCATCAGTAGCAAATTCCAACAATAATATTCCACATCAACTCTCACCGAATCGACGGAGCAACACCCCATGCCCAAGAGAGCAAAGCGACGCAAAGTTTTTTACGACGAAATAATACGTCAAGTTAGTTCGGCAAACTCCTTTATCACATCACTATCTACACGTAAGCCGACGACAGGTCCATCTCCAAACATAACAATCACGACCGAACTAAAACAAGTGGGTAATCCAATAATTTTTACGCCACTATTCTTTCGCAACATAATAATGGGACTGCGTAAAAAGTTGTCGAAAACATCCATCGGCACGGTATCATTCGGCGAAGTTGTCTAGCGGGGCGATTCGGCCAAGTTTTTTCATTTCTCTAAGTTGCGAAGTTGCGTAGTCCGTGCCATCGTTAGTGACGATCGTGACTACGTTGATTAATTCACTGTCTGATGAGGTGGGATCTCGCTTTATTGTTTTTCTTTTTTTTTTGTGCCATTTAAGCGATATGATTAATTGTCCCGCTGATGTATTATTGGTCTGCCATCAATTAATTCTAGGTAATGTCGATGACGAAGTTGCCGCGTTTTGTTTCTGCTCCGAATGGGATCATGTTTTGTGCCAAATTATACTTTTATCTAAATAATGGGCTCGGGATAGCAGACGTCGCGGCCAGCAAATGTTTTATAGCATGTCCTTTATTTTACCTGTCATTATGTTCTAACATGATGATCTCTTTTCAATTATCTTCAATGTAGAGTTATCATGTTTCCTAAATTAAAAGATAAATTTCAATCTATAAGAACAACTTTACACTTCCAAAGTTCAACCAGTTAACTAGGTAGCCAAGAAAATACAAAGCGTCATGTCAATTCTTAAGATGTTTCTGAGATAACAGCTCGAGTTAAGAAAGCTTTGAATAAAATGAAGAACGACCATAGCCCAAACGGTGACAAGGTTCTACTGGAAATGGGTAACGTAACCATCAGTAAGATCCGATTACCATAATTTCCTTAAGAACATAATGAACAATAGCACATATAAGGAGATCAGTTCGTAATACACAACATTGTCGGTATACTTAGAATTAACGACTGGTATTGACTCAAACAAACTTTATCTTGTATTCAACGAACTCTAACGAAGCCAAGCGTCATTTTAATTCAAGTTTTCTTTGTTCCTACAACAATTTACTGAATTTTCCTTGATAGAATGAGACGTCCAATTTCCTATTCCTCTAGTATTTCTATAAGCACTCCCTATTGAGATTTCGAGCCTTCTCGTACATTTATATTCAAATATTCAGCCCCTCGGAGAAAATTTTCTGTCGAGACGCTATTAGTATTGATGATATTGTGTCGTGATGTACACTTGTAGTTACTTTGTAAGGGATCTTGCTCATATTTGAATGGGTTTATGGAAAAAGGCACTGCATTGCCAAACCAGCTTAAACAAAAATATGTTTTTGCATAAAATTTTGGTACCGTTGCATTTTTATTAAAACTGTAAGCACTACTTTACTTGGCTAACCCAGCAGTGAGATATAGAATTTAATAGGTACCTACTACTTACAGCATTACCGCAGATCAATCACAACTTTACCTTTACTTACTTGTTGTTGCAGATTCTTGGATCGTTGTTAATTTTATCTTTTTCTTTTATTTATTAACCAAGACGAAAGGCCAAACTTTTGGTACTTTTTCTACAATCTATATAAATAAAAATCAATTACCTAAATTATATGTACCTATGTGATGTGCATCACTAGGCATCACTTAAGAACGGCCCTATTTGGCTAATACTTTTTTGTGTTTGTTGTCACGATATTTGAAAATTCATCGCGCGCATCAAGTGTTCTCGCGGACGAAAGTCGCGGGCAGGCTGCTGGTAAAAAACATAAGATTTAGGAACATGATTTTTGAAATGAAAAGTCTTTAGTAAATAATGAACAACGGTATATTATTTATAATCTCTATATAACGTCGGATGTCGCAGTGGGTTGCGAACAAGTTAAAAAAGAAAAAGTAATATCTAAATAAATAAATAAATAAATAAATCTTTCCTACAATCACACCAATTATCTAGCCCAAGAGAAGCTTCGAAGAAACTCGTTAAATGGTTACTAGACAACGGATAAACATACTTAAAATACTTAAATACATACTTATTATACATAGAAAACACCCAGACCTGAGACAATTTAGAAAAACAATAATTTCTAAATTGACCCGACCGGGGATCGAACCCGGGACCTCAGAGATGGCGACACCATGAAAACCGGTGTACAAACCACTCGACCAAGGAGGTTGTCAAATGTTTGCTCTTTTGCTCTAAAGAATGTTTGCTCTCTTAAACTTCTCGTTCCATTATAATTAAAATGTTCAAACGGAGTTTAACGCGAACTCTTAGTAAAGGCAAACCTAAAGAAACGCTGAGAAGAATGTTCACACACAGATCCAATCCTATCTAAAAATAATCTGTGAATAACTTTTCTTGTGAATATTATGTAAATAATTATTTAGTTTACGCAACAGATATTGAAACTAAACAATATTTTTCAATTTTTTTGGTGTGGTGGAGTGGTATTTGGAAAACTTTCAACAATTTTTATAATTAGGAAAACTTTCAACTTTCCTATACTCACACCAATTATCTAGCCCAAGAGAAGCTTCGAAGAAACTAGAAAAAACAAGACAACGGATTACACCATTATACATAGAAAACACAAACTTTCGCAATTGTAGCGATGAACACATATTTAGACGGGATTTAACGCAAAACTACTTAATAAAGGCATTCTACGCATACCTTTTTATACCCGACGTTTCGACCGAGTTGCACCGGCCGTGGTCACGGGTGGACTGCTGTCGCGGTGTATCGCCTCCGTTTGCGTCGCTGAGTCTTCATCCACCGTCACATTATTTATCCAACTACCATCACACACAACACTAACGGTGTCCTTATTCCGTATACAAGCCTTATTATGGTAGTTAGCCGATTGCAGACTAAAACGAAGTGGCGTTTTTGCAAACACTAGATGGACCTTGCAAAGCACGTTGCGTCAGTATTGCAGCCACTTGTGGGTAAAACACCGTCTTTCTTCAAGGACTCACGCCACTTTGTCCAAACTATAAAAAGCCTAATATTGGAACCGGACGACATTATGGTGAGTTTCGATGTGGAATCGCTGTTCACCAATGTTCCAATCAAGGAGTGTTTGGACGTAGCCCGGGAAAAACTGAAGGTCAACGAAATGCCGCAAAATTACATTGATCTGCTTGAACACTGCTTGGACGGCAACTATTTTCTTTTCCAAGGTCAATATTACCTACAGATTGATGGTGTCGCAATGGGAAGCCCAGTCGCCCCGGTACTTGCCAACATCTGGATGGAACATTTTGAAGAGAAGGCACTGAGCCTCGGTCCGAAGACCATCCGACTTTGGAAAAGATACGTAGATGACATCTTCAGCGTCGTTAAAGGAAGCAAGCAGGAAGTGGATCAGTGGATGCAACATCTTAACTCCTTTCACCCGAAGATGAGGTTTACATATTAGATGGAGGCGAATAGGTCGTTGGCCTTTCTAGATGTCAAGATGACCGTGAGACCAAATGGGTCCGTAACACACTGTGTTTAACGAAAACCCACGCACACGGACAGATACCTACACGCTACCTCACATCACCACCCTCGACACTTGCAATCCGTGATAACGTCACTAAAGAACAGAGCATTTGACCTCTGTGACCCTGAGCATTTAAAGCGTGAGCTGGATCATGTTCAGGAGGTACTCAATAAAAACGGATATCGAGTGAATCGACTACGGAAGCAGCCGACTAAAAGTGACAAACATCCCGAAGTTAGAAGACAACCAGCCTATATGCCTTATGTTAAAGGAGTCACGGACAAGATCGGCCACATATTACGCGAGTACTTGATACCGACAATATACACTCCAGGCATAAATGTCAACAATATTGTGGGCTCCCCGAAGGATGTTTTGCCACTTCAAACACCAGGCGTATACAAGATAGACTGCAGCTGCGGTAGTTCCTACATAGGCCAGACAAAACGGACTATCCATGAGAGGGTCAAGGAACATATTGCGGCTGTGAAAAACCGCCAGTCTAACAAATCAGCCATTGCGGAGCATTTACTTGAAAGAGGCGCAAATCATTGGATCGAATTTCATCGTACGCAAGTCCTCTCCACAGATCGCCACTTTTATTCAAGAGTAGTGCGTGAAACGATTGAAATTAAGAAACATCCAAACAATTTCAATCGGGAAGATGGTCACAAACTATCATCAGCGTGGAATCCAGTGTTTGCAAAAACGCCACTTCGTTTTAGTCTGCAATCGGCTAACTACCAGAATAAGGCTTGTATACGAAATAGGGACACCGTTAGTGTTGTGTGTGACGGTAGTTGGATAAATAATGTGACGGTGGATGAAGACTCAGCGACGCAAACGGAGGCGATACACCGCGACAGCAGTCCACCCATGACCACGGCCGGTGCAACTCGGTCGAAACGTCGGGTATAAAAAGGTATGCGTAGAATGCTTTTACTAAGTATTTTTGCGTTAAATCCCGTCTAAATGTGTGTGCATAATGGAACGCGAAAGTTTAAAAGTGTATGTAATGATGAATTTGATACTATGTTGGTATTGTTGATCGAAGGATACTATTAATTCATTTGCTTTTCAACTACTCTATGATATGATTTTATCCTTCCATCGTTCCATTAATTTTTAACTTATTCTATTTGTTGCAAATCCCTTCTGTGTAAGTCCAGCTCATCTCACCACTTCTGTCCATCTTCACCATAATATGACACGTTGATATGCATCTATTTTTGTTTCAATATCCATTGGTGTGTGTTTATGGGCCAGTTTTGACGCCGTAACCTTCCTAAACTTACCCTGGAAGAGATATAAGGCGGCACTATGCCATTAAAACGCCAACCTTGTGATACATAGCCGCTGTTAAGACCCTTGTCATTTCTTGACTGATAAAGGTTTTTCATATAGGTACCCTCTTGCCGCGTTTGTTTGTGTTACGCAAAAGGTATACACTAAGTAGAGGAGTGTTTTCAAATTATGTTTAATTTAAAATTAACAATTGTGTAAGGGTCTTGCCCATGTTTTGGGATGAAAGGCAAATTAATGGAAAGTTTAGTAAAATAAAAGGTTAGTATTGTACATAACTGTCTCATTACTGGCTTCCTTGACATAAAGTTATGGCACAATTAGCTTGTAACCTGAACCATATTTTGTTGGTAGATGACCTTATGCTTCACTTGCTCGAAACTCTCCATGGCTTATTAACCCCAGCGACCGTCCGGACTTGGCACAATGTGACTGGATAGTCTGCTAGACTTTATCGGAGGCTTTAGTTTCTCTGCAGTTGGTTTCTAACTGGATATAATTTCGGTCAGGTGGTCAAGTGGTTAGCAAACCTGACTGCGAATCTCGCTAGGAGCAAATTTGTAATGAGTGTGAGCAATGTGACATGGTCGTTTACAAGTATTTATATATGTTTATCCGTTACTCATTTGCCATATAGTAGGTATAAGCTTTTTGTTGTGAAATTTCTAAAAACTTTTTTTTTTAGGTATGTATATGTTTTGACTTTGAGTTATTTAATGACAACCGTGTCGGATAGCGGTGAAGAAATACCCCTTTCTTCCCTTGGGTGTCGTGAAAGGCGACTAACGGACTAAAAACTGCACATACTTCCAACAGCATAGAGCGGCGATGGGCTCACCACCTAAGCACATGTGCAGTCGCTATTTGGTGAAAAGTGGACTATGGCAGAGGACCCATTGTTTAGTCTCTAACTAACCCTTCGGGGATAATAGTGGTGATTATAATGTATGTTATTTTATGATGTCCATAGTCAAGATAATACATGATCAAACGAACTTCACAAGTGAAATTCGATCAGTATTATATGAATACGCTTCATTCGAAGATATAATTTAACTATGTAGTACTTTTAGCCTACGAGGCAACTTCGCACATATTAAGAGATGGTCTTTGACCTACTTAAAAAAAGTTCGCTGTCAAACCCCGCGCCTGCACAGCGCCGTCTGCGCGCCTCGTCATTCTTCAGAGACCATACCAAAACTTACTATAATGGGATGGGTGGGAGGGAGATTATATCTTCGAATGAAGCGTATTCATATAATACTGATCGAATTTCACTTGTGAAGTTCGTTTGATCATGTATTATATTTCATCGCTTCATTCTTCGATATAATTTAACTATGTAGATGTTTAGAGCTTAAAGTTTTGGTACCTTATGTTAAAGACAGAATTAAAAAATACAATATTTTTAATCACTTTCAGTCTTTTATTAATAACAAATATCATTTGCGAGTACGGGATCTCAATCAAAACAACAATAAACCTAGGTTTGCTTAGCTATCTTAATTAGGTACTTAATTATTTCCTAGACAAACCGCTTTTGCAAAGTTTCCCACGTCTGTAATCTGACGGTGGTAAAACCTTGCAAAAGTTTTAGATGATTTAGTCCAGCCTGCCATTTTTCTAATAGTATCAACAGACACTCCTGCAGCTTTAGCGGCAGAAGTGGACGCGTGCCGTGTGCTATGAGCACTGAATGTCGACGTGTCCACTCCACTGCTGGCCAGAACTTGTTTGATCCATCAGCTGATGGATGGAGTCGTGGCTGGTTTATGGGGTGACTTAAACGTCAGTAACAGGTTTTGTGATTCGCCAATTCTTAAATGCTTTGTAATAGATAAGTAATCTTTTAAAGTAGTTGCAGGGCATATATTATTTTCTGTAAAATAAGGCAAAAATAGAACTGGCTGATCACGTCCTGGTGCTGAAGTTTTAATTACATCTGAGATAATAATATTGACTCCATCTTTGCCTATTTTAATGTTATTACATTTTATAAGGCTGAACGTTTGAACTCTATGTCCTGTACACAAAGCTAAGAGAATAACTAATTTTTTAGTCAGTCTTTCAATCGAAATTTGATTGTTGGGAAACCAATCTGCGATATAGTTCAACACTATTTGTGGGTCCCAAGTAGAACTGTACTTAGGGGTGACAGGACGTAATTTATACGCTCCTTTAAGTAATCGCTTTATTTGTTCTTGTGAGCCAATATCATTTCCTAGCAGCAATGATAAGGCAGATCGATGACTATTCAACGTTCCGTAAGAGGAGTTTTTGTAAAACTGTTCGGTTAAAAACAAAGAAACTACTGTTACTGAGGCGATGTATGGGTCAAAATTATTACCTTTACAAAAATTCCACCACAGTTTATAAGTGACATTGTATTGCTTTAGGGTGTTTTTTGAAACTGAAGCAAGCATTAACTCTAGCGATTCAATGGGTGAACCTCGCCTTATGAACGCGACCCTGAGAGCGTCGCTGCTGCCAGGATATGCTGATTCATTCGTTGTCGACTCCTGGAAGAGGAAATGACAACATCTTTAATCGGGTCTAGATACAATACATCGGAAACAATAAGGCTTTGCAAAAGCAGGAACCATGGTTGAGAAGGCCATAATGGATAAACTAATATGCCTTCTGCTTTGTCGTTACTTATTTTATTAATACATTTTAAAATAATTGAAAACGGAGGAAAACAATAGAAGTACCAAGGGTTCCAGTTAAGTGTAAATGCATCTACAGTGAATGCTTCTGGGTCGCGTTTCCACGAAACATACAGTTCACATTTGGCATTGGTGCGAGAGGCGAAAAGGTCAATATCTGGCTGTCCTAGTTTTTGAGAAATTTTTTGAAAAGCTGACCGATTGAGTTCTATTTCAGTATCTGGATTAATACGCCGTGATTCTTGATCGGCTTCAATATTATCCTTAGTGTTAATATAGGAAGCATATAGCCATATTTTTCTCTCTTCGCACCACTGCCAAATAGTCCTAGCCAAATTATTCAAATGTGGGAATCTAACCCCTCCCATGCGATTTATATAACTAATTGCTGTAACATTATCGATACGTAACAAAATTGTACAATTAGATTTGTCATAAGCGAAGTATTTTAAGCCAAAGAAAGCTGCCAAAAGTTCTAAGTAGTTTATATGGAAACACTTTTCATGAGGTTTCCATTTACCATTGGCTCGTATCTCGTTAGCGTAAGCACCCCATCCTGTACGAGATGCGTCTGTAAAAATCTCAATATCAAATTCTAACGGTCCCATAGGACAACTAGCAACCTCAACATTATTCATCCACCAATATAAGTCATGTAAGACATTATTTGAAAATTTAATTTTGTATCATAAGAATAAGAATTTTGAAGTGCTAGTAGTTTTTCCCGTTCTAGTTGCTTGGTGTACAGCCAGCCATAGCGGACGGCTGGGCATGCTGCTACGAGAACTCCTATAAGATGTGCATAGTCCCTTAAGGGGCGTTTGGGTAATAAGGAAAACTGATTTGTCAATCTTACTATGTTAATGTGTTTATCATCGGGTAATGATAAAGACATTTTAACGGCATCGTAAATAAACCCTAAAAATTTACAACGTTGTTGTGGCTCAAGACAACTTTTATCATAATTTACTACGAATCCAAGACATTCTAGTAGATGTAACGTTTTTCTTACGTTTGACAAACATTCTGTATATGTTTTCCCAATGCACAAGATGTCGTCTAAATATATAACTGAACTGAATCCCTGAAGTCTTAAATGAGAAATGACCTCTTTCATCAATTTTGTGAAGGTTCTAGGTGCCGCACTCAAACCATAAGGCATAGCATTAAATTCATAGGTGATATTCTCAAATTGAAATCGTAAATACTTACGATGTGAAGGTAAAATCGAAACAGATAAATAAGATTCTTTCAAATCAATGGTGGCCAAGTAGCCACCTTTTGGTATTAATTTTGAGGCAGTGCGGTAATCCTCCATTTTAAAATGAAGTTTTTGAACGAATTTATTAAATGGTTTCAAATTCAAGATAAATCTAAAACCCCCATTAGACTTTGGGGTTAGAAAATTTTTTGATATAAATTGTTCAGGATCTTGCTGACATTCGGATATAGCTCCAAGACTTAATAAGTTTTGAATGGCTGTAGCCATATTTAATTGATCTGTCGGTGACAAATTGTTTTTTGGAACCTGAGTCTGAATGACCTCACTAACTAGTGGGATGGGAAAACCAAATTTGATCCATTTCAATATCACGCGATTTTTTGTTAACTTAGTCCAACAAGAATAATAATGTTGTAGTTTGCCAGCATGTACCTGCGTTAATGACGCGTTTGAGCACGATGTTGTTTGTAACTCGATGACCTCGACTGGTTGAAAGCAGGTTGTGTCCTGCGCGTTGCTTGGGTCGTCCTCTGCGCCGCTCCACGCCCCCCCCTGTTCGACGACTGGAACCGAGGCGGCGCCGTCCAGTTTCCCTGAAAGCGAGGGCGCGTCGCAGATTGATTATGTGATGTAGAAGGAGCAGGGCCCTTTTGAATCGGCCCTGTCTTCTTAATCTGTAGGCCTTGTTTTTCTATAGCCTTCGAAGCCTTAATTTTATCAGCAAGTTTTGCTCCAAAGAGAAACTCATCCCGTTCGACATCTTGAATCACACTCAGAAATGTTTTATCTAGCAAAGGAGTTATTGCTTTAATTCTACTTTGCGTTTCAGATGAGTGTAGATCCGTCAATATACGGCAGGCATCCGACAAGATTTTAATTGCTTGAATTTTGGTGGACTTTTCGTCGTTAGTGAGAAGCAGACTAAGAGCTCTGCTGACAGCTGTGATGCCTGAACCAAGCTGTTGCTGCCCGCTTTCGATTTTCTTGTCTCTGGCTTTCGAACCATCATTCACGGCCGCCATTATTTCCGGGTTCAAATTTGGTGCTCGTAACTGCTTGCAGTTTTCCGGTACCACGTAATCCTTAAGAAGTTTATCTTTAACTTCTTTGTTTAAGCCCTTACGGAGAATAGGCAACCATCTTTGCGCCAAGTCAGGGTGTATATTTTCTCCGTACACCGGAGCGTCTTCACCAGTGTCGCCAAGTGCCAATATTAACTCAGAGTCTAGCTCTGGTAGAGTTTCCGTGTCTTTTAGTTCCATGACATTGGATGGTGTCGGTGGCGACGTTTCATCTTCATGAGAAGGCAATATTTCTGTGACGGATTCCGGCACAATGTTATCATTTTCTTCCATCGGTTGCGTCGGCGTCGGATCATTGTCGATTCGAGCCGGTAAACCAAGTTCTATAACAAATAATTTTATTTGTTAATATAGAAATCGAATTGAAAAATAAATTTTATGCCAATAGATTTATAGCAGGCTCAATAAATATAACTATTGATAAAAACCTGGTCGACTTCAGGATAAGAAAGACCTTCGTGTTAACTCACGGTTAACCCCCAGGTTCATGTCTGTGCCATCGTGTTAACTCACGGTTAACCCCCAGGCCATAAATGTTTCATTGTGTCGACTGACGTTCGACCCTCAGATAAAATACGAATAGGTTTTTCACTAATGGCTTAATAGCATAGCAATATTTTACTTAAACACTCACTTTGAATTGTTCAAAAACAAAGTACATAACATACCTGAGTTGTTTTCAGAATCCGACGAAGAATAGGCAATGACTCGACGCTGTTTTTTATGTTTTTTCTCTTGTAACCTTTTTAACTTTGCACTATAATAGTCTATTTTATCTTGTGCACTACGTTTAGGCATTTTTATTACTTTGAAAATAAAAAAATATTAAATGTGGGTAAGTCAAACTTCTGCGCTAGCGAACTGCGTGCGTTCGTTGCCTCGCACGAAAAAAGAATGACGAGGCGCGCAGACGGCGCTGTGCAGGCGCGGGGTTTGACAGCGAACTTTTTTTAAGTAGGTCAAAGACCATCTCTTAATATGTGCGAAGTTGCCTCGTAGGCTAAAAGTACTACATAGTTAAATTATATCGAAGAATGAAGCGATGAAATATAATGGGAAAACACTGTGGAAAGATGTGACGTCATTACAACAGCAAGCCAGCGTGGCGATTCTTACACACTTTAAGACCCCAGCAAAGAACTGCAAAGAACTGCGTTCGTACTTGTTGTTTGCATTTGTCCAGATTCGAGTAAAGTTTCATATTGTTTACAGCAGTAAATTAGAACAGAACAATATAGTAGTTTTCATTTAATGGTTCCGATTCAAACTATGTTTCAAGTCAAGTTTAGGTATAAAAAATTGCCTACTCTTACGACTTTCACGCGAAATTGAAACTGATCGTGCGACCGAAGCGTTCATATTCTGTTAAACAACGCTGACTTGATATCGATTTGACTTCAGGAGCGCAGGGTTTCACTCATGGATATATTTAAGTATACAGGTGTGGAAACAAAATACTGTAATTGAAGGAAAAGTAACCTTAATATTGATGATGGAAAATTTTACTGGAAGGAAACATTCCTTCATTTTCAAAATAATTAAAACTGCATTTATAGATTTTTGAAAAATCACCTGCTTGAGCCGGGAATCGAACCGGTGAAATGTGAAAAAAACATCCTGTGTTTTATGATACCAACCCAAAGAGCCATACATATGGATCAATTAAAAATATATTTCAAATATAAGGCGCGCCGTCCGGACGTACCTAAACTGCGGAGTGACACCCCCCTGACCCAGCTTTATCGTCATCATTTCCTTGGCCTTGTCCCTATTTGGGGTCGGCGCAGTGTGTCTTTTCTTCCATTCCCTATCAGCCGTCAGTTCTACGGTCACTCCTTTTTTCACCATATCATCTTTCACGCAGTCCATCCATCTTTTCTCGGCCTACCTCTTCCCTTGTATCCATATCCATATTCCATCCACAGTCGTGCACCCTCAAACCCCAAGCGGTCGAATGAGACCGCACCTACAAAAACACACTTGACTTTGTACCGTGTTTTCATAGACTTACAGACTACTTTATTAGGAACAAGTTTGGTTATTTCGGTTCTTTGGTTCATCTTATGTATTGTTATTGCAAAATATCGCATAGTCTATGCGCGATTCTGTCAAATTTGACGTTGACGGTTAGTGTCATAAAACTGTCAAAAAAATCCAAGACTGAGGGGTTAAAACCATAAAGTTACTATACCTAGCGGAATAGAGAAACAAAGGGCTGAGAGAGCGGGATGTCATTAGCAACAACACTGTGGGATAAAAAGAGATGCGTGATGCGACGTAACAGAACCGTTTTTCGCTACTGTTTGACAGTTGGCCGCACTTATCAGCACACTGAGATTTGGATTTTGTGAATTTTTCTGAATTTACGTGAAATCGTGAATATTTTTGAGAAATAGTGCTTTAGAAACATGGCGACTTTTTCAGTGATTGATTGTTGTACAACACAGCGAAATAATCCCATAAAATGTTCATTTTGCAGGTAAATTATTACAAACCGACACCTTCTCACCTAGGATTTATTTATGCCAATGCGCTTCGAATTTTAACCACGAAATGTGATAATTCTCTTCTATAAACATTTATTTATGTAAGAAGCAAAGATAGAATATACATAATGCAGAATTTACGAATAATTTGTGTAAATAAATAATTTTCGTTTTACGCTAGGGCTGTATCAAGTTATCGATATTTCGTGTCCACTGTTTATCACGTAAACGAATATGTATTATTGTTATTAAAATACCTATAATATGACGTTTAGATATGAATTACCTGGGAATGTAATCACATTTAAGATACTTAGCCGATCCATAGGTATTAGTTTTTGACTGTTAGAATAGGTAATAACATTAGTAGGTAATTTATGTATCTTTTAGATTTCCTACTAACTTGGATACTAGAAATACATGGCTTAGGCTAATTGATCGTCCAAACTGGATTCCCAAGAAAAGTTCATGTTTTCAAAAGTTCCAGTTCATGTAAGCATTTTGAAGAAAAATATATACTGACGCTAGAAGCGAAACGAATTTGATGAAATCTGCAATTCCAACTAAGTTAGTTTCGGTAAGCTTAAATAAAATTATACTATTCTTCTGCTGATGTTTCTTTAGATAGTAATGTCTACTTAGCACCATGTACCTACATTCAACCCGTCCGTCGCTGAATAGCATAAAAGCAAAACATGATGTTCGCAAAATATCGTATTAGCAAAACACCATATTCGCAAAAAATCATAATCTCAAATCACCACATTCTTACAATATCATATTCTTGAAACATCATATTAGCAAAATAACATATTAGCAGGATACTACATTTTAAGTACAATTAATGTCATAATGTTAAAGTAAATACTTTTCAAGAAATAAAACAATCCGATAGCATGAATGTAATAACCGTTTATTGATATCAAAGTCAAAATAATTCTTGTAATTAACAATTTCTTCGCTATTTTCTTACTTTTTTTTAATTTATCGAGCCTATTCCTTTCTTAACCCGGCGTGAGTGAGTTGGGGTATGCCATACCCACGACGTTTTTAAACGCAAATTATTAAATGTTATTGTTGCTATGCGAGTACCGCCATTGCAGTAGCTGGAGGTAAGGGTGCTGGGGGCGAGATGCGGCATCGAATTCAGTGTTGCTCCGGCGACGACTGGAGATACACGAGCGCAAACGTTGCAGGGGTATGTCACACCCGACCTCGTAGTCGGTGTCACTTATTTGGGTTGACAGTAAGTTTGCAATTTATGTTTTTTATAGTATTTTGTGATTTATTTGTAGATTTATCAAGATGTCTTATGAAGAAAATGAACGTCGGCTTCAAGAATTGTTTTGAATTGTATGGAACACGCGAATTTTGTGTGCGGAGATTGTGCTGATTTGTAGGTGTAACTTTAGCGCTATGTTACATGATATCATAAGAATTATGGAAAGATACTATTGTTATGTTAATTTACCAAAGATGTTGCAATTTTGTTAGATTTTTATGCGAGAAGTACTTAAACTGCTGAAACTTGTATTTTTTATAGAAAATTTAGATACATACATAGTAATGATAATAATAAATAAAACTTTTTGTTCTAAAAGCAGCTTTTTTATTACCTTGTTAAATGGATCCGATTGTTATCATATATCTATCAAAAATGCTAAATACACAATTATATATTTTTTTTCAATTACATCAGTTTCGGGTATCTCATACCCACCTCGTAGTTGGTGTAACAATTTCTCACCTCATTCACGCCGGGTTAAAGGCCGGCAACGCTTCTGCGATTCCTCTGGTTTTGCGGCCATGAGCAGCGGTGATTACATTCCATCAAGTGACCCGCTTGTTCGTTTACCTCCTTATTTAATAAAAAAAAATGGACAAGGTCTGTGTAAAAGAAAAACTTTGGAAATTCCTCACGGGGCACGGGGTCGACGCGGAGGAAGCCGAAGTCGCGGGCGGGTCGCTAGTTATTAACCGGTTCACTGTCCCGCAGACAACATAGTATGGTCCATAATAATTGATTAGCCTATTGTTTTATTTTTTGGACAGTAAACCTGTTAATAATATATTTTACCTCTATTTAATATTTTATATGATCCACGTTCCCCGAATGCCTGAAATCTAGGATTCAGTTTCTTAAAGCCTCTCATCAGGGTGACCTTTGCTTCAGTAGCAACCTTACTCTCAAAATTCCTGCTCATCATACTGGCTTCCTCTCCAGCTCTTTCACTTTAACCGCTATCCGTCTCTGGAATGCTCTGCCATTGCATAGCTGTCGTGCACAGAGCAAAGTAGTGTTTAAAAGACTAGAGCATGAGCATTTTTATATGTAAAGAAGATTAAATTAATAATAAAATCAAATCAAATCAAATCAATCAAATGTAAAAGAAAAACACTATTTTTATCATAATTGTACACATGTCAAATTTCCAATGAATATTGATCCTTAGAACAAAACAGTAAAGTTCAAAATTGATTGTAGAAATTTGACAGTTTTGGTTAGGTTGATCTGACGCCGCGTGTACTTTTTGTAAAGAAAATATTGTTAGCCCCTTGACGATCGTAAAACCACGCCGGCGGTCTTATGATCCTTGACCTATTTCACGAATAGGATGATAATCGAATATGTTAGTTAGCTAATATGATGTTTCAAGAATATGATATTGTAATAATGTGGTGCATTAAGATTATGATTTTTTGCCAATATGGTGTTCTGCTAATATGATATTTTGCGAACATCATGTTTTGCTTTTATGCTATGCAGCGACGGAGGGATCCCATCCCATTTTAGTTCTATTAATACTATTACTGTTAGTAATTAATATTGTCAATATTGATATTAATGTGAAAAGCGACATGACGTACATCACTGAACGCATTTTTAAACAATTTGACATACACAAAATAGGATGGCTATTTCGGTTTCGTTTGACAGCTCATGTTTGTTGCTCTATTCCGCTAGGTATAGTAACTTTATGGTTAAAACTCGCTTCGTCAGATGGTTACCAATATCTATCAATTGTAATGATGACTTGATTTGATATTTATGTGGTATAATGCCAACCACTGGGACAGCATAAGCTAATTACCTAAAACCTAATGAAAAACGTCTATGAATAATTTATAAAATTTCGTTTTTTTTACTTATCGTCCGTGAAAATGCGTAAAGGGAAACCTTTCCGTGCCGCCCTGTGTTTTCCTTAAACAGTTTCAATCTACTCTTCGCCCACGGGCAAGAGCGATGACGTCACGAACGACGCTACAAAAGCCTCTCTGCGTCACGACGTAGGTCTTACCCTAATATCGTTTCAGCCATTTACTCAGACTTATGCGTTGCGAAGAGTAATTTTTGGACCGGAAACAACTTAATTAATTCTGCACTAGCTGCGGGTTATGTGAGCTGTTTGGTAGCATTAGTTACTTTTTGGTTTTCACTAGCTGCGGGTTATGTGAGCTGTTTGGTAGCATTAGTTACTTTTTGGTTTTTGATAGATTATGGTCTGTGCTTGATGACTGCTATTTCTTAATTTCACATACATTT
Organism: Scoparia ambigualis; assembly: GCA_963921215.1. NCBI lineage: Eukaryota > Metazoa > Arthropoda > Insecta > Lepidoptera > Crambidae > Scoparia > Scoparia ambigualis. The sequence continues at coordinate 6,136,245 of OY992521.1, forward strand.
TTAATTTTGTTCTGGTAATAAATTGTTGTTTTACTTTAGTAAATACAGCCTGTAAGTAACACTTCATTTTTTTTCGATTAAAGGATACCTTAAAAAAATGTTTTGAGCTGCTTTTCGACTAGTTCAGTATATTTCTGTAAATTGTTCATAAAAAAAGACAGCGTCAGTGTTGCAAGAGTAAAGTCATTTTGAAAAAGACGTTTATGCGTTAGATAATAAATCTATCTGAGAGAATTATCAAGTAAATTAACACATAAAATCTTAATACGTTTATAAAACTCTTCACAGTAGTTTTTTGGTTCTAAATTAGAAAAAATGAAATAATGAAAACGAAAAGCAGAAAAAGTCTTTAAGGCTTTGGGTTATCGTGTTTTAAGAAACACGCTAACTTATTACACGTGTTTATGTCCCGTTGGTGGAAAAAAACATGAAATTATATTTTATTCGTAACACAAGTTGCGTCAAATTTTTATAGGTATACGGGTCGTATAAAAAGACCCTTAACGAAGCCGTGAGCAACGCATTCATTCCATGATTATGAAGATTTTTCTGTACCGGGTCATACCTTGGAACCACCTGATTACGAAGATATAAAGCGTCATATAAAAACTAATTAAATAATGCGTTTACTAAACTTTGTTTAAAGAACTCTCACCCACCTCTTTCACACTCGTGACTCAAACCGCATCATATTGCATTTTGTAACAGCTGTTTACATAAGTATCTATAAAAAGTGGTTTCCTAAAACTGGCCATTATTTCAGCTGAATATCACTTGTTTTGATGTACATCATGCGTATGTTTCGGTTTGATTAACAGTATCTTTACACCCTGTATACATACAATGGCTGGACGATATCAAACAGTGGATGGACTGGACTTGGCTATCGTCAGTTAAAACTATTAACCCTTTCAGACCTGAATTATTATTTTGATAAATGAATGTAACCGTTTTCAATCGTTATGTTACCAAAGCAATAATTTTTAATATATTTCTATTTTATGTCCTCAATTGTGCACGCCAGGTCTGAAAGGGTAAAGACCGCAAGAGATTTTGTCAACTGTTTTTCAAACTTCATTATGAAGATGGCACCAAATGATGATGACACATACAATTAATCTTCAAACAAGATTCAATAACAGCAAAAACGTCGTTCACTACAAGTAAAACAGTTGTAAGAAAACAGCGGACCTCCTCGTTCCCGCCCGCGAAAATTGACACCTTTTTCTATCCATCTCAATAAATTCCAGTGACAAGGGCCGAGACATTGAATGTGGCGGCTAAAGAAAATATCTGTAGCCATAAGGAACTGTCATGTTGACAGATGGAAATAATTACCCAATTGCCTTTGGAAGTTTCTGGACTGTCGATATTTTGTTTTTGTATCGACAATTATTACTACAGTTAGCGATTTGGGGCACGATATTGCAAGTTAAGCAACTTTCGCAATGGGGGTCATTGGATGGGTGGCTGAGTAATTATTTACTCACCGTAAAACATTCATGATAAAAATATATTTAATACATTCAATTCAGATCAGCTCCAACTAATTCCATTCGAGAAAGTGAGACCCCTCAGTTAGTACAACAATTGACAAAAAAAATCTAATACTTTTCGTGTAATATTTTACTTTGTTCAATGATCCGTATATCAAACGTTAGTTACATCTGGGTTATTCTAGATAGAAAAAATTATAAAAGAATTATCTGTTTAATAATGTGCAAAACAGTATCAATAATATTAAATATAAAAATATAAAAGTATTATCTATCCATCTATAAACGTGCTACAACAACATCAATAGTCCGCTTGTGTCAAGACGTCTGGAGAATGCCTAAATTTCCTCGGACATTCTCTCTACAGCTGAAGATACCTAATGGCGGTCCTGGATCACCCAGATGTCACATAAGGAGAAGTACACATTGGACGTATTGTAAATGTAATCGTAAATGCGTAATGTATTTTCTCTTGTATGAAAAATAAAACAAAAATATAATATAATTGGGTTTATATTTGTAGCATACCAAATAAGTGATACCAAACACAATATTAATTTTATTGTTAGCAACCTATAGGAGTGTTCGTGACAGACAAGGAGCTAACAGAACTTAGGAATTTAGGCTATGACGCTGCTGATTATTTTAAAACAAAACACGGCTAATATGACTGTATAAATCGGCAATATCTCGATGTCATTTCTCAACTCCCTCTAAGATACATATTAAAAACTGTATAGACGAATTCTCATTGTAAGAAAGTTGATTAAACCTTATCTGTGGCACGACAGGCTGGACCCCGGGCTAATCGTGGAGTATTGGCCAATCAGGAAGTTCTAACTCATTCGAACTTGAGCCGTATTAGACGGAGGCCCTCGTAAATTAGTTAATCCAGAAGTTAAGAATGAATAACAGGGCCTTTATGAATTTTGGTGTTTTCACGATAGGATAAGGCCAAGGTCAGACATACTTATTTTATACTTTTAGCAGAGCATCATATTTTATATAACCCAAAAATTATTATCATTTTGCCTGCGCGCATCTACTCTTGTAAGGCCCAACAATCTAATTTTATGACATAAAAATGTCGGCTCAAGACAGTTTTTAAAATCATTAAATTACGGTCCTGCGACCTAAAACTATTACATGATGTTTAAACGTATTTTTTAGTTTAAATAATCCCGCTAATTTAAATCTGTCATAAAAAATTAGTAACTTCGAAGGAGAAATTATTTCAACATAATTTTTAGCATGAAATAGTTAACTTTTGGTTTATGGAATACCCCATGAAATGTTTAAGCCAAAAGCATTTATAAACACTTTTTAGTAAACCAAATTTCTGGGCCGCAACTATGTACTTGCACCTATTTTTAGTACATTGGGTCGTAATGTTGACAACCTATAAGTTTAGGTTGGACCTTACGAGGCTACCAAATCTATACTAAAATTTATCAAAATCGGCTTAACGGTTAAAGCACGCTATCGTTACAAAAAAACTCACGTTCATATTTTAAGTATTAGTTATGATACATAAAACACTCGTATATGGGTATGAGTGTTGATGTCCATGTGGAAAATCCTAAGCCCAGAAGAGTGACAGGTGACCTAAGACTAGACACGTACACTATTTTACACAGAAAATTGATATTCTTATCTGCAGGCGGAAAACCACATCTCTCAAAAAACAAATATAAGTACTTGTTTGCCAGCTCCGTAGTAATAACATTACTAACAACGTTCCGAAATTGTTTGAGACTTTCAAAAGTTTGGCTCACATTCAAAAATTAAAGTCCGGAATGAGCCGGAGCTATCTGACACAATAAATAAAGAAATAGTTCGCTACGTCAGATACCTAACATTGTACTTGGCAATGTCTACTGGTTCGTTACCCGGCTTCTTTTAGTATATTTTCTTTCACGTAAAAAGAAACGAAACTAGGTACTTTTGTAAATGTACAGAAAATATATACATACATACATATAATGACAACTAGTATCCCCGAAGGGTTAGTTAGAGATTAGGCAATGAAGCAAGGCAAAGCAGCAAAAGCAGTCCTCTACCATAGTCCACTTAAAAGGTCACTTAAAAGGTAATAACTGTGATTGAAGACTTGGTCTCGTGAAATCCTAATGTGTGCATAAAACTCTTCATAGTAACTTTTTATGTTCGAAATTAGAAATAAAAATTTTTTTTATGGAAAAGCGGCAAAAGTCTTTGAGCCCTATAAACAGGCTAACGTGTTACTAACAAGTCGAGGAAAAAAACATTAAATTATAAAATTATTAATTGAAACACCTTCTCTTAGCAACAAACGTGGTATGGTCATATTTTTATTTAACACACATTTATTTGCATATCACATGGTATTCCAAAGTTGCAAATGTCAGACAAATTTTCGTTTTCTCAACGAATCTATAAATAAAATCAATTGCTATAAATGTTTGTTCGCACACAACTTCAGAACAGCAGCACCTATCTGGCAAATTTTTTGTTGTGTTGTCTGGACAAGTTTTGTATGAAATTTTTTTTTTGGAAATTCATCACAAAAGTTACGCTGTGTTCACACGGACGAAATCAGGCGTGCCGCTAGTAGTAAATAAAACTCACAATAGGCATTCCGAAATGTGAACCGAAGCGACCTCTCGCTTTTCCACTTCGAAGCTTTCAGTGTCCCGCTGTCCACTGTATTGTAAAATATAGGTGCTAGCAAAGGTCCCTAACAAAACACGGTTGGAGACCATATCTTGAAAATAGGTGAGTGTTCACTCCAACGTCGCGCCCAGACAGATTTGTTAATGTATTTATTTTATACGAGTGTTTGCGAATGACGCGATGGCGAACGAGCTTAAGGGCTCTCCAGTTCAGTTTATGCTTACCATTTTATCTGAGAGTTGCCGTGATGGGGAAAGTTAAAGATAATACGTTGAATATACTTTTCGCCCACTTTTATGCTTAACGATGATAAATTAATGAGTGGCCGATGAGGCGTTTTCTTGTCTTTGCGAAGTGTGAATATTTAATGAAAAGGGTCATCATCATTGTGATCACGTGCGACCTTTTTTATTTTTTATAACCTACATACATACAAATATATACACGACTATTATCTCCAAAGGGTATGAGGAAGTCCACGTTTCACCAAATTACCTACAACTGCACATGTGCTCAGCGCGATAGACGGTAAACCTATCGCCGCAATACGGCCCTGGCCTGCAAAAATAAGTATCACACTTTTAAAATTGTAATAACTTTTAAAGTACACAAGATAAACAAGACTTAAAAATGTTACTATTGTATAATTTACTATTGTTTCAATGAAAGCTGATAAAATTGCTATAAAATGTTTTTTATTTTAAATCTCTTACTTCTATAGTTTAGAAAAAAATTAAATTTTAAAAGTGTGATACTTGTTTTTGCAGGCCAGTGTAGTTTAACCGGATATTGCGACTTTACATGCGACAGCATTTTTGTATCTAAAGGTTAAAGATAAATATCATTGAATAGAAAATCTAAACATATTGATATTACGCCTGTTACTAACAATATTATTATTAAATATGTTATATAAAAAAATAAATTATTTACCACTTACAAGCGTATCATATTCACTTCACGTAATATAGTAGGGGAAAGCTCAATAGATTTAAATATCACGAAACCATAACTTCGCAGATAGAATAGAATTGTAATTTGTCATAATAATATTATGTTATACTAATAATCTTTGTAACGTTAATAAATAAATATTATTATGTCTTATTCGAAAATTATTATGATTTACAAATGAGAAGTTTTCATTCAAAAATATTCATTAATTTATTTATCTATTCGAAAACCTTTACTAAGAAAAAAGAAACAGCGACACAGTTACAAACGGAAGGCTAATTTATGTACATTTTTTATAAAGACAGCCACGGTATGCACTGTGGACTTTAATACACCAGATTCAATTACAATGTAGTGGAATATTGTACTTAATTTAAACTGAAGACTACATACTAAGTTGTATTAGATTAAAAAAATACTTTTTTACCATCGTATTTCATTTCTTATTATATTTATAGGTGGTACCTATGATTACAAATACCAACATACATACTCGTACGTGTCTTACTCACCGATTCCGAACCCAACGAGTAACAATACAAGAACAATCTCGTGTCTCAGCTAACCCAGTTCAATGTAATCAATGGGAAGGCAAACAAGACAGTAAACAATAATAGACCGATTGTTATGCCCTGTGCAATGAATTTATACGAGCACTACTCTTGGTCATATAACGGCTTTACGGCCAACAAATAACTCTTTACCGCCAAAGACTTGGCATAATTTTGACGGTACATTTTATTTTACGAACGAATGGTAAGTTAGGAGATAACATTTTTTATAGCACTACAATTTTAAATGTATGCAGCCAATTTGTTGATATATATTTGGTAGGTGTATCGTTTTTTGTGTTGTTGTTTTTTTACGCTTTAATAGTTGGTGAATAAGAAATTTTGAGCCTATCGTTGACGTGTGTGGAAAGTTTATAAACAAAAATATTTTATAAAATATTTATACACATATTTTATAGTGAATGTCCTAAATATATTTCTCCAGCTTCAGCATTAACTAATTTTAAATTAAAACCAATAATTACCGGTACTATAAATGACAAGTGCCTTTCATTAATAGTCACAGGTCATTATTTTAACTCTGAACGTTTTTGAACGATAATAAAAATATTTTAAATAGATTAAATAATTAAGAATCAAACGAACTTACCTTGTGAAGTTTGATTCCAATTATGCGAGGGTCTCAACCGAAGACGATTACTTATTACATGCAGCAGTACATGAGATGGTGCTATCTTCTTCACACTTTTAGATATATCCCAAAAAGAAATATCTTATTTCCGTTCCCTGCACTGGCAACCCCGCGTCACGAGACGTCATTATTTCAGAGAATTTTGTGTTATCCTCCACAATTTTTTATTTTATTTAATGGGTTGGGAGGGATGGGTTGACGTAATCGTCTACGGTTGAGACCCTCGCATAATTGGAATCAAACTTCACAAGGTAAGTTCGTTTGATTCTTAATTATACTTCGGGTCTCAACCGAAGACGATTACTTATTACATGCAGATGTTCAGAGCATTGTAATGTTAACACAATAAAAATTAAAAATTATGTCAATTTAAACTTTACAATAAGTAGGTAGTTTTTATAAGTGCATAAAAGCCTCCTTTAAACTTTAAAAGATGCATTTAATGGCTATCGATGCATTGGTCGTTTTCTAAGCAATGACTTTAACAATTTTATTTATTTATTTGATTAAGTATTATTATTTTGTTGTGTAAATACTGCATTGACAAATTCATTCTGATTTGTAGCTAAACATTTCTCCAACAGTATTAACAAATACATTTAAGTGACTCAGCCTCATCCCACAACAACTTTGCGAAACACCTCCAGACTAGATCTGTGAGCAGTGTGAGCAGTAAATGCCGAGCGACTGCGTGACTGTGAGCTCCAAATACAGACAAATATCGGTATCGGCATGTCGTCCACTGTCTTGGAATCCTTTTATTTTTATTTTTATCTGCAACAAATGTTTGTGACCGCCTTTTTATGAGGTTGGCACAGCCAGCAACAAATAACTGGGATTCTTACAAATATTGGACAATCTGATAGCGGTTGTCAAACGCGAGTCCTGAAGTCTAAATGAAGTCGGTAATTTCAATCACAATCACATAATTTTGTATTGATATATTATTTTTGATTAAACTAATAGACTGCGTTTTTTGAGCAGAAACAATAGAAAATATAGTGTAAGAATCATAAGTGACAAATCAATGATTATGATCTGATTCTAAGGATAGTCCTGGAAATATGGTTTAATTAACATGACATTTGTGTCCCATGTTAAATTGTATTTTTGATTTGGAGCAATAAAACTTAGTTAGCGTACACTTAACAAAACTGTGTTAAACACAGTCATTCATGTAAAGTAAATTACTTCCCTTAGATGGCAGGTAAAGTGGACCTATGCGTATTTAAACAACATAGAACCTTCCTCAAACTTTTTGGTTAGAAATGATAACTTTATAACTACCAGCTTTGAAAAGATTCAAGTTATTATTTTTTGAATAAAGCTACTAAGATATTATCAAATACAGTACTGATTTAATGTTACTGATTTTGTTGCAAGAGATGTAAACATATCGTGGTATATGTCTGGTCAACGATTCACTAATAATTTAGCGCCACCTGGATAAGGCTATCTAGAAGTAGATGGCTCGCCTTGAAAGGAAATTAGGTATAACAAATATTATTTAGGGCCGAAGAACAGTTTTTTTTTCTTAGACAACAAGTTTGGGCTACATTGTATACCAAGGATGTAAATTCTAATCTGTACCACAACAATACCGTCTGCTTTATCCAATTTATATTAAATGTAAGTGTTTTTTTTTGTTATGGCTTGGTCAGGATTTCGTGATGCATTCTGCGTTTGTAAGGGTTTGTACAGTCAAATTATGGCTTTGCCAATAAACTAATAATATGGGAAAATGCATGGTAGGAGAGTTACCTACTCCGTATCTAAGTATGTTCGTATAATGTTTTCACAAGACTCGATGTAGGATGCGAATACATAAAAGTTTCTGAATCAATTAATGCTAAGAATTTCTCTTGTTCAAACAACTTGGTGTAGGTAGGTAATTCAAACCGCAACGGCCGCTGTGCATGCCGTAGTCAATATTCCTGAATTCATCTAAATCCCTTATTGTACATTTATGTTTAAAAACAAGTTCTGTTGCTCTGTTTTTTAGTAATGCTTTTGTAAGTGTTTGTGACAAACCCTATGTCTCCAAAAAGGTGCTTGTACTCGTAGTTTTATTATTCAATACACACTCGTCATAGTTTGAGCTTATTTTTCGTGCGTAGGTACAATACATAAACTAAACAATTATTGTAAAAAATTTAAATATTATGCGCAACTGTTCTAGAACCGGTTCCAGTAATTTCGCAAACACAAATAGGCCGAACAGAAGTACTTTAATTTCAACTGCGGCCTCAAACTAAACCTTAACTTTTTCCGATCAGCTGTAATTGCAGTAATAGCTGTAATAGCTGTATTGCAATTGTTAACAATAGTAGTTGTGATTTAATAATTTAAGGGCAGTTCGATTCTTTTAAATATAATTATTTTGAAGCTGCTTTAAATTTTAAGTGAATCTGTGAGATCCTTTACATTTTTTTTTGTAAACTGTTTCTGACCTTTATAAACACAACAAAAGAGAATCAGACAAATCAGTCGAGCCGTTTTCGTGCGCTTAGCAACACATTTGGCGATTAATTTTAATCTACATAGATTGAGATAGTAAGTAACAGACATTGTTTTGGGGTATAGTTGTTTTTATAGGTTTGCCGGGAAAATGAATATTACATTTACGAATCCAATGTAAAACATTACGATCCTTAGTGAGATCACACTTTCTGTCATTCAGTCATAAAAATAGGTCAAGCGACTGCAGGAGCTCTGATTCCAAAGTCTCCCTGTCAGATATCCGGCGGAACCTCGGCAGTCCCTCGGCGGTGTGAATGGTGCTGGTGGGGTCGATCGCAGCTCGATAACTGATGATACTACTACGCGCAGTGGCGCCCCAACTAGAGTTTAAAGAGCCTCGAAGTTGTGATGCCCGGGACCCTGTACAGGGCGTTGGATTTTTGTTTTCTTTCCGAATCAATCTTGATTATGGCTTTTGGGTTCTTAATACTATTATGCTCAGAAAATGAAGTTTTAAAACTTTCATTCATATTTTCCTCCAACAGAGGTTTTTCTTTTAGTTTCCTATTTTAGTTTTGAAGCTTCGAGGCTTATGTACATTATTACCATTTTTGTTTTTTTTTTCCATTTATTGAAGTAGGTAAGTAAGTAAGTACTTCTTTTTTTTCTTTTTTTATTATTAGTAAGTAACCCTTTATTTTTATAAGGTTCTTCTCTGAGCAATTGTAGAATCTATGGGTGTCCAATGAAAGCAGCTATGCGATTCTCTAAGCGACACATAGACGCTGCGCGCATGGCTGTGATCTGCTATCTATTTCCAATTCTATGAATATGAAAGAGACAGAGACATATCTCAGCGCTGCGGCAGCCGCAGCTATCAAGGCCTTAGCTTAGATAATCGCACGGCAGGCTATCGTCGGACTGACCGTCATATACGGGGACAGATCGAAGATCTTAGTGGCGCAGCTGGCACGGGCACAGGCGCTAGTGCTGCAAGCAGGGCGAATGGCCAAGCTTCGTTTCTGCCGCTACTGGTTGAGTCATTGTAAACATCAATGATATAGTTTAAGATGTCTTCACCAAATCATTATTGATAAGTAAACCCGAAGATAACGAAACGTTGAAAACATGTCCACCTCAGGTGGGAATCGAACCCACATCCTCAACCATGTTGAGACTCTGCTTTGTTCCACGGAGAACGTGGAAATGTGAAACTGTTAGGATGAAATAGGTATGACCTCTCACGGTTTATGTGGAGTAGGAAATCCTCAACACAGTTTAAGGAAATCATGAAACAGCTAGCGTGGAGTAAAATAAAGCCTCAACACTGTTAAAATGTACTAAGTACATATTCCGGAAACAGCTTGCTTGAAATAAAATATAGCCTCACTCAATCCTGGTAGAGTGGAGTGAGTATCTTCGACACGGCTTGTGTAGCCGCTTTGTCGCGAAGTAAATTTAATTATTATTCTAATACAATTAATAAGTATATATAATGCTGAGGTCTAACCTGAATACCGCGTGGCGACTTCTTTGCTTCAAATCCAGAGGGGCTCCTTGGAATTTTCTTTCTTGATGTATCCACCAATTGACAACATCAATATAGCCTCAACACTGTTAAAGTGGAGTGAGTATCTTCGACACGGCTTGCTTGGAGTAAGATATAGCCTCAACACTGTTAAAGTGGAGTAAGTATCCTTGAAAGGGCTTGCGTGGAGCCTCAACACTGTTAAAGTGGAGTAAATATCCTTGATACGGCTTGCGTGGCGCCTCAACACTGTTGAAGTGGAGTAAGTATCCTCGACACGGTTTGCGTGGAGCCTCAACACTGTTAAAGTGAAATAAGTATCCTCGACACGGCTTGCGTGCAGCCTCAACACTGTTAAGGTGGAGTAAGTATCCTCGACACGGCTAGCGTGGAGCCTCTACACTTTTAAAGTGGAGTAAGTATCATCGACACGGCATGCGTGGAGCCTCAACTCTGTTAAAGTGAAGTAAGTTACCTTGACAACGGCTTGCGTGGAGTAAAATAGAACCTTAGCACTGTCTAATTGGTGTAAGTAACCTCGAAACGACTTGTATGGAGTAAAATCAATGACATTAAATGTCATTGAGTAAAATAAAGCATCAACACTGTTGAGCAGTTATATATCCTCGACACATCATACGTTTAGTAAGTTAAACACTTTTACAATGGTGTCTAAGTAAGTAGTTTGGTATTTAAAGAATTTATTGTTGTAAATGGCTTTTAATTTTCTTACAATCATTATTTTAGAACCCAAGAAGAACCAATAAAAATGAGGGTAGATAATTTTAATGATAAATGATCTTAGTTCCTTACAGCTATGATACATTCCTTAATAGTTCATTTTCCTGGTAAATTAGCGTTATGTTCTAATACCTGCGTGTCGTAATATCGTTGATACGACATTTATCACTATTCACCGACACCGATGATGATAACGCCTACGTTTTTTGAATTAAAAATGATTTCTTTACTTTACGAAAAATACCATAATGATCACTGTCTCTCAACTTCGAACTTTAACATTTTCCCATCATATTAAATACAAATTTAATTTCGTTACGAAAAGTACGTGTGATTCCGATAACACAAAAACACGTAATGACGTCTCGTGACGCGGGGTTGCCAGTGCAGGGAACGGAAATAAGATATTTCTTTTTAGGATATATCTAAAAGTGTGAAGAAGATAGCACCATTTCATGTACTGCTGCATGTAATAAGTAATCGTCTTCGGTTGAGACCGGAAGTATAATATAGTTTCTACTTTGGGAGAGGAAGAATCAACGAATTACTTCGCGCTATACGTTTAGGTCTTCTTCTTGTTACAGTCTTAAAATCTTTTTCATTTTCGTCGCTGTCCGTCCTACATCTCTTATATGGACGGGTATCCCGTGGTAAAATATCTGTGCCCATGTTATCCCATTCGAATTCTTGATGCACTTGCTAGTCAAAAAAGGTATCACTTTTTTCCAACTCATCTTCACTCAAATCACTTCTACTGTTTTGCTCAATAGAATAGTTCACTTCATCCATTATTAAATCATAAAATAATAAAATGTAGGTAGTCGCAAAAAAAAACCAATTAACAACAATTATATATTTACTATGTTCATGCCGTGTACACTATTTAAGGGTTATGATCTAGACTAAGTTCATGTTAACAATGTAAGTTATAATTGTCATGTAATGATTGTAATCTGTCAGTGTGGCTTATCAAATAAAATAATAAATTGGGATATAAATTAATTGGAAAACCAAAGTTTTTTGGCTAATGATGCTGATATTTTTTGTCATATAATTGTTTAATATAAAAATATCATGTAAGATTCAAAACTCACACTACCAAACACTGTGTAGGCTGAAAATAACCTAAAAACAACGTGAAGCCAGCCAAATATTAACGCATTCAAGCGTTGCAAACGTACAACGTGCCTCGCACCTGTAATTCTGCGATGAGGGGTCATTGCACTCACTGAATGGGAATGTTACCTTCGACACACACGGTTAAGAAATGCGACCAACTTCTTTTTCACGATAATGTTACTTGTTTACAGAAAGCTTTTCGTTTTAACTGATAGTTAGCGAGTATAAGCCTGGTAGTGACTGCACTTTTCACATTCCTTGACATTCTGAAATTTATAATTAATTAATCTGAATAGCTACTGCTTTGAACTTTGCGTGCTATTTTTATGGCTGAATAAGATGAATCCAATTTTATTGTAAACATCCACAGTGTAACCTTATTCAAATGCAAATAAATACATTTCATTTCATTTCACTCGGAATCTTTAACTAAAAAGATTTTCCGTGATCGTCATTTCTTTCGATCGAATTATTTCGAAATTACTGATCTCTCTGAAGCACAGATGAACTTGAAGTAAGTAGGTGACTATTTTATTTTGATGAAGATGACGTTATCGTCTGTACGAGCCCTTGCTTTACTCGTACACTCAATTGATTTGTCTTGATTTGGACTTAATTGTAAAGTAACAACACTCGAAAAGTAAACTCTTGATTTATTATAGAAATGTAAACAATGTGTGAACACAAAGAAAGGCGGCTTTGAACTGTATTCAATAAAAATAAAATAATTAATTACTGCTCGCGTTGTGCAATACTGTTTTGATTATGTTACATTATTATAAAACTGTACTTTGAACATCATCAATTGTTCGAAAACAATCACAGAACTATTATAATTTATGCATGTAAGCAAATTACTGGCAACAGTTATTCGCAATATTAAAACTATACCTGTTGAACATATTATCATGGCAACTTGTTCGTTATTATATTTTTTTATTAACCTTACTGCGAACTGCGGCCGTGCACTGATCAGTGCTATTGTGTCTTGTGGCGCCGCGTTCTATGTGTTACATAGGTACATACATACATATAATCAAGACTTTTATCCCCGAAGGGTTAGTCAGAGACAAGGCAATGAGTACAGCAAAAGCAGTCCTCTACCATAGTCCACTTTTCAACAACTATCGACTGCTCATGTGCTCAGTGTGACAGGTGGTGAGCTCATGCTGTTAGATGTATGTGTAGTCTTTAGTCCATTAGTCGCCTTTTACAACACTCAAGGGAAGAGAGGGGCTACGCGACAAGTTAATTGTGTTATGCAACGATAAACAGTAATTCGTTCACATTCGCCACCGAAACAAATTGGCTTTCATTAAAGTTAAGGCTATCACATTACTCTAATTTTATTATGAAGTAGTATGTTTTCCGGGCATAACCCAGTCCGGAAAACATACTACCGGTAAAAAATGTTTTGAGCTTTTCACTCGTTCCGTCCGTAAAGCAGATGCTAGGGAACAAGAGCTACATTGCAAAATAGAAAACGATACAAACAACCCGACCCTTCGTATGTATACGAACATTCAACGCCGATAGTACTGGAAAATTCTAGACTAGATTCACATTGTTTATACGTAACATACCTATGGAAAACAAAATATGGTTGAGCGAAGCGAGGGCTGATCCACATGTCATACTCGTGAACGGGTGCCGCCTGTGGAGGCTGGTCTGCTCTTGCAATCTTATTTTTTATTGGTGGTATTTAATAGTTTTTCTTTTTGTTTCAAAGATACTGTAAGACGTTGTTCGTTTATTTTAAATCGAGCAATATCTGTTTTTTAAAATTGAATATGTATGTGTTGTGTTGTCTTGCAATCGTGTTATATGTTTTTTTTGTTGTAATGGAAAATGTCCTTCTATGACAGGGAGGGCATTTTCCAATTTGTATTGACGCTCACAATTTGTATATTTGTATAATGTATGATTTGGTAACGACATATTGTTTTGTAAATGTCGTTACTTCTATCTTATAAAAATGAAACCCGTTTTCCGTTGTCACGACATAACATGAAAACGGCTTGACCGATTTGGCTGATTTTTTTTTGTTGTGTTTCGTTATTGTCAGGAGAAGGTTCTTATAAAAGAAAAATTAAAATAAATTCTTTTTTTTTTAAATATTTTTTGCAATATTCATAATTACGACAGGACAACGTCTGTCGGGTCAGCTAGTATTATTATAAATCTGTGGAGTTTCTTGCGCCCGTTTTTTTCCATAACTAAATGTTCCTGAATGGGTGTTTGCCCATCCATTAAGTTTAGATGATTCAAAATGCTTATTTTAAGTTTTCTGAATATAGAAATTTTGATTAATTGATTGATTGAAAATACCGTAAAGTATTAGGTAGCTCTTAAATTATTTTACAGCAGTGCGAAGGCTATCATTAAAATCATGTGATCGCTACGATTGATGGGAATTTAATCTTCGAAACTCGCGAGTTGGTTTCCTAGACCATACATACATACACACATAACATACTCGTAATTACGACTTTTATTTCCGGAGGGTTAGTCAGAGACTAGGCAATGAGGACAGCAAAAGCAGTCCACTACCATAGTCCACTTTTCACCAAATAGCGACTGCACAAATGTGCTCAGCGTGACAGGTGGTGTGCCCATCGCCGCTCTATGCTGTTGGAAGTATGTGCAGTCTTTAGTCCGTTAGTGTCCTTTACGATACCCAAGGGAAGAGAGCCAAGGGTGGTAGTACTCTTCCACCGCTACACGACATGGTTAAACTCTATTCTCAGACCAACAAATCAACAATTTGCATTTTTCTCAAAAAATATCAACAGTGTGACTTTGTAGCTTTTATTAGCTTCGTAATTTGTCTGGTCTGCCATTGTAAAGTGCGGTGCAAGCGCTGTTGCCAAGTGGACATTATTTTTTCACTTTTTTACAATCATCGGCTCGTAAGACTGACGCGAGTATAAATGTTACCATTTCAGGATTGCAAATTTTTAACAGGGATGTTAGTTCATCAGTGGTTGACGATTCCGTGTGAAGCGCGCTTTCACCTTCGGCCTTATAGTCACTTACAATCAGGTTAGTCATGACCCGTAGAGGATACAAAAAAAATGCATCGAAAAGTCCGAACCCAATTTTACTCGACCTGAGAATTTAACCGAAATCGAGAGCATGGCGACTCCGCCACCGCATTATAAGGCCTATTACATCTCGAATGTGATTTTTGCGTAAAATGCCCATTTTTGCATTATATAGTAACTTTGCAGTTGTATTTATCGTTTTCATCGAAATAGGATAATAAATTTGTGCATAATATTACAAATCTCCATTCTGTGAGCGTAAGTGGAATTCGGACGGCCGGCGCATCGCCTTTTGTAGTAATTTTGCAGTTGTATATATCGTTTTTATCGAAATAGGATAGTAAATTCATTATAAAATCTTTATTCCTCATGAATTAACAACTACTCTGGTATAAATTTTGCTCAATAATATTATCGTAGATAGGAGAAATTCACAGTTAACTTATAGCGATTTTCGAAGTTTTTTGGTTTAGAATAAGATTTTTTTCCTATATAAAATCAATGATATCTAAAAATTCCGAGGCCACTATTCGACTAAGAGATAACATTATAATTTTTTATTTTACTTCTTTAGAACAAGTAGTTCAATCGATGAGCTCAAAAAAGTGCCTTCGCGCTTTTTATACAAATCAAAATTAACAAAAAGCGAGGCCGCTACGCACTTTTCCAATAGCTATTCTACACTATTCAATAAGTCATAATTGTTAATGTATTTTTGTTTCTGAGATCCATAACGCCAAAATTGGCCATTTTACACAAAAATCACAGTCGAGATGTAATAGGCCTCTTAAGTAATAGATTTTTGTTTATCCTACCACCCACCTAATAGTTATATTACCGAATGGTAGTGACAAAAAGGTCAAAATATGGAAGCGCTTTTCACGCGGAATCATCAAAATGCTTTTGCTCGCGGCATCGTTCGCGCTTTGAAGGTCGACTCACACATATCAGTGAAGTCACAGTTCCGACACAGTACCGGCCCAGTGCGAAATATTCTTTCATACAATTTCTGTGAACGCACTGAGAGCACTGTGTCTTCACTGACACTGACAAGTTTCAGTGACGACACAGTGCCTTTATGCGGAAAAAAAGTTTAAAATTCATCAAAATTGGTTTGGCGGTATAAGTGTGAAATGGTAACAAACTCACTGTTGTATAAATGTATAAATAGAGAGTTAGTATTACCACGTATATGATTTCTTAGCGGCGGAACGGTTTAAGAACTGTTTATTTACTTATTACCTAATGAGTTTTGTATTAAAGCGACAGGCACTGTTGTCAAGAACCCACCCTTTCACGCAGGCATTTCGTTAATGTACTAACTTTCATTAATTAGTTGTCCACAGAGTATTCGTACCCCTGGAGTCAGACTTTTTGCTTTGCTGGTACGGTTTAATTAAATTAAAAACATTCAACAAGAATTTCTTTAATACAGTTTTATTGAAATCGAGCGAAGTTCTCAAATAGTTCGTTTTAGAAAATTACGAAGAGTCACCATTGAGTTATTTTCAAGTTACTTTTTTGGTTTTTGCTTTGATTTTTACTGCTGGCAATTACTTTTTGTTAATTTTTAAGCTCAAGTTGGTAGAATATTAGTTAACTATAGCTTCATACTACACTATAGTTTATATACATTATTTTATTTTATCGGTGAACATAATTTTTTAAATTAGCTACAGATTTAATTTTAACTTTTATTAGCTAAAAAAAAAGAAACTAAAATTGATCAAACATATCCACAAAAATACCGTTGATCATCGTCAATCGACCAAGACCGCGAAATTGAACTCTGACACATTACGATACGGCCGGGCGGGTCAATGCACTTGACCTTTCGTTCGCCCGGTATCCACGAATTATTTTTTATTGTGCCGTACAAATTAAATAAATAATGAATAATAACTAAATTTAAAAAAAAATTAAAATGATGTCTATTAACGTTACTGAATGATATAAAAACATATGTGCACTGATTTAAAAAAAATCTGTATATATGATTTTGACACTAAGCTAGGTATTGCTTGAACGTTCTTTGATTTAGTTAGGTACTATACAGGGCGTCCCACGGATATGCCACATGGAGGGAAAGTACCTTGAATATTGTAGATGGAACATTTTACTGAAATAAGACATTATTTGAATTCAAAAAAACAATTTAAACTGCATTCATAGATATTTAAATAATTACATGGTTGAACCGGGAATCGAACCCGTTACATGAGATAAATAATCACCCTGTACCTTTATCATACCGATCGAAAGGCTTCATCATAAGAATTATTTTTTGCTAATTAACATAATGTTACAAATAAAAGGAAGACCATGAATTTTAACATTAAATGTAAAATTTTGTTCAGAAAAATGAAAAGCTGACATTGCCGTAAGGACTGACATTATCTTAAGTACTAAATGTAAATCCTTACTAATAAATGTACCACACTTGAGAAGTACGCATAATTTCCATATTGATGATTGATGATAAAATGATAAAGAGATACGTAATTAGTAGGTACCTGGTTGTATGCAACAAATCGAGCCGTATCCTGAGCCGAAAGTCGCGTAAATTATTTTGTTATACAAGAGTGCAAACTTGCTTTTTAACCGCGTGCTCAATTTTGATGACCGAGCAAGCGAAGGATTCTAAAATTAAATCACGAGTGCAGCGAGTGATTCAAAAATTAGAATCCTGAGCGTTACCGAGGGAATCAAAAGAGCACGAGGTGAAAAATCTTTGCACTCGAGTGCAACACGTAACTTTTCATCCCACCTCAACGAGGAAATTACCAACCAAATTAAAAAAGTAGGTACACCAAAAAGGTTCCGAGTCTGAGTTTTTAACAAATTAAAAAAGGTTGTATGATAAATTCGGCACTATGGAGGGAGAAGTAAATAGGTTTAATGGTGTTTTGAATTCACAAACTTAGTGCACACGATGTTCTAAATTCAATTTACTTTATTCTCTAGCGGATAAAAACGGCTTTTGCACTCAGATATCGAAGAGTAAAAATACTCTTTCCGAGATGGGGGGATGAAAATAACTATTGTCAATCGCAATGCTGCTGGCTGATTATAAAGAAATAATTCAAAAATGTGTTTGTTGTCGGCTTTTCATTTTTCTGAACAAAATTTCACATCAAATGTTAAAATTCATGGTTTTCCTTTTATTTGTGACACTAAGTTATTTAGCATAAAATAATCCTTATGAAGCCTTTCGATCGGTATAATAAAGCTACAGGATGATTATTTTTCTCATGGAACGGGTTCGATTAACGGTTTCCCTCCATGTGGCATATCCGTGGGACGCCCTGTATAGTACGCTGAGTTTAAAAAGTTGCACCTACACCATGAGAAATTAGATAATTAAATATCTAGAGTAAAGTCGCCGTTTTCCTTTGTCTGTGGCTTCGCTTTTTCCTTCTAAACCACGCAATACATTTTTACTAGGTTTTTACTAATAGAAAGATCTATAAAAGATGACGGTTTGTTTTATATAACTTGTAGTTCATCATCATCATCACCATCAGCCTAAAAACGTCCCACTGCAGGGCACAGGCTCCCCACGTGGAATAGCACGTGGGGATATTGGGCCACAACCCACCACGCTGGCCCAATGCGGGTTGGTGGGTTTTAACGACTGTCATATTACGACAACTACCGGGACCAATGGCTTAACGTGCCTTCCGAAGCACGGAGGAGCTCGAGATGTTTTAAATTTGCTCACCCAACCAGCGACCCGGCATTGCGAAAGTTGCTTAGCGGGCAAGATCGCAAGCCGAACGCGCTTGCCTCTGCATCGAGCTCCTCTTATAATTTGTAGCTATTATGTAAAAGGTAGTACTATTAAAAACAATACCAATACGAGAACCTCATTGAAAAGTATTACCTTAGGATTCACATTGAACTTCAACAAAGGAAGTAAAGCAAGCAGAGTGACATTTTGTTTTATTTACCTCACTTTGAGAGCCGAACTCGCAGCCTTACTGAGACAGGTTGGAAAGGACAATGCGATTTGGTTTTGTGTAGGTACTTTCCTTTGAAAAGTGTCGGCCGTCTTTCCTTTACGAAGTTTAATAGCTTACGAATTGCAGCTTTGAATTTAACCTCTCAAGCCCCAAGCGGCCATATTTGGCCGCACCTAAAAACTCGCTCTTCCGTCAGACCCCAAGCGGCCATATATGGCCGCGCTGGCCCTGCTGTCCACTTGACTTTGTACCGTGTTTTGATACACTTAGAGACCACTTTAGTATGAACAAGGTCGATTATTTCGGTTTTGTGGTGCATTTTATGCATCGTGAAGGCAAAATTTAACAAGAACTGCGTTAAATTTTTTTTTCTATTTCCGCAAATTTAAATTCCCGCCAAATCGCAATTGCTGTCAAAATGTTTAGATATTTCGTTGCAAAGACTGAGAGGTTAATAAAGAGTAATTTTGTCCGCGGCTGTGCTTATGTTAATTGTTCGCGAATAAAGCAAGTTCCAATCCCTATCAATCTCTATACCAAAATTCATAAGAATCAGTTTAACGGTTTAACAAGGAAAGCGTTACAAACATACTCACTTTCACATTTATAATATTACTGATTTAAAAATAATAAATGTTTTGGGTGCAATTACCAGGTTAGGCAGTGTGTGTGTCGTATTTTTCGATGCTTTGCAAAACATCATTCGACAAGAAACGTGCATTGAGTCCGATTCGATCCTACAAAAGTCAATCACGTGCAGAGAACGTTAACAAACAATAAGGGAATACAAAAAAAAATAAGTAAAGTGTAATAACAAAAAGGTTGACGCGGACCATTCGCGAATCGGTAATCGCCAGCCGAAACGCAAGAACAGTCACAGACGCAATTAAATAGCGCTCCTACAAATTTCACTTCAATGTTGTAAAAATGGAATGGCGCCGTAAAATCGGAAGCTAGTGAGTTATATCAATTAAAGTTATTTTATTGCTTTACAACTTCCCCGGGGTATAATAAAGTTTTTTTTATTTATATGCGTGGTAAGGGCGGCTCTGTTACGGACCTTTTTAATGGCACGTTAGTTTGCATGAAATATGTTGCGATGTAAGCCGTTCTCTTGTTTGTTACAAAGTAAAGCGAAAGGCTCAGCGGATCGGCGGATGCTTTTATGTAAATTGATGGAGATGCTAAAGCTGTTGTTTATGCTGATATGGTTAGAACTTTTTTTCTTGGTTTTCGTTGAATAAAATCTATTTGTTTTATAAAGATATATACTTACCTACATGTATGTAGATAGCATACGATATTTAATCATGATGAAGAAGTACAAAAAAGTGAAACATGAAAAAAAAAAATTCGTAAAAAAAATTAAAGTAATATATTTTTATGAAATATTTTAGACCCCTTCTATGGTATACATTAACTTAAAACTATCACATACATCTGTTACAAAGTTTTACCGACAGTTCAGTATGTAAAAATGTACATATACGTACTTGTACATGCTTTTCATATACTACGGTCCTGTTACGAATGTATGTTTTTCATTGTCAGAGAAGTTATCATTTTCATAAAAAAATGAAACCTTCTCTGTATGCATCATTATAATTCTGTGTCAAAAAAATTGTAAGTTTTCTCGCACAAGTCGCAAAACACTATTCATAGAATAAGGGTCATTATTTACACAAACCAGGAGATCAGGAGCGCGCAGGAGGCCAGACGACCTTTCCATATTTCACTTTTATGCGTCAACGCACGAATCCCATGTTTGTCAAGGACTGTTAGTTATAGATCCTCAGAGAGACTTGTCTAATCCCTTCCGAGGGCCGCCTGACCTAAAATTGAAATTCTCGGCCCTTCCTAAGTGGATGTTAAAGTGACACCCTGTACATTTTGTAGCATTAAAGTTTAAGTAACAGCGTCGTTCGTTACGCTCGAGATGAAGTGATATTTTCTTATTTGGAGAATAAGATTTATTGTGGGCTTTCATTAGCAATTTATTAATGAACCACTCTGGGTGGTGAAGTGAGATCTGTTTTAAGTAGGTACATAAACCTTTTTGTATAATTACTGTTACTTAATCAAATTTCACATCAGGTTTTGTCAGCTTAAACCTATATCGCAATCAAGAAATAGGAATACGAAAGCAGTGCCATTTGTACCTACTCATCATTTCCTTACCGTTGTCCTTAATTGGGGTCAGCGCAGAATGTCTTCTTCTTTCATTCGTCTCTATCAGCCTTCAGTCCTACGGTCATTCCTTTCTTCACCATATCATCTTTCACGCAGTCCATCCATCTTTTTCTCAGCCTACCTCTCCCCTTGTATCCAATCACAGTCATGCTTAGCACTCGTTTTGTCAGATGACATTCATCCCCCCTCATTGCATGTCCATACAAATACAATCTCTTTCCTCTTAACTTCTCTGTCACTGGTGCTACTTTCATGCTCTCTCTGATATACTCCATTCTTGTAACCTCACACATCCATCTCAGCATTCGCATCTCAGCAGCATGCAAACGTCTTACATCCATCTCTTTCACGGCCCAACATTCCGATCTATACAAGACGACAGGCTTTATGATGGTCTTGTATATTCTTCCCTTAAGTTTATGGGGCATTTGGGGGTCACAAGTAGTTCCCGTGACCTGTCGCCATTCCAGCCATCTGTACCTACTAATGCTGGGAAAATACCTGCATCATTGAAGTTAAATCATCGCTACAACTAATTAATGGGTAGAATAGAATATAATAGAAACGAATAGCTCTCTACTGCTGTACTGTCTTTATAACGACGATTGTCAAAGGCGGGATGGTGTTATTTTTCTTATATTCTTCAGCGGGTCAGCTCTTGGCCTTCATCTCACCTAGTAGTAAGTGACGATAAGACCCGAAGGTGGTAGCGCACTTCACTCGGAATCCTCAACCACTGAGGAACTGGCTATCTTATTTTTAAACTGTCGGAACACAACAATGCTATATAAACATTGTTGTTATGGCGGCTGAATTAGGCTTACTTAATCACGGGCTAAGCTACCAGAATCCCTTAAACACTTCCCGACCTGAATTAAATCTAAGACTTTTGCATATCAGGCCGAGCTTTTCACCATTCGGCCACCGAGGCGTTAGGTACTGATAGAGTCATAGTAAAATCTCCGTTGAAATGTCTTTAAATAAAGTATTGAAACAGCATTGATATTGGATATCCAACCAGACATCTTCCACTTCAGGACTTACTACTAACAGCCACTTCGATTGAAATATGAAGCCATATTTTAAGCGACGTCGCAAAAATGTACTTCTATCTATGTTTACCATCGCACGCCGCTTGAGCACAGCGAGTATTAGCCTCGGCTCGTAGTGAAGAGTCATTGGTAATGACGTGAAGTTGAGAAATTGTTCCTCCGCTCGGGCACCGCGACCTATTTGGAAGGTATCTTTTTGTATGCACTTAGTTGTCCCCGAGCTTTTAGTGTGAAAGTGGTGTGCGTTCCTGTGGATGAGTTGATACATGGGGATAGGATAAACGACTTGACACTACGCTCGTATTGTTGAAATCAAAACGTCTTGAATCATACATAACACGACTGCCAGTTTAACGGCGTAGTAGGTACAAATATTCATAAAAATATTTAGAAAGAAAAGGTATTCATTTATTTATTTATTTATAGAAAATTTACAGCAATAATCTATAATTAGACTAAGATAATAATTAATGTCTGGAAGCAATTTACAAAAATTGTACACTAGTTAATTACAAATTTTAAAAGAAACAAAAGATACTTAATAATTAAAATATGACTAAAATACAAAATACACTAATGCTTTGAATACCAACAAAAGAAATCCAAATAAATACATAAAAAGTTTTAAGTAACAGAATTGTTTTTTTTTAAGTTAACTCATAAAGTATAGCTCTATTAATAGCCGTCTTACTTATTTAGCTGAATTACGAAAATGATCAACGTCTATTGTTAATTTATTCGTTACGTCTATAGTTTTTACTGACCAATGGAATATTAACAGATGCAGAGCCACGTAGTATTTTGCCCGGTACCTTTAGACAGATTTTAGAAAGTAGCTCTAGTCAATTAATCCATTTTTCTCATGCTTACAAGGGTACATATCTATATATCGCTAATATTTCGTCTGTAGTGTAGAGGCAGAAAGTGATAGTGACGACAACGGTGCTCATAGTCTCTGGATCTAACCTGGCATTTACAATCAAGGTAACGTAAAAACCGCCTCTGGATACTCTCAATCCGAGATTTATAAACATCATATTGAGGGTTCCAGACCTGGGAGGCATACTCTATATGAGGCCGAACAAACGCACAGTAAAGTACTTTAAGCGATTTTATTGAGCGAAAAGAAGAGGCCGTACGCAAGCCTAGGGTTTTGAATGCTTTGGATACCATATCGTCAATATGCTTATCAAATAACAGTTTATGATCAAACATTACTCCGAGGTCTTTGACCTGTGATACTCTGTGATCAGTGTTGGTTTTTGAGACAATAGTTTGTATTGATTATATTAGATATGCGCGTAAACGAGATACAGAAGCACGTTGACACATTAAGATCAAGTTTTTTTTAACGTACAACATGTCTCAAATCTTACCAAATCTTCCTGGAACCCCAAGACATCCGACGAACCAGTAATTCTCTTCATTATTTTCATGTCATCCGCGTAAAGTTAGATATTTGAATTTAGGAAGCATTAGTTGATATCAGTCATAAAAAAAATTGAAGAGAAGAGGCCCGAGCAGGGATCCCTGCGGCACACCTGAGGGTACCATAACCCAGCTGGACACGTAACCACGAAGTACCACAGCCTGTCTCCGATTATCTACATAAGAGGCACACCATCTTAGAAGGTCACCATGAATTCCGGCACAAGCATGTTTTTATCGGTGGCCTGTCGTAAACGGAAATCGGAATTTAAGATTCTGATCGCGGCGACACGCATTTAGCAAGCATAGAGATTGAGCTAATACATGTTAATTTTAAGGATAGAATATAGGTTATTCACTTACTTATTTAAAAAGAAACAATTATGAAGACCAAATCTCACACAAATAAAACGTAAAAGCAATATTGTGTCCACTATACATTCCATCTCCAGCCTACTATTAATAAAATTGTCGCAGTGACATACTTTTGTTTTGAAGAAACTATTGTATTGTTTTGTATTGTATTGTATTGTTATATACCCACCAACCCGCATTGGGCCAGCGTGGTGGGTTATGGCCCAATATCTCCACGTGCTAATGTCCGCGTGGGAGGCCTCTGTGCCCAGCAGTGGGACGTTTATAGGCTGATGATGATTGTTGCACTACTAGATACTACCTAGACTATTAGATACTATCTCATCAACAGCCTATAAACGTCCCACTGCTGGGCACAGGCCTCCCACGTGGACAATAGCACGTGGAGATATTGGTCCGTAGCCCACCACGCTGGTCCAATGCGAGTTGGTAGGTTAAACGACTCTCATCTCACGACAACAACCGGGACCAATGGCTTAACGTGCCTTCCGAAGCACGGAGGAGCTCGAGATGTTTTTCATTTGGTCACACATCCAGCGACCCGGCATTGCGAAAGTTGCTCAGCGGACAAGATCGCAAGCTGAACGCGCTAGCCGCTGTGCCATCGAGCTTCTCTACTAGATACTATCTACTGACGACTAATTTACTTCTAGTACTAGAAGTGGGTTTATTTCCATACTTACTTACTAGTAAAGCTATGGAAATACAATAAGCTTTTAATATTGACCAACTCTTGATATTGATTAAAATAAATTATTATTATTAAAAGATCTACAAAATGTACAATACCTAAACAGGCAAATTAATATAATAACACACTGTACATTGTCCTAAATCTTGCTTTTAATTTAAAATTCCATTTCATATCGTTGTTACGCAATTGTTGCTTTTAGAATATAACAAAGCGAAATCTAAGGAATTTCTTAATTAAACACAAAAGGTAATTAAAGATACGTCGCCTGGTATTCCGACCGCGAGTTACTTTAAACTACGTATCACATTAAAACTTGTTACTTAAATTTCAACTTTGTTGCCGTAAATATAAAAGTCATTTTGCTAGGCCCGTAACGTTTCAACAGTTTTAACATAAGTTACATTGGGAACGTTACTTATGAGTTATGAGCCGTTATCCCTGAGGCCTTTTCCAATAATTTCAGGTCAAATCAATAGCAGCTCCAGTGAAAACATTTCTTTGTTGGATGGTATGTTTCTAGTGTATTGTACTTGTTGATATACGTTAATATTTTGTAGAAAATTTTGATTCGGTTGTTGGACACTTTTTAGATAACGATTGTATCTGTTGTTGTACCTCAAAGAGGTAGTAAGAGATTAGGAATAGTAGTGATAATAACGTAAGCTTAATTCACGTTCGCTTATTGCTATTAAACCGATTTCGTGGTAAATAAACTGCCTTCAAAATTATTTAAGTAGGTAAATACTTTTAATGAATAGTAGAAATACATCAAAGTTTTGTAAACTGGTTCAATTGTTATATTTTGTTTTCATCAAATGTACAACCCACACTATTAAAAGGAACGACGATAAAATAAACTTGCGATTATTTCAAGCGACTTGAGTGTGTTTAGACCCGCATTTCGTAGAGTAAAAAAAAATATATGTAACCTAAAAATTCTTTGAACTTTTACTATCTCTCAGAATTTTGGACTACCCAATACTGACCCATTTTTATTTCTTACCCTAAGTACCTTTGATTGTGTGGAATTGTATATTTCTATTCATTCTCCACGCTAAAACGTATTCCATTTTCATGGGGTAACTGATTTGAATCGACAAAGAGAAAAAAAATGATGTAAGCGAAAACAGATACGCAAGTCCCAGCGGATTAACCCACGTCTCGTAACCCCCATGGATCGGCGCAACCGTAAGGAGCCAGGATCGATTTCTGTAACAAACTCGATTAGTTACATTCGGACATCGGTAAATTCCAGCAAAAATCCTGCGCCGCTGAGTCAACGTCGGGAACACATGTGGCGGTCGTAAAAACGCTGGATATCACGTTCTCGTTCCAGCTACACCTGGGGCTAGTGGCCGGAAAGATTGCGATCACAAGAATTTTTTTTTTGTAATCTAATTCAGTGATCTTGTAGACTTTTTCCTTTTAACATCATTTTATCACTAAGTTAGACCATAGATTCATAGGTCTCGGGTTGGATTCCCAGCGTCGGTAGATGTTAATGTAGTTTTACTCCCATACTCAATTTTTTGGTTAGTTGTAAGCATTATTTTCAAAGTTTTATAGTCAGTCTGGCTAGCGACCGCCATCGTATCTGAGTATGTTGTTATAACGACAATGCTAGTAGCATTGTTGTAGTCTATAGTTGATTTAAAGTAGATTCGACCTAACTGGAATAAGACTTACTCCGAGATTAGTCTAACAAATTCGGCGCTTAATATAGGTATAAGACTTTATTCGAGTTTGGTCAAATCCACCCTTAGCCAGTAAGTTTTCCAATATATATAAAGTACCTATATCCCGCCTTACGTTTTACAATTAAGTGAAATGAAGGCCAATCCCCCGTTAAGGAACAAAAATATACCTTTTCAATTTTCATATTACAAAAGACGAGACTAAAATTCCACTTTTTTTTAATAAACAAAATGTAACTGTAATCTTGTTTTGCAACATTTCCTACAACAAAACGCAAGAGGTAATTCACGAAAGTGCCGTAACATGTTTTGTAATGACCCAAAACACTGTCGCAGCACGCTGGCCTTTAACGATAAAACTTTTGACATTCGTTATGGAAGTTCTCATTCAATGACAAGTCTAACATGGAGCGCATCATTTATTGTTGAACCCACAAAACAGCCATTAGAAAGGCAACAAACAATGTAACTGAGTATGCACTGACTTTTTTAATAGCTAACTAAATGTATTTTACATGTGAGATTACTACATATTTTGTACTGAATTGTTTTTAGTAATAATCATATAGATCACACTGTATTGCATACATCAAACAGATGATTGTAGTCTGCTGGAATAAATCTACTTTTGGACATTTTTACCTTTTCTTTAAAAAGCCGCCGAACGAATATACGACCAAGCGGTTCTCGCAGCTCAAGAGCGCGATTCTTATGATTCTATGTCTCTCTCTCTATCTGGCACCTATAAAACCATAACAGAGTAGTGCAAACTAATGCTGCTTGACAGCTTTGTACTTAATACAACTAAAAATGTTATAATTTCATTGTATAAGGATTTATTTTTTATATAAAATAATTTATAATTTAGAGACATATCTATATATGTCCGTAAAGGACGTCACATGATCAAAAATTTAGTCAAATTATAACCACAAGCGACAGTAAAAATTTAATTCAATAAATCTTTTTGAGTTCTGTATGTAAATAACCTTACCTTACCTCTCCTAGACTAGGATCAAGGGTTACCAGAGCGAGTAGGCCACGCGCGGTGTAAATTTATAGCTTTTATTGACCGTTAGGTGCCGTTGGTGTCGGTAAGTGCGACCCGCGCGCCACCATTTTCCTTCCACTATTAAGTTGTAATACTGTACTAATGCCAACTAGTGAGAGTTGCGAAGTATCGTAAGAGTTCGGCTTTCATTTATCACGAGGCAATTGATGATCATACTGAAACTTCAATTTTGTTTGTAATTTAAAGCCAGTTTTCACAAGATCGGCAACAAGTGACTCTGGCTACTGTGATGTGGCAAACGTTCATAGGCTAAGGTATCCGCTAGACACACGTCTAATTACCATAATGGTATGAAAAACGTGAATTAGACACACGTCTTATTACCATAATAGTATGAAAAATGGCCTCTAAACTTTACTAGACGTTATAGTCGCGAGTTTGGTACATAATAGTTATATAGGTACTGACTTTTTGAAGCTTTTGCGTGGTCGAAAGATTTTCACAAAGTCCGGTCCGTCCATCTTAAGACAGATATATTTTTTCCGTGTGTAAATAAGTAGCAACTCTGTGCAATTGATTCCTCTTATTTGTTTCCCTCAGTCCCATGGCATACCTCCCACAGAAGAGTCTCATTTCAATCACGATATTGGTCCAATACAACATATTATGCGGTGCGCCCCAAACATTTTATAACATTTGTCCGTACAATATTTTTATTTTCATCCTGGCAACACAACTCACAAATCGATGTTGAAAGCTTTTAGAAGTTCGCTTGGTCAGGCCCGATGTCCAATATTTATTGTAGGTTCTCGACAGTTTTAGTGTTGCTAGGTTTTATCGTAATTTACAGCAGTTTTTGTTGATACCAACGGGTCTTTGGTAATGTTTGACTTTGTTTGTCGGGAGTTCATGACGTCTTAATGCTGTGTGATGGCTCTCGCTTTGGCATTTTCATGTGATAAAACTGCGCAGATATCAATGTTTTCCTGATACTTACCTAGAAAAGTTTGCCAGTTTAGGTTAACTTATTCATTTAGTATACAAAATGAGGAAGGAGGTGAAAATATCCAGGTTTATTTAGGCAGTAGATTGTCGTAAAACAGGGCACAATAGAAATTCAATTGTTAGTAACCTTTAGGAGTCTTTGGAACAAAAAAAAAGGTTTTTCACAGTTTACTGTATGCTTTTGACAAACACTTTTGCCGATATTTGATTATGGCAATATCAAACTCATCGACTGTGACTGTAATCGTAAATCCGAAGGTACAAATGGGCTTTACCTATGGGTAAAGCGGATTTCTACATACATAATATATACGTACATAAATATAATCACGACTATTATCCCCGAAGGCTTATTCAGAGACTAAGCATTGAGGATAGCAAAAGCAGTCCTCTACCATAGTCCACTTTTTACCAAATAGCGACTGCACATGTGCTCAACGTGACAGGTGTGAGTCTGTCGCCGCTCTAATAGCTCCTGTTGTGTTATGTCAATAAATGTTTTTTTCAATTTTCAATTTTTTCTATGCTGTTGGAAGTATGTGCAGTCTTTAGTCCGTTAGTCGCCTTTTACGACACCCAAGGGAAAAAAGGGGGTGGTAGTAATCTTTCACCGCTACGCGACGCGGATTTCTACCTTTACGAAAATAATATTTTCTTTGTTTCATTAGTTAGGATTATAATCCTAACGTACTTGTAGCTATCTTATATCTTACTGACCTTACAATAATGCTAATAACATTATTTTGGTCCTTATTTGTTTTCATACGATTATACTTAGCAAACACGACAGAGTCAACAAATGAACTCTTTCTATCAATTACGTTATCGGAATGACAGGGATAGCTGACAAATCGCTTTCTTTCTTCCGATAGGCTACGCGTGATCGCATTTCGAAACGGTTAATTAAGTTCGTGACGTCAGCGTTATCTAAATTTATGCTAATATTGTCAAGTCTGTTATCCGAAAAGCTTCTAATTATATTAAGTAAGCACGGAGCTTTGCTTTAGCATTTTGAACGTTTGAGTATTGTTTTATATTTAGGTATTGATAAAGGAAGTCTTCATTTTGTTAGCATTATGTCTACCAAGCGGTGCCAGTAGTTTGTGTTTGTACAATTCTAATCTTAACCTCTCAGTCTTGGAATCGAAATGTTTAAAAATTTTGACTGCAGGAGCGATTTAGCGGGAATGCAAAAATAATTAAATATGCGGAATTAAAAAAAAATCGAACGCAGTTGATGTTAAATTTTTCGTCCACGATGCATAAAATGTACCACAGACCTGAAATTATCGACCTTGTTCATACTAAAATAGTCTCTAAGAGTATCAAAACATGGTACAAAGTCAAGTGGAGAGCGCAGTCATATATGGCCGCTTGGGGTCTGGTCTGACGGAATAGCGAGTTTTGTAGGTGCGAACATATTTGGCCGCTTGGGCTTGAGGAGTTAATAAGGTGTCATTGAATCAAGTAAATATAAATTCAGGGCTGACTTCTGCTTCATTTAAAATACAACTACATACATATAAACACGACTATTATCCCCAAAGGGTTAGTCAGAGACTATGCAATGAGGACCGCAAAAGCAGTCCTCTACCATTGACGACCTCCTTGGTCGAGTGGTTTGTACACCGGTTTCATGGTGTCGCCATCTCTGAGGTTAGAAGAGGTTTAGAAATTATTGTTTTTCTAAATTGTCTCGGGTCTGGGTGTTCTCTATATTGTATAGTAAGTTAAGTATTTTAAGTATGTTTAACCGTTGTCTAGTAACCATTCAACGAGTTTTATAATGAAGCTTCTCTTGGGCTAGATAATTGGTGTGAGTGTAAGAAAGTTTATTTATTTATTATTATAATCATAGTCCACTTTTCACCAAATAACGACTGCACATGTGCTCAACGTGACAGGTGGTGAGCCCATCGCAGCTCTATGCAGTTGGTAGAATGTGCAGTCTTTAGTCCGTTAGTCGCCTTTTACGACACCCAAGGGAAGAGAGGGGGTGGTAGTACTTTTTCACCGATACGCGACACTTATATTATTACTAAAATACAAATAATTTACTAAAATGCAAGCTGTAAGCCGTAAGCTTTACGCATCTTCGGCATCTTTAAGAAGACTACGCAACTTTTTACCCACTGCCACTAAAATTGCGCTAGCACAATCTCTGCTGCTTCCCGTTCTAGACTATGCTGACGCCTGCTATCTTGATCTCACGGAGGACCAGCTAAACAAACTTGAGCGCCTTCAAAATCTTTGTATACGATTCATATTTGGCTTGCGCAAGTATGATCATGTTTCTGAATACCGCGCTAAACTCAAGTGGCTTCCTATTCGTCTTCGCCGGAATACTCACTTCCTCGCCCTTCTTTACAACATACTGTTTAATCCCACCTATCCTTGCTACCTTAAAGAACGTTTTAACTTCCTCCACGCATCCAATTCGCGCTCATTGCGATCATCGGAAAACCTGAGCCTTAAAACCCCTCTGCACGGCACCACCTTTTATGACTGTTCATATACTGTTCAGGCCGTCCGCCTCTGGAACTCGCTTCCAGTTGCGATCAGGCGTGCGCAGTCTGTGAACACTTTTAAAGAGCTCGTGAAAAACTTCTACCTCTTCTTCTAACCTTTTCCCGCTGCAAGGCTGCAAATTTCGCTACTCCCTACCTGGGACTATTATGTATAAGTATTGTATATGTATATATTACATTACATACTATGTATGTACTTATGTATGTCTGTTTAAATTTAATTTATTTTTTTGTGTTTAGTAATTAAAAGTTATGAAATCTTTGACATGTTTACACCTCCGATTTTAAAGTGTTTAAATTCTCTCCATCCGACTGGTTGTCTGGAAGAAATCGCTTTATAGCGATAAGACCGCCAAATTGTAACTGTGTAATGTACTTGTTTTTTATGTTTTGTGTTTAATGTAAACTGTTACAATAAAAGTATTATCTATCTATCTATCTATCTAATAATTTTGTTAATTTTGTAAATTAATTCTAAAATAGTTACTGAATGCGTTATCTTATAGCTGTATCATACTTTATATGACTAGAACAAAATACAAGCATGCGCGAATTTATTATATAGGTTGCTTAAATGAAACCGTATACATGCTGCTGTAAGGAGCTTACAGTTTCAAGTCGTACATTTTTTGTTCTTAACTATAAACTGTTAAGTTGTGATTGGTTCTTATCGCAAAATATATCAAATCGATCAAGATCTTCCTTTACAAATATAATATTATAATCTTCAAATTGATTTATTAAACGACATATTTTTAGGTCCACTGCATAACAAAAACCTACAGTTTTACGGTTTATGTAGCTGACTTAAAACAGTGGTTACGCTGGTTTTTAAAGTTGTCTTCCACATGCAATCTTGATTCTGAAGGTATTCACTATAGCCCCTTTTAACACGAAGCACACCTATTACAGCAGCTGCTATGAGCCATGTATTAGGTAAAACAACCGTGTTGGGAAGCGGTGAAAGAACGCTACCACCTCCTATCTACCCTTGGGTGTCGTAAAAGGCGACTAACGGATATTACAATTATCATTGCTCTAGCCTACTTTTCACATTAAGAGGACAGGTAACAACGGTCCGTTGCTTTGTCATAGGAAAGTACAGCCTGTGTACTGTCCTACTGAGCGTTTCGCTAAAAGGATACTACCAACCCCTCTCTTCCCTTGGGTGTCGTAAAAGGCGACTAACGGAATAAAGACTGCACACACATTCAACAGCATAGAGTGGCGATGGACTTACCACTAGTTGTAATTTGGTGAAACGTGTACTATTGCAGTGGAGGCTTCTGGCGTCGTCATTGCCTGTCTGTGACTATATCTATCTACCTATCTCTTTGGTGATAATATTTTTCAATCTATGTTTCTATCTAAAGCTATAATCAGTATAACTTTAATGACCTCCTTGGTCGAGTGGTTTGTACACCGGTTTTCATGGTGTCGCCGGTCTCTGAGGTCCCGGGTTCGATCCCCGGTCGGGTCAATTCTGAAATTATTGTTTTCTAAATTGTCTCGGGTCTGGGTGTTTTCTATGTATAATAAGTATGTATTTAAGTATGTTTATCCGTTGTCTAGTAACCATTTAACGAGTTATTTCGAAGCTTCTCTTGGGCTTGATAATTGGTGTGATTGTAGGAAAGTCTCTTTTTTAATTTAATTTAATTTAATTTAATTAATTAATAACTTGGGAGAACATTTTTTGAGGGTAACACTCATAATGTATCCTATATCAACCAATAATTTATGGATAAATCTACTATTACATTGTTTATACATTCCATAATTATGCAACGTGTCAATGTAGGTTTCATCAAATAAAAATCACTAGTACATCGGAGTAACTTACCCTAAGGACATTAAATCCGGTCAATTTTGCACGTTTTTCAAGCGTCACACGTTCGCCGTCTTTGGAGCAATCGCGGATAGTAGTGTAATATTGGGCATTCTAGATCACTTTTCACTCCATTGATCTCACTGACG
The DNA here is from genome assembly GCA_963921215.1 of Scoparia ambigualis. Taxonomy (NCBI): domain Eukaryota; kingdom Metazoa; phylum Arthropoda; class Insecta; order Lepidoptera; family Crambidae; genus Scoparia; species Scoparia ambigualis. The sequence continues at coordinate 6,169,359 of OY992521.1, forward strand.
TTCGATCAATGTCGTTAAAAGTGATCTAGAATGTCCCAATATTACTTTTGAAAATTCCCAATATTCCTCCATTGATCTCACTGACGTTCGATCAATGTCGTTAAAAAGTGATCTAGAATGTCCCAATATTACTTTTGAAAATCACTGCCATTCGCTCGTATATATGTTTAAGCGCTATGCTTCAAAGTCATTTTATTGAAACTCCCGAAACACTGTGGTCAATAAGAAAACAGCTGCTATGAGATTTGTTAAACAAAAACAGTCATTAAAATTAAAATGCATTTGCCCACCATCATCAAATGAGTTAAAACGTCATGGCAACTTATTGCCGAACAGTATCCGTTGTATTGTTTGCGGCCCTTCGAATTGTGGAAAGACAAACTTAGTAATTAGTTTATTACTACATACAGATGGTCCACGGTTCCGCAACCTTTATGTTTATTCAAAATCTTTGTATCAACCTAAATACATATTTTTAGAAAAAGTATTAAATATGGTTGCAGGTACATCGTATCATAAATATAATGACAACACCGAAGTTTTGAGTCCACATGATGCTTTGTCTGACTCGATTATTATATTTGATGATGTTGCTTGTGAAAACCAAAACCACATCCGAGATTATTTTGCTATGGGACGTCATAAAAATATCGATTGTTTTTATATTAATCAAACTTATACAAAAGTACCAAAACAACTTATTAGGGACAATTCTAACCTAATTATATTATTTAAGCAGGACGATGTAAATTTGAAACACGTATATGATGAACACGTAGGGTCGGACATGACTTGGTCACAATTTCGAGAAATGTGCTCAACTGTTTGGAAGAAACCATTCAATTATCTTGTAATAAATAAGGATTGTGAACGAAACAAAGGATGTTATAGGAAGACATTTGATACGTTTATAGAATTAGATTAATGTACAAAAGCAGTTGTAATTATGCCATAAAATCACTTTCATTTGTGACTTAAAGCTGAAAGGAAACCTATTTATTGAAATGGAAAGAGATTTAAAAGAACAAATTGTAAAATCAGCATCAGCTGTTAAAAGGAAGGTAGACTTAATAAAGGATGCTAAAAATTCTAACAATGTTACCCTGGAAACAATATTTAAACCTATTGTTGACCCTCTTAACATTTTAGCGAATAGAAATGATGAAAAGAACTTACAGGAAGTAAAGCTTTATGATCCCATATCAAAAAAAAACAGGAAAAATGAAAGCGAGAAGTCGTATTCTTCTTGTGAAGAATATATTGATTCTAATAGTGTAGATGAAGAGGAATATCAAGACACACCACAAAAATCAGACAAAATCCTAACTACGTCACCTTTTAAGAACCATGATGTAAGTAAAGGTTCTTTTAAGTCCCTCCAATCATCACCAAACATTATAAATCAAGATGAGTCTTCCTCATGGTCTACGTCATCTGAAGTATTTAATGCCATACCTTTTGGAATTAGAAATGAGCGAGGGAAACTTGAGCTTGGAAACACTCGCGTTCATGATGACGGTAGAATTCTTAAAGTTGGAAACATTACTTTTGAAAAGACTCTTGGCTTAAAAGAACTATTATATAAAAAGGTACCAAATCTAGATGTTATTACAGATGACGACCTTGAAAACTACAAGCTACTACTTATCAATACTAATGCACACAGACGTAACTTTGATCCTGCCAAACCAATAAACAGCAATAAAGGGTTTAAATACATGAGTATTATAAAACCATTATTTAAATTCTCTAAACAACCTACTAGTACTGAGAGTCCTCCACAGGGAAAAGGTATCAATCTTTTTAAAAAAGTTAAAACAAATACAGATTTAGTTTATTGGGATGATCCAAATGAATTAATAGAACGATTGAAATTACTGCTTGCGTCAAAAGCTGCTGGTAACACGGGTTTGGATAATGAAATCGTTGCAATAATTGAAGAACTGCGCGAAGCGGGCATCATAAATATGGAATATAAACAAATAGCACGGGGAAAATTAAGCAGTATACTCGCAGTAAGCAAAGCTTCGAGATTATAATGAATATAGATAAATTCGGTCATCACATTCATAAACGTTTGAGGTTATCTGAATACATCGATACCATAAACGATACGTTAAAAAAGTGCGAAACGGGCGAATACGACTTAAAATCATCAAAACTTAAAGGTTTATCATCTCCAGACAAGGACGATGAAGCTGTAAATAAGGCATATTTGGATAAAACTGTACAAGATCTAAGGAATGAAATAAATAAAGTTAATAGTCGTGTAAAAATTTACATCCAGAACTTAGAATCAGCTACTTCCAATCGCTTGTCTACTATGTTTTACTCAAAAACAGAAATAGACCGTATGATTCAAGCAAAGTCAAACAAAAATGAGTAAAAGAGATATAGTAGAAGAAATTCACAGAGCGGCGAGAAGAAATTTTCCTCGCCGATGTACAATTATAAAAGGAGTAGATGATTCATGGCAAGCTGACCTTATGGATTTTCAAAAGTATTCACAATTTAATAAAGGATATAAATATGTTTTAGTAGTTATTGACACTTTATCGAAATACGTTTGGACAAATCCTTTGAAGAGTAAAGATAAAATTAATGTCACCAACGCAATGGAAAATATATTATTGAATTCGTCTCGGAAACCAAAAAATTTGCAAACAGATTTAGGTAAAGAGTTTTATAATGAAAACTTTAAAGAGTTGATGAAAAAATATGACATTAACCATTATTCCACTTATTCTGTGAAAAAAGCAGCAATTGTTGAAAGAGTAATTAGAACGCTAAAAGGTCACCTTTATAAGCTATTTAGCTTATGCGGTCAATACCAGTGGATAAATAAAAATTTGAAAAACGTGGTACAAAGCTATAATAACACTGTTCATCGTATAACAAAATTTAAACCTATTGATGTTGACAAAAGAAATCAGACAACTGTAAAGTACAACATCATCAAATCACAAAATAATAACATAACGAAAAAAAATAAGTACCGTGTTGGTGATCATGTTCGGATTAGTAAATACAAAGGTGAATTCTACAAAGGTTATACTCCCAACTGGTCAACAGAAATCTTCAACGTTGTGAAAGTTAACCATACAAATCCTGTCACATACCACTTAGAAGACAAACATAAGCAAATCATTTTAGGATCTTTTTACGGATACGAACTGCAAAGAACCCAATTTCCCGATATATATCTTATTGAAAAAGTTTTAAAGAAAAAAGGAAACAAACTCTTTGTCAAATGGTTGGGTCTCAGTGATGGTGAAAACAGTTGGGTTGACAGAAAATTATTAATGACTTAATATAAATATCGCCTGATTATGTTGTACAGTCACTTTACGAACATCAATGAAGGAAGGAAGCGGCATTGTCAACAATTTAATAGATAACATTCCGTTCGAGTTACACTTACCTGGATATCAGTTTTGTGGTCCAGGAACAAAACTTAAAAAACGCTTACTAAGAGGTGAACGAGGAATAAATAAATTGGATGAAGCTTGCTTGTATCACGATATTGCTTACAATAATAAAGATTGGAACGTTAGACAAAACGCCGATTTAGAACTTTTAAATATGGCAAAGAAAAGATTGAAATCGAAAGATGCTGGGAAAGGAGAAAAGATTGCATCATGGATAGTAAAAAATGCAATGAAAGCAAAACTTAAAGCCGGAGCAGGAGTGCGGTCATTCATGAAAGGTGTTAAAAAAATTCAAAAGCAAATGAAAAAAATAAAATGTAATGATAACCGCACGGCTATAAAATATGCGCATGCAGCTGCAAAAAAAGTGTTTTCTAATATAAAAGGAATACGCTTCCCACGCTGCATTCCTGTTCCGAAAACTGGTGGGTTGTTACCCCTCATACCAATCTTTGCTGGTTTATCAGCTCTTGGTTCACTCGCTGGGGGTGCTGCAGGTATAACAAAGGCTGTTAACGATTACAAGGTCGCTCAAAAAAATCTTCAAGAATCAGAACGACATAACAAGATGATGGAAGCTGTTGCACTTGGAAAAGGGTTGTATTTGAAGTCTCACAAAAAAGGAGCGGGCTTGTACTTGCAACCTCCAAAAAACTAATTAAACGGTTACCCAAACGAGCACTTACTAATTTAGATATATTAAAGCACTCAGTTGATATTCCATATTTTCGTGGCGTTTTTATGAGAGATACGTTACCCTCAAAACCAAGAAAAATTGAGTGTGCTATTCTTAATTTAGATAGTTCTTCAAATCCTGGAACTCATTGGGTAGCCTATGTAAAAGAAAATAATTACTGTGAATATTTTAACAGTTTTGGTAACTTAAAACCTCCATTAGAATTAATAAAATATTTGAAAGATAGGCACATAAATTATAATTACAAACAGTATCAATCTTTCGGTACTGTAAACTGTGGTCATCTTTGTTTATTATTTTTAAGAAAGTATTGGAAAAATCATTTATATAGGTTACAATTAAAATAACTTGACAGTATAAAAATGTCTTTCACTGTATCCATAACTGGGCAAGGAGCCTCATTAATAACTAACTATTCACCAACTTTAGAATTACGTGGGCAATATGAGTGCGGACTTATATACTTTTCTACTTTTAATTCTATTCCTAATATAGACGAAAGGAACAATAAGTTTTATTACGGTATCAATGAGTTCATCGAAATTCCTGAAGGATCATATGAACTTCAAGATATTTGCGAATTTTTAAAAAGCAACATTAAGAACACTGCATTAAAATTGACTTGTAATAATAATACTCTCAAAACCAAAATATTTTGTTCAGAAGATGTTCATTTCGAGAAAAATAATTCCATTGGTAGAATTTTAGGTTTTGCTAACGACACAATTAAGGCAAATATAAGTTGTGAGTCTCAGTACCCAGTCAGTATTTTAGCAACAACCATCGTACGCATCGAATGTGACGTAGTTAGCGGATCATTCGTGAATGGGAAAGCAAGCCATATTATTTATGAGTTTGTGCCTAATGTACCACCCGGTTATAGAATTATTGAAATTCCTAAAAACTTAATCTATTTTCCAGTCAATCAAAGTTCAATTAGTGCAATTAATATTAGGTTGTTAGACGCTGATAATAGACAGATTAATTTACGTGGAGAAGACGTACAACTTTATTTACATTTTAGAAAAAAATGATTAATTTTAATAAAAACCCTACCTCATCAGGTGTTCAAGTCAGTTCCAAAAGAGCAATAAGTAAAAGAACACCGTTTGACTTAAAAAAGAAGGTTACTAAAAATAATAAAGAATTTCTAAAGCTAGTAGGCTTGTTAAAATGAACATATTAAATATATCTCAGCCAACGTCATACGATAACAGTATCGAGAGTTTTGAATATCATTCGTATAAGCCGTATGTAACAAGTTTCAACAATAATGATGAAATAAGAATACCAATCAATCAGCAAGATTTGTATGTGTTGCCGTCACGCAGCACTTTGTATATTGAAGGTAAAGCTGATGTATATAACAGTACCACTAAAGAAAAGGTAACAAGTGTGCATTTTGTAAACAATCCTGCGTTATTTCTATTCCAAGATATTCGATATGAGTTAAATGGAATAGAAATAGATAAAATAAAAAATGCAGGTATCACAACGACAATGAAGTCTTATTTGTCTTTGAATGAAAATGAATCCAAAAGTGCAAAAGTTTGGGGTTGGTCTCCTGCAGGAATAACCAATGTTACAAACGGAGTTTTCTCTGTCTCCATACCATTAAATAAAATATTAGGATTTGCAGAAGATTATGAAAAAGTTTTAATTAACTGTAAACATGAGTTAGTACTGTTGAGGAGCAACACAAATGTCAATGCAATAAAATTGAGTAAAGAGCAAATAGTGGAAAATATAACAATAAATAAAATCGTTTGGCGTGTTCCACATATTAAAGTGTCAGATCGAGAGAGAATTAATTTATTAAAGCATTTAGAAAAAGATCGAGCCATTACACTAGCGTTTCGTAACTGGGACTTGTATGAATATCCGTTACTACCCAAGACACGTAAGCATACTTGGGCTATTAAAACTTCATCGCAAACAGAGAAACCTCGATTTGTTATTATTGCCTTACAAACAAACCGAAAACATAATGCTCAAATGTCAATGGCTGAGTTCGACCATTGCAATGTTCGTGACGTAAGAGTGTTTTTAAATTCATCATATTACCCCTACGAAGGACTTAACATAAATTTCTCTGACAACAAGTTTTTATTAATATACGAACAGTATGCAAGGTTTCAGCAGTATTATCACGGACGTCGATCAGAACCGTTGTCGAGTTTAAAAGAGTTTAAAGATATTGCTCCTTTATTCGTTGTTGACTGTTCTCGCCAACAAGAAATGCTGAAGGGATCAATCGACGTAAGAGTAGAAATCGAAACAGATCAAGAGATACCTGATCAGACCGCTGCATACTGCCTTATACTGAACGATTGCATATTTGAATATAAACCACTGAGTAACATTGTGAAAAAGCTATCATGAATAACGATACTATTATAGTGGATGTGCAAGGATTTAAGGATTTGAAAAATAATTTTATTGTAAAAGAGTTATCAATAGCAACTAAAAACCATACGCAGACGTTCTTAATTAAGCCACCATATGCTTTTAAAAACCTAACAGATGAAGAAAAGAAGCAAATCCGGTGGTTAGAAAGGAATCGCGGGCTCAAATGGAGTCAGGGATTCATTGATTACCGTGAATTTAGACGAATAATAGTTCCGTATTTAAGCAGTAAGAAGGTATTAGTAAAGGGATTGGAAAAAGGAATATGGGTTCGCGAGCTATGTCAAGATTGTGAAATAATGGAGTTGGAAGAAATAGGTTGTCCTAACTTTTTAAAATTATATAGTGATTACCATGTAGATGTAAATAAATTTAATTGTGAGTACCATAAAAAAATGTGTGCTTTAAAAAATGTTCTGTGTCTAAAAAAGTGGTACACTTTAAATGTTAATTGAGTTATTAATGTAATAAAGTATTTTCCTCAATAAATCAAATGTGTATAAATATCTTTTTGTTTAATTACTAAAAGTAAAAAGGGTGAATGAAACGATCTTAGTATTCAATTCAATAATATTTATTTTAGAATTTCTTAAAAACTATAACTATATCCACAAACTTTTTTTGATATATTGCTAATGATAGCCTCTGTTTGATCCATTATGGGGTCAATATGCTCTGTTACCACATACTGCGCAGATAATAATGGATCAGTATGATTTGTTTCGAAGTCCACCACTTCAATCTTAATTAATCGACGACCTTGAATCGGCGTACTTTTCATCACGTAAGAATGAGAATGCTTCAGATAACTTCTTCTTTTTCGAAGTCTCTTCTTGGTGATATTATTCACCACCTTGTTATACAGCGGGGAATCGCCTCGCCGTTCATCTGCTCTCCAATTCGGATACTCCTCTGTAAATCCCTCGAGCATATCTTGAGCGTTCTGTTCAAAAGTGGGAGATGACGGTTGTACGAACTCCTTGTTGATGCTGAGCGACACCAGGTTCTCTTGAGTATTCTAAAACATAAAATAAAATAGTTTATTACATACATAAAACCACGACTATTATCCCCGAAGGGTTAGTCAGCGACTACGCAAGGAGGACAGCAAAAGCAGTCCTTTACCATAACCCACTTTTCACCAAATAACGACACAATTACAACACAAATAAAATTAATTTATAATCATACAAAATTATTTAAACTTACCATGTTGATATTATCTAGCTGGACTACTGACGCCTTCACTTTAATAATTGAAATTGAAACTAATTTGAAACCCATTTATATTAATGTACATGATGACACAGCAAGACAATATAGGTAGTAAAACATGTAATTAATGGACATTTCAGCAAAATAAAAAGAAAGAATTGATATTATTAAAGAATGATTAACTTGCCAATAACGTGACCTGATTTGTATTAATTAGGTTTCATATTACCTTATAATCAGAAGAGTACAACCTACTCTGAATTTGACTTGTTCAAACTTGTTTGCGTTAGAATTTTCTTACTTATTTACCGTCAATGTTTTATTATACAAAGATATATAATAAATTAAATAAAAATGCAAGTTAGTCGGTTACTTTTATATTTTATTAGGTATATTAATACAGCTGGGTAGAGTAAATTTTACATTACATTTCATAATCTAAGCTAGATTTCCTATTCAAACAATAAATGAATCTGAGCAAAAGCAACAACTTACATATTTTTTAACAATTTTTATAAATCAAAATATTCATTATATGTACCTACTTAAGTATATTGAAAAACTGGTTACAATAGTTTATAAAAAGTTAATATTATTTTAAATTCAACCAATGAATCTTAGTAATGGTAATAAATAATAATACATTTTTTTATTTCTCAAGCCTTAAGTATAATATAACTCTAATATAATATATCTAAATCATAGTCATATATCTAAATAATAGAATTTAAAAACACAGTGAAAAAAATAATTGCTAAAATATATAATCCCAGTGGCCCCAAGACATAGTAGATATTTTATTTTTTAATATTACGCGTTTGTCATCATTACCTGACAAAGCTATCTTGTTCTGTTCTTGGGTAAATATTTCATGCTTTAAGGATTTAAAAATTATGTTTTTCTTTCTTAAAAAAGTATTTTTGTTTAATACGTTATTGTAATCTTCGAAATGTACGTTTTTCAAAACCTGTTTCTGTATACCTTTAGCCCTTTTTAACTCCTCTTGTACTGTTTTTATACAGTATAATTTTGATCGTAAACCAACAAATTCAGAAATTAAATTTCCACCTAGTTCATCTTTGAAAAGACCTGGTACTTTTTTGTTAAGACCAGGTATACCGTAACAGTTATTTAATGGATAATTACTAGTATCAAAATATCTAAGGAAATTCAACTTTAAATCTGTATAAAAATCTTTGCTTTCTATTGAATAAAGAAAACTGTCAGTATCCGTATAACAAAGCTTTAATTTTTCCCGATAAAAAGGTTTCATAATAGAGTAATGAAAATCAAACATATGACTTTTGGATATTTCTAATACAGAAAAGCCAATATATATGGGTTTGTCTAAAGTAATTGTCTCGGGTTTCATTTGAACAGCTATAAAATTTTCTGTAAAAATAGTAGCACTATGGAAATTTGGTCGAGCTATTAGTTGCTCAGCACCGAAACTTTTCTTTGTTATATTCTTTTCATCATTCCACTTATTAACCAACTTCACGCTGACCCTTTTCTCGGTGTCTTCTAGTGTTTTACCAAATATACTATTATTTAAAAGTTTGAAGAAATCTTGTTCAAATATAGATTTGGCCTTTTTTCGTAACTCAGTGTTCATATCAATGTACTGTTTTAAGTATGGACTCTGATTGAATTGAATTACTCTATGTATTTTTTTTAGCAATAAACCATGTTTTAGACATGTTTTCAGATGGGAAAAATGAATGACATACAAAAACTTATCGTATAAGTTTGGTATCAATTTCGAAGTTTTAGATCCTGGAGGAGCAAATTTTTGAGCACAGAATGGAAAATCGTTATGATAATTATGCAAATGGAAAGGGTATTCTAAGTCTACTTCGAGTATATAGCCAATGTCCCCGTCAATGGGTATATTATGAAAATCAATTTTTGAAATTTCTAGTTCACTTAATAACTTAAAATTTGAATGAGGTAAATAAGCGCACATAGCATAACCATAAAGATTATTACAATCAATATAAACAAGGAAGTTATCACTTTTTGCGGGGTCATAAGTTTGTAAGTACTTGTTATTGGCTTTCGAATATCTTGTAGAACATAAACATATACCACCGCGTATGCCTTTTTGTATCATTCTTATTATTTCCAAATCATTTATTAATTCTAATTTAACATCTGTTTTTAATAGCATAGCGTCAAAACTTAGGCTAGGTGCTGTTAAGTAAAAAGAAGGATCCAGTTTATAATTCGTCTTACACGTTTTTCGAAAACTTTCGAAGACGTCCGCTAGTAAGAGTACATCTGACTTAAGATATAAATCAGTGTATTCTCCAAGGCTCCGTAATTCAAAGGTTTGCCATACTCTTTTTGCGTGTTCATAATCTACTATTGATACGTTGCAATTGTGCAATTTACTAAAAAAGCATTTATAAGGAGGTATTTCTTCTTCATCATAAGAACTCCAAGTAGTGACGTATTCGTAAGGATAAACCCCTTTACGTCTAAGTAAATTAAAATGTTCCTGAGAAGGAAAAAAAAAAGATAGATGTTTAAAATCATTTGTATTTAAATTTGCAACTAGCTTCTCTAGGCTTGTGCCTAAAAATTTAAAAGAATCGACAAAACGAACAGGTATGATAGCTTCGTTACTAATTCGAAAAAATTTGGTAAACGATATGTAATTTTCTTTATTTTTTGCAATCACTTGTATCCTACCTGATAATTCTCCTAACTGTCGTATGAAAAGATGACTGTCGTAACCAGCTAAATTATGAAAAAATATGGGAACGAACTTAGGCAAACAATATTTTATATTACAATAAGAATGAGCTGCACCACGATATCGTCCAGTAAGATGACAGTGATCTTTTACTTTGTCGTCAAATAATATTTTGTTACAAAGATAACAGTTTTTAGCTTGAGCAAAATTGGTTCTATCTTTATCTGTTAAGAACATAGGGATCGATGAATGCAAAATATTATAAATTACAGTTATATCAGATAGAAGGTTATCAAAAAATTTATTCACACAGTCAGGTCCTCGATAAGACACATATTTATTAAGGGAGCTGTCGTAGGAGCATACAACGTAGTAAGCAAATGCAGCTGGTACATGCTTTTGCGTAATCGTTGTGCAACTTGTTTCAGAATTTGGTTCAACTGGCTCTAACAAAGATTCAAAGTCTGCGTATAAAACGAAAGGCATGTCTTGCATGCGTTCATAATGTTCAAATTGTATTCGAGTTCCTTGATTAGGTAAAATTGTTGCTACACCACTGCAAACGTGGGCTTCGAGTTTAAGATTGTTATCAAAAAATATCATACAATCCTCACATAAAAATATTTTGGAATGATGTTTAGTTAACTGCTTGCGAAGTAATTTAGCTAAATCTTTAATTAGACAGTAATGCGTACGTTTTCCATTTTCGAGAAAAAGCATGTTGACGTGATGTCTTTTACGTAATTCGCATTTGTACAGAGGTCCAACAACCTTACTGCTATTTTTAAGGCCATAAACATTAATACTTATGTTGGGATTATTCTTTTCAAAAATTCTTATATCTGTGAACCCTACTGGAAATGTCATATTTTTAACTTTAAGTACACTTTCAAAATGCGGATATGCGGTGGTTCGATTTGCGTTATTTTTTGCAGGAAAAAGTGATGCCATGACACACCATAAAAAGCAGTAATCATCCGAATTTTTAATGTTGATACATGCACGTTTGTTTTTTATAGCGTTAGGTAAATCTAAGTAACCTGAGGCTCTCAACGGGTTATATTTGTTTATATTTACTTCTAGATACAAGCTTCGTAAGTAAGCCCAACCACTATCTCTTTCCTCAAATTCTTCAACTTTTTTACAAATTTTATGGCTAATGTTTGTATACATAGCATCAAAATTATAACTTTTATGTAAGATAATGTTTTCAGTAGCAAAAGATTTCGTTGAAATCGAGTCATCCTTATGCAGAAAAAATTCAGAAAACAATTCGAAATTTACTTTAAGGTTTGTATAAGCCTCAATTCGGGCTGAGAGTAAAAGTTTCACGCGGAGGCGCAATTGCGATAAAAAATCTGCAGGAGCAAACACATGCATACGTTCTTCAACGTCCTCGCATTGAACACGGTACGACGCTATGCGACCGCGAAGAGCGCTATGCACTTGTTCGATACCCTCGCTCTCAATTACAGAACTATTATTTTTGTGTAAAATACTTTTTAAATGAGCAGAGAAAGCATTATTTTTAACGGATAAGTTGCAAGTTGAACAGAATATAGTCTTAACCATTATGATTTTGTTTTCACTGTGTTAAAAAATTACAAGAGGTTAAAGTAGTTTTTAAGTAAAATGTATAAAACCTAACACACATATAATATATAAGTAAAACTAGTTAAGTCAAAATTTACCGAAGAGAGTGTAACTAGTTAATATGTAGTACCTAGCTGACTGTGACTATTTTTTCTTTTTATCACTAAAGAATACCCCCTCTTCAGTAAATTTTGATTTGGCTAATTTTATGAATTTTTTTATAGTCAACAATTCAGGAGACTCAGCTTCGCCTTGTAGTCGAACCCAAATTATTGCCTTTTCACACCTTTCAAGACCGGTGAGGCTACGCACCTCCTCAGCGTCGTAGAGACGCAGCTCCGCCACCAGTTCACCGTCGAGCTTCGCAGTCCGACGCGTTACCCCGCCTGGTACTCGTCGCGTTAGTACACTGTCGAAGGTCTGGTCTGTCTTGCGTGGAGGCGGCGAAACTTCGTTATCTGACTCTGAATCATTTAACCAGTCTAAAGCGGAGCTAGACCCTTCTTGTTTTTTCACAATCGTTGTTGAAGTCTTAGGCACCGACGACGAGTACAGGCATTTCTTCTTAGAGCTAGAAAGATAAGAAATGTAATTAAAAACTAATTATTAATATTGACGATATACGAAATAACATAAAATATATTAACAGGTTTTAAAAGTAATCAACGCAAATTACCTTATGCTTTCGTTGTCCGAGTCAAATGAATTGGCTAACACACAGCTTTTCTTGGCAGAGCGTTTAACTTGCTTGCTTTCAGACCTAAAATAACAATAAATATTAGTGACATTAACATTTAACATATGACAGTAAATACTAGTACGATTAAATAATAACATTTGCTGGTCTAGGTCACTGCTCCTCTACAGACCTTCTTTAATAACTTCTTTACACATAGAGAGAGATCCGTGCTTCGGAAGGCATGTTAAGCCGTTGGTCCCGGATGTTGTCGTAAGATGACAGTCGTTAAAACCCACCGACCCGCATTGGACCAGCGTGGTGGGTTATGGCTTAATATCCCCGTGCTATTATTCACGTGGGAGGTCTCTGCCCAGCAGTGGGACGTTTATAGGCTGATGATGATGATGATGATGACATAGAGAGAACGGACCATAGCCCACCACGCACACCCACTGCGGTTTGGCGGTGCTAACGGTTGCAGATGCAGAAGGGATCAACCGTTGACATACCTTACAAAACATATACGAAGTCGAGCAAACACAACATTGCTAATAGAAAAATAAAAATATTTAAAACTTACGAACATTGTTTCGGTGTATATCTTCTGGATGATTCTCGTAGCGATTTCAGAGTACCGAAGCACTAAATATTAAAAACTTAGGCGTAGCTTAGGCGTACTAGTGGTCGATCTGACTTAGGAAGCACTGATACGACAACTACCATTTTTCGGGTATTTATTGGAGAAAAGTGTTTAACAGCAATTTTACTAAGCAGGAGTGATCAACTTTTTTTTTTTTTTTTTGCTTGTATACAATTAAACTATTAGTGCTAGTTTTTACTTTCAAGAATAACACCGTATGTAAAAACTGTTAATTCCAAATTTTTTTTTTATTATTATTGCTTTTATTACAAACCAAATAGGTACATATTGGGCTTATTATAAACACATACATTATCTAAGTAAAGCAAGCTTAATCGGTAGCGTAACCTTCTGTACTACAAACCGTTACCTATACGATGTACACATAAATGCTTGCATTCATCAAACCATTAGCCTGAGCCTTTTTCGCGTTATAGTCAAGTACCTACCTAACCACTACATTAGCTGTTATATTTTAACGAGTGTACGTTTAAGCAAAAGTAATTAAATAAGTATTACAATGTTATAAATAAATATGTGTTATTAGTAGCAAGAAAGGAAGTAATTACAAAATTGAAGCAATGTTTGTAACCTCTGTTTTTTTTTAAATTTTAAGCAAAATATTTAGTTTATCGATTAGTGCGAAAACTTGCAGCGAAAGTATTTTACATTTCCTGTGTAATTGCTAACCTTTCGATAAAGCGCTGACGACGATTGTCCGGATGTGCAACATTAGGACTGTTTTCACTAAGCATGAAATTTACTATTACATTTCATCTCATGATCGTCTTAACGAGAGTTTCATAACCACCACAATCACAGATCGAGTTCACCACTAGGTACCTCATCGAGTTCCTCACACTCTAACCCTGTCATTAATAAACGTTGATTAAAGTTACACTTAGGATTAAATTGACGCTGTCTCTATCTGTCTTCTTTAACAAAAACGAGACAGCGTCACTTTAAACCGAGGTGTAACATTTGGCCATTTTTATTAATGAGACGGTAAAAGTTAAACATTTTGATGTACGTACTAAATTAAACAAATGTCTCGGTATGTTACAAGTTAGCCGCTCGGATATCGAGAGACGCGGGTTCGATTACCGTGAGGCAGTCTATTTTTATAACTTCGGTGTTTATGTACTCATATTATTCCCACAATAATTAAATCTAACCATATTTAGTGGGTACGTATTCAAATCGACATTTGCTTTATAAGTTAAACCATAATTTGAAAGGTACTGTTATGAAAATCCTATCTGATCACTTGTTGCTAAACGTGACTTCAGCATGACGTAATTAATTGTTACTTGTTGCTCTGTCTATCCCACTTGTGGGAATACGCCGTGATGTTTGTGTTTGTATGTATTATGAAAATGTATGTTTAATGCGTTTGTCAATTAAAACAGTATAGACTTAGCTTTATCTTTCTAATTGTGTTTATGTTAAAGGTTATTCCCATTCTCCCACAACAAAATGGCCCAAAGTCCTCCCCAGAAAAAATACAAATATATTAATTTTCATGCTCCTCCGTGATAAAAAATGGTCATCATCATCATCATCATCCAAAAGACGTTCACTGCTGGACAAAGACCTCCCCCAAGGATCCCCACCACGTCCGGTCCTGCGCCGCACGCATCCAGCTGCTACCTGCAATCTTCACCAGATCGTCGGACCACCTTGTTGGAGGCCTGCCCACACTGCGTCTTCCGGTGCGCGGTTGCCACTCCGATCTGCCCCAACGGCCGTCGGTTCTTCGAGCGATATGCCCTGCCCACTGCCACTTATGTTTAGCAATTCTTCGGGCTATATCGGCTGCCTTAGTTCGTCTACGGATCTCCTCATTTCTGATTCGATAATATCTTTTATAATATTTGGTCTTTGGAGGAGTATAGGAATTGATGTATGGATTTCTTATATTTTCCAAACAAATTTTTGATGGCGCTTGGGAATAACCCGTATTAAAATTGTTTTCGTTAGCATTGAAACGGGAAGTTTCAAAGTCGAACTCGTAGTTAATGTATGTGTGTGTGTTTGTGTGTGTGTGTAGTGATTGCATACGTTGTTGTTTGCGGGATTGATATAAATAAGGTAACTAACAATTCCCTGCACAGTTGTCTGCATTGACTTAGATCAAAAAATACAAGTGTTTTTTTTATGAGAACCTTGAAAATGTGTTGAGTAGATCAGAGTCGACAATGACAATTGGCAACTGATTCTAATCAAAATACACAAGTGTTTTCCTTGGATCGAGGTTGAGGTGTTTCGGCATAAAACCTTTTCTTCCAATTGTTGAAAACCTTGAAAATGTGTAGAGTAGATCGGAGTCACCGTATACTGAAATGAAGTTTGGTTTAAAAACACAAGTGTTTTCCTATGGGTCGAGGTTCAACTTTAGCAAATGTTATTCATAGTTCAACTTATTCGGGGATCCAGTCCTGGGAGACCAGGAAGCCCCATCCAGCTTAAGTTGTGCTGTAATTCCATATTGTTAAAAACCTTCGCATTCATTAGACGAAATCCTTGAAAATGTGTTAAGTAGATCGAAGTCGTTGTATACAGAAATTAAACTATTACATACTGGATTCTGATCAAAATACACAAGTGTTTTCCTATGGGTCGAGGTACTACTTTGATAAATGTTATTCATAGCACTAACTTATTCGGGGATCCAGTCCTGGGAGACCAGGAAGCCCCATCCAGTTTAAGTTGTGCTGTTATTCCATATTGTCAAAAACCTTCGCATTCAGTAGACGAAATCCTTGAAAATGTGTTTAGTAGATCGAAGTCGTTGTATACAGAAATTGAAATATGAATTCGATTAAAATACACAAGTGTTTTCTTATGGGTCAGGAATAAAATTTGACAAATGCAACTATATGATACACCTTGGAGCGTGGTGGCAAATAAAAACCGTATATGACGGATACTTAAGTTTAATAATGTGATCTCAATGATGAATCGAAACTATATTACAAAATGGCATTATAAACAATATAGAATAAATTGACCAAGCGCCTTCGGAAAGACTGAGGAGCGTAGCTGTTAATGGTATATTGCTATTTTAATCGTGTAGGCGCTTACGTCTAAACAACACTTATTCCGTACTGAGAGTTCACTAAGTCACATTCATTTATAGTTGTGCTGTAATTCCATATTGTCAAAAGCTCCTGCATCCTATGAACGAAAGACCTTGAAAATGTGTAAAGTAGATCGCAGTCGTTGTATGGGATTCTAGATCACGAGAAGTCGATTAGACATTCTAAAACACGAGAAGTCGATTGGACAATCTAAATCACTTTTTGACGTTGACTGAGCGAGTGGCAGTGATTTTCAAAAGTAATATTGGGACATTCTAGATCACTTTTAACGACATTGATCGAACGTCAGTGAGATCAATGGAGTGAAAAGTGATCTAGAATGCCCAATATTACACTACTGCGGATATTTTTAAAAGCAACCACGTTTTTAATTAGATTAGTACCTACACAAATTTAAAAAAGACAAATCATATTATAAATGATAAAATTTTAAATCCCATCGGAAGGAAACTTTTGATTTTAAGGACATAAGTAAGTACGTAATACGCCTAACAACGTTTGCGCTCCTTGCGAGAGGCACTGCACTGGACTGGCTAGTAAAGTATAGTTTGATGCTTAGTTGTGAAAAAAAAGAGAAAATTGGTGAAAGTACTTTTTTTTCCCTCGATTTAATAAAAAAAAATAATTATAAATAAAAGCATGAAAGGTGTAATAATTATTAGGAGTATTATTTGTTATATTTACAATGTAGAATACACGTTAAAAACAGAATGAACCTCGCCATACATTTTTTAAATTTGGATAACCTTTCAAAATGTTTGTGTAATTTACTATAATTCTGCGATTTCAAAAGTACCATGGAAATTACACAGAGAACACGGTTACCTATCATAAATTCGAAATTTGCCAGTACGAATTTTATTTGGCCGAAAACGTTTTGTAATTTTTTGTTTTCCATAATTCCATCATCCCCCACGCTGTTCCTTCTGCATATCAATGACATGCTTCCTCTTGGAAACATTCATTGCTATGCAGATGATAGCACAGTGCATGGGGGATATAACGGGCACCCAACGGCTGGGCGGGTAGACACCGAATTTTTTTTTTTTTTTTTATTGGCAACGGGTAAGCGCTTGGCCTTCATCTCACCTGATGGTAAGTGACGATAAGGCCGAAGGTGGAAGCGCGCTTCACCCGGAATCCTCAACCACTGAGGAACTGGCTATCTTATCTCAAACTGCCGGAACACAACAATGCTATAAACATCGTTGTTATGGCGACAGACTTAGATAAGATGGTGGTAGCTAGCCAGGCGGACTTAACAGCCCTACCACCAACCAAACCGAGCACACAAAGATGTACCCCCCGCTGGGAATCGAACCCGGGACCTCTGGGTCTGAAACAGGTAGCTTAGCCACTAGACCACAGAGGCGGTTAAAAAAATGAAGCGAGCAAATCTTGTCATTGAGCTCGATCGGATGTTGGACCTCATTTCTAAATGGGGCTCCGATAATCTGGTGGAGTTCAATGCCAAGAAAACACAGGTGTGCGCGTTCACAGCGAAAAAGTCGCCATTCCTTCCCCTTCCCTCTCTTCAGGGTACATCTCTAGGCCTGCAGAGCAGTATTAACATGCTCGGTATGGATATCCGCTGCGATCTGAACCAAAAGGACTACATCGAAACCGTGATTAAAAATGCCTCACGTAAACTCGGTGTCCTGAACAAGGTGCGGCGATTCTTCACGCCTGATCAGTTGTGCCTATTATACAAGACACAGGTGCGGTCTTGCGTGGAGTATTGCTCTCACCTTTGGGACGGCTCCGCAAAGTACCTTCTCGATGACTTGGACAGATTGCAGCGCCGCGCTGTGCGCATTATCGGCAATACAGAGGTCACTATAACTCTCGAGCCTTTGCAATTGCGTAGAGATATTGCGTCACTCAGCGTCTTTTACCGTTTATACCATGGCGAGTGCTCTGAAGAACTCTTTGACCTCATCCCTCCTTCTCCCTTCCTCCATAGGAGTACGCGTGCTGCTCTGTGGAGTCACCAATTTACAGTCTCTAACATTCCATCTCGCACAAAGAAATTTGGTGACTTGTTTCTTTGCCGCACTTCCAAAAGATGGAATAGTCTACCAGCACACGTATTCCCTCCTACCTATGACATAGGGTCCTTCAAACGAGGCGTGAAGAAGCACTTTGTGGGCCGGCAGAGTGAGGATGACTGATGCTACGTCTCTTACGCTGCACCAGTTGTCCTCGCGCCTGGACCTCATTTCCACTTAACATCAGGTGGAGTGGGGTCATTTGCCGGGCTTAGTATAAAAAAAAAATTCTTTTTACCGAAAACACAATTTACAAAGTTTTGAAATACCGATTATCGATTGTCATTTTTTTCAAAATCTCTATATTTTGAAATCCCACTCAACGTTTGGCCGAAGCTATTAATGCTAGACGATTCATTTTCTAGAAACACGTTTTCAATATTATTAAAATACAACATTTCAAATAATTGACATCCATAATATCATCGAACAACTTGTAATCGTAGTAACGTTTAAGCATGCAAACAAGCATGCAGCATGGAAGCAAGCATGAACCACTCAAGCAAGCACGTAGCATGCAAACAAGCATGCAGCATGTAAGCTTGGAGCTTGCAAGCAAGCTGCGGCATGCAAGCAAGCTGCGGCGTGCATGCAAGCATGCAGCATGCAAGCAAGCATGCAGCATACAAGCAAGCATGCAGCATTCAAACAAGCAAGCAGCAAGCAACCAAGCATGCAGCAAGTATGCAGCAAGCATGCAGCATGCAACTAAGCATGCAGCAGGCAATGTTTTTGTCACGGCTCCGGCGCTGCGAGGCTCCGGCGGTCCCACGCGAGCTTAGCTCGCGGGCCGCCTCGCCCCTCCGCGCCTACGCGGGCTTGAATTACAGTCTAGCGTAGGGCAGACAAGACTACCTGGAGTCGGTTTTGCCGCGATTCGTTTCTGTCACTGACTTTTGAAACACAATCTTACCGGAAACATAAAGTATTAACTTTTTAAGACATTTAGGATTATTCGCCTAATAATATGAATATATGAAAAACAAAAAAAACTGGGTATGAGTATGATATTTTAGAGGAAAAGTTACTTCGAATTTTAATACTTATTTATTATTTAATCTATTATGAATTTTAATATGAAATTTATTGTAAACAAAACATCAACAAATTCTTCTTTGACGACCTCCTTGGTCGAGTGGTTTGTACACCAGTTTTCATGGTGTCGCCATCTCTGAGGTCCCGGGTTCGATCCCCGGTCGGGTCAATTTAGAAATTATTGTTTTCTAAATTGTCTCGGGTCTGGGTGTTTTCTATGTATAATAAGTATGTATTTAAGTATTTTAAGTATGTTTATCCGTTGTCTAGTAACCATTTAACGAGTTTCTTCGAAGCTTCTCTTGGGCTAGATAATTGGTGTGATTGTAGAAAAGATTTATTATTATTATTATTATCTTCAAAATGAAAAAAAGTAGTTTTGATAATCGGCTAATAGTTTTTCTGGAAAATGAAACGTATGTATGATAAGTTTATGGATTAACAAAATTATGTAAAAGCAACGATCTGGTATTTAAAACTTCGTCATACCGTTTTCGAACAATTGAAATTCGTACAGGAAAGTTTCGAATTTATGATAGGTTACCAGAGAACACATTTCCGAAGAACCACCCATAACACTTGATTCAGAATTAATCCTGTGCCACGGTACAATCGTTCCGTTCGCAAATGAAACGTGCCGTTAAGTTTACACGCAATTCAATTGCAGCGGTTAATACATTACCCGGACGCAGGTGCTCGGCTAAACACTTTGAAGTGTCTACGCAAACGCTCCTTTACAAGGTACGCCCGAGCGGTTCTTTGTTGACAGCTGGCTTTGTCAATTGACGGCAAACTGTTGGATTGTAGTGGGCGAAGATACATTAATACATACATCATAGAATCACGACTATTTATCCCTAAAGGGTTATTTAGAGACTAGGCAATGAGCACCGCAGAAGTAGTCCTCTGTCACAGTCCACGTTTCACCAAATTACGACTATACATTTGTATTAGTAGAGGATCCGAGTATACAACGACCTTCACCGAGTCGGTTAATGGATGAAAAATATTTTACTTATATCAAATTTAATGTGTTAAAAAATATATTGCGAGTGGGTTGGCTGAAAAATTTCAGTCCAGTATATGATTAATTAAATATTTAAAAATATATTTTTTTAAATATTGCACTTGTTTCGATAATAGATAAATTACATAGGTACCAATCGAAAGTATGAAGCGTATAGAATATGCAAACGTTAGGTTGACTATTTTTTCCTGTCATAACATTGGGTAGGCAGGTGTAAACAGGCAAGTCAATATTAGTGATTTGCAACCGTCTGGTTAAATAAATAAAATTTATGTTTATGTAAAGATAAGCTCATTACAATCACACACACACACCAAACAATACAACAATACAATAGTACAATGTAAAAAAAAATATATTTTTTTTATATTAAATTAATCATTAAAGGTACTGGACTGAATTTTTTCAGCCAACCCCTTCGCGATATATTATTTAACATATTAAATTTGATATAAAATACTTTTCAATAACCTTCCCGGTGATAATGACAACGGATGTTTTCTGAGGTTTAAGCGAGCACTACACATTGAAATGAAACACTTTTTTACGGATTAACTCACGTTTAATTTACTATTTACATAGTTTTTTAATATTATTCTGACGTTTCGAACTCTTTACAGGGTCCGTGGTCACAGGGAGACTGTGACCGTAATCCGTAAAAAAAGTGTTTCATTGTAAACTGTACATGTGTTTAGCGTGATAGGTAGTAAGCCCATCGCCGTTCTGTGCCGTTGGATGTGTGTGTAGTCTTTAGTCGGTTAGTCGCCTTTTACGAAGGATGGTAGTATACATTTATTGAGCCGCTACGCGACACGGCACCAGTTATAGAATATTATGAAGTAACATCATAAGATCCTATCCTACTAATATATTAACGCGAAAATTTGTAAGTATGGATGGATGTTTGTTACTCTTTCACGTAAAAACTACTGAATGGATTTGGATGACATTTTGCATACAGATAGCTTATAACCTGAATTAACACATTGAACATTAACTATATCCCGTATAACTTTTTATCCCGATATTCCCACGGAAACGGGAACCACGCGGGTGAAACCGCAAGCGGTTTCTAGTTTAAAAATAAAATAAAGAAAATGTAATTTATTGACACATACCTACATCACGCATACTAAATCACAAAACAATAATTTCTTATCGATTTGACTACTGATTGCATAATTGATTTGTGTATAACTAGCCTCAATGTGTGGCTCGTGGCCCCACGCTATTGTGGGGCCACGTACACACAGACATACCCATTGAGGCTTGGGCTGAAAATCGACACTGTATAGTCAACTGCAGCATTATGTCGAACCTTGGCCTTTTTAACACCACACCGGTTAATGTATAATTGAGTAATGTGTGTTTTTCTTAAAACTTAAAAGATAACGAAACGTTGGAAAAAATGTCTACCTCAGGCGGGAATCGAACCCGCCTTAATTTTAACTTGTTGTTTTTTTATTTTACTATACTGGCATGTTATTATAATAATTACGGTGTGTTTTTGTTAAATAAATCCTTTCTATTTCTATCTATTTAAGTAAGCCTAGATAAAGTTAACAACAGTAAAACAAAAGACAGACGCACACTATCTTTTTATATGGCAAAATAAAATTAGCCTCTCGAAACTCAGTCGAAAATGGAAACAGAACCAGCTGACGCCTTAACAGTCCGCGTTTGAAATGCACATAAATCCAGCGGCACCAACAAATATACAGGGATCGCTCGGGCTTTTGTCAAAAACTTCACGAGACAATTTTGTTGTTTTTTTTACACTAAGGGTGGATTTGACAAACTGGAATAAGACTTACTCCGAGATTAGTCTATACAAATTCGGCGTTTAATCTAGTTATAAGACCTTATTCCAGTTTGGTCGAATCCACCCTAAATGTACCATAAACCGACGAGCATGTGAAGAATTTTATAAAAGTAAATGGAACAGTGAGCCACTGCAAACCAAATGGAAAACAATATAATAACTTTTAAAATTTTCTTACACGAATCATTACACATTGAAATGATAAATTGCGTTAAATTTTTAAGTATTTACACTGGCTGACATGGCAATTCTTAATTATCGACAAACATTTGAACAGGGTTTAACTTAAAACCACCTAGCAAGGCATTCTACGCCTACCTTTTTTCGGTCAAGGAAAAGGCAATGATTACTGAAAGCCTCTTCGCGTGGGTGACCAAATTAAATTTAGATATCTCAAGCTCCTCCGAACCTGGAAAGAACATTTAAAAGTTAGTCCCGGTAGTGTTAGACCACAAAGTTAAAATTCACCAAATCATCCGGTCAACGTTAATGGGTTAGGCACAGTAGTATAAATATAAGCTAAAGCAGTACGGAAGCTCGGCCTTTTTCTTGTTTTATATACCTACGCGCCAATTGAGCGTTAGGATTGATCTCTTATTTTTGTAAAACTAAAAAAAGTTTTTGTTTAGTTGCGCTGTATCTCAGCTAGTTAGCGCTTTTTTTGAGACAACTAGCAAAGCATAAGGGTTGTCACTTATAATTAAAAAAAAATAATAATAATAAGTTAAAGATGGCGGCTATTTTCTTCATTCTATTATCGGATTCATTGTCGGAAACCACACAGTTCCCCTGATATCGATTTTTAAAGCAATCTGTCGAATAACTAAAAATTTTAAGATGGAGGCTATTTGTCTCATACTAATAACGGAGTCGTTGTCAGAAACCACACGGATCCCCAGATATCGATTTTCAAAGCAATCGGTTAAATAACTAAGAAGTTCAATATGGCGGCTACTTTTTCTCATTCTAATAACGGATTAATTCTCAGAAACTACACAGATCCTCAGATATCGATTTTCAAAGCAAAGTTTATTAACGACAAGCGGCTGCTCGCGGTTTCACCCGCGTGGTTCCGGTTTTCCGTGGGAATATTGAGATAAGAAGTATTCTATGTGTTAATCCAGGTTATAAACTATCTGTATGTCGAATTTCATCCAAATACATTTAGTAGTTTTTACGTGAAAGAGTAACAAACATTCATCCATACGTTTCCGTGGGAATATCGGGATAAAAAGTATCCTATGTGTCAATCCAGGTTATAAACTATCTGTATGCCGAATTTCATCTAAATACATTTAGTAGTTTTAACGTGAAAGAGTAACAAATATCCATACATTCTTACAAACTTTCGCGTTTATAATATTAGTAGGATGAAGTTTCGTAGTATCAATTCTTATTATTTTGTACCATTAAAACAACGCGTGTTCAAAAAATATACTTAAGTAAGTACGGCAAATATCACCTAAGCAACCAAACGACTTATTTAAAATCAAAAGCTTTTTATTTAGTAATAATAAATCATTCTTACCTTTCAACATCAGCAGGAAGTTTAAAAAACGAAAGCTCCGGTTTTGAAGAAGCCGAGTTCAAGCAGCCGTACACTACGCAATACACTCACGGCATTTTTAAAATTCGCGCGCACAGCGCACGCAATACACAACAGTGAACACTCGTCTCGACGCGACACACGCTCTACTGAGAGCACTGCGATGTCCGCTTAGGGGCCCTGTAAAGACGTGCGTCTGTGGGCGTGCATCGTTTCGAGCGTTTGTACGTAGCTTCCATACTGTTTTAGCTCATATTTATACTGTGTGTTAGGTCTCGATGGGGATGTTCCCCAATTTCTGCAAGTTCATGTGAGAAGGCCTTCGCCTAACAGTGGGGCTTTTGATTTTAACGACTGTCATCTTACGACGACAACTGGGACCAACGGCTTCAAGCTTCTTCTTCTGTAACACGGAAGAGCTCAAGATGTTTTTTTTTTTTAGTCACCCATCCTGTGAACTGGCATTGCTAAATTGCTTAACCAACAAGATCGCTAACATAAAACGCACTAGCAACTGTGCTATTGAACTCCTCTTAAATAATATTATCTAGGATAAAATGTATACTGAAAAAAACAACCAGTCTCAGGAAAGTTCGAAGGATTCGAACCTATGACTTTTGGATTGCCGGTCGGTTTCTTGTAAACATTTTATTTTATATCTATATAGCATTGTGAATGCAAAAAATTCAAGAATATTAATAATATTATCTTCTTATTATCTTCGTAAATGACAGCACTACAATTTAAGAGCATAAATAGAAACACTATTTGTTATAATTAGAAGAACTTTGCGTCCATTAACTAGATCTAGATGGGAGTGCTTACATCCATGCAACTGTCCGAAATATTAATATCGTAATTTGAAATGTTCATGCTGTAACTAGCTCCACGTAAAATGAAGCACATTTCCAAATTACGAGAGCCATATCCGAATTTTGGTCTAACTCTGTGGACAAACCGACTAATTTTACTTTAGCCGAAATAGTGGTTTTCGTAATATATTCGACTGCAAGCTGTTTTACCTGCAACCTTTGAGCTTTCAGTTTGTAACACCGCTACTAAGCGCTTGAATGTTATTTGTCAATTGGTTAAAAATCTACTTGGACATTCTACAGGATTGTCTAAAGTTTCTGTATTTTCTGTTTTAAATATTTTTCATCATTAACAACATCATAGTCAGTCCGTGCCAGTCCTCAGCCTTTCCTAACGCATTTCACTGATCCTGACCTCCTGCTTTTCTTAATATTTCCCCTTCTACATTCCAAATTAATCAGAATGGAAACAACAAAATTTTGTACAGTAAAATTGAATGGACAATATAACAAAAACTCTCTCAACAGAATAATCTTTCTTACTAAAAATAAAACTTAAACTTTTATCAACTTACACAATGCCATCTTATGGATGAGTGTACTTGAATCATTGAAGCTTGGTAGCTATCTGTAACAGCTTTGTAGCTATCATTGACGGCTTGGTTCAATCCCGATGCCAAACAAAGATAATGATACTCGTAGTTACTTTGTCAAGTAGAGTAACCCGCAGATCAACTTACCACAAGATGTCAAATTAAAATCTCCCTGTGACCACGGACCCTGTAAAGGGTTCGAAACGTCAGGATAATATGCACTGAGTGGTAGAGCCACGCTGCGTTGCAGCACGCATTGGGCCGGCTCGCCCGGCGTAATACCACCCTCTCACGAATATCCGGCGTGAAATTATGGCACTTGGTGCTGTTGTGTTTCGTCCGGCCAGTGAGAGTTCCGGAGGCCCCTTCCCCTCCCACCCCTCCTAACAATTCCTATTCCTTCCCCTAACCCTATTCCTTTCTTAAAAGTCGGCAACGCATCTGCGACTCCTCTGGTTTTGCGGGTGTCCATGGGCGGCGGTGATTGCTTTCCATCAGGTGACCCGCCTGCTCGTTTGCCTCCTTCTCATATAAAAAAAAAAATAATAATAAAAAACTATCTAAATAGTAAATTAAACGCGAGTAATCCGTAAAAAACTGTTTTATTTTAATGTGTAGTGCTCGCTTAAACCTCAGAAAACAATAAATGTCAAATTTCTAAAATAAATTTTAAGCCTTATTGTTTAGTAATGTGAATCTACAGGATTAATTTTGGAGCCACGCCAAAAGTAAATAAGGGGTAAAAAAGTAATAATAAAATATTTGACGTAAAAATAATGAATGTTTTCTTTTTTTAAATACAATTTTTGCTTGCTTTTTATATCCTACAGTTCTAGGTGCGTGCGCTCACCCTCGCGGTCAAAGCGACGGCGCGCTGTCATTGGTGCACGGGGTGAATGATAGCGGTCACGCGCTTTGATAACCGCGATAGCGAGCTAGGTGACAATAAGTTTTATTTTCTTAAGAGGGTTACGCATTTTGGCTTTCCATACAAACTTGCAAGTCGAAATTTTTTGAATTCAATAAGCCAATTTTAATGAAACTTTGCATGCTAAATTAAAACACTGGGATCCAAATACTTTGTTGAAAACATATTTTAAAAACGTTTATTTAGCTAAGTTATTGTGATTTAAAGTCCACTATAGAAAGTACAAAATCGCAATAACTCAGTTATATAAACATTTTTTTTTAATATTTTCAACAAACTATTTAGATCCCTGTGTTCTACTTCAGCATGCATGCTTTATCAAAATTAGTTTAATGATCTTTAAAAATTTCGACTTGGAAGTTTGTATGGGAAATCTAAATGCGTAAACCCTCTTAAGGAAAAGTTGAGACAAAAATGTAAAAAAAATAATGTAAATAAAAATATGATTTTTTTTTCATTATTTGGTGATACTGCTACTATCTGTATATCGGTTGGAGGAATTTGACAGTTTTGAATAAGTTGATCTCTTGGCTTGTGTATAATAACATAATACTTTTTAATATGATATTTTATTAATAATTATTTAACAAAGCATATGTAATTTTGTTTCAGGTAAGTTTACAAAGCCGCTAACGAGGTAACAGTAGCAACACACATATTTCACTGCAACGCTGTTCTGCAAATATTCGTAAACGCACACACTTCGATGGATGATTAGACTCAAAATACAATGATTGGAATTTACTAAATGGGTATAAATATACTTAATTTAATTAACATCATGTTTCTTTGTTTACTAACGGCCGAAATTAATTATAAATCTATTAGTTGTTTTGCCTACTAAAGTTAAGAAGTTTGTATACAGCTTCAGTAAAAGGAGACAAACTAGCAGGCGGGTCACTTGATGGCGAAACCAGAGGAGTGGCAGATGCGTTGCCGGCCCTTATGGGGGGTTAGGTGGTCAGCAAAAATTCCGGATCCTTGCAGGTGTTGCGCGGTGCGGGGTTCGAGGTAATTCGTAAGCGCCATTCACATTTATATCAAAAAGTCAATAAAAATGTTTAGATTTTTGGAAATCCAAATCAGTCAAGAAATCGGAAATACCTATGTGTTTATGATTTTATAGGAGTTATTATTGTAAAACACAGTCGTAATGAGAATTTAAATTAAATTTTAGAGGTAACATCAGGATTTTGAAAATTTCAGTGCGAAATATCTAAAATATTTTGAATAACAACTAGTAGAGAAGTAGTTTTGGTTTGTTTGTTCGTTCTGCTCTGCACTTTCGATTTCCTTGTTTGTTTGCAATTCTATGCTTTGTCTATTATTAGGCAAAGGGACATGAGGCATACAGGCACATATATTTTTGTAACGTAGACGCAATAATATTTTTCATATTTTATTTTTCTTATTTTATTAAACAGATATGTAGTCTAAGTAAGTTTTTGTTATTAATTCAAATTAAGTTTAATTTTAGTTTTATTCTGTAAGAAGGTTTTTTTTTATTAATGTTCTTGTTTTTTGCTTGTATTTTTATTTTTTTAATTTGTAAAATGATGTTTTGTGATGACGTCGCCCACTCACACTGTAACTCCCCTTAAGCACGGAGTATGAACTTTGAGTAAGGAGTAGGCATTGTGAGGGGGGAGGGGAAGATATGGGCTTCCGGTACTTTCACTCACCGAATGAAACACAACAGCTACGAGTGAACTTGTTTCACAAAGATATTCCATGAGTGGGTGTTACGCCGCGTACGGGCTTGCCCAATTCATGCGGAAACGCAGCGTGGCTCTACCACTCATACAATGTCACTCTTTTGGCACCACCCTAGGGTCACAAGTAGAGTCTCAAGGGTAAACCTATAAGCGTAAGTGACTTAAACTCATAACGGTTTTGATCAAGAATGTTCATACAAATAAATATACATAGTATAAATTGTTTATGGACACCAACCAGTAAGCAGAGCGATAAATCCGCTGACGTATTAAAAGTAATCCCATGCATTGGCCCCTTGTGATGATGTATCCAATATATTTCCCGCAAACATTCGAAACAACCAATCTATTTAGACCTACCGCCCCCTTTTCTTTCAATCAGTATATCAAACAATTCGGGGGCACTTCGCGAGTTTCTACGGCTCTTCCGTTCTGGTCGTTCCGTGGAGACGACCAGTTTAAACCGACCTCGGGTTTCCCTTGTATTCCTCTAAAAAGTACTGTATCTGTTACCCGATCATGATATTTGGGGGTTCACATTTTTGGTCGGATCGGAAAGAGGGAGTGATATATAGGTCAAATATATTTCCTGTTATAAGTCATGGTGGCGTTTTGCCGCTGGATTGGCCTGTAAACCCGCTTCTGATATATAAGAATTACAGCACGCTTTTTCGGAAAGGAACTTTCATTGTTGCGGAAATAAACAGGCGGCTATTATTCAACCTTCTCACAATATATTATTTGTGTTTAATTTAAAATGAACGTATGTTCTGCGGAGCAAGTACGGTATTGGATTTGCTTTGCCTTAATGGTGAAAAATAGCTATTCTTGTTTGGTTTATTTGAGTTTTGATTTCGTACATTTTCATTGTCTAAGGCTATTTCTTGCTAAATACCTATACCTCTTTAAACTTATTCCCGACTTTGAAGTTCAGATTGGATCGTTTGATATGTTTGCAAACGCTTCTGTTCTCATCCTTGGTTTTTGAAAGGCATTTCCAATGAATAACTCTTTAAAAGCCCTCAATATGAAACTAAATACAGATATAATTCTAATTGTAAGTCTAAATTATCGTGTTTATATTATATTGCTTTATATTCCTTTTGAGCAACATTACTGAATGGCGTTACAGCCTGATATTACAGATGAAAAGTAAAACCTTAACCCTTGATATTATTAACGTAAAGAAAAGTTAACG
The DNA here is from genome assembly GCA_963921215.1 of Scoparia ambigualis. Taxonomy (NCBI): domain Eukaryota; kingdom Metazoa; phylum Arthropoda; class Insecta; order Lepidoptera; family Crambidae; genus Scoparia; species Scoparia ambigualis. Next base: position 6,198,540 of record OY992521.1, read on the forward strand.
TTTGGACAAAACTTTAAAGAATCTTTTGATTCGACCCGTTGACATGAGACAAAAAAGGTCATTGTAACATTCAGTATACAATAGGTACACAAAAGTGCCCTAAAACTAAATCTTTTCCGAAAGATAACTCATAATAACAGTACATCTTGAGAGATAGAAATAATTCATAGGGTGTTACGGAGTTTCCCAAAACTTGGCCGTTGTTTGTGCGAGGTCTCGGGTTCGTCTACGGCTTTATTACTTTTGACGAAGAATCCTTTGCAAGCTATTTCTGACGCAGCGGTTTGTGAGAAATTCATGAGAGTTAATTTCTTGAAAATAATATTTTTTCTTGTTTGTTGAATTGGTACTGTTTTAACATGACAGTCGGATCGTTGTCCTTACCCGCCCTATTATGCGTAAGAATTTTACCTTATTGTGTTTATTTTACCCCATGTAACACGAACATTTTAAATATAACTGTGTTACAAGCCCCAGTAATCACATCTCCAATAAAAAATTCTTCAAAACTTAATACATACATAATTCATATTATAATCACGACTATTATTCCCAAAGGGCTAGTCAGAGACTAGACAACAAAGCAGTTCTCTACCATAGTCCACTTTTTACGAAATAGCGACTGCATATGTGCTCAACGTGATAGGTGGTGACCCCATCGCCGCTCTTTGCTGTTGTATGTATGTGCAGTCTTTAGTCCGTTAGTCGCCTTTTACAACTCCCAAGGGAAGAGAGGGGTTCACCGCGACGCGACACTGTTATCAAAACTTATTGATAATAAAAAAGTGTACAGCACTTCTTTCTTCTGTTCTGTGGTAGGAACTCATCAAATTACAACTATGCAATGACGAGACTAGCTTAATTGGAGGAATGCGACATTTTCCAAACTGCGTAAAAAAACACGGCGAAGAAATTTATTGCCAGCAACGTTAGGTACCAACAGAACTCCGGCCATAAATCCCTCTGGGCATCCGAATACCGCACCCCATATTTTATTCAAGTACTCCTTGACAGTAATCAAATTAGTCGCATTGCAGGTTCGTCAGTGTCACTCGGTGCCACTGCATTGGCCCGAAGCACCCGCTGGTGAATTATGAACACGACACTTTCGTGTTTGTATCCAGTTTCGGCTGTACCGATACCATTAACACCTATGCGACGTTGATCGACGAGCCCAGTCGTTCGCTGTGGAGTTGGAGATTTCGGAGTGTAGGAAGATTGAACGCTTGTGTCGTTTTTCAGGGTTAAGCGCACTTAGTAAAGCATATTTAATTTTAGTTATTTATTTATTGATTCGCCAACGTTTGTACACACCAATATACTTAATTTATCACTAGGTGAGACAAAGTTTAATACTTACAGGCAAATACAGCATGCTCGGGTACTTCTAAATATCAATTTAATAGGTTTTAATTATGAATACAGTTTAAAAAAAATATCTTACACTGAAATATAGTACTAAGTACTAAAGTTAAGTTACGAGAGCGGCGATGGGCTCACCACCTATCACATTGAGCACATGTGCAGTCGCTATTTCGTAAAAAGTGGACTATGGTAGAGAACTGCTTTGTTGTCTAGTCTCTGACTAGCCCTTTGGGAATAATAGTCGTGATTATATGAATTATGTATGTATTAAGTTACTACTTAAGTTACTTCATCATTTTGCCCCGTTGCTTTGTCTCTGAATAACCCTTTAGTGATATTGGTCGTTGATCTGTGTTAGTTTTAATCTTAAGTTGGTTTTAATATTGCTGTGTAATAAAGCATTCGGGCTACATTTAAGAGGGTTTACGCCATTCGGTTTCCCATACAAACTTCCAAGTCGAAATTTTTAAAAACCAATAAGCCAATTTTGATAAAACTTTGCATGCTAAAGTAAAACACAGGGATCTAAATAGTTTGTTGAAAACATTTAAAAAAAAACTATTTTTTAGCTGAGTTATTGCGATTTAAAGTCTACTATGGAGAGTGAAAAATCGCAATAACTCAGTTAAATAAACTTTTTTTTAAATGTTTTTAACAAACTATTTAGATCCCTGTGTTTTACTTCAGCATGCAAAGTTTCATCAAAATTGGCTTATTGGTTTTTAAAAATTTAAACCGAAATGCGTAAACCCTCTTAAACCGGGATAATCAAAGTCAAAGTCAACGTCAAAATATTCATGTTTAAAAAAACTTACGCAATAAATGGGCCTGTTCAAAATTCAAAATGATGTATGTTTGACATACATTTATGTTTGTACGACAGTTATATTTTAACCTTGTCGCGTAGCGGTGAAAGAATACTACCACCCCCTCTCTTCCCTTGGGTGTCGTAAAAGGCGACTAACGGACTAAAGACTGCATATACATCCAACAGCTTAGAGCGGCGATAGGCTCACCACCTGTCACGCTGAGCACATGTGCAGTCGCTATTTGGTGAAAAGTGGACTATGGCAGAGGACAGCTTTTGCGGTCCTCATTGCCTAGTTTTTGACTAACCCTTCGGGGATAATAGTCGCGATTATTATGTATGTATATTTACTGTGATGTAGACAAAACAATGTTTCACTAAATTTTTTTTAAATAAAATAATGCTATAATTTATATTGTAAGAAAGGCCGTATGAATCGTCCAAACATGTTGACAACTACTTACAACCTTAATAATATTTACAAGTCATTAAAACCTACAAATATGCATTAGCCTATTTTGGTTTGGCTTGTTCCGATTGCCTTCATGTACTATTTTTATTTGGGAAGGCCTGAGATCATTAGATAAGCTGGTGGTGATAAATAATTTTTGTGTTTCTAATTAATTAATAGGTAGGTACATGTGGATCAGCTTTAGAATACTGAAATTGGAGTGTATATGGTTTCGTGTTAGCTCTTTGAATATTATTGTTACGATTTTTAAAATAATGAGTTTATAAAAAAAACTTTACGAAATTACTTGTATCACCATTGTGCAAAATTTTTGACAGTATGGTTTTTATTTATATGTTCCACCCGTTCAGTTTTAAAAATGTCTCTACACGAATAGCAATGCAGGCTAGGTATTTTAAGTACCCTAATACTGGTAGTTATTGTTTTATGTCGTTTTTAAATCGACGCAACCTGTGTTTTGAAAACGGACTATAAAATCAGTATTATTCTACTCGATAAAAGTATTATTCTATAGATAAGAGATAAAATCAGTATTATTCTACCCAACAGAAAACTTTTCTAAAATAATGCACTCTATACCGCCCGTAATAAGTGCCGTAAAATTCGAATTACTCCAAAGTTTTAATTCGCTGCGCATTCATATCTACCTATATATCAAGTGGCCGGCAACAATGCCGAACGAAACTTGCGAGACATTAATAGAACTAACTGCCTTTCCATTGTACGAGATTCCGCATTAAAATTTCTAGCTCCACGAATACTTTTTTATACATACCATAATTGCCGTTTCATTATACTTTGTGCTTTCTCGCGGGGTTATTACATGATGTACGCGCAACCGGCGGATATAGTTAATGGGAATAAAAATGTCACAATATATTAGTTTTATACGTCTCCTATTCCAGTTGGGGCGTATTCGGCCGGCAGTTGAGCGAAATGGGCCTCAATGAGATTGCGTAAGCTTCAAAAGATAGAGCTTTATTTATTGCATTTTTTATTTATAATAGCCGGTGCGATATTTTCATTCGGCCTTTATTTGGCGCTAGAAAATGTTGGGTCTGACCCTTTATCGTGACATATGAGGCTCGTATAAGAATGTGTCGTTTTCACTCGCAGATTGTATAGCTTTATAGCTCTGTAAATATGCACGTTTTAATTTTTGGGAATCGAGTTATTAGACTATAGTGGAGTATCCAACAATATTGTTCTTTTATTAAATACAACAAATACAATTATAATAACATTATTAAAAACACATTAACACTTACAATAACTGTAATTATTAAAATATTCAAAGAAGTGAAAAGATAGTTTCACACCGATCTTAACTTTAGGCAAATAATTATACAAAAACATTTTTTTTTACCATGTATAAAGCAAACAACTCTAGTATAAGTATCCTAGCATCATACCTTTTTATAGACGTTTTTACTCCTTTAAGACTTTATTTAGCATTAGTTAGCAAAAGGCAAATCATAGAGAGACGATAGCGCCTTGGTTTTGAGCCAAGCAGTATGACTTGCGAGACTGACAATAATATGCAAAGCATTGGGTGGGATCATCAACCTTAGCAGAAAACAACGACCATGACCCGACGGAAGTACAGTAGTACCATGACCCGATGGAAATACAGTAAGTAGTACCTTTAAAAGCACAGCTGTTGTAATACCGGCCACAAAAAGAAATCAATTCATAACAACCTCTAGGAGTCTTCATGACAGACAAGAGATTAAACAGTCGGCTAGTGTTGGGCGATTGGGAATGACATTATTCGAATTATTTGATTGTAGAAGTCATTCGAATGATTCGAATAACCTCACAAATCAATCGAATTTCAAAGCGAGAAGCGAAAAAGAGTGTATAGCGTCGTGCTCATTCCTTTCGATTCGAATTTCATTACTACTAGTTTATCTAGTCGAATATTCCAACCATCGAACTAACTTGTATGAGGGAATAAAAAGATAAACGAAACAAAAGTATAAACAATCATGGCGTTCGCTTTTTTTTCATTCCGGCCATTCCCGCTATTTCATATTCGATCGTTCCTTCGATATCAATCAAAAGTAGACTTTATTTTACGATAAAAAGACCAATTTTGTTTGGCAAAGTGAATGAACGAACTAGCGGTTTCATTCGAATTTGCAAACTAGTGATCGATTGTTTTTGTATTTGATTGTTAATATTAGTAGTATCATACCATTGGATTGGTCAAATCAGTAATAATCTCCCATCTTTGAGTCACACACAAATCTCTATAAATAACGGTATATCACTACAGGTTGAATTGGGCTACTTCTGAATCGAGTGTTACATTGTTCACAGCTATATAAATCCTACTTTCCTTCTTTAACCGTGTTGCGTAGCGGTGAAAGAATACTACCACCCCTTCTCTTCCCTTGGGTGTCGTGAAAGGCGACTAACGGACTATAGACTGCACATACATCCAACAGCATAGAGCGGCGATGGGTTCACCTGTCACGCTGAGCACATGTGTATTCGCTATTTGGTGAAAAGTGGACTATGTCAGAGGGCTGCTTTTGCGGACCTCAATGCCTAGTCTCTGACTAACCCTTCAGGGATAATAGTCGTGATTATTATTTATTTATGTATGTATTAATCCTTAAGTAGATGTTAAAATAGGTGGTCCTAGCTTTCTAGGCGCCTCTAATGTACCTACAGAATCACGCCGTCGCCGTATGATTTTTATGTAGATGACAATTTCAAGGAACAAGCTGTGATCAATGGTGGATCAATGTTACATTCGATTCAAAAGTAGCCCTATTGGTGCCTTGTCTGGCACAAAGATTTCTAGAGGTCACTAACAATTGAATTCATATTGTGTCTTTTTTTACGGCAGCGAGTCGTATAAGTGGAATCATATTAAGTTACAGCCACGACACTTTAAAAAAAAGTTAATAATACTAATTACTCCGAAAGGTACAAAGGATTGCCTCTATCTAAGATTCTGTGTTTTTGTTAGTATATTCAATTGAAAAGATTTTCCATCAAAAAATAGCTTTTCGAAATAAGAAATACACCAGAATCAAGTTATTTGTCTTCTGATTAGACGCTTCACCAACTGACGTATAATTTTGCCGTGTCACTAACTTTACATAACGAATAGAAAATTCATTTGGGGGACAGGTTCAAGAGTCGAACTGAACAAAGGTTATTTGATTTACTTCTAAGATTTTATTTCTCCGTAGGCAATAGTAATTTTATAAAACATATTTGTTTTCATTCAAGCATTCAACATAAAAAATGAATTTCAAAGTAATCAAACAAACGAAGTATTTTACTTCTACTACGACTAAGTTATTCGCCTAGTACGAGCTAGACCTAGGTGCCTAGACGTGCCTGAGCAAGTTAAACACGACATGCGCAAAGAACCAACTACGTTGGGTGTTAACGCCGGTTTTACCTCCTTTACCCATCCGCTTATATACTAGCGACCCGCCCCTGCTTCGCACGGGTTACTACCCGTACCCGTACCTAAACAAATTGCTTATAACCTTCCTCGATAAATGGGCTATCTAACACTGCAAGAATTTTTTAAATTGGACCAGTAGTTTCTGAGATTAGCGCGGTCAAGTAAACAAACTCTTCAGCTTTATAATAATATAGATTGCAAAAAGTAGCTCGACTTCCAAGATCGCAACTTTACGCCATCAAGCTGCCTCCTCCATAGTTGTTTACGTACTTGTATCTTCGAACTTGATTTTTTGGTCTTTTCAAAGCGTTTATCTTTTAACAATTTATTCTCTTTGTTCCGAACAACGTCTTTTAGCCGCCCATCCGTTCAAGACATTATGAAGTGGCTTGAGAAATAAAGCCGCGTACTTACCGCGCTATTGTAAGATTGGGGTCGTTAGTAGGTACCGAACAACCCTTATGGAGCCAGATTAATGTGGAAGCACGGTTAATTAATAGCTTAATCTCTATAAGATTCCTGGAACGGCGGTAGGTGTTAGTACAATGTTAAAAAGTTTCGCTTAAACGATAATGGTCCTACTGTTCACTATTGGACTATACTGATACACGGAACCTCAGACAATATTTTCGTTAAAAATATAGTCAATAAATGATAAATTCTTTATACGTTTTTTACTGTTATTAATTAACGGTATTTTTATTTAATAGGTAGGGGAAAAAGTTTCTTCGCATTTTTTAAGAAAATTCAAAACCTTCTTTAATATAGTTTAATTACATTTATCTAAAGTATGTAAGTGCCATTTTGTTCGATAACTTTTTGCCATCACATGATCCCATTGCTATAGAAATTTTGGGGCTTCTGATCAAAATACCGCGACAAGTGGTTTTGGCAGTCCTCTCGTGATGTTAACCTGACACTGCCTAAAGAATTCTGAACAGACCGAAACGGGTAGAAACCTGAAGGTGCAAAGTCAGGACTGTACGGCGGATGCATTAACACCTCCCAGCCAAACTCTCTTAATTTTTGCTGAGTGGCTAAAGATGTGTGACGTCTAGCGTTATCATGATGAAAAACCACACCTCTTCTGTTGATTAATTTCGGCCGCTTTCTCTCAACTTCTTGCTTTAATTGCATCAGTTTTTCGCTATAGAGTTCGGAATCGATGGTTCTGCCTGGTGGTAACAGCCTTGTTGCGAATTAACCCGGGTTTCGCCACAGTCTGTGAAGCCTGACCACCGGCCTTTGACCACGACCTTTTTTGCACGTTCTTGTCATACTTGATCCACTTTTCATCACCAGTTATCAGCTTCTTCAAAAATTGTTCGGTTTCATTACGTCGTAATAAAGAATCACAAATGATTAGGACATACACGTTTCATTAGGTTTCTTTAAGTGAGCTCGTGAGGTACCCAAATATCGAACTTTTTTGTGTACCCAGTTTTTTTCAAATGCGCTGAAACTGTTTTGTGGTAAATTCCCAGTTTTTCAGCTACGTCGTAACTACTGATATGTCGATCTTGCTCCACTTTTTAAAAAATGGCATCCATTTTATCCGTAATAGGGCGACCAGAGCGACGTGCATCTTTGACATTAAAATTGGATTGAAAACACTTAAACCAAAGTGCTACTCTCACAGACACTACACTAGGTCCATATTCATCGCAATTTTTTTTCGCGGCTTACGTTGGCCTTTTACCTTTTTTGTAGTAAAATTTTAAAATGTAGATTCACTCATCTTTACAGTAAGAAAAACAAATCAAAATCCATTGTTCACGAAGTATAGACAAGAACGATCATACAAACCATTTGTTCAAATTCTGGAATAAGAGACCTAAAGTTCGCTGCAGCCGCTGCAGCGCTTAAACATTTAAATATCGTCTGATCATCAGACAAACATCGCAGCGCCGCAGCGCCAGATCGGTCAGAGACAACGTAGTGTGTATCAAGATGGCGTCCCAAATAGATTGTCAATAACAATAATTGAAAAAATATCTTTTCTATTCTAATAATACGATATAACTACATAATAACGACTTGAATAACAATTAATTTCACTTACTTGACAACTGAATTGTAGTAAACGTCTAGGTGTAGGTACACTTTGAAAAGAAATATAAAATTATTTTCGCAGCTCCGCACGCACGAATGTCAAAGCCACACTAAAGCAAGGTGCCGAGTCGACTCCGCAGATGAGTGGAACATAGTGTGTGTTCGGAAGGGCGGGCCTATCTAGTGTAACGTATATCGCTGTGAAAAACACACATTTTCCTACTTTGAATTTGGAATTATCTTCTTTAAAATTTAAACTTTTAATGATAAAACTAGCCAGATACAAATAGTATAAGCCAAACAGATTTTATTACAAGTTCATACATACTAAATGCGAGAAGACTTTTTCCCAACCTAATAAATTACCTGGCACGCTGAGCACATGTGCAGTTGCAACCTGGTGAAACAGCGTGGGCTGTGGCAGTAGACTGCTTCTGCGGTCCTCATTGCCTAGTCTCTTACTACCCCTTTAGAGATAACGTAACACATATATTATACTAGCGGCCGCTCGCGGTGAACCCGCGTGGTTCCCGTTCCCGTAGGAATATCGGAATAAAAAGTATCCTATGTGTTAATCCAGGTTATAAACTATCTGTATGCCAAATTTAATCCAAATTCATTGAGTAGTTTTTACGTGAAAGAGTCAATCAATCTATACTTACAAACTTTCGCGTTTATAGTAGGATATGATAGTAGGATTAATGTGTTCTTACTAATGGCTTTATTATTTCAGTATTTAGGAGTGTACCTATAGCTCTATAGCTATTACTTAACATCCCTATTATTTTCTGCATAACATACGTTAACAATTACATTCATAAACTATCTCCACATAACACCGAATCGAGTGATCACAATGACTGCCGTCACTGCAGCCGGCATTATCGTATGTAATCGATTCAGTAAACACGGCTTTTCGATTGGTAATAAAAGGGTATGATCGAATGAATCGGTCGCTGTTTGGCCGGTTGCAAGCTAGCCGGATAGGCGAGCGATTGCGATCGTAACTCAATGGGTGTCCACGATGTGATAGTTATCCATCATACTTCTGATACGGATATATGGACTTATGAATATTATATTTATATTGATATGTTTTGTTCGTAGACAGGATGTTTCTAAAGTCGATGTGTGGTGATAGGGACCTTACCATACTTATCTCTTGAAGTTTTGGTGACGAATGACTTCATTGTTTTTTAAGTATCTTTTATTGCGTATATATTTCTGTGTTTTTTTTCTTTAACCAAGTAATCATCTCCTTAATATCAATACAAGATACAAGAAAATACTTTAAACTGATGTTGTAATAAAATACTTAGAAAAAGAAAAAGTTATAGCTCGAAAACTACCAAAAATCGCTGAACATACATGGGGGTTCAATAGATAGGTATGGTAGTCCCCTATCACCACGCATCGGCTTGACACCTTACACACCCTGTATACATACTAATTTTTTATCCATACCATAGCTTACTTGTTTATCCTTACACAATTATGTACGTATGTTTATCAATATATTATTTATGCTATCATTTTCTGTTATTTGACGTCACCTACCTATAAAGGCCCTGTCAAAATATCAGCGCTGCTTTGTCACTCTGCCCAATTTTGAAGGACGTGGCAGCATATTGCTGAGACAGGGTCCTTGTTGGCCTCACACACTAACTAGCCACCTGTTTATATATTTTTTTTATTGTATAATTTTCATTTTGTGATCCTGTGTTATTTTGTTAATTTTTATTTTTCAATTTTTTTTTGGTTATGTATATTTACTGTTATGTGCTGTAATTGTGTGAGTGAATATGTGTGTGAGTGTCAATAAATTTATTCTTATTCTTACATACATAGACTCTCCACTATTAAAGGGTTAGTCAGAGACTAGGAAATGTCTACCCGCCTCCTAATTATAACCGCCTCCGTGGTCTAGTGGCTAATCCACCGGTTTTAGACCCAGAGCTCCCGGGTTTGATTCCCAGCGGGGGGTAGGTACATCTTTGTGTGCTCGGTTTGTTTGGTGGTAGAGCTGTTAAGTCCGCCTGGCTAGCTACCACCATCTTATCTAAGTCTGTCGCCATAACAACGATGTTTATAGCATAGTTGTGTTCCGACAGTTAGAGATAAGATAGCCAGTTCCTCAATGGTTGAGCATTCCGGGTGAAGCGCGCTTCCACCTTCGGCCTTATCGTCACTACCATCAGGTGAGATGAAGGCCAAGCGCTTACCAGTTGCAGAATAATATAAAAAAAAATGTGGACAGCCGAAGCAGTCCACTGCTATAGTCCACGTTTCACCAAATTAAAACTGAACAGTGGTGATCCCATAGCTGCTTTATGCTGTTGATGTATGTGCAGTCTGTAGCCCGTTAGTCCCCTTTTACGACAATCTAAGAGAGGGGTCGGTAGTATTCTTTTAGTAAGCCGCTTAACCACACGGATCAGACAATTCTTGGAAACATATACCTTTAAAACCCAGAACATATTTCTCATTGTGTTTCTATTAACATGTGTTCTGAAGAACTTTTTGATCTAATCCCGCCCTCTCCTTTCCTGTCCCTGACTAAACATGCTTGTCTTAGGAACCACCATCATACTGTGCAGAATATCAGCACTCGTACCAAAAAATTTGGCAAGTCGTTCCTCTGTAAGACCGTTCGGCTTTGGAATTCTCTGCCGGCGCATGTGTTTCCCAGTTCCTATAATCCCGGGTCTGTTAAACGAGGCGTGAAACGGCATTTATGCAGGCTGTCATGAATGTGTGCGCTTGTTACCGTGCTTGTTCCACGGTGAGGAGCGCTCTCATTATTTTGGACTACATCGGCTGCTTACCATCAGGCAGGATGTAATCACTACGACGTGTCACATAAAAAAAAACATAGATAAAAGAACTCTGTTACTAACCCATGGATCTGGTTATCTGAATAAATAATAATTATTATTATTTTCTTTATTTAAAATCTTAAGATTTTTTTTACAATTTTTTAAATAAAAATATATTTACAATATAAAATGTTATAAAAAACTTAACCTAGTCTGCCACCGGCAGCGAGGATAGACCCAAGCTATCGGTGGTTAGGGCTGCAGAGTGAGGAACCTCCTGACTATTATTATAATATCAACACGGAAACTTTACACATTCTGCATTAGCATGCATAAGTCGCAGCGCAAAACAATCGTTCGTGACTTTCCCGAAAACGCGTCACTCCATCGGCTTTTGTCCCGGGCATTGAGGTATTATAACTGCAGAGGACACAGCGTACCATGCACTGAGTTGTGGCAACTTGCGGCCCATGGGCTGCAAACGCCTAGTCACTTCTAAGCAATGAGCTTGGGAAAAGTATTTTTATTTATTTATTTTTTAAATATTTACATTTTAACTTAAAATATGACATTAAAAATTTTTCTGTAGCCCTTTAAAATACTTCACAATATTTTTTTAAAGATTCTTAAAAATTACCACGCGCTATTTTTTTGTACGATCAAAATACGCGCGAAACCCGAGGCGTGACGTCATCGGATTCCATTCTCTCGCACGGGTGGCGCGACTCGCGCGATTTCGTTTTATTATTATTATATATTTTTTTTAATTAATATGTCTGCTCTGTACTAGTGCAGTTGTGCCACAGATTACTTAATTATTAATTGTGCAAATATGTAATTGGACGCCCGCCGGGTGCGGGCGGCGAGAGCGACGGCGGGGGTTATCGGATACGATGACGTCACGTCACGTCAGTCGAGTGCCAGCGAACTAAGCGAGGTAGTAGTGTTCTAAGCGAATATTTATGTACAATAACTTTGTAAATACTTCTCATATCAAAGTGAAATAAAAACGATTGGTTTTAGAATAACGACTTTTATAATGGTATAATGTAAAAATGAACTATTTTTTCATTTTTCCCAAGTCCATTGCGGTGCGTTTGCAACCCATAAACCGCAAGTCAGTAAGCAAAAAATTACTCTAGTTATAATACTTCAATGGTCCTGGGTAAGTGCACCGAAGAATGTCCGGCCACCCGGAAACGTCCGAATGAAACTGGGTGGAATGTCGCCTATTAACACTAACTGCTTCGGAAACCGCACATTCGGACTTCATTTCACGTAAGATTATTGGCGTTTTTCTTTTTTTTTGTGTTACGGGAAAGTTTAGACGGTGGTGGTCAGGCGTAAAATGGACTGATGCTAGGAATCTAGCCAATGTGTCTGATACCACAACGGCGGTTGTTAACAAGAATGCTGTAAAAATTAAAGTAATGGGTACTTTAATTTTTACAGCAATGACTTTTTTACTCATTTCTTTCATCTCACCCGAAGTTATGTGATGATAAAGACAGAAGATAGAAGCGCACATGTACCCCCCGCTGGGAATCCAACCCCGGACTTCTCTGGGTCTTAGACTAATGGTCTTAACCAGAAACGGTGAAATGGAAGGAGCGAATACGAATGAAAAGCGACTCAGACGGGAGCCATTTATAATACCATCAGTGTAAAATTTATCAAAATTAAAACGCGACCATCTTGGAAAGCGCCGTGAGTGCGGTTTGAACGGTGCTATAGGTCGTGCCGAGCTCGCGTCCTGAGCAGCTGTGTTCAGTTCGCACTGATTTTAATGGTGTTAATTCAGCTTTTACGCTAAGTGCGGTTTTCTGCTTGATACTGATTCGTAGTAGGTAGAGGTTGTTTCTTTAATTTATATAAGAGAGGCAGTACCACAAAAGCTAGTCACATAATAAAAAATAAAAGCTCAGAACTATTCACGCATGACGCCAAGCATCACGTGAACACTAAATTTAAAAAAAAGTCACAAAGCGCGTTGCCAAATATCTTTCCATGTATTTTAGTGATTTAAACTTCCATACATGATTTAAACTCTCACTATTTTTAACTGGTTTGGTTCATTTCGTCTAATTTCCCGAATGTCTAGTCGCCATCCATTCATTCTCCGGATGCCAAGTCGCCATACGTCTATTCCCCGAATACTAATCATAATATGACAAAGTAAACAAAAAAAATATTGTTAATCGTGTACGCGACACGGTAAGCAATATTATTCTTTTAGCGGTAAAAAAAATATTATTCTTTTAGCGGTAAAAAAAATATTATTCTTTTAGCGGTAAAAAAAATATTATTCTTTTAGCGGTAAAAAAAATATTATTCTTTTAGCGGTAAAAAAAATATTATTCTTTTAGCGGTAAAAAAATATTATTCTTTTAGCGGTAAAAAAAATACTACCACCCCCTCTTTTCCTTGGGGGACGTAAGAGGCGACTAACGGACCAAAGACTCCACATACATCCAACAGCATAGAGCGGCGATGGACTCACCACCTGTCCAGCTGAGCACATGTGCAGTTGATATTTGGTGAAAAGTGAACTATGGCAAAGGACTGCTTTTATGGTCCTCATTGCCTAGTCTCTGACTAACCCTTCGGGGATAATAGTCGTGATTATAGTGTATATGTATGTTGTTATCAAAATGGTGACGTACTATTGGAAAATCTCTTCCTCTTCTTTAGGAAGAGTAAAGACCGTTTGGTCAAACATTAGGTTCAAACTGTTAAAGTTCATTAGTTGTTGCGAATTCCTAGAGAAGTTAGTTAGTTAGAAGTTCGAGAATGAGGCTAGAATTCCTTCTTAGGTCTTTTAACATCATGTTACCATCTGGTTTTCAGTTGTGTTTAAAATAAAACAATTTTGTCCAACCTCGAAGACGAATTGGAACAAAACAGAAAGTAAATGTTCTGTTTCGTCGAAGTGGGGAAGAGCAAATTAAGGTATAAAGCTAAATGGAACCTCGATATTTGTCGATTGCGGAGGCTCTCCATGGGGTCCATGGCTTGATTCAATTTTGATTGGAAGTGATATTTTTAGAGGTACGACATTGGACCCAAATTGATATCACAGTTGCGAGAGGGTACTGCAGAAAACGGTTCGACTCAATTGGTTCGAACCTAATTGTTTTTATGCTTTTTATCATTCGGAAAATATGTGATAAAATTGTTGGTTTCTCGTGTTTGTCTTTCTTATTTTCTGTCTGTTTTGAATTATGACTGCCATCTCTTGTAATTGAATATTGTGTGAGTTAGCTATCTGTTCACTAAGATAGACAGACATTTAGTTGAGACTTGTTTTTATTCTTGTACGAGTAAGCACTTGACCTTTATTTTAACTGATTTTAAATTAAGAAAATGCCGATGAAGGATGTTGATGATGATGGTGGATGCGCTCTTAACCGGGAGTCCTCATCTACTTTAGACGACCTTCTTGGTCGAGTGGTTTGTACACCGGTTTTCATGGTGTCGCCATCTCTGAGGTTCCGGGTTCGATCCCCGGTCGGGTCAATTTAGAAATTATTGTTTTTCTAAATTGTTTCGGGTCTGGGTGTTTTCTATGTATAATAAGTATGTATTTAAGTATTTTGAGTATGTTTATCCGTTGTCTAGTAACCATTTAACGAGTTTCATAACGAAGCTTCTCTTGGGCTAGATGATTGGTGTGAGTGTAGGGAAGTTTATTTATTATTTATTTATTTATTACTGACGAACTGGCTATATTAATAGAATAAAACTATTAAAATTAATGTCATGACGACGTATTTATGAACAAGCCTTAACACCAAAGCCTACCAATAATTTGTTTTGCACAAATAACTCAAAATTACCTAAAATGTTACTTTATTTATTTTATTTATCTATTAGGCACATCAACAATATAAACACAAGCATTTACAATTACATGATAAAATATTATACTACTGTTTATATCAATTACAGATATGCACAGCATGCTAGAAGAAACATTGTGCGTTATTAAAATTAAAATAAAGTAAAAACCAAAAATATAACTAAAAAATAAAAGTTATTAAAAGTTAAAACAGATTGGTTTAAAAAACCATACATACATAGAATAGAATCAAGTTACATCAAATTACATATTATAGAATCAAGAACTCATATATCTGTTCAACTGCCATGTTTTAGCTATATCTCAAAGGTTTTGTGTCGTCCTTTGGTACGATTCCCCGCATATTACGGAAGCAAACAGTAAACATGTTGCCGGAATGTGTGTTCATTTTTCTATTTGCCCGACTTACCATCCATTAGCCAAGTATTATGGGCTCCTGTTGATCGATAGATTCGTAACGTAACTGATGGTAAACATGTTTCTTTTGTTAGAGATAAATTAGAAACATAATATACTGTACTACGTTTTCTCGTATTGCGTTTTAAATCAAGATGCTTAACCACATCACACTAAAATAAGCTGAATTGTTGCATCTCTAGAAGCGGGGAGCCGAAGACCGGGCTCAGTAGTACGTCTGAGAGTGCCAGCCTATGTTTCGCAGTGGACTGCGATAGGCTTACAATGATGGTGATGAGAAGGAAGGCTCTCCTACACTTTTATCCGATACAATGTGGCCACTGGAGACCTATCTTCGCCCAACAAATAAGTTCTGGCACTAAAGGATAGCCATTCGCTTTGAACTCAACTGTGAGGGTACCACAATTCGCCCAGTTTAAATCGCTTTTGTGAAAAAATTCAAAGACTTTGACCAAAAGCAAATTGGATGTTACGACAAAGCTAGCTAAGACGTATTCAGCCTTTCTTTTACATTTGTCGCTGTGTTTTATCTTTTAATTCTTCAATAGCATTGACGATCTAAGTTTATTGGAATGAAAATTTTCATTATTAAATAGGGATATACAATGCGTTAATTACATTATACAAACGAATGCCACACTTGCTTCGTTTTTAAAAGATAAGATTGATAAATATTAAGTAAACATGATTATCACCTTATAGTGGATATGATAACATTTGTTTTGTTATGACTGATTTTTACAGTGTATAAAGGATGACATATGGAGTCTCACAAAGCAGTCAATATCATCAAAGTTAAAAAATATTAATATAAGAAAGTATTACATACATACACAGCTCCACGACTAAAAGTCAGATACCAGAGGCCTTACCACCAACTTTAAGAAAAGTATTAGAACCCGCGTAAAAGAACATATAGCCGACGTTAGGCATAGGCGCGAAAATAAGTCTGCAGTGTATGAACATGCTCTCGAGGGGCCCAACCATTACATCAGATTTGACAAATCTCAAATACTCGCCAAGGAACAACGATTCATCCCTAGGATGATACGCGAGGCTATTGAAATTAATAAAAACATCGAAATTTCAATAGAGAGGATGGTTGAAATTTACCACCTGCCTGGGACCCCATCATACAGGTCATCAAATCCCAGCCCCAACAGCAACACATTGCCAGACCTAAAAATATTGTTATCTCGTATTGTGTAAACTTAAACGCACCCGGTTAAATATAAAAATGATTGACGCTAGGCAAATAACTTCTAACTATGAGACGACCAACACCTCAGTCTCCCTGTGACCACGGACCCTGTAAAGGGTTCGAAACGTCAGGATAATATAAAAAAACTATGTAAATAGTAAAATTAAACGCGAGTTAATCCGTAAAAAAGTGTTTTCATTTCAATGTGTAGTCATCGTTTTTATCTGTGCGGTGACGGAGAAAGAATACCAATCGCCTCCCCTCTCTCCGTCCGGTGGGTGTCGTAAGAAGCGACTAACGGACTCTTTCGAGCGATGATCTGCTCCACTGGTGGTAGGGCTTGACCCGTCTGGTTGGTGACCACCGTACGCATGGTGTAAAACCCGTCAAGTGACTGCTTGTCGGTCGCGTTTCGGGATCAGCCAGCGTATAACCAGAGCTCGAGAGGATGATGCTGCGATGCATTTGGTCTGTGGAGGCTTCCGTCAAACCAGTGCCAGGAGGACTTCGTTAACCTGCCGACCAGGGAGACCCCTCTCCTTATTTCACTAAGTTTATTTGTACTGGCACCTCGAGACCAACCGTTAGGTTATTGCAAGAAGTGCCAGACGTCCCTGCGCCAGTAGAACACTCGCGCAGGAGACCACCAACGTTAGGTCTTGACGCCAAATTAGTGCCCGCCGCAGCGCGCTCTTCATTCGGTACTCATAAGACTAGTGTCTCAGGAGAGTATCCCCGTGAACACGTGTAGTTCACTGCCTATTGTCCAGATAGGTAACCGGAGCTGTCAAGCTCGCTCACTTCTCGTTGCACGAAGGGCAGCAACTCGCAGTTGCCACTGCTAGGGTCGTCGACTCTAAAATCGACTCCCAAGTGTCCACCTTGGTAGCGGAGTAGTAAGCACACTCACTTCTCGGAACCCATCCGGGCGCCTAGCCAGTTCCCACGTCCTACGCGGCTGGCTGGACCGGAGGCTACGGCATCTAGGAGGCCGCCTCTACTAGTTCTCCAGACTAGTACCGGAGATGTCAACACCAATGTCCAATGAAAACCACCGGACAAAGCTGCCAACTATAAGGGAAACTCACGTTCCCCGCAGGACTTTTCGCTTCTGGCCCCTCAGAGACCGCTACTAGGCCCCGCTCGCTGTGCACGAGTTTGGAAGTCCTGGCACACAATACCAGGACAAACGAACATTCCCAAGCTCTACAGCTAACCATACGCCACTACGAGTCCAACCCATGTCCGGATCCCGCCGGAGGCGTCTGGTTAAAGGCACGACCAGCGGGGGGCTAGAACCGGAACCCCGTAGTACCTCTGAAAACACAACCGGACCCGTAGTTCCAGTTGCGATACCCTATCTATTAAGGTCGGTAGATAGGGACCAGGGAGACCCGTAGAAACGGTTGTCCCGCTGGCCGCCCGTGGCACAGTACAGGGGCCCAAGCGAGCCTAACCAGCTCGTGAGGCTGCCTCAACATGCCACGCATAATCTCGGGGTGGTCCGTCGTGCCAGTTGGTGACCGGAAGGTGGGGTCCCGGCGGCCATTCCCGGGGGAGTTCGGGGGCCCGTCCGTTCGGCAGGTTAATAATACTCGTCTGTGGGCAAATTCCTGGGGAAACAGGCCACCACACTTTGACCATTCGCATCGCGGCATCATTTTCTCGATTCACGCCTCTCTCTTTCCACTCCTAAAATGACAGCGCCTAACAACAAAACTGGTTCTACAGCGGTGCACACCCCCACCACAACCTTACCGTTTGAGGTGGAGTTCGCTAACATCCGCGGACTCCATGCAAACCTCAATGCCGTCCACCACTATCTTGAGACGGCACGGCCAGCAATGTTGTTCCTGACGGAGACGTAAATAATCCGCCCAGCTGACACCACCTACCTGAACTATCCCGGCTTTGTGCTTGAAGAATCCTTCAAAGCCAAAGCCGGAGTTTGCTTATTCGTTCGGGCGGATGTTTGCTGTCGCCGTCTGCGCTGTCTGGAGGACCCTTCCTTCTCTCTCCTAGTGGTACACGTCGACTTGGCTCTCATTGCCGTGTCAACGTCTGCGTCTACCGATCCCATAACGGCGACATGGAGACAACTCGACTAATTGAACATCTTAGTCGGGTAGCAGATGATGCGCAGGAGCGGTTTCCATCGGCGGAACTGGTGTTTTTGGGGGACTTCAACGCCCACCATGAATGAGTTGTGGTTAGGTTCCTCCAAAACAGACCATGCTGGTAGAACTGCCCACGCATTCGCTCTCACGCATGACCTGACGCAACTGGTGAACCAGCCCACCAGGATCCCAGACATAGTTGGCCATGCGCCCTCCTTACTCGACCTTCTGCTGACGAGTCGCCCAGCTGGATACCGGGTGGAGATTCGAGCTCCTTTAGGATCACTGCTTGATATCCAGCACAGTGCCTTTGGGGTCGCGCCCGCCAACAGCGGTTTCGAAACGCCAGATTTGGCACTACACGTCGGCAGACTGGGACGGGATGCGGGAGTATTTTGCATCCATCCCTTGGAGGCAGCGCTGCTTTAGTGGAAAGGACCCGACCGCTAGCGCCACTACCGTTGCTGATGAGATAGTATTAGGAATGGAATACTATATTCCACACTCCTATGTCATCAGCAAAGGCAGACCCAACCGTTGGTTCAATCGCGAGTGTGCCAGCGCTGTTTAGAGCAAACAGACGGCATACCGCGCTTGGATCAGAGGTAAAGCTCACGGGGCTCCCGAAACTCGCTCGCTAAAAGCAGCCTATAATAATGCCACCAAGTCGTGTAAGAGGGCCTACATTAGAGCGGATGCCCAGCGCGTTGCACAAGTAGGCCAAGAACTCCTGACGCATCCTACGGGCAGCCGTAGCTACTGGCGTCTGGCCAAAGCCGTGCAATCCAACTTCTGCCAACCCTCGCTGCCACCACTGAGATGTCTTGACGGAACTTTAGCTCACAAGCCGCAGGAAAAGGTCGATCTCCGGGCCAAACTCTTTGCGGCTAACTCCCGGATCGATGACTGTGATGCACAGCCACCCTCAATTCCTCACTGTGGCCACACAATGTCTGATATTAAAATCAGGCAGTGTGATGTCCGTGCGGAAATGCAGTCAATCGATGTCCGGAAAGCTAACGGTCCTGATGGCATCCCAGCAATAGTCCTAAAAATGTGTGCAGCGGAGTTGTCCCCTGTGTTAACGCGTCTGTACCGTCTCTCGCTCTCTTCGGGTTGTGTGCCGGAATCTTGGAGAGAAGCTAATGTGCAACCGATCCCTAAAAAAGGAGATCGGTCAGATCCGACTAATTACCGCCCTATAGCCGTAACTTCAGTGTTGTGTAAGATCCTAGAACGATTGAACAAACAGCTTATTCGATACCTAGAAGATCACTCCCTAATTCACGATCGTCAATATGGGTTTCGGCCAAAACGGTCAACGGGTGATCTTCTAGCGTACGTCACACATCTCTGGGGTGAGGCTATTGACAAGCGTGGCGAGTCACGGGCAGTTAGCCTTGACATAGCCAAGGCTTTTGATCGGGTCTGGCACAAAGCTCTTCTCTCCAAGCTCCCGGCATACGGTTTGCCCGCTCAGTTCTGTACCTGGATTGCTAGCTTCCTGCATGAGCGTAGAATCCGTGTCCTTTCGGATGAATGCGCTTCGCGGTTCATGTCAGTGAACGCTGGTGTTCCTCAAGGCTCCGTTCTATCCCCCACGCTGTTCCTTCTGCATATCAATGACATGCTTCCTCTTGGAAACATTCATTGCTATGCAGATGATAGCACAGTGCATGGGGGATATAACGGGCACCCAACGGCTGGGCGGGTAGACACCGAAATGAAGCGAGCAAATCTTGTCATTGAGCTCGATCGGGTGTTGGACCTCATTTCTAAATGGGGCTCCGATAATCTGGTGGAGTTCAATGCCAAGAAAACACAGGTGTGCGCGTTCACAGCGAAAAAGTCGCCATTCCTTACCCTTCCCTCTCTTCAGGGTACATCTCTAGGCCTGCAGAGCAGTATTAACATGCTCGGTATGGATATCCGCTGCGATCTGAACCAAAAGGACTACATCGAAACCGTGATTAAAAATGCCTCACGTAAACTCGGTGTCCTGAACAAGGTGCGGCGATTCTTCACGCCTGATCAGTTGTGTCTATTATACAAGACACAGGTGCGGTCTTGCGTAGAGTATTGCTCTCACCTTTGGGACGGCTCCGCAAAGTACCTTCTCGATGCCTTGGACAGATTGCAGCGCCGCGCTGTGCGCATTATCGGCAATGCAGAGGTCACTAAAACTCTCGAGCCTTTGCAATTGCGTAGAGATATTGCGTCACTCAGCGTCTTTTACCGTTTATACCATGGCGAGTGCAGTGGCGTGCCTAGGGCTTCAGATTGGGGCAAGCCACGAAACCTGAAGTTCCTAATCTTGCTACCTAGGTACAATGTTGGTACCCATTTGTGTCATAGGCCGTGGCATTCCAAACGTTCTTGTCGTTTGTAAAAAAACAGCCTATTACCTTCTATTACATCTTGAATGTGATTTTTGCGAGAAATTTTTGAAAAAAAAAAATTACTGCGCCCAATTTTGGCGTTCTTTAACTCAGAAACAAAAATACATTAACAGTATTTACTTATTGAATAGTGTAGAATAGCTATTGGCATAGTACGTAGCGGCCTCGCTTTTTGTAAATTTTGCTTAACTATTTATTTAAACCCAAAATTGCAGAGAAAGATTTTTTATAAATTGCGCGAGGGCACTTTTTTGAGCTCCTGGATTGAACTACTGTTCTAAACAAATAAAATAAAAAAATGAGAATGTTATCTTGTCGTATTATGCGTAGCGGCCACGGAATTTATAAATATTATTGATTTTATATAAGTAGAAAAAAATAGTTTTCAAAACCAAAAAAACTTCGAAAATCGCGTTATTTAACTGTGAATTTCTCTTATCTACGATAATATTTTTGAGTAAAATTTATACCAGAATAATTGTTACTTCATGAGGAATAAAAATGTTATACTTAATGAATTTATTATCCTATTTCGATGAAAACTATAAATACTTACAACTAAGTACAAAATACGATGCGCCGGCCGGGCCGTCCGAACTCAGCTTATTCTCGCAGAGTGGAGATTCATAATATTAAGCATGCATTTATCATCCTATTTCGATAAAAACGATAAATACAACTGGAAAATTACTACAAAATGCGAAAATGGGCATTTTGCGCGGGAATCACAGTCGATATGTAGGCAGGCCTCTACACTTAATTTACTAATTATTAGTTCATTATTTTGAATGGAAGCAACCAACAATCCAAAGAGTTTTTACATAGACCTATTATAATTAATGCCCTAGATGACTTTTAATAGTTTGCGAAATACATAAATCATGTATGATGTTCAAAGAATTTATTTACTTACCTCTGCCTTTCGTATGCCACTCATCAACACGTTTAAGTACACATTTGTTTGCAACACACAGCGATATATAACACATCACATGCCCAATACATCTAAGTTCGTCACAGAGACCAATAAAGCGACGAAATGAACTCAGAACACATTTCTTTTATCACAAATTACGAAAACACTTGTTACTTAAAAACAATCGCTCAAACAAAGTGAAGTGTGACAATAACAAAGAATAAAAAATGGCTGGCTGCAGCCTGTGGCTGCTGCACAGCACAATCGCGTATTAATGCTCGCCTCTGATTGGTTCGCCCGAGCTCGAGCTGTCGTCGGTCGCCTCTGATTGGTTCGCCCGCGTTGAAGTTGCACGTGATTCGGTAGAAATAAAGCCTGATTTGGAGAAGGCCTTACTTGCGAACTTCATAACGCAAGCTGGCTTTGAAGAAGAGTATGAATTTCTCATAGAATCTATACATACTTACGCAGTATTATGTTGATAGAGTAGCAATTTTGTTAAAGTTAGAAGAGAGCGGATATACTTTAAATCCGAAGCCCGGTTGCAAGCCAACTTGTGCGAGAGAGATGTAAAGCATCGCACGATTTATAAGCAGCTTTATGCGATTTGTTTGGTGATTCTTAATATGAGAAACTTATAAAATTGATAATTTGAATGCTGATGAAAGAAAATTAACAATGGTAAAAAATATTAAGTGATTTTAATAATTGCGTTTTACCAGTAGTGATATTGAGTTTTTGTTAGGGCAAGCCGGGCTTTTCGGCTTGTATGAAGGTACCGCCACTGGGCGAGTGCTCTGAAGAACTCTTTGACCTCATCCCTCCTTCTCTATTCCTCCATAGGAGTACGCGTGCTGCTCTCCGGAGTCACCAATTTACAGTCTCTAACATTCCATCTCGCACAAAGAAATTTGGTGACTCGTTTCTTTGCCGCACTTCCATAAGATGCAATAGTCTACCAGCACACGTATTCCCTCCTACCTATGACATAGGGTCCTTCAAACGAGGCGTGAAGAAGCACTTTGTGGGCCGGCAGAGTGAGGATGACTGATGCTACGTCTCTTACGCTGCACCAGTTGTCCTCGCGCCTGGACCTCATTTCCACTTAACATCAGGTGGAGTGGGGTCATTTGCCGGGCTTAGTATAAAAAAAAAAAGTAGTGCTCGCTTAAACCGCAGGAAACAATATAGAAAAGTATTACATAAGTGTACCTAACTATGCAAGTTCCCATACGAATTTTCCCAAACGAGCATTCAGTATAGCCCCTGAACCCGACAATTCGTCATTTAATAGCTGATGATGGTGATGAAAGCGAGTATTCCATTTCCAAACAATATGTTTGTTAGTGATAGCTTAATGCTAATATTGTTAGTCGTATTCGCAAACGGAATGGGCGCACAGCAGACTGCGGTTAACATACGTAATTGAACGTCAGTGGAGCGACGACGCTAGCGACATCTGGCGGAGATGCTGGTAACACACGCTATTATTTAGTATGTATGTTGTGACCTGCTGGAATTATAACAGCTTTTATCTACAACGTCAGTCGGAAAAGGGGGGGGGGGGTCATAATAATATTTTGTTTTTATTAGCCTGGCAGTGTGCATGCACAGACACAACCTTTTCTGTTGTTTTATTTTTGTAAACCTAGCAGTGTGAACTATTTATAAGACACATAATATATCCTGAAACCTGAAATACACGGATTTTTCAATTTATTTTTTCCGGTGTCCTAATAGTTCTACAAACATGAAAAAGTAACAAAATCACATTTTTTTTAGGTTTGAAATCTCTGCAGAAGTATAGGGCTAAAATGGATAATTTTAGAATATCAGCTTTCGTAAGATTTCAAAAGAAATGACGCTGTGGTAATCCTGGCGGTCAGCTGCTTTGACAGAGAGACAGATTTTAGATCATTGCCGGGGCCTCTTGCGTTAGCTAACATGCGTTAGCCCCGTCCCATTCAGGGTTTTACATATTTTATATTACGTAACCAAAAGTTAATAGTTAGATAAAACAGTTAATAGTTAGTTTAAAGTTATTTTGTATGGAAGTAAATATATACGTTTTTTGCAAAGCTTATATTTGCAATATAACATTTCAGTTGTCCGCGGCTTAGTACCCCCTTTCCGACTGACGTTGTATATATTAATATAATATTGACTGCGTTGTATATACAAATCAACTGCCGAAATGTTTGTATGCGCATCACTTCCGTACGGCTCAGTCGCTTTGGATGATTCTTTTTTTGTTGTGTTATAGTTTAAAACAACTTTCGCAATGCCGCAATGGATGGGTGACCAAATATAAAACATCTTGAGCTCATCCGTGCTTCGGAAGGCACGTTAAGCCGTTGGTCCCGGTTGTTGTCGTAAGATGACAATCGGTAAAACCCACCAACCAACCCGCATTAGGCCAGCATGGTGGGTTATGGACCAATATCCCCACGTGCCATTGTGTACGTGGGAGGCCTGTGTCTAGCAGTGGGACGTTTATAGGCTGATGATGATGATATAGTTTTTAGGACAAGGTTTAAAATATTTGAAAATTTGTCACGGAATACAGGGTGTGCCGCTAGTTAATTTATAATTCAGTCAACAAGTATTATACAGTTATTGAAAAAGATTTATTAAACAATAAATCTTTTTCAATAACAAATAAAAATTATTTCTATCATCTTCGTTCTTTGGGCTCAGAATGGCTCAGGTCTTAGATCGATGGTTTAGCCACTAGACCACAAAGATGGATATTCAATAAACTAGTTTTGATACAAGCTGATGTTGCAATCTAACAACTCAATATCTAAAGACTTCTATTTTTTATATCGATTTTAGTAAGTATTCGGAAATGGTTAAGACTGTGTTGTCCGCAACGGTACTTACCATTTTGTTTCTATAAAATCCATTAATTATTTATCTATCTATCTATCTCAGCCTTTATTGCGTCCGTCTTCGGACATAGGCCTCCTCTCCATTCCTCCATGCCTGACGATCCATTGCCGTCTGCATACATTCTTGGTCGGCTTGTTGGCAGATGTCGTCCTTCCATCTCAGGGGTGGTCTGCCTATACTACGAGTATTTGCACGGGGTCTCCACTCCAGAGTTCGTCTTGCCCAGCG
This sequence comes from Scoparia ambigualis, assembly GCA_963921215.1. Lineage (NCBI taxonomy): Eukaryota > Metazoa > Arthropoda > Insecta > Lepidoptera > Crambidae > Scoparia > Scoparia ambigualis. The sequence goes on from OY992521.1 coordinate 6,223,512, forward strand.
ACCGTACTACATCTTGGCAATGTGTCCCGCCAATTTCCACTTCCTGTTTTCGATCTCTTCTACCACATCTCGAACATCATCAACTTTCCTGATACACCCGTTCTTTTTTCGGTGTATTAAAGTAGTCGCAAGCATTGCCCTTTCCATAGCTCTCTGCCATTAATTATAGCAACAACAAAACAAACTAGTTATAATATGCATCTTAATTAAATCTGTGGCTGATCGGTAGCCTAAATGTGCATGGCTAGCTGTCTGTGGCTAGCTTTAGTCGAGACACGTCCGCGCCATCTGTGGGTTGAAACCAACCTGTTGCTCTTACAGTCCGGTGTCCTCGTTGTAATAGTATAAATATACTAGATTAATATACTAGATAGACTGAAATAGACATGTAAGTGTGTTTATGTTTTGTATCGTCTATTCGGAGCCTAAATGCAAACGACCAGTTGTCTGTACCTAAAACTGGGAGTCACAAGTGACACATGTGATCTGTTTGGTTACACAATCCATAAGCAACGATAATGTTTGTTGTCTTTATAGATAAGTGCGTGATAGTCAAACCTTAACATGTAGGTTTGATAAAGTAGGTATGTGTTTTCATGTTTCTAAATTAAATTGGTAATTGTTCTTTAGTGTAAATGAAAATAGTCAGTTGTAAATTGTCTGTGGCTAGGAATCGGTTGAGACATGCGTCGAGTCGCGTCGTGCCATCTGTCGGGGTAAACCAGCCTGTTGCTACTGTTCAGTGTCCTAGTTGGAATAAACAGAATTATATTGTTTTGTAAGGTTTAAACGAGTACTACACATTGAAATGAAACACATTTTACGGATCAAAACTCGCGTTTAATTTACTATATTACATAGTTTTTTTTATTTTTATAAACCGAATAAATCGACAGCTTCTACACTTCCTGATAAGTGCTATCTATATCTATATAATCTATGTCAGTCTGTCCGTAATTTGTAATTGATCGGTAGCCTAAATGCAAATTATTTTCAGTTTCCTGTGACTAAAACTGGGAGTCATGGAAACACCTGTGCCATGAATTTGGTTGCCTGTCGATTCAGTTGTATGTTTTATTGATAAGTGCGTGATAGTCTAATCGTAATTTGTGGGATTGTTATCTTCTGTATAGTGAAAGTAAGGTAACTTTACTGATTCCCGGTATGGATTCAGACACGGCACAAGTGTCAAAAACCGATTTAAGGTTTTCTTACAGACTACAGGAATTAGGTACGTGTGTTCACGTTTCGAAATAATAATATACTTATATAAGATGTTATATAATCGTTCGGTAGCTTAAATGCAAACAGCCAGTTGTAAATTATCTGTGGCTATCTGGGAATCGGTTCAGACACGTCCGCGCCATCTGTCGGGATAAACCTGCCTGTTGTTGCTACAATGCTCTTATTGAAATAAACAGTATGAATGGACCACATCTACACTCCTGATAAGTGCTAGATAGTTTTTCGCAATAACAAAAAATGGTAGCATTGTTCATTTAGTCCACGTTCGTAACTGATCTTTGATAACCAGATACTAATATGGAATTTTTTGTTGCTTGATAACCAGTTACGAAAACGGAATTGAATTGTCGTTTTTGTAACCATGTTTCATAACCAGCTACGAAAATTTGTGTATTGACAGTAAGAGATAAAATACCGAGTAATTCAGTCGTTGAGGATTCAGAGCGAAGTGCGCTTTCACCTTCGTCTTTATGTTTTTACTATTAGATGAAATTAAGACTTGCTTTACCGGTGTAAAGCGTTTAACAGTAAAAATTTGAAAAAACAAATTTATCAAGTTTTTTAAAGAAATATAATTAACTTTAAGGAGATCCTGCACGAAATTTTGAAAATTTACGTATTTTTATGTTACTTGAATTAGTTAAATACATTAAAAGAACCTACGTAAGTTAGCCTAATCGCTACACAAGGTCGTGGCCTTGTTGAAATTTGAAACAAATTCATTAAACAATAACAAACAATACATAAATCTAATGACTCCTAAAAACATGTTTATTCGACGACTTTCTTAATTTTATGCATGAAACAATAATTCTTTTATGAAAATATTTGTATTGATATTTTGCAGGTCACCTCCATCTTAAAAAAGTAAATTTTAATTTTTAACACAAGCGCGTCATGGTTTTGTACATTTCGCAGAATAAAAACATTGCTCTAATCAAATTACTAGGTCTGAAACTTTAAAGCAGAATTGTTCTAATTCTAGATACCTATCAATATGATTGATTTTGCTTTGAAGTTCATTATGAGACTTATGTCAGTTTATGCGATCGCGTGGCACCCCCTGAATTAAACCTTACGTCTCTAAAGTACAGCTTGTTCTTGTCCCACTGCTGGGCAAAGGCCTCCATCATTGTAATCAAGTCGTCACAAATTGGGCTTAATCAGCACATGAGACAAATGCGGGTCGGTCATCACAAACCCGGGCTGTGCATCGAAAAATCGAAACACACATTGCTCAACCTGGGAATTGAACCTGGGACCTCCGGGTATCGAGCCGAGCGCTTGACCACTCAACCACCAAGGTGTTTTTAGTGCGAGATTTATTCTTCACATGATCATGTTAAGTGGGTTTACGAATTTCGGTTTTCCATACAAACTTCCAAGTCGAAATTTTTTAACCCCTCAAACCCCAAGCGGTCGCATGAGACCGCACCTACAAAAACACACTTGACTTTGTACCGTGTTTTCATAGACTTACAGACTACTTTAGTATAAACAAGTTTGGTTATTTCGGTTCTGTGGTTCATCTTATGTATTGTTATCGCACAATATCGCATAGTCTATGCTCCATTCTGTCAAATTTGACGTTGACAGTTACTGTCAAAAAAGTGTCAAAAAAATCCAAGAGTGAGTTACTAATAAGCCAATTTTTATGAAACTTTGCATGCTAAAGTGAAACACAGGGATCTAAGTAGTTTGTTGAAAACATTTTTAAAAAACGTTATTTTGGCTGAGTTATTGCGATTTAAAGTCCACTATAGAAAGTTAAAAATCGCAATAACTCAGTTAAATAAACACATTTTAAAAATATGTTCAACAAACTATTTAGATCCCTGTGTTTTACTTCAGCATGCAAAGTTTCATCAAAATAGGCTTATTGGTTTTAAAAAATTTCGACTTGGAAGTTTGTATGGGAAACCGAATGGCGTAAAGCCTCTTAACGACGAACGAAAATTGTATAGCATCTAAATTCAACACCATTCAAATCGCTCCCGCTAGTCATTCATTAAGCGAATACCGACCAAAATAATATTCAAACAAATATGTATCACTGAGCACTTCACTCATAAAACTGAGGATGCACCATCCAAACGGTGTACAGTCACGAGCAAAAATATGTACACAATTGTAACTCTTAATACAATGGAATAAGAGTCAAAGTGTATACATATTGGTGCTCGTGACTATACGTTAATTTGTTAGAGCACAACACCAAAATTAAGTTCGCGCAGACACGTCACACGTATTCCGCGAACGACTTTCGAATTGCTCGTAAATACCGCACCGGCGAAGCGGCGGATTCTAGTCGAAATTCCGGCATCTGCTATCCGTTTCGCTTTGCGAAATAAAATTGGAATATTCTAAAATCCGTTTAGTTGATGCGACGTTGCCGCGCCGCTGTGTTGCCATCTGGCGCAACAAACTGCAACGTCGCGCGTCGCCAGACTGTTCGCACTGAACTGAACTAAACCGATAGTTTATCTCATTTTTGCCGCGGAAACTTGCAAGCGGACTATTGTTGATTTATTGACAGGGTTCGTGATGTTCGCGCGGCGATTGGAAATAACAAAAAATGGAAATACACCCTATTGCCCCCGATAATCCGAATGATATATGTATCGCAGTCATATGATAAAAACAGAGATTTGGTCAATTTCCTAAGTGATTTGATCAAATCACGGAGGATGTTAAAATTATAACACTATTTTATCATTTCCTTACACAAATCTAGGGATTTGAACACCATTAAAGCATAAATTGCTCTACTTCTGTAGGTCACGTGATAGGTTAGAAATCGCGCAGCGCAGCGTGGCGATTGTCTTGAATTTTAAGGTATTTTTTTTTTATTAGACAACAGAAATACTATGTGCCCTACTCCTGTAGGTCACATGTTTTTGGTCATTTCACGGAACCAGTTCTGGTATTTGTTCAAATCCCTAGATTTTTTTTGTTTAGGGAAAAGATAAAATCGTGTTGTTAATTTAACATCTTCGTGACTTAATCAAATCACTATGGGAATTGACCAAATCTCTGTTTTCATCATATCCCTGCGGCATAATATGCATCACTCTTCATTTGCGATGCAAGAGCATACTCTTCACAGTGGCAGTCTATTTCTGCCGCTAGAACGGTCTGCTTGTGCTCGTGTGCGTGTTTAATTCGTGCAAATTCGTTTGTGCGTTCATCGTCGTCGGTCAACAAGGCATAATTATATGAGTACAAGAGCTGCACCGTCATGCCTTGTTAGAACTAGCCGAGTAATTTTCGAGTAAGCGAGTACATTGCTTCTCTAAATTAATGAGCTTAAATTTCGTTTCAACAAAGAAAACTAGCAGAGCAATGTACTCGGTTCGTGACTAAATTACTGCGCGCCTTATACCTACTCTTGAGTTGCAAATTGATAAATAAAAGACGTGATGCTCAGTACCCATTTATTCCGAGAGTGTCTACCCACATACAACACTATATTGACCTACCTACATAATTCTTATATATAACACCTCCACCCTTATTATCTATATTATCAAATGATAATTTAGAAACTCAACAGAGTACCTTACCACAAAATTGAAATAATACTAATTTATTATTACATTTCAATAGGTAACTTAGACTTACATAACTTAAAATTGTACATCTACACCAAATCGTACCGGAGGTCTACGACACCTCTTTCCTTGTTCTGGCGGCACATTTGAACGGCTCTCTGACCCCATATCTGGGCTCGACACCGGGCTATCACGCAGTATTCTGGGCGGGCGCGCCGGCGTCACCGACCCCTCGACCGGCTCCGTGAGCTTAGGCTCTATCTCTACAGGTACCACAAGTGAACTGCGGCTGCTTTTTCTATCTTTTATGGACACAGGTTGGGCATCCATACCAGCTATACCCGCCTGTGACACCCTACGTTTTAATTGGTCTACGTGTCTGTGCACCTCGGTTCCTTCGATTGATCTTATATTATAGTCAGTAGTACCTAACCTGTCAGTGACCTGCCCCGCAAGCCAGCGGTCGCGGCCGCGGTAGTCGCGATACCAGACCGGCTCCCCTGGCGCGAGCTGCCGCGCAGCGGCGCCCACCTTTGCAGTCTCTCCGCGTGCTTGATGCTGGCTCACCCGTGTGGATCGCTCTGGCTTGAGCATATCTAAACGCATTCGTAAATTGCGTCCTAACAGAACCTTAGCTGGACTCTCACCTGTCGTATAATGTTCCGTGTTTCTGTAAGACAATAAAAATCTGCACAAAGCCGTTTCGATATTAACATTCTGCTTCATTGCCTTTTTAATCGTACGCTTACAAATCTTAACTGCGTTCTCCGCGGCTCCATTGGAGGCCGGATGGTATGGCGCTGAAAAAGTTTGCTCGATACCATTATTTTTTAGAAATGATTTAAACTGTTCACTTGAAAAAGGAGGTCCATTGTCGCTAACGACTTGTTTAGGTAACCCGAACCTAGACCACATTTCACGTAAGACCGTAATTACTGACTGAGCCATAGTACGGTTCATTCTGATAGCTTCAATCCACTTGGAGCAAGCGTCGACTACTATTAAATATGTAGCCCCGGCTATTGGTCCCAAAAAATCTAGGTGGAGTCTGGACCAAGGCCTGTCCGGCCAGGGCCAGGCGCGCGGCGCATGCGCGGGCGGCGCGTCCGCCACCGCGGCGCACACTGTGCACGCGCGGCACACTGCCTCCACCGCTTCATCGACTCCGGGCCACCATACATAGCTCCGGGCCAACGCTTTCGTTTTGACAATCCCCATGTGCGCTTCGTGGAGTTCTTTAATAACCCTTGCCCTGCATGTGGTAGGTATAACGACGCGATGGCCCCACATAATACAACCTAGCTCGCAATAAAGCTCATTCCTACGGTTCATATACGGTCTGAGATCCTCCATCTCTGGCTCCCCCGGCCAGCCATCTAGTATATAACTCAATACGCGACTTAAAATCGGATCAGACAACGTTTCCTTTTTTAATATTTTATAGTCAAGCAGCACGGCCTCTGCTGCAAAATGCAAATATGTCTGCTCGGGCAACGTTATGGGATGCGTTAACCGGATTTCCATTGAATGGGCCTTTTACTAGTTGGCGCATCAGTAGTATTAAAAATTAGTTCGCCCAAACCTACTTACCTACTTAATTATTGACCGATTTTCTGTATTTAAGCATTAGCCTGAGCTCAGTAGAAATACATAATAATATGAGCAAATTAGAAGTAATATATAAATAAATACTATACAGAGTCGTACTTTAGCTTGTTCGCTGTATACAGGGACTTAACAAAAGCCGAGCCAGCTACAAACTCCAGTGCAAACATTTATACAGCAATCTTAAGAGGCAAAAAGTTTATAAAGCATTCGCGAAACCCACGCAAATAATAAGGCAAGAAATAGGTACATTTTAACGATACAGTTAACGATTGTTTGAAACTTTGCAAAGTAAGTAAGAGTTTTTGAAACCTTCCGGCCATTTTGCTTTAGAATAACATAACTAAGTAGGTGTATCAAGTTACCCCTCCGTGTTTCTATAGGCACGTTAAATCGTTGGTCCCGGTTGGTGTTGCAACAAAGTGAACTTTTAAGCCAACAACCTGCCTTATTGACCAGTGTAGAGAATGGCTCAATTTCCCTACATGTGTAGCTTTTTTATTTTTTGTACATTTAGAAATGTTTATTGAGTACCTAGGTACTAACGCGCCCAGAAAGCACAGATGCTTTTGTGCAGTTCTCCCACCAGATTCAGAATTCAGAATCTCTGTGCCAGGTCTGAATGCCTTGACAATGCTTCGGGGAAATATATGGAACGGCCTCCGTGGTCGAGGCCACATCGTTGACGTTAACATGATCGCGCCGGGTCTGGCGTCGCGCCATCTCTGAGGTCCCGGGTTCAATTCCCAGTCGGGTCAATTTAGGAAAAAAACTGTTTTTATAAATTGATTTCGGGTCTGGGTGTTTTTTTATGTTTATCTATATTTATCCGTTATCTTACCATATTAACGAGTTTCAAAAGAATGCTCATCTTGGTCTAGATAATAATTGGTGTGAGCGTAAACAAATTTAATTAATTAATTTTAATGGAATGGATGTTTTTGGCTTATGATAATGCTCTATTCAGTTTCATCATCAGCAGCCTATAAATATCCCACATAGGACATAACCCACCACGCTTGCTCAATTCAATTTGGTGGGTTGTGGGTTCTATTCACTTTAGTCTACAATAATTGAGCTTTTATGAATGTCAACACACCATAGATTCATACCTAGGTCAATTATAGCTCTGGTAACCTTGTACTGAGAAGAATTAAATTTTGCACACTAACGCATTAAACCAATGGCAATAAAGGTTAATAATTTACTAAACGAAACATTGGACATTTTTCAATGGCTCTTTTTTTACTAAATTGACCATCCAGCATTTCCCGCCCTGTTAAAGTGAAATGGCGAACAGATTTTCACTTAATGAGCAAAATAAATTGTAAAAAGCATTTCATCGGAGAAGATTCATTAGTCTCGGAGAATTCCAAATTTATGGGCCCTAATTAGCGCTGCTAGTTTTTCATCAGATTTTATTTTAGGAATCGTGATATTTTGTATCTTTTAGTAAACATGGAACGAGAGTGTCCCCTTCACTTCGTTGCTCGAACGAACCTTTAACTTTGCAACTTCAAAACACTATGAGGAGTAATAAGTACTAACACGGTCCAAACCAATTTGCGTGTTCAACTAAAATAATTTAAACATGATAATCTAGAGATTTTATTTCGATTTTCAGCTGTAAAACTCAAATAAGGATATCTAGACCTGACTAATGTGTTTTAACTTCCACAGTAGAAGGTAATGTAGGTACAGTCACGAGCAAAACTATGTAAACAATTGTAACTCTTAATACAATGGAATAAGAGTCAAAGTGTATACATATTGGTGCTCGTGACTGTACATCTAATCTCAAGCGCCGTAAAGTATTTTTTGTTTTATCCTTTTTATCATTTCAACAAGCAATCACCTACGACTGGGTAGGCCTTCTTTATTTTGTGCCAGTCCTCCCTGTTCTGTACCGATCTCTATTTATTGCATTCGTTTCTGCTTTACAATGTTTAAACTGAAACAATTTATTTCTAGACTACGAGCAAGTCGACAAAAGATCTGCATAGTAAGATTCTGCAAAATCGCCGTATTAAATATGAGAGCATCCCACTCTGGCAAATATTTACTCTATATTAAGTTTTCTTTATTCTTAGGAAACCTCTTCTGTCTATTATAAACAAAGGAGAGACAAGCTTACAAACTGTAATCGGCTTTTAGCACAAAGAATATCCATCGGAACAAACCGCAATTTTCTGTGAACAAAAATGTTGCTAGTTTTACATTGTCTCAGCTGGTGAGAAGTGTTTATACATTTTAGCTTATGTAGGAAGCTTAACTTTTATCTTCCCCTAAACAGTGACAGTAGTAAGCAGCAATTCCGTCTAATGCCTTTATTAGATTAAATTACTTGTGTGACCTTAAATTATACAAATTTATTCACGAATGTCCAGTTTCCCCTGTTCACTCTTTGTTTGATTTGGAATAGGTCAGTAGGAGTATAAGTGTTAAACATATCTCATGATTTATTATAACTTAAATTTCAACGTTTGAATTGACATTCGTCCAGTTTCCCCTGTTCACTCTTTGTTTGATTTGGAATAGGTCAGTAGGAGTATAAGTGTTAAACATATCTCATGATTTATTATAACTTAAATTTCAACGTTTGAATTATCTGATTATTTTTATTTATGGAAAGGTGAAATAAGTTTAATTGCAAGCGGAATTTTTGTATGTTATCTTATATTATCTTAGTGGGGCCTGCCGAGTTCTCCCTCTCGCAGCAGCACGTCGACCCATTGGGATCTTTTCTGCAACCCCGTCCTATCACTCTGCCTCCTCAGTGAAAATGTTTTTTTTTAATATAAAAGAAGAAGGCAAACGAACAGGCGGGTCACCTGATGGAGAGTAATCACCGCCGCCCATGGACACCCGCAAAACCAGAGGAATCGCAGACGCGTTGCCGTCCTTTATGGCAGGAATAGAGTTAAGGAAGGAACAGGAATTGTGAAGAAGGGGGGGAGGGAGGGCCTCCGGAACCCTCACTGACCGGACGAAACACAACAGCACCAGGTGCCATTATTTCACGCCGGATATTCGTGAGAGGGTGGTATTTCGCCGGGCGAGCCGGCCCAATGCGTGCTGCAACGCAGCATGGCTCTGCCACCCAGTTAGTGTCACTCATTTAGCACCACCTAGGGGTCACGTGTAGGGTCTCAAGGGTAAACCTACGGACGCGAGTAACTTTAACCTCCAAAAATGCCAAAGCTTGGTAATGTCTCTGAGGGCGAATAGCCTAACATCTTTTGGTTTCGGGTAGTCCGATCCCAGGAGACTCATTATTTTCCTAGCAAGAGAGTCACAGTCACACAGTAAGTGTTGCATGGCATGTCTGAATGTTTACCATGCAGACATTCCACTTTCGTGATCTTTTGTGCATATACCAATAGTTATTCAAAAACATTTTATATTTACTATTTTTAAGAGGCCTATTACATCTCGAATGTGATTTTTGCGTAAAATGCCCATTTTCGCATTTTGTAGTTATTTTGCAGTTGTATTTATCGTTTTGATCGAAATAGGATAATAAATTCATTATAAAATCTTTATTCCTCATGAAGTAACAATTACTCGGGTATAAATTTTGCTAATTAATATTATCCTAGATAGGAGATATTCACAGTTAACTTATAGCAATTTTCGAACTTTTTTGGTTTAGAATAAGATTTTTTTCCGATAGAAAATCAATGATATCTAAAAATTCCGGGGCCGCTACGCACTATTCGACTATATAAGAGATAACATTATAATTTTTTTATTTCACTTGTTTAGAACAGTAGTTCAATCGATGGGTTAAAAAAAGTGCCATCACGCACTTTATGAAAATCTTTCTTTGCAATTTTGGGTTTAATTAAAAAGTTAAGCAATATTTACAATAAGCGAGGCCGCTACGCACTATTCCATAGCTATTCTACACTATTCAATAAGTCATAATTGTTAATGTATTTTTGTTTTTGAGATCCATAACGCCAAAATTGGTCATTTTACGCAAAAATCACAGTCGAGATGTAATAGGCCTCTTAATATCAGTCAAAAACCTTCGTATGTCCAGAGCATTTGTACTTCTCCCCACCTTCTACAACCTCATCTTTGTCAACTCGTAACACCCGTTTCTTGTGTACATAAACTTGTTAGAACTGAAACGAAATCAACTACTGCAACTCTTTAACGCGTAACAATATTACAGAGCAATCGCAAGTGCCGCACAAGATAAACAGTCGACGGTCCCAAAGCTCTCGAGTAACCAGTTACGTGCGCATTGCGACAAACTGGCGACGCCATGCCCGTTCATAATCACGTACAACAGACCCGCTGACAAGTTTACATTGGAAACATCTTTTGTATTTCCGAAAAAGACAATGGTGAAAAAGTTTCCACAGAAAATGTGGCAGCAAAGTACCACGGTAATAATTTAAAGAGTGGACTGTATACTTAGGTGTTGGAATCAAACTATATATCACACAATGCTTTCGGTATTGTAATCTGCCTTGGCAACCCTATATGACCATAATATGGCAAAAAACACTTACCTCGACCAGCTTTCTGAGGAGACGCGATCTGAGAAGAACGAGCGTTCTGCAGTTCTTGGTTCGGTTTTGTAGGAAAAGATTTTTTATACGTATTTTTACGGTGAACGTCACACGCATTATACTTATTTATAAAATAGTATTGCTGTTATTTTGATTTTGTAGACATAAACTTATTTTTTTGTTGTTTAAGTTTATGTCTGGAGCTGCGCCTTTCTCTTACTGGTTCCACAGATTATCAGCGCTATGGCATGTACGGCCTACACCGCTACAATACGAAATGTCACGGCCTAAGCTGAGTGGCGACCATTACGGTTGCATAATGCCTACGTTTTTAACATTGAAAATGATTTTTCGTTCCAGCAGGACCCCCCTTTTCGCTGAAAGTGCGACTCGCCCGTGATACCCTGAGGTTTAAGGCCACGAGGACGCTTGAGGGCTCAAAAGACGCGGAATTAGTAGGGATTTTAAATTATGTAATAATATTTTGTAAAAGTCAAAAACTATTTTTGGAAATTGAAAAAACCGTCTTTTTTTGACCGATAAATCGTGTGTTTTTCCAGAAAATTCCCGATATCTCGAAAACGGGGCCGAATTAAAAAAATTAAAAAAGAGTACCTTGGTATTGAACTAAGGAACATTTTACCTTATTACACTTTTTTTGATATTAGTGACGGTTGAGGCTGTAGAGGTGCCCTTAGCCGCTAGTTTGCGCGACGCGAGGTGCGATATCACGCGGAATTCGAAGGGTTTTAAGATGATCTAAAAATATTTAAAAATTACGCGTTCATTTTCAATGCCATTTCAAGTCGTGTAGAGCACAAGATCTGTGGATTTTTTAATATCTTGTAAATAATATTACTTGATAAATATTTTTCATTTCATTTAAAATTTTTCACCACCCTTATAACAAATTTCTATGAAGTTGGAGCTGTGTGTTGTAGCGGACCACTTAAAGAATACCGGAATACTACCAACCCCTCTCTTCACTTGGGTGTTGTAAATGGCGACTGACATATAAAAATATACAGTAGCATAGAGCGGTGATGGGCTCACCACCTATCACGCTGAGCACATGTGCAGTTATAATGTGGCGAAATGTGGACTATGGCAGCGGACTGCTTCTGTGGCTCTCATTGCCTAGTCTCAGACTAACCCTTTGGGGATAATAGTCGTCAATTTGACTATGTATGATATATCAGTTTCTGAGAGAGATGAGATGTTATCGTTTGTACAAGTGCTTAAAAAGTATCTATTTTGAAGGTCCAGTCTGGGTGCCCTTCGGTTCGCATAAAACCTTTAGTTCAAATTTCATATGGCCGAACTATGTTGGCTTCAACTTTTAAAGAACAATAATTGTCTAGACTAACAGTTGTTTTCGCACTTATATAGATTTGCCTAAAAATTGAAAACACTAATTTTAGAATCCCAAATATTAAATGCACTAAAATGTATCGGGATAACTTTCTTTCAGCATTACGAAGATAACGCTGTAGTGTCGAAAGCCCTAATTTATTATTATAATTAAGTAAGTTCAAACTTTGATATATTTTAATTTTAGTTTCAAGGTTATTTTTTATTAGATTAGCTGCCCTACTGCACTGTAGTAGGTCACGTGATACTCGTAGGTAGACGATTAGGCGTTATACTCTTGTGCGTTTTAACTTTGTGCTAATTTCAATTTAGTAATTGTAAATAGTGGGATTGTTAATGGTTCCGCCTAATGTCGCATTAGGGAAGTTTAAATACGGCGATAAAGAGTAAGGCGAAGTAAAAATAGGCTTAACACATTTAGGAAAAGTAAAATTGTGAAAAAAATTGACAATTAGGAGTACAAAAAATTCGGCGATCCATTAAAGACCCTCCTCCGTCTAACTACCCTATTGACTTTTATTTTTTAAGCATTTTTTCGTTTCACCTTAGTCTAAATTAGGCACGAGGCAGGAACACGATACTATGTTTTCGTCATAGCATTGTAAAGATCATTACAAATTTCGCCACGTCACATCACTAGCCTAAAACATCCTACTGCTGGGCACATGCTATCTCACATGAATAACATAGGGGAGATGAGATGAGATATGAATATAATGAAAAACAAGAAAACTCTACAAAATAACCTATTTCGGAATTGCATAATGTCATATTTACATACTAATAAAAAGCGTTAAAGCTATTTACAAAACACGTAACAAGTCCACTATCAAAATCCAGGACCACGTCCAGCACACTGTAAACCTTGACAAGTTAAAAAATTCCATTAACATGTAAAAACGGACGACAGCCCTCCGCAAATATAATAAAATCATTAATTAATGTTAATTCGCTTAGTGACCACAGTAAATATGATGAAAATATGCAAATACCCGCCAAAGTTGGAGGTTGCCTTAGTTAAAATAAATTGGCCGGACCGCGCGCCGAGCGCCGGCAGGCTGCTTCGTATTTCAGAGAAATTTAGGAGTACAACTTCAAACGCTAAAGTGATGCGCTGATTCGATTCGCGGAGGTAATCCGATAGCATATAACTTACATCGATAGAGCTAAAACTAACTTACCGTGTCACGTAGCGGTGAAGGAATACTACCACTCCTTCTCTTCCCTTGGGTGTCGTAAAAGGCGACTAACGAACTGAAGACTGCACATACATCCAACAGCTTAAAATGTACTATAGCAGAGGACTGGTTTTGCCTAGTCTGTGACTAACCCTTCGGGGATAATAGTCTTGATTATATATTGATTATAGATCCTACTCCTTTCTCAAGTCCGGCAACGAATCTACGACTCCTCTGGTTTTGCCATGTTCCATGAGGTGACCAGCCTGTTCGTTTGGCTCCTTATCACATAATAAAAAAGGAATTGGTGCTCATTCTCAGAACTCCTTCGTTATAGTCGCACTTCGTCCAGTCACGTAAGACATTGGTCTTTGATGGCGTTCGGTTTGAGATCTTGCCAGATAATTCATTCGTATTTTGGAAGGCACGATAAGCTGTTGGTTCCGGTTGTTTCTGTAAAATGGATATCGCTAAATCCCAACAACCCGCAATTCGCCAGAGTGATGGCGAGCAATCTCCCCAAGGCTGTTGTCTATGTGGTAATGTGATGATGTTGTATAAACGCCCAGCAGGGGACGTTTATACAACAGCTAGCATAAGGGCATAGTTTCAGTTGGTTGCATAAAAGTACTGAAAATAAATAAACTTACTATTCTCTACCAACTACCACCCCCTCTTTTTCCTTGGGTGGCGACTAACGGACATCCAACAGCATAAAGCGGCGATGGGCACACCAACTGTCACACTGAGCACGTCGTCGTGTGCAGTCGCTATTTGGTGAAAAGTTGACTATGGTAGAGGACTGCTTTTGGTGTCTTCACTGCCTAACTCTGACTAACCCTTCGGGGATAAAAGTCGTGATTTCATGTATGTATTTATCCTACTAATATTATAAACGCGGAAGTTTGTAATTATGGGTGGATGTTTGTTACTCTTTCACGTAAAAATTACTGAATGGATTTGGATGAGATTCGGCATATAAAGAGTTTATAATCTGGATTAACACATAGGTCACTTTTTATCCAGATATTCCCACGGGAACGGGAACCATGCAGGTGAAACCGCGAGCGGCCGCTAGTGTAGTTATAACTATTCTCTCAGTTACTTTTTTATTTCTAGTTTTTTTTTTCCAGTTTGACCTTATATTTTAGCTCCAGTTCATTTACCACATCCCTACGTTGAATCATTTAAAGGTTTAAAGTTTATAATAAACGTTTGCTCTATCTCTATGGTAAACAGTTTTGATTACAATATTCATGTCCACTGCATATTCCGAGGCGATAAATTACATCGCCTACTAGTTTGCCAATCTAATTTGACTACTAATCGAAACAAACTTTGATCATGTCGATAAAGTCTATATCAACAATCATGATACTGAATAAAATAAATAATAATATGTTATTGTATTTTGAACAACGGGCTATGGAGCGTACTATGTTAGGTTAGACTTTTGCATGCGTTGCAACATGCATTGGGCCGGCTCGCCCGGGGCATTACCACCCTCTCACGAATAACCGGCGTGAAATAATGGCACTTGGTGCTGTTGTGTTTCGTCCGGCCAGTGAGAGTTCCGGAGGCCCCTTCTTCCTCCCCCGCCCCTCACAATTCCTATTCCTTCCTTAACCCTATTCCTTTCTTAAAGGTCTGCAACGCATCTGCACTCCTCTGGTTTTGCGGGTGTCCATGGGCGGCGGTGTATGCTCTCCATCAGGTGACCCGCCTACTCGTTTGCCTCCGTCTTATATAAAAAAAACTGGATTGCGAAGCTCAAAATAGCGATGGGCAGGATACATGGCGAGACGCGGAGATGGCCGGTGGAGTACAGCTCTGGAATGGCTGCCGAGAACACACAAGCGAAGCGCTGGCAGACTTTCGACCAGATGGGTCAGAGACATAGAGCTGATCGCTGGAAAAACCTGGATGCGATCGGCTTACAACAAAAAGAAATGTCATAATGTGGAGGAGGCCTCATCATTGTGATGACGATGATGATGATGAATTGTGTTTTGACTTATGACAACTCCTCATAAGTCATATTATATCAATACAGGGTACTGCTCAAGTCCTCAAAACAGAAATTTATGTACCAAACAATTTACCGCCGACTGAGTAATGTGCTCGATTCCGACTGACTTCTCCATATAAATTTGATATCGACGATAAAGTTTCTATTTGCCATAACTCAGCAAGTTTATTTAAGAGGTTATTGCTGTTAAATTTCCTCTCTTTGCCATATAAAAGGTGACTTATTTCCCTAATACATCGGGGCGGACGTTAGGATGACGATAGCGTCACGCGTGTTCGTATTTATGACGTCATTGAGATGTTAGGGTAAATGTAACAAGAAAGTGTAATAATGTAATGTGGCGCCGTATCAGTTTGTAGAATCTATATTGAACGTGTTTGCTACATTGCGATTCGTTGAGCGAGTCAATTGAATAACCATTTTCAGTTCACAAGTAAACATTTGAACATAAATTCTTAGTCAAACATTTGCAGTTTTGACTGTGACAACTGAATTGTTCAGGTTGGGAGACATATGGTTTATTTTTATTCTACTTTTTTATAAGTAAACGTGTAATAAGGGATTTAAAAGAATTAAAATAATTACATACCTTTTGTACGTATCGCAAGCGTCTATAGTTACGGTGCCGCTGCTACGGTGACAACTTTTCATCAGCAATGCCGTTTTGCTGGCTTTTAACATAAACAAAACTACTACAGTGCTATGTCGAATAAATTGTTAGACTGTGATTTAGACTTTGCAACTAAACTACTAGGAATTACAGTCTTATATTAAATAGCATAAGCCTCTTTTTACCGTGCATACGTATACCATGGCGTCGTAATCATATGCCATATTACGGGGGTAATGTCACAAGATTCGTACGCCAAAATGGCTGCCTACCCTGTCATCGTGAAAAGGCCCAAACTTCCATCACTTCCAGCCGGACCGAATAAAAATGCAAATTCACCTTTGTCCTGCCCTAAAGCTTTGAAATTGCAAAAAAGCGACCGGCCACGGCCATTTTTAAAAGTGAATTTTGATGTGTAAAAGTTTTTTTTTGCTTTTGGAAAGTTTTTTTTCGACCGGTAAATACCTACCTACATAGCACATCGGGCTTAGAGATAAATCTATATAATTTTTCCTAACCTAAGGCGCTACGAAAACGTAGACACTTTTTATTTGCCGACACTGACACCATCATACGAAAACGAGGTTGCAGTGTGTAAGATGATGTCCCGTGTCTGCGAAGCGCCTAAACCATTGTTTTACAGGTACGGCGTCTAAACAAATTAAATAAAAAATAATTATTCTATAAATATCAAAGAAAAAAGTTTTGGTCTTTAAGAATTAGAAGTTAATTTAACAAAAATTAAACACATCACATTTGGACTATTATGGATTCCGAATAAAGTATTTCAGAAGATACATAACAGACGTAACGTTGGTCCCGGTTGTTAAGCAATATTTACGTTCAAAAATGTCAATGGACTTAATATTATGGTGATCTCTTGAAATTTCATTGATGTACTGTTAACTCATCCTAACCACACGATTAAAGAGTTCAAGTTAAAGTCATATTTAATTAAATTAATTTATCAGTATTGTATGCACCTGCCATATTCTCATAACTCATCAGAATTTATGGTGATACATGCAGTTACTACCTAGGATGATAATTGCATATTATTTTGCATATAACAATTAAAGCAATTGCTTTTATTAATTATTTAAATAATTTAATAAGTTAATGTTCTTCGTGGTGATTAATACAAAACAACATCATTATTTGGTCACCTCCGTGGTGAATGACAAAACGCTCGTCCCGATAGGCGGAGGTCCTGGTTTCAAATCCTAAGTCGGGCACAGTGGGTTTCAGATAGCTCGGGTTTATCACCGACCCGCATTAATTTGGTAAGCGTGGTAACCAAGCTTGTATTATTATTTTTAAGTATTATGTGTATGTGTATATGTGTACCTATTATTATTATAATTAGGTTACGTATTATAAGTATTGTCTAAAAATTTGTTTGTTTAGACATATTTCTACCACTTAGGGTTGGTTGGAAAAAATCTCTTTTAGGGATAAGTTCACTTTTGCTAACTTTTTTTTATGTAAACTATACAGGATTAAAACCTGTCGGCGATCAATTTCTAATTCAGAAAATTCAAAGAAATAAACGTTTATTGAATTGAATTGAATTCTTGTTTTTCCGAGCGAGAAACTTTGCAAATTATTATTGGGACAAGTTCTTCTTTGTGAATACAAATTGGCTTTAACGAAATCCACCTATCAATACCAAAATGTAGATCCCAATGCGATGCCTTTGTTTTGCATCACAAACGTTGTTTATTTCAAAGCCTGAAAATAGGCGAGCGTACTTTTTTGCATTAGTTTTTGTTTTTATTTTTTGACTGCTTTACAGGACAGCTCCAAAAAGCAAGTGCGTATATTTATGTTAACCTTAATTGCTATGAAGAACGCATGTCAAACATACGATCCTTTACGGAATTTGCAGTTAATTTCCGCAGATAACGTTCTCGTAGCATTTAAGTAGATAGTTTAGTTAAAACCAAAATATGGCATTCTTCTAACTTATTTAAATAAAAAAATATCAACCCTTTGATAACACGATGTTTTTGGTCCACGTCCGCACCCACTATGAATGCACTCGTATGTAGGGAGGACAACCTCATCATAATTTATCCTAAAACAAAACAATACCTAACCACAATAATGCATATAGGATCTTATGTTATCTAAGTGGGGCCTGCCGAGGTCTCCCTCGCAGTGACAAATCGACCCATCGGTATATTTTCTGCAACCCCATCCTGTCATTCTACCACTCTCAGTGAAAACAACCGCTGAACTTCGCCATGTCTTTGAGGGCATAGAGTATGTATACAAGGTTACAGGTTAAGTCGACCTATTCCCGTTAAGGGCGTTTAGTTTACATCATTTCTGACTAATTTGACTATGAAACACCCTGTCCTAAATCTAACCGTTTTTGAGATATTTGAATTTAGTTGTTTTTTATATAATAATCCCGTTTTTTGGCTATCAGTTTAGATATTTTGAAATATGTAAGTCTTATTATTACTGTTATTTGATTTTACATGTAAAATAAGATGCTTTATTACCTCAATAACCAATATCTTACGTAAAATGAATAAATAAGTCGATGTAGACGATAAAAACTTTAAAAAGATAATAAAAATTTAGAATGTTTATTTTTCTATAAAGGATATCTAAAAAAAAATATTATTGCGCCTGTTTGGCAGATGTGCCTAAAAATATCTACGTTTCATCAGCTATCCAACGAGGTATAATAATCTTGGGTTTTATCAAAAAAATGTAGGAAAAGCTTAGTTTCATAGGCTACAGGGGAGGCAAAAAAAGCTAAGTAAAACAATAGGTGAGTACAACATACGAAATTTACTAAACTTTCAAGTTCCAACAAAACTTCTTAAAGTCTAAATTTCATGTTCAACATGTCCG
The DNA here is from genome assembly GCA_963921215.1 of Scoparia ambigualis. Taxonomy (NCBI): domain Eukaryota; kingdom Metazoa; phylum Arthropoda; class Insecta; order Lepidoptera; family Crambidae; genus Scoparia; species Scoparia ambigualis. Next base: position 6,242,492 of record OY992521.1, read on the forward strand.
CCTCTGTTTCGCACACATCTTCGCATTCTTTTACGAAGTCCACTTTTTTCTACACCAGTAGTTAAAGTCCTTCTCATTTAATTCGCCGTATTAATTATCCTGCCTCTCAACTGCGAAAGGTTGGGCTGGTAGTGTACACGAGACTCATCATGCGACGACACAGATCTTCCTTTTTAAAAAAATAAACTTTCTCAATTTTTTTTATCTTTTTTAACTTTTAATCGTCTACATCGACTTATTTATTCATTTTACGTACAATATTGGTTATTGAGGTAATAAAGCATCTTATGTTACGTCATGTAAAAATCAAATAATAGTAATAATAAGCCTTACATATTTCAACACATGCTGATAGCCGAAAATCGGGATTATTTTATAAAAAACAATTAAATTGGTGTTTAATAGTCCAATTAGACAGAAATGATGTAAACTAAGCGCCCTTAACGGAAATAGGTCGACTTAACCTGTAACCCTGTATATGTACTTTTTTTTACCGATATGATAGCGGAGTCTATGCGATGCTTGTTTTGCTTGTTGCTTGTTATGCTTGTTTTGTTTTCTTTCATTTAAGTTCTCGCTTTTATGTTTCTCATACTTTCATTCCTCATACTACACTTGCATACATCACGCTTTTGTTCTTTTTTGCGGTTGGGAGTTCCGCCTACACCCTAACTATTCTATCTTTATTTCTTACTTCTTATTTCGACACTTTTTCTGTTTTACAATTCTCTTTCTAACATTTCAATACTACTTTACGCTATGCTTCATAATCTTCATTTTTCTTATTATACTATTACATTTTCTTACACACTATTTTTTGTATATGTATAGGTACTTAGGTGGAAAGTCATGTGGTGGCGACTCATTATTAAAAGAATACAACCATCACACCTATTCTCTTTAGTATCGTAAAAGGCGACTAACGGGCTGTTCTTATATATCCTACAGTAAAACGAGAACTGTAGCACTGCACTGCACGGTTCTCAGTTGTAAGTGTATGTGAGTTGAAGAGTTATAAAAGCCGAAACAATATCAAACACAGACCTGGTTATATACAACCGGCTATATAGGCACTCATATACATAAATATTAATGTTTTATCGCAGCGCCGGGAGGCCGTGCTTCTACATACTAAGCGTTTCGCATTCAGGACAGGTACGACGATTTGCTTGTTAGTAAATATCAATTTGAAGCAAGCGGTGCGTGAACATGCCGAGTTGGAGTTTGCATTTACATTGTTTACAGAGCGGCATTTTTCCTGTTTTTTAACGTTTCACTTCGCTGGCGCAGCGCTTGGCTAGCCGAAGGTTGAAGAGTACTTTACCCAGAATCCTCCACTAAGGCACTGGCTAACATAAACTTAATGCAATGCTGCCTTTTTTCAGTCTGTAGTGATAGTTTACTACAGATTGAGAAAAGGTAGTGGTAGAAACCAGGTCAACTTAAAACTAGTCCTACCACCAAGCAAACCGACTACATTAATGGGGTGACTAGCACAATGGTGCAGCGGCTGAGTAGTTCGGAATGTCATATAAACATACTTATAATCACGACTATTATCCCCGAAGGGTTAGTCAAAAACTAGGCAATGAGGACAGCAAAAGCATTCCTCTACCTTAGTCCTCTTTTCACCAAATAGAGGCTGCACATGTGTGCTCAGCGTGATAGGTGGTGAACCCATCGCTCTATGCTGTTAGAAGTATGTGCAGTCATTAGTGTAAGAAGTATGTGCAGTCATCTTTTCAGGGTCTGTGTGTACGATTATACAACAAAGTACCAAATGATATTCAGAAATTAGATCTTGATAAATTTAAAATCAAAGAAAAGCTTTATAAAAAAGCTTATTATAAAGTGTCAGATTACACAGAAGACAAAACAGCTTGGGTCTGAAATGCCTCTAGTACTCCAACAGCTATTTCTAATTGGCTATAATTAATTTATATAGAGCACCATATTTAATTAAACTATTTACGTTCAAATTCATATTTTGTATTTTATGACCTGGTAACGATATTTTTTTTTGCATATGTCGTTGCTTCTGTTCGCTGTGGTTTCATGCGCCCGTTCTTTGCCACAGATGTCCTGAATGGGTGGTAGGTTAAAAAAGATTTGGACGATTCAAAGTAATTATTAACTGAGTTTATTGAATAAATGTATTTTGACTTTGACTTTGATTTTAAGTGCGTTAGTCGCCTTTTACGACATCCGTGGGAAGAGAGGGGGTGGTAGTATTCTCTCACCGCTACGCGATACTTTTCGAAATATCGGCGTGAAACAATAGTACTCATTACTGTTGTGTTTCGTATGCGAGTGAAAGTCCCGGAGGCGCAACCGTCCTACCTCCCCCATCCCAATTCCTACTCCCTTCTAAAAGGTCCTACTACTTCCTCAAGGCCGGTAACGCATTTGCGACTTTTCTGGTTTTGCGGGTGTCCATGGGCTGCGGTGATTACTTTCCATCAAGTGACCAGCTTGAACATTTGCCTCCTTTTGACACAAAAAAGTAATTAGCTCCCGACTGGAAAACAAGCATGTCCCTTCTGAGACTAGTGACTGAGAGTGATGTAACCACTTAACTACAAAGTCGGCGTATTTTTTTAAATATTTTTTATTCGGCAACGGCTAAGCGCATGGCCTTCATCTCACCTGATGGTAAGTGACGATAAGGCCGAAGGTGGAAACGCGCTTAACCCGGAATCCTCAACCACTGAGGAACTGGCTATCTTATCTCAAACTGTCGGAACACAACAATGCTATAAACATCGTTGTTATGGCGACAGACTTAGATAAGATGGTGGTAGCTAGCCAGGCGGACTTAACAGCCCTACCACCAACCAAACCGAGCACACAAAGATATATCCCCCGCTGGGAATCGAACCCGGGACCTCGGGGTCTGAAACCGGTGGCTTAGCCACTAGACCACAGAGGCGGTTAAAGCTAAGCTAAGTTGAAGAAAACTTTTTGGTGCCAAGCATAAATAGCTGAATAGTTTTTACGTGGACGATCCCTACACGGATGAAAATTTAATAATGATAAAAGGTCCTACTCCTTCCTCCCTTCTAAAAGGTTCTACCCCTTCCTCAAGGCCGGTAACGCATTTGCGATTTCTCTGGTTTTGCGGGTGTCCATGGGCTGCGGTGATTACTTTCCATCAAGTGACCCGTCTGAACTTTTGCCTCATTTTCGGTTTATGCTTCGTTCGTCCTCATAAAAAAATCCTGGTTCGTCCCAAACAATATACTTCCATCGTCCCAACATATTATTTTAATTATTTTATTCTCGCTTTGTCCTATTTTATATTCCTTTTACGGCTCATATTTTTTATATACCAAACTTACTTTAATCTTATTGTATGTACAATCAGCATTTTTTTTTACTTTACTTTTAACTATCTACTTGTAATTTGGACGAAGCACAACTTCAATAGTGATATGGGACAACTAAGAATTTTTTGGAATGTGGGACAACACTTCGGAACGAAAGAAGAATAGGTAAAAGTCCTTTTCACACAAAAACAAACAATGAGCCCCCTATTGGAAATCAAGCACATCCCTTCTGAGACTACTGACTGAGAGTGATGTAACCACTTGACCACAAAGTTGGCGTATAAGCTAAGTGGAAAAAAACTTTTTGGTGCGAAGCATAAAAAGCTGAACAGTTTTTACGTGGACGATCCCTACACGGATGAAAATTTAATAATGATAATATGCGCTCCGCGGAGTTTTTAAATTTCTCAGGCATTTTGGCGTATCATAGCAGTTGTTGGAACTTTGTAAAGTTTATTAGTGACGATGTAAATGCTGGCTGTGGCCAAACTGTAAGACAAACGTTGATATCGGATTTTCAACCTAACAAAAAATAATGCGTGTGACGTTCACCGTAAAATACGTATAAAAAATCTTTTCCTACAAAACCGAACCAAGAACTGCAGAATGAGCCTCAGATCGCGTCTCTTCAGAAAGCTGGTCAGCTTCAGAAATGTTTTTTGCCATATTATGGGTAGTTGCCAAGGCAGATTACAATACCGAAAGCATTGTATGATTTAATAGTTTGATTTCTACAGTCCACTCTTTAAATGATTACCGTGGTACTTTGTTGCCACATTTCCTAGTGTTTGCGTAAACATGACAAAGAAAAATATTATTGATTTAACTTTTATTAACAACAGCCAAACTAAACAAACTCATTGAAATAGGTTTTACATAAGTATTATAAGTAATTATTTTGTCCTGACGTTATGTGCCGAGTGTTTAATTTCAACGTGTAGTGTTGGCGCAAACTTAACAAAACAATACATTTTAATTTAACTTTAAATTAGACGCAACAATAAACTAGAGGAACTCATTAAAAGATATTTCATTACGTCTAAGTTTGTACTACCTCCGAAAGAACGATGATTGATGTCGGACGCCGAACAAAAGAAAGTTGGACGCATCTAAAACAAAACACGCTTACAAATTAGTATTGTAATTCAAGAAAGCTCATATTTAAAGAGCTCCCGCGCCGGTGTAGGTAATTTCAGCTCATTATTACGTTCTCGTCAAAAAATTTTCATTTCATTTATAGCTAAGTGGATCCCGCAAATTACACAGGATTTTCCTTTTTTTTTGGCTTTTTGTAAAATTGCCTACGTCCACTTAAGGATATTAAAGGCGGAGACAAAGAGAGGGAATGTTGCTTAATCGCGGTGGATATTCCTTGCTATTTTATTTCCCGCTCGCAACTTTCGCGCTCCATGTATTTGCTTATACTTAGCTGGATTACCATTAATATTTGTTTTAATTATAAACAATATGTATGAAAAGAGCTCGATGGCGGAGCGGGTAGAGCGTTCTTGTTGCGTTTTTATGGCTATATTTTTAACTTTGCAATAACTGTTTAAATAAATTCAAATATCTCGAGCTACTCCATGCTTCAGATTGCACGTCAAGTCATTAGTACCAGGAACTCAACCTACAATTAATCATTATTGATATTGCACCTGGCCGTGCTTGCTAATAGAGTAAGATCTAATTTCTGCCAGTAGACAAAAATCAACGTTTTTCCTGCATTATTGTCTTTGTACATGATTTTTATAACCATTTGGTATTGAATATTAAACTATTGGGTGTTTTTGTTTTCATTGCGCGTTTTTTAATAAACATTTACGAATTAATTGTCTTCGTTTGTGAATTAGTGCCTTTAACGGGTTTTGATACTAGAACCCTCCTGCCCTTGCTTATATTACGCTCTAACGATTGATTTCCTCCAGACATGAGTTGGTATTTGAATTTGGCCATCACAATGCTGGCACTGCCTCTCAAATTATCGACAAAATTCCGATGACAACCGCCCGTCTGATGCGGGCCGGTGTAAACGACCATTACCGTGCCACATTGGGCTGACATTACAGTCCTTTGACTGAGGTCGGGCTGCTTTAGCGAGGCTCTTTGTAAGCACACACTGTGATTGGTATCCTATTGCTGTAAACAAAGTTTCTTATGACGTCACATTTATGATTAATGTTGGACTCAAAACAAATGAAAGGAAACGCATCTAAAACAAAACACGTTTCTAAATAAGTATATTTATTCAATAGGAAAGGCTCATATATAAAGCGCTAGCGCGCGTCTGCCTTAATAATATTTTCGTAAATAGGTATAACGGACTATCCGAATGATTCAAATCACACTGTGATTGGTATCCACTTGAAAACAAAGTAATTTTACTTCTACTTATGATTGAAGTAGAACACGACACGAAAGAACGTGTTTATCTAAAACGAAAGACAGTTCCAAATTAGTTTTATAAAACAGTGGGTAAAATATAGTCCTGCTTTAGTTTATTCAGAAAAAAGGCATTCTAATTACCTATAATATTATAAGTAAACTTGTATACGATAACATACAAAATGTAAATGTTACAACAAAGTCAAAGTCAAAGATTTCAATAAACTCAATTAATAAGTACTTAGAATCGTCCAAATCTTTTTTTAACCTACCACCCATTCAGGACGTCATTTTTAACTGTGGCAAAGAACGGGCGCAATCAAACCACAGCGCACAGAAGCAACGACATTTACAATAAAAAATATGGGTATGTCGTTACCAGGTCATGAAATACAAAATATGAATTTGAATGTAAACTATGTAAATGGTACTCTAATATATAAATTAAACGTTCGTATGCTGATAAAAGAATATCGACATCCAATTTCTAAAGCAAGGCCGAAATGCGTACACGTCTAACAGGGCCGACAAACGTATGTGAAATTAATATAGTCGTGTATGACGCCAAACAATTGGCACGCCACGGCAGACTATGACAGACGATCGGACGGTTCATCGTTCGTTTTGAAATCAGATGAGGGCGAAGGCAAACGTTCATTAAGCATTGTTTGAACACGTACAACGAGTTACATTGGGAATGGCGAAGAACGTTGCCCCAATAGAATTGTTATTTCACACATTAATAATAGCACGACAATTATTGAAGCCGCTGAATGTGGGTTTCGTAATGCTACTGCTGGTAACGAAATAGGTTTGGTCTAGATAATGGCTACCGATTTCATTGTTGACAGTTCGAAGCGAGACTGAATTTGCAGTTCAGTTATTAGAGTAAATTCTTAGTACCTACTCGTACAAGTCGTGTAATATAATAATTTGTATGGATTTTCTTTTCTGTTAGGATTTGAATTTATTGTGCGGAATTAGTGTATACAGTTCAGTTATTAGAGTAAATTCTTAGTACTTACAAGTCGTGTAATATAATAATTTGTATGGATTTTCTTTTCTGTTAGGATTTGAATTTATTGTGTGGATATAGTGTATATTTGAGTAGTGGTTAGTGGTGGGTATATTTATGTAGTGGTGTCAAAAAATCATGTTTATTAACTAAAATATAAAATATCATGACTTGAGCTGGTTGTGAACATTTGTGTTAATCTTGGCTGGTATGTACCGATAAAAGTTCATTTCCAACTAATAGTACTATGTACTTTGTAAGTTTGACCAATTTTGTTCTCCATTATATTGGTCTTTAGATTTAAAATATTTCTCTTTATCGTCACTCTAAGGTAAAATGAAAGTAACACGTAAATACCTATCTTGAAAGAGATCCGAATACATTATATCTGTGATTCCCTCTCTAATAAAAAGTATTCACCTAACATGAGGTGCCAATGTATTTACTTATTTACTTTACATCTTTCTTTGATAAATATCAAACGTTTTTATCCCGTGAAAGCTTTAGGTGGAGATAAACCGAGGGTGCTAATGTTTCTGCTTTGATGTTTTCCTGCTCGCATTGTGTTATGTCATCCTTATTTTTGCCACTTGCTCTTTTGGTTGTTTTGTTTTTTTTTATATAAATTTGTTGTTTTTCTATTGACGTTAGCGTTTTCTTAACCATTACAGTACTGTGAATCTTAACAACAAAACTATATTCTAATTAATAAATACCCAAATTATTAAAACAATGATTCTCACGATAAGACCGCCTTTGCCCACATTAGTTTCAATATGCTTATTTTATGTTTTCTGTATTTTTGTGTGTGCAATAAAGCATTTATCTATATATCTCTTTTGTGTTTTTTTTTAAATTTAGAATAAGCTTGTAATTAACCTCTATCTCACCGATCTGCTTATGTAGATGCTCAGATGGTTTTTATAAAAAAAAACTGGAGAGATACACTACATCACTATCTACAATAAAATGTCTAAGCGAAAATGCGGGCAGCGGGTAGGAACTTTCACCATCTACGAATGACATGTTGCGATTTGTCTCGTTGTCCTGTGACGGAAAAGGGATAGTGTAATCAGATTATGCGATTCCCGCTAACACTTTACGTAATGTGTCAGATAAAATTCCGACAAGCAGCTTTTCGTCAAAGGCTTATGTCAACGCTAATAAGTATTTTTAGTTGTCTCAAAAAATAAAAAAGTATATAAAAATCATTTATTCAACATAAAACTTTACAGAAACATATTGACGTCAAAAACAAAAATAACAGCTAACTAACCTGTAGTTAAATCTTACTAACTAATCCACCTACCTACTTAATTTACCTACCTAACTAATTTACCACTACTTCAGATTTCGGGAGAGCCTTCGACTGAGAAAAACCTGGCAAAAACCTCAGGAGGCTTTTCTTTTTTCTCTCTCTAATTCACAGGTAGGAAATAGGTATATACTCTTTCAATCGTACACAACATGATTTTGTAAAGAAATATACGAATACAATTTAACTAATAAGTTATACTATGTCCATACATGTTTGTTATTTACATAAACTTCCACTTTTTAATAGGTAGCCTTTACTCATGAGGACTTTTTTAACATGTCTATAGAGTTTTAAACCTGATCATGACTGAATTCACCTGTCCAGATGTGAAGTACTACGTGTGTATCTAGGAATGCTTTACTGATGAATGAGGAAGGAATTCCTCAAATTTTGTTCAATTGCAGTGTATCGTTGTACTAAGGTCTTGCTCACACTAACTACGTACGAAACAGTCGCTATTTGCTTTGTGGTTTCTCCGTGGCTCGTTAGTAATCAGCACGGAACAGGTGGATAGACAATTGCTCATTCAGGATCCCCTACTGTCTAGCTCAATAGAACAGTGACTACAACGACAGAAGATGCATTATTCCTTATACCAATTGGCGTTGAGTCCGTTTTCGATTGGATTCTGTCGTCGTTTAAGATGTAAATTAGATACAAATCATTTGGTGCGTCGAATGAAGTCGATGAAAGAATTCGTTTTGCTGGTATTCATTTATAGCTATAAATAAATTGGCATACTTAACTGTTTTGTCAGTTTCATATTTTCATTAATTCTTTCTTAATAAGGAATCATATCTACAAGTCGTAAACATTTTTATCAGAGAAGAAACTAAAATTGTAACGTAAAAAATAACTTAATGTGTACTTATTCTGAATGTAACTGTAGAACTGTATAATTGTATGTTTTAATCTGTTAGCCACGAAGCCTAATACCCACGTTTTTAACCGTAAATTAAATTACGTCAAGCCTGAGGACCTTTTTTAACTAAAGGGGCTGTTGCCATTGACGAGATAATCAAAAGAAAGCCACTCCTTTCTTTAAACGCGCTTCAACGCGATGATATTGCAAATTCATCGTATTTACGTAAATTATGAATGGGCAAAGATTAATGGATTATCACAACTCTTTTGGTCTAGAATAACATAATTATGACGGTCTAATGAACTGGTAAACACGAACTGCCGGTGACCACGGACCCAGCAAAAGGTCAAAAAGTCAGCATGTTAAAAAAATATGTAAAATTAACTCTTGTCCAATTCAATGTAAGTAGTGTTCATGTAAACTTTAGAAAACAACACGCTCTAATGAACTTTGATAATGTTTTACGTGGGACCATGGTTGAGTTTCCAGAAGATCATATGGTTGAATTCACGTTCAAGATGGGTCTTGATAATTCCATCAGGGGATTTTTCCCGTTGCTAGGGGGGTAGAGGATAATTTATCATTTCTGCTCGAGAGCACATTCTACGTTTGATTTATAGGAACATTGTGTTCATTAATTGGAATTATCTATTTCCTTATCTGTTTTAAGAGTAATTAATTTGTTCGGAGCAAACGCTTGACTTAAATGACTCCTTATGGATTGCAATTACATCGTCGTTATCGCAACCTGAAGGTATACATTCCTTAGCATAGATTTCATTATTTTTTTGTAACTTCTACATATACACGCTTGCCGCTAATTACTGTTTCTAACAAATTGTGTTTTTAAATTGTTTCAGGTAAGTTCGTGGGATACAAAAACACCATCAGCTAATGTGGTTATATAATAAACTTTATCCAAAGCATTTATTGGTCGTACATATCTAATATTATTGTATTAAAATGCATAATAGATGAATGATATTTTAATAAGTTAGTTTTGTGAAACGGCCGTTCGGCCTTTGTGCTTCTAGTAAACAAAAGTAATGTTCTAAACCGGAGTAACCGGGCATCAACTTTATGTCGTACTATCGGCTCAGAATTTACTGTAACTATCTATAGGTACCATATCTCTGTAAATCTTCGTCGTACCGACTTAAAACTTGAAATGAGGAAAAAGTTAAACAGCTATCACAGTTTTTTACTACTGGTATAACCGAGCGGTTGGTAGAATGGTGCCACTAAGGATGGATTAAGAGCTGTAACACCCGTCTATGTATTGTTAGATACAGGTTTTTTTTTATATGTGAACATATTTTTTAATATCATTGAGTAACGATAATAGACATCATTTTCATTTTTCTGAAATTTATTTATTATTTATTTAATTTGTCCAGCACAATAAAAAATAACTTGTGGATATACCGGGCGAACGAACATGGTCACGTGTAACGAGAAAGAGAGAGTCAGAGTTCAATTGCGCGGTCCTGGTCGATGACCTTGAATAACGGTATTTTTGTGGATATGTTTCATCAATTGTAGTTTCTTTATTTTTCACTTAAAATAGTAAATTAAATCTGTAGCTCTAGATTAAGATACTCTATAGTTCAAACTTGCTTCGCGGTGCGTATAGCTACATACCTACATACATACTGTGGAACTCGTAAAGGTTGGGGGGCGTTTGTTTTAATAACAACAACCTTTATTTAGTATACGAGTTCATTTATTGTATACTTTTATATACATTTACAATTACATATTTACAATATAAAAATAACATGGTCAAGTCTACCCATGTTGGCACTTCAGATCGTTCTCCTCAATTCCCAGTTTGACATCTTGTCAATTCAAATTATGTTTTTAATAAATTACTATAAAGTAAAACCAGCCAGCGCCCTAACATGGTATAAACTCTACATTACTCCCGACCTGGGAAAAAAAAAATTTTTTCTAAACAAAAAATTTTTTTTCCCGTCAAAACTATATACCTATTTCGAACCATCCTCCAACACTAACCAACACGACTCATAAACATCACCCTTAACCAAAATTACATAACTAACTTTATCAATCTGTATGTTAAGATATTTAATGTTAATGCAGAGAAAAATTCCAACTTTCTAAGAGTGTGATAGTCGTTCTTAAACTTAAGCTTTATAGCAAGACTCAAAGCAGATACTATCAACTTATCAATAGGAAAAAATATTCTACACCATTATATTTAAAACTCTCAAGAATTCAAGAGGCTCAAGTACAAGGAAAGAAATAGAATCCCCAAAAACATGTCAACTATCCTACGTTATGACTTGATACTCAACAATACAATATTCCCTCATAATCTATAGAATTAGGGAATTATTGATTAGACTTTAAGGCAAAAGATAATCCCTCTATTTCCAATTCATTACTTAGGTAGAACTTCTACTAAGTAATTCCGAATGCTTATGAGAATAGTCACTCTATTCTACACCAGAAATTGCTTATCGTGAGAGAAATTTATTAACTCACTACAAACTACTAAAATAACAAACTATTAATTAACCCTATACTACTATTACATTACTTCTATAAATCAAATAACCTACAACATCATACTCCTCCATACTACTAACTCCTTAACCCTTCATAAACTAATGCTCTAAATACTCAGCCCTTTATCTGCATACTACATACTGCTAACTCCTAAACCTTCACCAACTATGCTATAAATACTCAATCCTTTAACCCTCAGTAATAACAAACCATTTACAAACCAGATACTAACCCTATATCCCATCATTTATGTGTGTGAAACCCAAATCAGGAATCCATGACAAATAGCTTATTGCCTAATCATGTTACACCAAATAATAGAATTAGTCAACTAGATCTACCAATCCAATTCTACTTAACCCTTACAACTCATTACCTTTCTCAAATACTTACTTTACCAGCATTCAACATTACAAATACACGCTCACGCTTTTTAAGAATATTTTCCTTAACATATCAAACTACATTTGTATTTGGGCCTCTTTTTCAAACATCAATTGCTCCCTGCCATCATTAGATTACCTAAAATACGTTATTCTTATTTCTCTCGTACATGAAAACATTAAGACACATATTAGCAAATAACAATGACAACATATAACTTAAAATTAACCTACTAAAGTCTTCTCTTTATACACAAACATAATATAATTTACAAACATACATACACAACAATGTCTACAAACACACATCATCGTGACATGAAATGCTTTAGGCGATTTGTATGAAACACGAACTTTACAAGCCACCAACATTAGACCTCCTATCGCTTAATGATTCTATATGCCATTGATAAAGACGTGCCAGTTTCGTACATCTGCCAATAACTCGCCTTGAAACATAATAAAACTAAATCATTGACGTTAAAGAATACCGGTCTAGTTCTTACGTATTGCCTTCGTAAATAATCTACTCATACGACCTACCCGTTCTATCGAATTTTCGTTTTAGGATAACCCGTTCCTAAATCTACATTAGTTACAAAACGTTTTTCCTCCACCGGTAAGGAAAACTCACCACTATTTGGTGCCTTCAAAAAATCTACGTGATCATTGTTACGCAATTTCTGAAAATCAATAAAGTCAACAATTGATTGATGCCTGTCACTTGTTGACACATCAATGTTTTTCTTTTCCGCGCCCGGCTCGGAACTTTCTAAAACAATTGCCTAATATAGAACATTCGATGACCTATCTGACTTTTGTTCTAACTTCAAACATTCTAAACCAATTGTTTGACATGGAACATTCGATGACTTACCTAACTTTTGTCTAACAAGTGAACTCGATTTTTCCGAATCCTCTCTTGCAACAATAGCGGCTTTACCTATTTCGCTCGACACATTTGGCTGAACTAAATGAATATCTCCTAACTTTTGTCTAACAATCGAACTCGATCTTTACGAATCCTGTCTTGCAACAAAAGCGGATTCATCTTTTTGGCTCAACTCATTTGGCTGAACAGAATGAATATTTCCTAACTTTTGTCTAACAATCGAACATCTTTTAGAGTCCTGTCTTGCAACAAAAGCGGATTCATCTTTATGGCCCAACACATTTGGTTGAACAAAATGAATTTTTCCTAGGGAAAAAGACACACAATTGTTATAAAAATCAATACACATTTTATTCTTTATTAAGAAATCCTGACCTAATACTACACTACATTTTAAGTCAGCTATAATTATAAATTCTTGTTTAAATAAAAAATCGCTCAAAGAAAACATTACATCGCATTTTCCAACTACTTTTAACCTACTACCATTAACTGCACTAAATATTTATATATAAATGTTTTATATATCTCTACATTTTACTCCAATCTCATCCGCGGCAACTTGACTGATGCAGGAAACCGTGGCACCTGTGTCTACAAGAGCTACAGAATTAATCTCATTTGTAGAAAATACTAATAATGGCAATAACGTAGAAGAAGGTCTAACCTGTTGACTAGCTTCATCCATCGCTTGCAATTTCACGTCAGATGTGTGCGCTTGCAAAAGACCAGACGACATCTCAAAAACATCACCGTCGCGACAATTGGCCTTCTTTATTGTCGGCGCGGTGGAAAACCCGGCTGCGACTGCGTTTTCCTAAAATTAGAACGTAAATTAAAGCTATTTGAAGGTGCAGGTCCTGGTACAACGCGGCATTCATCTTGCACTTCCGTCGTCATTGGCAGACCAAATGGAGTGGGCGTACTATGATCACCTCCCCCACCAACAAACTTATGAACGAACGCAGCAGGATTCTGCGCTAAGTTCATCTGCTCTTCACGTGCTTGTGGATACACCTTCTCCAATTGCGAAATAACCTCCCTGAGGTCTCTTTTACACGCATAGTGGGAATATGCCAGTTTACTCTTGTAGTAAGGCTTTAATCCCTTTAAAAATTGCGTAATGAATGTTGCTTCATTGGTTATGTTTGCTTTGCTAGCCAACTCCGATAAATTATAAAAATGCTCGCTCAGGCCTTTCTGGTCCTGTTTCGCACTATAAAACAATTCGGAGTAATCACACATTTCAAATTCTTCCCTCAATTTATCCACCACTTCTTCAAAGCTTTTACATGTAGCTTTTATTGATCGAAAGTAGAAAAGTGCTGATCCTCTTAAAAATGCTGGCAACAACAACAATAGTTCCTCAGAGCTAGTGCACTTCTTATATACTGCTACTGCTTGGAACTGCTCCAGAAACTCTTCCACCGACTCATCAAAATGACCCGTAAAACAAGTGACTACGCGATCCATTTTGCTTAAAAAAATCCTTTTCTTTCAGGTATAGGTTATCTTAATTTCTTTTCTATTCTTCATTCTTCAACACTTAGCTTATTCACCATTCTTTTCAGTGCTTTCGTGCCACCTGAAAAACGGAAACTTTTCGCACACGGTCGGCTCTTGGCGCCTCCACCATTGTGGAACTCGTAAAGGTTGGGGGGCGTTTGTTTTAATAACAACAACCTTTATTTAGTATACGAGTTAATTTATTGTATACTTTTATATACATTTACAATTACATATTTACAATATAAAAATAACATGGTCAAGTCTACCCATGTTGGCACTTCAGATCGTTCTCCTCAATTCCCAGTTTGACATCTTGTCAATTCAAATTATGTTTTTAATAAATTACTATAAAGTAAAACCAGCCAGCGCCCTAACATTGTATAAACTCTACAATACTTAATCACTACTATTTTCCCCGAAGTCTAGAAGCCTAGTCTAAGCAATAAGGACAGCAAAAGCATTCCTCTACCTTAGTCCACTTTTCACCAAATAGCGACTGCACATGTCCTCAACGTGACAGATGCTGAGCCCATCGCTGCTCTACGCTTTCGGATGTGTGTGCAGTCTTTAGTCCGTTAGTCGCCTATTACGACACCTAAGGGAAGAGAGGGGGTGGTAGTATTCTTTCACCGCTTGCTTCTATAAACTTATACCTGGTTTAACTCTGTACGTATACATACATACGTACAAACATCACGCCCGATTTCCTAAGGGTAGACAGAAACTATAGCTTTCCATTTGCTTTGATCCTGTAGTCTATAATATATTTTTTGAATAACGTCTGTCTGTATCGCATTACAAACGACGCGTACTCGTATTTCTATTAACAAGTCCCCGTTGCCGCTAATCCAATAAAAAAATCTTAAATGTCCATAATCCCGATTTGAAACAGTCAACGCCCCATCCGCGATGTCTAAGGCTCGTATTCTAAAACCAAATCCACACTCAAAACTCTGCTGAGTATAGTTAGAAAGAGATGGTGTTATTCATCGCATATATCGCCATCCCTTTCGTATTCAGCATGGATTTGATTTTGAGTTTGGTCGAGCTTATAACCGCTAGAGCGCCCTGCCGTATTTATATATTTTTGTTCTCTATGTCTGTTACTTTTTATTATTGACTTAAGATTCGTTCGACAAAGGGATTCGTTCCATACGGCCTACACATAAAGACGGCTACACACAATTTAAACATTTTTCAACAAAGGATTATTGCAACTATGTTTTTTTTGACTGGGAACTTTTGTCACGGGACTTCTCGATTATTGATTTTGGGAAGTTTCATACCCAAGGGCGCTTTACAGAATAAGCGAAATAAACGGTTGCCTCAGCTACGCCCAGCTACGATACGAGCCGAAGCCTCATATACACCCTATTATGGTTCTTTATAGTAACCTCGTTGTCCTAAGAACAATTATTTGTATGAGAGGAACCGGAAAACGCGAAATAAATCAGCTGTTCCATAGAGAACGACAAATAGTTTTTGAAATAATGTATGGAAGAGCTGATTTTTTTTAAATCTGTGCACATATTTTTTTAAATTATAGAGTAAGTTAATCTAGAGATCTTTTATCTTTAATTTTATTTTATGAAATTAAAATTGATCAAACATATCCACAAAAATACCATTAATCATGGTCAAGAGGACCGCGCAATTGAACTCTGACACATTACGATACCACTGGATACCTACCTAGGTTAGGTTACCTTTACGTTACACGTGACCTTTCGTTCGCCCGGTATCCACGACTTACTTTTTATTGTGCCGGACAAATTAAATAAATAACAAAAATTAAAATTATGTGTATTAACGTTTCTGAATCATATAAAAAATATACGTGTACATTATTAAAAAAATCCTGTACACAGCTGATTTTTTTAATAACGTCTGTCTGTATCGCATTACAAACGGCGCGTATTTCTATTAGCAAGTCCCCGTTGCCGCTAATCCAATAAAAAATCTCAACTGTCCATAATCCCGATTTGAAACAGTCAACGCCCCATTCGCGATGCCTTACGCGAGCTTCTAAGCGAAATAAACCGCTGCCCCCAGCTATGCTTAGCCACGGTACGAGCCGAAGCCTTAGGTACACCCCATTATGGTCCTTTGTCGTAACCTCGTTCACCGTTATAATGGAATATTAGATTCCGCCATAAACCGAGGCATGACAACGCCCGCTCCATCTTGAACTCTAAAATTCAGTTCTATCGCATTTTATTCGGTACGAAATCGGGCGGAGACGGCTCAGGTTAAACTGGTGGTTATGCCAGCAACGTGTTTGCTGACTCAAACTCCGCTGTAGGAGGGAAATTACCGAATGATGTTTGCTCCCATGCAAAAGTGTTGTGGGCAGGGACCGTGAGTAATATTGGAGATTCGATTAAAACACTTTCGGAGTTATCAATTTAAATTGTTGTATTTTTTCAAACAATTTATATTTTTTTTAATCAAAAGATATCATAGTTATCATTGTTTATGTAGATAGTAGGAAATCTAGACTAGAAGAGCAAATTGCATGAAACTATATTTTTTTGAAGTAAGGAATCTCAGGGACTCTTCCCCTTAAAATTCTGTACCTCCCCTTCACAGACAATGTAGTGGTGTTGGACTGCAATGAGTAATCACCGGATCTGTTCCTATCCTATTCTGACCTAAAATAAGTAATTCCTTACTTCTTAGCTATAATTTGCTTCTCTTGATAAAGTAATGATTTTGTTTACATTTAATACTCGTTTAACTGAAACTAAACAATCGATTATAAGAAATATTTCACTTAAAGGAAACTACACCTTACCCTTGAATAATACAGGCTATTTTTAAATAAGAATACACTTTCACACAGGCAAAGACGTAAATGAAAGACTAGTAACTTTTCAAAAAAGATGTGACCTATTTGACATTAGACAGTAAAAGTAAGAAGACAACATCATTCCTATATACACTGTAGTGATTTTTTTTCTGCGAGAACAACAACAATAGCAACCCACTTGCGTTCAAGTTGTTTGAATATATTTAGATCAGGGAGCTTCGTCATATGAAGAATTCGGAGGAAGAAATTTTCCTCGTTTCCCTTTCTTTATTTTGTAAAAAGAATACTTTTTACGCAGGAATCGGGGTTTACTCGTGCAAAAAAATTATTCTTTACCTCCTCCGTTATTGTCGGCGATCGTCACCATGAATAAAATGAAATACGCACAATTACTTCCTTTTGCCCAAGTATACAAATACAAAAATATTAAATTACGAATATAAAATGTGCGGCTTTATATGAACAATCTTGGATACGCGAAAGCATTTTCCGTGCCACAAAAACAAAGCTATAAAGTGTTTTGAATGAATTTTACAACTATTTTGATATCCTTTTGTTTTAATACGGTATTTTGGAGACAATCAGGCGGATTGACTTAAATCTTACGTGCAATAGGACTACGAATATAGTATAATAAACATTTTATTAACAATTTTTGATTTTTTGTTCGTTATAAAATATATTGAGTTTTATTGGTTTTATAATGCCTTCTTAAAATTATTACATTAAAATTAAAAATACATACATAGGTACATTTAGATACATACTATATTATATCAATACAACAGCTGTAGGTATCATCTTCGCCATTCATATCAAGGGGCTTGAAATTACTATTATTGTATAAACGGCACCACTACGCAATGACGCCACTAAATTGGATTTACGTGAGCGCAATAATATTTCCAAACAAAATGGTGGGAAGGGCAATAAGCTAAATGCGTGTACAAAGCCGGGGCACGCGTTTTTATACTTTGTTCCGTGCCCAAAAAAGTCCAGTATCCTTTGGTGTATGTGTAACTAGAAATATCGGTTTATAGTTCATTACTGCGGAAAGCTTATGCTGATTCGAGGACGCTATGCGGAATTGCCAATGCGTACAGCTTTTATGTTATCTTTCGTTTCTCCGTCGCTCTTAAATTCTAATTGGGTAGCATTTGTTTCACCAACTTTGAGATTAAAATTAATACCAGTGAGGTTTGCTTCGATTTTATTTAGAGTTGCAAAGCGCTTTGTCTTATACGGATGTCCCGAGTTCAATTTTACAGTTCAAGCGAAGTGTGTTTTGTTAGCCTACGTTTGTGATTGCCATCCCGCTAAGAGCAAGCGTTGTGGGTAAGCACACCGCTTGCCAATCGTCAATATTCATAAAATGTGTTGATTTTATTTCAAAGATGGAAACCTTTGCTTTGCAAACAGTAGGTATATTAGACTAATTATAGTACTGCTAAACAATTCACAACACAATGTTCCCACTCTATTTTAAAAAGCTGCTTAGCAAAATCTTCCGTCCATCGCCCGAGATCTTGAGCTTTTAAAATTCATAGCTTTAATACAAAATTAAATGTGTCGGGAATTAACCTAGCTGCTCCGTCAACATTCATAATAGAACCGGGTAGACATCTTGCAGTGTCAACTGGCTGTAATGGAATATTAGTTGGGCAAACTCAAGATACATTAGCAAGTAATAAGATTAAGGCGGGGGCTGTATTAAATTGAGGGAAACGTTGAAAAGGTCGTTTATCTTGATAGGAATGATATTAGCTAGGTATATCTTCTTTCCATTCATTTTGTTTTATCAAAAAATCTTCACGACGCGCAAGATATTAATTAAACAAACAGAACTTATGCGTTGGTAGCTCAGGAGGATATCCTTGTAATTAAAAAAAAAGTACTTAATTATTGTTCGTTATATTTTCAAACATTTCTTTATATTTGGGGGTTAAAGTTACTTTGGGGGTTAAAGTTACTCGCGTCCGTAGGTTTACCCTTGAGACCCTACTCGTGACCCCTGGGTGGTGCTAAATGAGTGACAATGACTGAGTGGTAGAG